>CM057379.1:206696193-207365618 GCA_030015415.1 Cynopterus sphinx
GGTTGGTTGGTTTAAAGCTGACGTTCCAGACTGTGACGGAGTCAGGACCACGTGGCCCGGCACACGGAGCGGAGCAGCTGTGGGCTCGGGGACCCTACAGAGGGGTGCCCAGGGCCCGGGCCATGGACCGGTACCCGAGGAGGTTTGGACAGAGGGGTCCCAGCGGGCGACCCCACCTCCCCGGGGCAGGACGCGCGTTCATCGCCCGTGCGTGCCACGCTGCCCGCGCCACAGCCCCGCGAGGCCGGCCGTCACTGCCATTTCACAGCTGAGGCTCGGTTGACCACGTGCTCGGGCTGCCCAGGCCCGGCCCCCAGTCCCCATCACCCACCCTGGCCGCCCGCCTTCCTCTCGCCGGGAACTGAGCCCCGAGGCTGACGCGGGCAGCGCTGAAGGCCGAGGGCCGAGGGCCACAGGCCAGGGCCCTGCAGGACGGCGACGGCCCAGGCCCGCCTCGCCCAAACGTGTACGCCCAGGTCCCATGCTGGGAAAGCGCCCGCGTGTCGGCCGGCCTGCGCGGACGCGTGTCCCTCAAACGCGCCGGCACACGCTTCGACACGCGGCCCCGTGCGACGCCTGGGCCAGGTTCGCTCCGTTATAACCCGCGGAGCTCCTCCTGCGGGTGTCACCACCCCATCCGCTCTGAAACCCACCGGCAGGGTGGCCTCGGCGGGACCCCAGCACAGCAGACACACACCACGCACCCGCGCGCGCGCTTCCCCCAAGCACACGCACGTGCGCACGCTCGCAGGCGCACGCGGGCACGCGGGCAGCCACCGACTGCACAAGCTCGCACACGGGCGCACGCGCACGCACGCACACGCGCAGTCCCGGGCACGCACGTGCGCGTCGCTCCCGTCGCGGGCCCCAGCCCACCTTGTAGTTGTCCTCCCGCTCGCAGGCCACGTGCAGAGCCGTCCGGCCCCCCTCCTTGGGGACAGACGTGTGGTCGCGGTAGTAGTTTCTGGGCGGGCCCGCCTCGTTGTTGAGCTTCAGGCTCGAAGGCAGCAGGTCCAGCTGTGTGCAGGCGGAGGGCTCAGGCCCAGGTCCCCAAGCCCCGCCCCCCGTGCCCAGAGACCCGGCCCTGCCCGGCCAGGCTGGGCCATCAGCCCCGCAGGGGCGGCTCACACGGGGCGAGGGCTCGGAGGAGCGCGTGGCCTTCCTCCGCGGGCCGCGACACCCCCGGCGCGTCCTCAGTGGGCCCCGAGCCGCCCAGCACCACGAGGGCCCGGTCCCCCTCGCACGGGTGAGGGTGCACACGCCGCCACAGGTCCAGGCCGGTTAGGGGCCCCCAGGCCGACCTCGTTAGGGACAGGCGACGTAGAAGTGAGGCCGCGAGCTGGCGACGCGTCCACGGAGCGCCCGGGGCCCCGCGCCCGCCCCCCCGAGCGGCAGGTGCGGCACCTTGCCCAGCCGGTGCACGTCGTCCTGGTCGGCCGCCCTGGCGTCCACGTCCGTGACGGCGTGCAGCAGCAGCTCCGTGATCCTGACGCCCGCCTCCCCGGGCAGGGCGGCCGCAATGTGGAGGGGGGTCAGGGCCCCCCGCTGCGGAGCGAGCGCAGGCGGGGCTGAGCGGCCCCCCGTGCGAGGGCCCTGCGGTCGGGGTCCCCCCGCCTGGCCGGGGTTCCCACAGCCCCGCTGTGACATGCAGGACGACGAGGCGCCCATGAGGACCGCGGGAGGGTCCCACCTCATGAGACGCTTCCGTCTGCCGGGGCCGCAGCCAGCAGCACGGGCCCCGGTGAGCCGGCTTCCCTTTCAGCCGACTGTCCCCGTCCTCCTCTAGGAAAGCCCCTGTCCCCCTGCCAGGCCACTGTCCAGGCGCCGCCGCACGGGTGGCCGGGCAGCTCCCGACGCCAGTCCCTGCCCCAGGCCTGTCCTCCTCCACCCCCGGCAGCCCTCTGGCCATCGCTGAGTCTCTGGAGGACAGTCGCTGGGCGATGCCCGGTCAGCCCCGGCCACACGCGGACGGTCAGGGGGACCCGGCCCTGGAGCACACACAGCCACTCGGTGAGAGGCCCCAACCGGGAGCACACAGTGCCCCTCGAGCCACGCTGGAGGACCCTGAAGGCAGGACCCCCGGAAAGAGGAGGGGCCCTCGGAGAAGGGCGGGAGGGACCCGCAGAAACCACGGGCATCGGCCCGCCATGCCGGGGCCATGGGCAGCCCCTGGCACCTGGGCCATGCTAGCCTCTCAGCGCCTCGCCGGGGCAGGACGCCATGCGAGAGATGCAAGTGAACACCAGACCCTCGACCAGAGGCGGGTGGGTGGCTGGGCGGGAGGACGGATGGAGGGAGGAGGGAGGACGGAGGATGGACGGAGGATGGACGGATGGGCGGGCGGGTGGGCGGGTGGATGGAGGATAAATGGAGGATGGACGGATGGGCAGGTGGGTGGGTGGGCGGGTGGAGGATGGATGGCGGGAGGACGGATGGAGGACGGAGGATGGACGGATGGGCAGGCGGGTGGGTGGGTGGCTGGGCGGGAGGACGGATGGAGGACGGATGGAGGACGGAGGATGGACGGATGGGCAGGCGGGTGGGCGGGTGGATGGAGGGAGGATGGATGGAGGGAGGACGATGGAGGACGGAGGATGGATGGATGGATGAATGGGCAGGTGGGCTGAAGGCCGGAGGGCCAAGGGTGGGTGGCTGGGCGGGTGGATGGAGGATGGAGGACGGAGGATGGACGGAGGATGGACGGATGGGCAGGCGGGTGGGCGGGTGGATGGACGAGCGGCGTCTGTGCGGAGTCTGAAGGCTCTAGACCTAGTTCCGAAGACGGCGTCTCGCCAGGAAACTGAAGCAGCTGCTGGGATCCTGGGTCTCGCGGAAACCCTACTTTCCTGCACCACTCGACCTCGTACTCAGAGGAGAAGGAACCAGAGACCCGCCTGCCACCGAGGCCGGGCTGGGCTGGAGCCAGGCCGGGCTCAGACAGCCGGGGCCAGCAGGAGGGCACCGGCACGTTCCGGGCCAGACCTCCGGTCTCGCGCCACGAGCGGCCGGCTGCGGCCTGGCCCCCGCCCGGCTCCCTGCACCGGCCCCGCCCGGGCCCCACCTCGGGGGGGAACTGGATGTCGGTCCTGGCGCCCTTCTCCAGCAGCAGCTTCACCCCGTCCACGTCCCCCGCCTTCACGGCGAAGAACAGCACCTGCATGGGGACGCGGCTCAGGTTGGGGTCCGCGCCTCGGTGCAGCAGCAGGTTGATGGTCAGCCACCTGTTTCTGCTCCTAGGAGGAGCGGACGCGTGGTCACAGGCCGGAGAGGCAAGGGCAGCGGCCTGGACGGCGCCCCGTGCTCCCCGTGCAAGATGCTCAGGGGCACCGACCTCAGCTGCTGCCTCCTGGGGACCTCGGCCCCTTCCTGCCAACAGGGCGCCCTGCCCGTCACCAGAACAGCCCCGGCCGGCCGGCCCGGCTAAGCGCAGCCCTGCTGGGGCCCTGCCCGGCGCGGCCCCGCGGTCACCAGCCTCAGCGAGGTCGCCCGGAGATGGGTGTGGGGCGCGGACAGCCCCCCTCCTGGGGTGGCCGTGAGGTGGTGACGTAGAAGGCGGAGGGCACCAGGCCGTCCCACGCACACAGACGCGCTCACGCGCACAGACACCACACACAGCAGGCATGCACGGCGCACGCGTGGGCGCGCGGAGGCGGCTCCGGGGGCGGTTCCGCTCTGCCCAGTCCTGCGGCCAGGCTCCCCGGCAGGGGGCAGGTCAGGGAGGGCAGCGGCCGCGGTGAGGACGGCTGAGGGTGCGGGCAGGGCAGGTGGCCCCGTCCGCGGACCCCGCTGCCAGCGCAGGACTGGGCGGGGCGGGCAGGACGCGGTGGCGAGGCCGGGTCCGGCAGGGCAGAGGCTCTCGGACGTCGTGCTCCGGGACGCCTTCCCGCCCCTAAAATCTCTGAGGACCCCACGAGCGTCTGCTCAGGCGGGCTCCACCCATCCGTGTGTCCCCCGCCGCAGCGGAAGCTGAGACTTTTCCAGAACTCTCACTCGGTCACCGGGCAGCAGTGTCAGACCCACCGCACGCCGGCGTGAAAGGTTTTCACGAAGCAAGTGCCCCCGCCGCCCGCGGGCCCGGCCGGGGCACAGCTCCCGGACTGCCCCTGCCCGACCCTCACGCGCCGGGGCCAGGCCCCAGCCCGGGGCCCGCAGGCGAGGCCACCCCGAGACCCCGCGGAGATGAGGCCGGGAGGGGCCATCGACGGCGGCTCCGGAACACCCTCCGGGGCCGGAGGGGCGACGCCGGGCACCTACTCGACCAGGGACAGCGCCATCTGCCTCATGGTGCCCTTGTCGGAGCCGGCGTCCCCGAAGGAGGGGCCCTGGAGCATGCTGTGGGTCTTGGCGCTCTTCTCCAGCAGGTCCCGGGACAGGGCGATGGAGAAGCTGAGCACAGACACGTTGGACTCGAAGTCCGTCTCGTCGCTGCACAGCGTGCACCTGTCCACGTTCCCCGACGCGTCGTCCGGCCCCTTCTCCGCCCTGTCCAGGTCGCCGCCGCTGCCCCTCGGCGACGCGGGCCTCAGGAGGCTGGCCCTGGGGTTGACGGCCTCCTGGCTGCCGGCGGCGGCGGCGGCGGGCAGCGGCCGCGGGTCCTGGCTGCCCCTGGCGGGCGCCAGGTCGAAGAAGATGGAGTCTGACTTGTAGAATGAGAGGAAGCGGCTTCGGGCCGTGGAGAGCCTGGGGCCTTCCTTTGGAAAGTGCCAGGAAAAAAACCCATCAGGAGGAAGAAGAAATTAGAGCCACGACCCCATTAACACCTTCCCGAGCAAGGGCCAGCGCGGCCGGGAGCAGCCTGCAGGGCGCGTGGCCACGCAGAAGCCAGAGCCGCTGCCAGCCGGGACGGGGCGGCGCGAGCGCTGGGCACGGGAAGAGTGAGGACCCGGGGAAAGGCCACAACGTCGCCCGCGGCCGTTCCGCCGGCCACACCCGAGGGGACCCCCGAGGGCGCCCGGGGCCCCGCCTGTCCCGTTCCCCGTGTCTCCCGCACAGACTGAAGCCACGGCGGGGCTCCCGTGGGCTCCGTGTGGCCCTGCCCGCCGTCTGCACCCCGGTCCCACGGCCCCCCTTCCCCAGGGCGGCCTGGGCCGCTGTCAGTGTCCCCAGCGGTCTGCGCCCTGGGCCCTCGAGCCCCGCGACGCGAACCAGCCACCGGGGGCCCGAAGGGGGGCCCGTCCCACACGGCGGCGTCTGCACGGACGGCCCTGTCCCCGCGGGGAGCAGACACGGCCAGCTCCCCCGTGCCTCGCTGGGCCCGGGCCACCTGCTGGGGGACGCGCTGGCGAGTGGCCGGCCGGGGTCAGGGCGGGGCGGCGGAGGGGGCGAGGCCCGCCGCCAGCCCGTCGGGGGTCGGCCGCACTGCTCTGAGTGCGTGTAGCGAGCGTTTTTCAGAAAATAAACGTTTAAAACCGGATCCAAGCAGCGGTCTTCGTAGGAGTGTGGAGAAGAGCATTCGAAGTCCTGACGGAGCCGATTCCTCCGCCGAGAAGGCGTTAACTCGGGCGAACGAGGACCCGGCCCTCCCAGGACGTCCCGCTCGGCAGAGGGCTGGCCCTGCGCTGACTCGTCCTCGGGCCTGGACCGAAATGGGGGCGGGAGCGCAGGACGGCGCCGCGGCCGAGCAGGGGACAGCGTGGAGGTTCCTCGACAGACGGGACAGAGCTGAACGTGTGACCCGCGATCCCACAGCGACGGGGACGCGTCCTGAGAAACGTGCCACCGGGCGGCCTCATGGTGTGGAAGGCCACAGCGGCACTCGCAGGTCGCACAGACCTCGGGGCGCAGCCCCTGCCCGCCCGGACACACACACCCCGTCCCAGCGGACGCCGGCCTGCGGCGCTGGCGGCGACACCACGACCGGAAGCCGGGCTTCGAGCCGCTGCTGCCCGCGGCAGGCAGTGCTGGGGCTCCCCCACGGCGCCCCCTTTCCGGGGGACCCCCAGAGGGCTCTCGGGGCCCACACCGCTGTGCAGACGCGTGACCCTCGGCGCCCCAGTGCGTGTGGCTCTGCCCCCGCCGCGCGGCCGTGTCGGCCCCGCAGAGCCTGGCCCCTGCGGGGCGGGCACGGGGGCAGCTGGCAGCGAGACGAGGGGTGGGCAGCGGGGCCGCGCTGACCTGGGGCGGGGGCGCCGTCCGCTCGGCGATGTTGAGCTTGAAGGCGCTGCTCGGGTAGTGGAGGAGGAAGCACATGCTGAGTGGGGTGAGGCCCTCGTCCGTGCACTGGTTCACGTCGGCCCCGCTGTCCAGCAGCAGGTTGACGATGTCCGTGTGACAGTGGACCTGCGGGGACCAGGCCCGACTCAGGAGGGCGGCCAGCGCCCTCAGCGAGGGGCGAGAGGGCCGCCCGACCCCCACGGGGGCCGGCTCCCGCGGGAAATGCCGAGGCGGCGACACGAGCCCCCGCTTGTCTTGGCAAAGGGACATCAAACACGTGACCGGGGCCAAGCAGACCAGCGCGCCTCCCCCCCCTTTTCCACTTGACCCTGACGCCCCGCTTGGGGCCTCACACGGGGGAGAGGGCGGGCCCCGCGCGCTTGGGGCTCCGGCGCCCGGGCCCGAGGCTCGGCGCTGCTGCCCGCCCCCCGGGAGGGGCTCACGGCGGCCGCGGCCAGCGCGCTGTAGCCCCGCTTGTCGGCCACGTTGGGGCTGGCGAGGTCGTCCCTGAGCACGCCGCGCACCCAGGCGTAGTCCCCCTCCTTGGCCTTCAGGATCAGCTCCCGCGAAAGCCGCTCCTTGGGGCCGCGGCTCCCGAAGCCGCGCCGGCTGCCCTCCAGGATGGCGCCCATCTTCCAGCTGCTGTGCGCCTTCTTGTTCCTGCGACACAGGGCGCCCTCGCGGTGTCGGGGCCGGGACACGGCCACCAGAGGCGCCCCCGGGCCCCGCCCCCACTCCCCTTCCGGGTTCCCCAGGCCCCCGGCCCCCAGGCCTCTCCCAGCCCCTCCCCGAGCCCCGGGGCCGCTGCGGCCGCAGGCGGTCAGCACGCACGGGCGGCGCGGTGGTGGCACACGCCGCTCGCCCGCGAAGGGGCGCAGCCCCTGCCCGGGCGGGAATGGCTGCGGGAAGCCCCGTGTGCCCCGAACGATCTGGTCCCCCGTGCGGGCTGCAAACGGGGCCGTGCCTTCCCGGCCAGGCACGCTCACGGCCCGGCACTCGGCACCCAGCGCCCGCGCTCCTCCTCCGCTCGTTCACCTCCCGTGTGCGCCGAGAGCGTGCACGTCCCGCGGCCCCTTCACCGCGCGCACCCAAGCCTCCCGCGTGCTCGCGGCCGTCGGCGTCACAGTCGAGGGAACACGGTTCTGTGGAAGCTTCCGAGCCAGCAGCCAGCGGGGCGACAGGCTCAGCTGGTGTGGGCATGGCATGGGGACCGACGGACGGGTGGACAGGTAGATGGGTCCCTGGTGAGTGGGTGGGAGGGTGGACGACGGGTGCACAGATAAGCGAATGGACAGATGGACGGATGGACAGGTGGGTGGACGGCGGATGGGTTGAATGAATGAATGGATGGGCCCATGGGTGGCTGGTCGGACGGCAGATGGGTTATGAATCGAAGGACAGATGAGTGAATGGCGGATGGATGGGTGGGTGGGTGGTGGGTGGTGGGTGCGTGGGTGGGTGGTGGGTGGTGGGTGGTGGGTGCCTAGAGGGTGGGTGCGTGGGTGGTGGGTGCGTGGGTGGGTGGTGGGTGCGTGGGTGCGTGGGTGGTGGGTGCGTGGGTGGGTGTTGGGGGCATGGGTGGTGGGTGGTGGGTGCGTGGGTGGTGGGTGGCGGGTGCGTGGGTGGGTGGTGGGTGGTGGGTTCGTGGGTGGTGGGTGCGTGGGTGGTGGGTGGTGGGTGCGTGGGTGGGTGGTGGGTGCGTGGGTGGTGGGTGGTGGGTGCGTGGGTGGGTGGTGGGTGCGTGGGTGGTGGGTGGCGGGTGCGTGGGTGGGTGGCGGGTGGTGGGTGCGTGGGTGGCGGGTGCGTGGGTGGGTGGGGGGTGCGTGGGTGGTGGGTGGTGGGTGCGTGGGTGGTGGGTGGGGGGTGCGTGGGTGGGTGGTGGGTGCGTGGGTGGTGGGTGGGTGGTGGGTGCGGGGGGGGCTGGTGGGTGGGTGGGAGGGGCGTTGGTGGTGGGTGGGGGGGTGGGGGGTGGCGGGTGTGGGTGGGTGGTGGGTGCATGGGTGGTGGGTGGGTGGTGGGTGCGTGGGTGGGTGGTGGGTGCGTGGGTGGTGGGTGGGTGGTGGGTGCGTGGGTGGGTGGTGGGTGGGTGTGTGGTGGGTGGTGGGTGCGTGGGTGGGTGGTGGGTGCGTGGGTGGTGGGTGTGCGGGTGCGTGGGTGGGTGGGGTGGTGGGTGCGTGGGTGGCGGGTGCGTGGGTGGGTGGTGGGTGCGTGGGTGGTGGGTGGTGGGTTCGTGCGTGGTGGGTGGTGGGTGCGTGGGTGGGTGGTGGGTGCGTGGGTGGTGGGTGGGTGGTGGGTGGTTGGTGGGTGGGTGGTGGGTGGGTGGTGGGTGGGTGGTGGGTGGTGCGTGGGTGGTGGGTGGCGGGTGCGCGGGTGGGTGGTGGGTGCATGGGTGGTGGGTGGGTGGTGGGTGCATGGGTGGTGGGTGGTGGGTGCGTGGGGGGGGGGTGGGGGCTTGGTGGGTGGTTGGTGGGTGCGTGGGTGGCGGGTGGTGGGTGCGTGGGTGGCGGGTGCGTGGGTGGGTGGTGGGTGCGTGGGTGGTGGGTGGTGGGTGCGTGGGTGGTGGGTGGTGGGTGCGTGGGTGGGTGGTGGGTGCGTGGGTGGTGGGTGGGTGGTGGGTGCGTGGGTGGTGGGTGGTGGGTGCGTGGGTGGGTGGTGGGTGCGTGGGTGGTGGGTGGGTGGTGGGTGGGTGGTGGGTGCATGGGTGGTGGGTGGTGGGTGCATGGGTGGTGGGTGGTGGGTGCGTGGGTGGGTGGTGGGTGCGTGGGTGGGTGGTGGGTGGGTGCGTGGGTGCGTGGGTGGTGGGTGGTGGGTGGTGGGTGGCGGGTGGCGGGTGCGTGGGTGCGTAGGTGCGTGGGTGGGTGGTGGGTGGTGGGTGGTGGGTGGTGGGTGGGTGCCTCAGCAGCCACTTGCGCCCCCCCAACCTGCATTCTAAAATAGCTGACTGGTATCTTAAGACAAAGTTTAAGAAAGGGATTGAAATATTCTTGAAAATTTTAACTTGAAACACCATTTCCCTCGGCGACCGCCTCCGTGCCCAGGCTGCGGGCCTGGGGCGTGTCCCTGGGGACCAGCCGCGTGTGGAGAAGCCAGAGGCCTCCCAGCCGCAGCCCGCCCTGCCCCGCTCTCCCACCGCGGCTCTCTGGCCAAACCAGCACGAAGACGTCCCGGGGGTGACGGTCCCTCTCTCCGTGTGGACCCGGGCACAGGGACGTGAGCCTGTGGGGCAGGGTCCCCGGCTCCGACCTGCACGGAGGGACCGCCGGGCCCCAGAGGCGGGGAGCACAGCCCCGCGGGCTCCAGAGTTCAGGACCCCCCGGCCCCGGCTCCTCGTGCCCCCCTTCCCCAGGCGGCCAGCGGGACCCGGGACCCCACGCCCCGCCTGGCTCCCTGCGGCCCTCCCGCGCTCAGGGCCCGTGTCCCGGCCCAAGAGCCCGCCCGGCTTGCCCTCCCTCTCCGTCATGGGGGCGTCGGTCCGGCTGAAAAGGGGAGCCCGTCTCCGCTCCCCTGACGAGCACCAGGGCCGCCGCGTCGGCCCGCCCGTTACCTGAACTTGTAAGTCTGCTTCTGGATTTTGACCAGCAACGGGGTCTCGTTCTTGACGAACCAGGGCTCCCCGTCCTCCACGAAGGGAGGGATGTCCTGGCGGAAGATCCAGGCGTCCAGGTCGTCGCGCAGCGAGCGCGTCATGGGCAGGTGCGCGCTGTCGGTCGAGTAGAGGTACATTTCGGGGGGCGCCGTCAGGCTGTCGTCCCGCAGGAAGCGCTTGTAGTCGTAGAAGAAGGGGTCCCGCTCCTCGTGCAGGTCCCACCGCAGGGTGTCGTCGTCCGACAGGCTGACCCGGGCGGCAGGGCGCCCCAGGAAGCCCGCGAACTCGGGGTAGCGGCGCACGGAGAAGCTGCCGGGGATGTCCATGCACAGCCTGAGCAGGTGCTGCCGGAACCACAGCCCCACGTCCTGGCAGCCGTCGGGGTAGGTCTCCACGCCCGGGCCGAAGCGCTCGTCCGCCTTGTACAGGCCCTGCCGGACAGGCCCAGGGGACGCGGGGCTCAGCCGGCGGCTCTCCCCGCCGCAGGAGCCTCACCCCCACGCAGCGTGCCCGTTTGCGGACACTCCCGGGGTTCGTGTGGCCCCGGCCCCGGGACCACATGCAGGTGCGCAGCTAGGGACGCGTCGCCCAAGGCGTCCCGAGGCCGGGCCGGGCGGGGCGGCCTTTCCGAGAGCGTGGGACAGGACTGCGGTCTCGAGGTGGACCAGCCTTGAGGGATGCCACGAGGGGCTCAGTTTGGGGAACCCCCTGCAGCTCTGACCCTGGGGCCCAGCCCAGGAGCCCCGCAGTGCGTGGGGTGGAGGCATCAGACACACCGCAGCAGGCGTGACGGGAAGCAGGAGGAACTGCCCATGAACCCAGCAGAATGCAGCCTTCCGGATGCTTCTGCCAGGTGTGGAGAGGAACAGCCAGGAGAGCCGGAGGGGGCACAGTGAGCAGCAATGCCACCCTTGGGACAAGGGCACCTGGGCCGGGAGCACAAGGAAAGGCCCAGATCCCCAGGAGCCAATCTTTCCTGCCGCGGCCTTCAAAGACGCCTGGGGGTCCTGGGAGGGCAGAGGAGGCCGCCTGGGCCTCACGGGAGGGACAGACATGCCCCTCCCCGAGCTGTGTCCTCGTCCGTGGCCTGTCGGTGGCCCCATGTCGGGTCCCCGTCGTCTAGCGCCGTCTCAGAGTCTCTGGCCACGGTCCTGGGGAAGGGTGCCCGCCCGGATATGCGGCTCACGATGCCCCACCGCCCGTGAGAAGCTCCCGGACTAGAACAGCAGCGGAAGGCGCAGGGACCGAGGAACACGAGCTGAGGGTGACTTCAGTCTGAAGGGGCTGGCCTAGGGGTGCGGGCTATTTCTGGAAGAATCTGCAGAATGGCAACGGGGCACGAAGTGCCACCAGAGCCCGTGAAAGCATCGGATGGGCAGGAGGGAGTGAGCAGGTGGCACAGTGGGGGGCTCTGCGGGTCACTGAGCAGATGTAAGAGGAAGGCACAGGGCGGTGGCCCAGAAGACTGGGGCGGGGCAGGAAGAGGGGCTGCGGGGGAGGCAGGCCACGGGAGGCCCCGGCCCCATCCCAGAGTCCACGGTGCTCGCAGCGGGGCCGGGGCGCCAGGCCTGGGACCTGGTGTGAGGAACGGCCGCCCTCAAAGCTGGAAGCTCGGCCGCAGTCACACAGCGCGCTGTCGCCCGCCACACAAGGAGGGCGCGTCCGCAGGGCGCGGCCTGGCCTCCGCGGGCTTCCCTTTTTCTCGGTTTGATGTGTTTACTTTTCGAGCAAACGATCTCACTCCCGGGAAAGCGTCCCGAAGGTCGAAGGTCGCCGGCCACACACAGGTCGCGGGTTTCGCGAGCAAGGCTGCGACGGGGGCACTGCAGGGACCCTGTGTCACCACCCTTCCCGAGGGTCGCAAGAGGCCGGAAGAGCGTGCTGCGGGGCGGGGGCGGGGGCAGGGGATAAGGGCTCGGAGCTGTGAACGTGGAGGTAAAACTGCCGAGGGAGGAAGCCAGGGGACGAGGAAAGCACTGAAGCCGAGACGCCGCTTGCGATGCGGGAAAGACCCCTGCTTCACGTGAAACACAACGAGGGACTCACAAGGAATCCCGCACCCCAGTGCGACAGCTAAAACCAGGAAACAGAAGGAAACGGCGAAAACCTTAGGAACCTCGGCTTAAGCAAAGATTTCTGAAATGGGCACGACAAAGCAAGAACCGGGAAGAAAAATCGACACGCGGGACCTCGGCACGACTTTTAAAAATCTCCCCACAGATGCCGCCAGGAGGACGACCAGCGAGCCCCTCCGGGGAGGACGTGCTTGGAGGTCACGGGACTGACACCCGTGTCCGGATCGTGCGCTGAGAACCCGTCACCGGAGCCAGGAGCACAGCCCGACGGGACACGCAGGTGGCGAATCGGACGCGGAAAGACGTCCCACACCCCTAGCCACGGCGCAGACGGGGAGGAGCTGCGAACCGCTCGCAGTGGCGGCTGGGGGGACAGCAGGCAGATGGCGGCGCTGCTCCTCCTGAAACCGGCCGCGCGAGCGCCACCCGCCCGCGGCGCCCGTCGAAGCGCGGGCCCAGGCCCGCGCCGCCTGAGACTCGCGGCCCAGGGCTCTCGCACGTCTGTCACGATCCAAGCCTTGGAAGCGGCCGGCCGGCGGGCGGCCGTGGGTGAATCGACAAAGAGGCTTCGGTCCACACGATGGAGACGACCCCGGACGTGAGAAACGGCCCGCAGAAGTGCACGAGGCGCGCGCGGACCTCAAGAATCACGTCCGAAGCCCGCAGCCGCGGCCCCGCTGCTGAGAAGCGACAGGGAGGGGCGTCTGTGGCGTGGTCCGGGGCGGGGGCGGGGGGCGGAGGGAAGCCCGAGCAGGGCGCCGGGGGCTCCCACGCGCGCACACCACGCGCGCGCACGTGTCCACCACGAAGGGAGCCGCCCCGCTCACAACTCGCAGCTCAGGGCCGCGCGCCACCGAGGGCGCGTCTGGCTGTCACCACAGCGCGTCAAACGGGGAGGGGACAGCAGCCGCGTTCGCACAGCCGGGAAGGTCCCCTGGGGGAAGAGGCCCGCTCGGGACGGAGTGACCCGCTCCGCGCGTCGGGAGGCGAAGGCGCGGGCGCACGTGCGGCCCCGTCGGGTGGCGCTCGCCCTGCGCGGGCCCTGGGCCTGCTCCGGGGCAGAATGACGGGCGTCGGCCTCTCCTCCCCGCGGTGTCGCTCGCGCGCGCCACCGCTGGCGCCACGCCAACCGTCGCAGACACGAGGCAGACCTCCCAGGATGTAGGCACCGTGTCGGCGCGGGTGCCAGCGCGCGCCGGCGGACGCCTCACCTGGAAGAGCCGCGCCTGCGTGTACATGGTGCCGTAGCCCTCCCGGCGGCTCAGGTAGAAGGTGCCGGTGAAGCTGGAGCCCTCCGGCCACGTGTAGGTGCCCAGGCCGTGGCGGTGGTCCCGGTAGAACTGCCCGCGGTAGGACTGCGGGCAGAGGGCGTGGGAGGGGGTGCCGCGGGAGGAGCCCCCACCCCTCCCCCGGGGAACCTCACAGGACGTGCCCCCGGCCCGGCCAGCAAGAGCGGGCCCGACGCGGGTCCTGGCGTCACGCCTCCCGGTGGGCAGGGCCTGGGGACCGCCCACCCTCGCCCACGTCGGCACCGCTGCGGGGCGTCCAGTCCCCCCGACTGAAAACTATCCGCGCTGCAAACGGTTCATGCAGGGCTGCGGGGGCCCCGACCCAGCGGCGGGGTGACGGTCTCAGTGCTCGCCTCCACCCCGCACCCCCACCCGGCCCGCAGAGCTGGCGCGGCCCGATCTCCACACGAGCCGGCGGGTCCGCGTGCCGCACGCCCTCTTCCCGCTGCGCGGGGACCAGGGCTCCCCGCCAGCCTTTCCCTCGGCCCCCCACGCCCGGCTTCCTTCTGGGCACAGCCTGGCGCCCAAACCTCCCACGGTCCGGCCCCTGGACCCCCCATGCTGGGCGAAGAGCAGCTGGCCGAGGACCACAGACACCAACGCTGGACACGGGCCAGGGCCCCGCCGCGGACGTCCCGCATTCGGGGACAAGCGCACGAGCTCGGGTCCCGCCCCTCCAGCCTCTGTCCTGGTCGCGGGAGGTCTGTGGGCTCCTCGGAGCTCAGGCACGTGCCAGGCTTTTCTCGGGGAGGAAAGACAGCGCCCGGCAACCCTCCGGCTGACCGCCCTGCCAGCTCTCGCCACACCCCCGGGGGGGAGCCCTGCCGCTGGCCGCGCCCTGGGGGGGGGCCGAGGAGGTGGCGTGTGCCCCTCACCTCGCCCGTAGGCCACGAGAACTCGCCATATCCCAGCTTCATGTCCAGCCCGAACTGCCCTCTGTAGACGCAGCCGTCCTGCCACTCCTGCACGCCCTGGACGAGCTGGACGTAGGCCTCCTTCAGGTCCGGCTCCCTTCGGGAGCCCTCAAACTCCTGCTCCTCCTCCTGCTCCTGCTGCTCCTGCTCCTGCTCCTCCTGCTCCTCCTGCTCCTGCTCCTCCTGCTCCTGCTCCTCCTCGGGGGCCTCTGGGGCATCCCTGGGGGAGGCAGTGGGGTGAGCCACAGACACCAAACGAAGCACCTGCCCACTGAAGGGGGGTGCGGCTGCTGCGAACACAACCGCCCGGTCTGCCACGCTGTTTACATCTCCGGGAAGAAGCCAGGAAGGCCAGACACCGCAGGCCACGGTGAAGTCTGGGGCTCTGACTGGGTTTTTGGGTTTGGGTGGGTTTTTTACTTTTTATTTCTTGCTTGCCTGTTATGGTTTGAATTGTACCCTCAGCCCCCAAAATTCATGTGTTGGAGGCCTACCCGCCCCCAGAACCACACAAGGTGACTGCACCGGAGGTGGGCTCCGTCACAAGTGATCAAGTGACGGAGACGTGATTAGGGTGGGCCCGAAGCCAGTGTGGCTGCGGTCCCCTTTTTCTAAGGGGGAAGTTTGGACACAGAAATGCACAGAGCTGATATGCAGACACAGAGAGAAGACGGCCCTCTGCACGCCTGGGGACGGGCCTGGGACACATGTCCCGCCACGGCCTCGGAGGCACGGCCCCGGCCACACCTCGATCTCGGGCTTCCACCTCCAGACCTGAAAACAGTGCGTTCGTGTCGTGAGCCGCCCAGGTGGGAACTGTGTCACAGGCCTAGCAAGCTCGCACATCGGTTTTCTCACTTTTCTGCACGAAGCACATGTCACTTGTTAATAAAAAATTTAACATGGGGAAAGATAGCTGACAGCGAGAACAGGGGAAATGGAGATCGTTCTGAGGCTGAGCAAGATCAGCCCTGCTCAGGGTCACCTAAATGGCCAGCTGGCAAGGTGGGCGCGAGTTTGGCCACTCAGCTCTGCCACCAATGGGTTCCTTACTCCCCCGTGACTCAGTTTCCGCATCTGTAAGATGGGGCAGTGTCGGTCCACTGGGGCTGCTGAAACACCACCACAGCTGGGGGCCCGAAGGACAGCTCGTCCCTCCCACTTCTGGAGGCGGGAGGTGCCAGGTCAGGGTGGGGGAAGGCGGTCCTCACAGGGCTGGCTTCCACTGCGCCTTCAGGAGGTGGAGGAAGCTGCTGGTCCCCTCTTACCCTTCCTGTGAGGGCACTCATGCCATCGGGACCCCAGCCTCACACCCCACCAAACCTAATTACCCTCCCCAAAGCCTCCTCTCTGACACCGTCGCAGGTTAGGGCTTCGACATGAAGATTTCGGGGTGGGGGACACCGTTCAGCCCGCCACAGGGGCACACACAACGGGTTACAGAGTGGACTCCCCGAGACCCCAAGGTGGCACTGCGAGGGCAGCACCGGCCCCCACGGGGGAGGCTGCGGGGCAGGCACATGGCAAGGGCAGAGAGGGCAGGCGGGGAGGGAGGTGCCAAGGTCCGCCCCAGGCCCCGCTGCCCGGGAGGGTCATTCTTCTCAGGGGCCGTTGACGCGACACGAGGCTTCTGTTTGCGCAGGGACGCGTTTGGGGCGGATGAAAGGACTTTCGGCTGATTTCTAACACCGGCCCCGGCGCTGGCCCCCCCCCGGGCCCCGGGGGCGCGTCCCACGTCCCCACGGGGCCCCGCACCTGGCGGGGAGCGGGGAGCCGCCCGGGGTCCGCGGGGCCTCGCCGTCGGGGGCCGCGTCGTGCGGGAGCGCGGACCCGGCCCGCTCCATGGCCCGTAACGAACCTGGAAGCGGAGCGGGGGCCGCAGGGCCGTCAGGGGCCGGGCGGGTGCGGCCGACCCCGCCCCCCGTCCCGCGGGCCCGAACCTTCGCCCGCGCCGGGGCGTCGCTGGACACCCCTCCCCACACCCCCGGGCGGGACCCGCGGGCCGCGCCGTCGGGGCCTCGAGCCGAGTCCGCTCCCCGCCCCCGGACCCCCGCCCCGCCCGGCGCGCCCCGCTCCTCGGGAGGCCGGGCTCACCGCGCCGCGTCGGGTCCCCGCTGCGCGCCGCGAGGGCGGTCGCCCCGGAGACGGGCCCCGCCCTCGGCCACTCCCGGTCCCCTGGAGGCCCCGCCCCCGGCCACCCCGCCCCCACCCACTCCCAGTCCCCTGGAGGCCCCGCCCCCCGCGCGCGCCGCCCGTCAGAGTCCCCCGTGGTGAGGCCCCGCCTCCGCGCCCGGGGCCGTGGGGACACCCCGGGAGGCTGAGGCACGACCGAGGGACGCGCCGGTCCGGGGCGGGGAGCGATGCGCCGGGGCCGGCGTCGCGGGGGTGGGGGTTCGGGGTGACCAGGAGCTCGCTGGACAGGGGGGCGCGTCTCCGGGAGCCGGACCGGTCCGTGCGAACACGCGGCGCGGACAGCGCCGGGCTCCCGACCCGCGGGGAGAGGCGAGCCCCCGAGGGCGCAGGGCTGGGTTCTCGACCCGGGGGAGCGCCCCTCGGAAAGGGGAAAGGGGCGGCGGGGCCGGCGGGCAGGTTCCGGGACCCCCTCCCCCGCCCTTTGTCTCCCGGTGCACGTTTCCCTCCTCCCGCTCCCCTCCCCGCCCCTCCGGACTCACCCAGGTCCCGGGACGCCCCCTTCCTCACCCTTCAGACCTAGCCTCTGCCCTGCCCCCTCCAGCTGCGGTGGGGGAACCTGAGCACACGCTAACTGGACCGTCTTTACAAGGCGAAGCGTGAGACCCTGTAAACCTGGGAACCCGCGCCCTGACCGGTGCCCCATCAGGGGAAGTCCCGACCCCTGGCACCTGCTGGCGACCTGCTGTGGAAGTGGGGTCGTTGGAGGTGTGAAGTCACTCTAGGTTAAACCGGGCGGGGCGGGGCCCCTAAGAAGGGGGGATCTGGAGACCCGGGACCCCGACGCGGGGCAGCGCCCCCCGAGGGTCCCGGCCGCCCGCAGCTGACGCGCTGTCCCGCCAGCTTGGGGAAACGGCGTCACCCAGGGAAAAGCTGGCAAATCTGGAAATTGGGTGAGATCGGCAAAACAATGCTAAATACTAAAATATAGTCCAAAAAGGTCTGGAACCTCTATAAACTGGAATATGACGTATGAAACGCTGAAATTTGCTTGTATTCATCACAACTACAGGCACTGACGTCTTAAAAACCAGACGTGGAAAGATCAAAAAGCTCTATTTCCACAACTGATGCAAGTCCCACTGGAGAATATGTTCGAAAAGAATATTTTCATATGAATAACACTGACGGGGTTCAAAACATTTTTACAAGTTTTTGCTGAATTGGTAAACTTGGTAAATTCAGCTAATTAGTGACTTAGCGAACATCTTCTAGGACCACGGGCTTCAGGCAAGCGAGCTGCTCACATCCCTGGAGTCGTGGGGTTTGCAGACCTGAAAATGCTGGCGGCATCTGTCACTTCTATGAAATTTTAAAAATAGCGCTGACGAGCGCATGGGAGGTGGCAATCCTGTTAGAATTCAGCTGAAGGCTTTGATCTTCTCTTCGAAGGGCTCATGACTTCTATGGGACTTCTCTTCGGCACTTACACGTTTATGCTACCGTAAACCTCCGAATCCACCCGTCCGTTGTTAGCACATGGAAACGCGCTAACAGACACACCTGTCTGGGAAGAAATGACACGTTGACGGTGACCGGCTCTATTTCACGTGAACCATGTTTTGCAGTAAAAGGGAAATAAAACGCGGAAATTTCAAAGGACAGTTGACTTGGAAGCAGATGACAAACAGGAACAGACGTAAGCTGTACTGAAGGCGCCCCAGCCGGCAACGCCGCTCCGGGAGTCGTGGGCAAGGCCAGGGCCGGCGGCATGGGGGATCTGGTCAGGGTCCGGTGGAGAATCTGTGCCGTGACGCCCCGCTCCTCTACGCGGCAGCCACGGTCTGGGGAGGGGCCCTCCTCCCCGAGGCCGCCCAGAGCCCTCCTGGCCGGCCCGGCTGCACGGGCTCCGGCTCAGCTGTCGGTGTCGGTGACACCGCCCGGGTCGCAAGGACCCACACCTGCCGCTGAGCCTCGCAGGGAGCCGACAGGCCCCGCCCACCCGGCGACGGCCGAGTCGACTCCCGCGACGGGCACGAGCCCAGCCAATCGGAGGCGCGGCCGGGGCCCGGTGGGCGGGAATGGGCCAATCGGAGGCGCGGCCGGGGCCCGGTGGGCGGGGCCGGGCCTGCGCAGCCACTAGGCGGCCGGCACGCCGGCGCGGCGGGGCGGGGCGGGCTTCGGGACCCTAAGGACCCGGGGGCGCCCCGCCGGCCGCCCGATCGCCCGGAACAGACCCCGCGGCCATGGACGCGGGGCGCCCCGGGCCCACCGCGGCCGCCCCGAGCGCGCCGCCGCCGTTCGCCCGCGTCGCGCCCTCGCTCTTCCTGGGCAGCGCGCGCGCCGCGGCCGCGCCGGAGCCGCTGGCGCGCGCGGGCGTCACCCTGTGCGTCAACGTGTCGCGCCGGCAGCCGGGCCCGCGCGCGCCCGGCGTGGCCGCGCTGCGCGTGCCCGTGCTCGACGACCCGGCCGAGGACCTGCTGGCGCACCTGGAGCCCACCTGCGCCGCCATGGAGGCCGCGGTGCGCGCCGGCGGCGCCTGCCTCGTCTACTGCAAGAACGGCCGCAGCCGCTCGGCCGCCGTCTGCACCGCCTACCTCATGCGGCACCGCGGCCTCGGCCTGGCGCAGGCCTTCCAGGTGGCGCGGGCGGGCCTTCCGCGGCGGGGGCGGGTCTTCCGGGGCGGGCCTTCCGGTCTGGGCTCCGCCCCGGGGCGGGGCCCTGGGCGGGGGCGGCGCCCTCCGGGGCCTCCTCCCGCCCTCCGTGCACCTGAGGACCTCGTAGGGCGCGGCGCGGACTTAACCGTCCCGGTCCCCTCGTTTGCAGGCCGTGAAGCGCGCGCGCCCCGTGGCCGAGCCCAATCCGGGCTTCTGGGCTCAGCTGCAGAAGTACGAGGAGGCCCTGCGGTCCAGGTCCCGCCCGCCCGGGGAGCCCGCGGGACTCAGCCCGGGGGCGTCAGCCCCGCCCCCGCCGGACGCTCGGGAGGCTCCTCCCGGGAGGAGGTCGCTCGCGCACTGACGCGAGCGTGGTCGTGCCCCCCGCGGCGATTTCCTCGTCCGCGTCTGCCCCGAGTGCGGCTCCTCCGACGGCGGTTCCCAGGTTAGCCTCGGTTTGTTGGGCTGGGCTCGGTCACGACAGCCAAAACCACTTGAACTTTAGGCGGACGTCTATTTGTTCCTTCATTTATTATTTATTTATTTCGGGGAGGGTGCGGACATCGATCAGTAAGACGTTTACTGCAGGGAGGCTGAGGCCGGCCAGCCACCGTCAGGAGATGGGGAAGTCCGGGAGTCACAGAGACCGGCCACCCTGGTCCTGGCTGCCAGCCACGCTGGTGTGGGTGACTCGGGGAGGATGCCGGGGGCTGCGGCAAAGTCTCATCCCTGCCCCCTGCTCCAGCCGTAGTGGCTTGTCTCCAGCCTCACCCTGGTTCCATCTCAGGACCCAGCACGGACGGGGCCGGCAAGAGCCCGTGGCTTCTAGACTCGTAGCTGCTGCGACATGCAGGCAGGGGTGCGAGGCTGCTGACAGACCGCCCAGCACTGGCGACCTTGGAGCTCTCAGCGACCGTCCCCACCTCCTACCTTCCCTCCTGGTTTCAGTGGTTTCAGCAACAGCCTTGAGCGCCAGCCTGACATCCTGCAGGTAGCTGCTCACCAGCCACCTGTGCACCTGGGTCCCGTCTCCTGGTTCGGGCGCACCTCGCCTGGACATCCTGTGAGCTAATGACTATGCTAGGAAATTTCCACCATCAGCACTTCTTAAATAAGTTGGTGGGGGAAAGAAAGGCAAAAATTGGTTAATACGTATAAATTTCAGATAACGCACTTCCTGATATATATATGCACAACGAGATGATGAATAAAATGCTGTAGTTGGCGTTTTCATTTCCCTCTCCCACCGCTGATCCCATGTTCCTTCTGCCTCGGCCAGCTCCTCGCTGGTGCCGGCTTTTCCTGGCGGAGTGACTCAAGCCTTCCCTTTGCAGGGCCCTGAGCAGCCATGCCTGCATCCATGCTGTGGCCTTTGTGTCCTGAGCTCCAGCACGGTCCTCGGAGCCCCACTGCCCATGAAAGTCAGGATCAGTCACTCCACCCGGCAGAGCAACCTGATTTGCCTGAAGCGTCTGGAGTGAGGTGGTGACTCAGCCTCCCCGCCAGGGGAACATGGTGTTCCTGGCTGGAAGCATCTTCCCTGGGTACGAAGCCCTGATGCAGCAGAAGTCCCAGCCGCAGGGACAGGAGGCTTGCTCTTTGTGAGGCAGCAGAGTGGTCTTGAAGAGCTCCCCGACGCTCTTGCTCCTGCACCTGGGTTCCTGGCTGTGACAAGAACAATGCCATCCATTGGTCCTTTGGTCAGAGCATATGCCAGACCAGCCAGCAGCCAGCCCCAAGAGCGGCAGCTCCCACCATAACCTGACTTCTACAGCGTTGTGGAGGGCTTGGTGGCTGCCACTGTCTCCCTGCAAGCCCCTCATAGCTCGTCACCATATTGCCCACCCCACAGGGAACTACTGACATCTCCACTGGCAAAATACCCGAGTGGCTCCATCTGCGGCCTCAGGAGCTGAGCAGTTTGCCCAACTGGGAGGTTGGAGCCAGACCCTGAGCCCGGGTTGTTGCCCCGCATGCTGCAGCCGGCCCAGGCTCACAGCACCTTTGATGGCACACCCCTCAAGCTGCTGACCTGGCCCTAGGTGACAAGGGTGCAAAGGAGACAGCCCAGGCCAGGTTGCAAGACATCTGTGGGTCACATCTGCTTTTTGTCCCACCAGCTGTCCTGAGAGGCATCTAACTGTGCCTCCCACCAGGGACCTAATTATCCCCAGGGATGACACCGCCCCTGCCCGAATGCTGCTTCCTCCCGGAAGCCCTTGTCTGCATGGCCGCCATGTGGCCAGGGACCCGCACCCCTCCCTGTGTCAGCTGCTTGGGGGGAGTGGGGGCACCGGGTGCAGGTGCACTAGGGGAAGGCTTGGTACAGACAGCCCTAGCCGTTCACCCCTAAGCCACCGGGCCTCCAGCCCTCTGACAGCTCTGTCCTTTGGAATTTTCTTTGCCATCGGGACATCTGCTCTGCCCAGTAGGGTGGCCGCTAGCCACACTCTACACTCCAAACAGGAGACCTCAAAATAGGCCCCTGCCCCTGGAGGACTGAACTGGTTCCATTTAAATGGAAAGAGCCGCACGTGGCCAGTGGCCACCTGCCCTGGCAGCACAGCCTTAAAGCCCTGAGCCCCGCCTGGCCACAGGCCCACGGCACACGCCACGGGGGTCCCTGGGCACCGGTCGGGGGCTATGCAAATCGTCCCCTCAGACCCCCGTGGACGAATAACACCGAGTTTCGGACACCACGCTCCGGGCTTCACGGCCCAGCCCTGCCCCACGCCCCGGGAACCTGGCCCTCGGCGTCCCTGAGGGCGTGGCGATCCTGCTCCTCCAGTCTCCCCGACGTGGCCAGGTGGGGAGCGCACAGGGCGGGGAGGCCGTCCTGCCGCCTGTCCCCGCCCTGCCCAGTGGGCCCGGGGCCCTCAGAGAGGCGCCCGCCCCCCGGCGCCCGCGGCTCGCCGTGCCTCCCCTCCCCACTCCCAGGCACAGAGCCTGGGACCCCGGAGCACACTCTCCCCGTGTCGCCCCGCGCACAGCTCTGGGCCCCCTGGGCGCAGCGCCCCAGCCCGGCGCGCGGAGCCCGCTTCGCGCACGAAGGTACCCACGGCGCGCCCCGCCCCGCGCAGAGCCCCGAACCCCAAGCACGGAGCCCCGGCACCCCAACCCGCTCAGCGCGCAGCGTCCCGGGCGCCCGGACCCCTCAGCACCGCGCCCCGGCGCCCAGTGTCCCCGCGCACGGCGCCCCCGACCCCCGGACCCCGGCCCCGCGCACGGCGCCCTCGGTCCCCGGCCCCGCGCCCCCGGCCCCCGGCCCCGCGCCCCCGGCCCCGGCCCCGGCCCGCGCACAGCGCCCCCGGCGGCGGCCGCGCGGAGCGGAGCGGGGCCGAGCGGGGCGGCGCACGGCGCGGGGCCGGGCCGGGCGGCTCCCGGCGCGACTTCCTGTTGTGCCCGCGCCCGGCCCCGCCGCCGCCGCCGCCGCCGCCCGGCTCCCCGCCGGCTCCCGCGGCCCGGCCCGGCGCGGCGGGCGCCGCCCATGGGTGTCACCTAGCGCGGCGGCATGGCCGCGCAGTGCTGCTGCCGCCCCGCGCCCGGCGCCGCGCCCGCCCGCCCGCCGCCCGCGCCGCCGCCGCCGCCGCCGCCGCCGCCCGCGCGGGACGTGGCCTCGGCCTCGAGCGCGCGGCTCTTCCGCCTGCGCCACCTGCAGCTGGGCCTGGAGCTGCGGCCCGCGGCGCGCGAGCTGGCGGGCTGCCTGGTGCTGGAGCTGAGCGCGCTGCGGCCCGCGCCCCGCGCGCTCGTGCTCGACGCGCACCCCGCGCTGCGCCTGCACTCGGCCGCCTTCCGCGCGCCGCGCGCCGCCCCCGGCCCGGGCCCCGCCGCCGAGCCGCCCTGCGCCTTCGCCTTCGCCGCGCCCGGGCCCGCGCCCCCGCCCCCGCGGCCCGCCTTCGCCGCCGCGCCCGCCTGCCGCCCGCTGGCCTTCAGGGTGGACCCGTTCACCGACTACGGCTCCTCGCTGACCGTCACGCTGCCGCCCGAGCTGCGGGCGCACCAGCCCTTCCAGGTCGTCCTGCGCTACACGTCCAGCGACGCGCCCGCCGTGAGTCCGCGGGCGGGCCGGACCCCCCCCAGACCCCCCCTCCTGGCCCCGGAGACCCGCCCGGGCCCCCACCCGGGGATTCCCGGTCGGCCGGCGCCTGACGCGGCCGCCAGGGAGGCCTCTCCCCGCGGTGGGCAGGCCCCAGCCCTGCCTGGGGACCAGGGCCGCTCCGGGGGGCACCTGCCCAGGTGGCGTCTGTCGGGCGTGCAAGGGCCTTCGGGTGACGTGTGGGCTCCAGGTGCGTTCTCCGGAACTGGGTGAGGGACAGACCCGCTGGAGCGGGGGACGGGGGCCAGGCCAGCTCTCACGCGTCAGGCCTCCTGGGTGGACTGGTGGGGGGCTGTGGCTGGGTGGCCCCTTGTCCCCAACACTGACACGCGTCAGCTCTCTAGGACTTTGGGCAGAGCTCCCACGGCCCCAGAGGCTCTGCCAGAAAAGTGAGGTGGCCCCGGGCTCTCACATGCGCCCCCCAGCACACGTGACCCCCCACCCACACACAGGCACGACATGCACACAGCCCGGGAGGCCCCGGGGCTCGGTCTCACTGCCTGTGGAATGCAAATGGACGGGGCGACGGGCAGACGAACCTGCGGGCTCCGTGCGTGACTCCCAGGAGCGCTCGGCAGGCCCCGCCACCTCCCCGCCCGCCCCCCGGGCTGCTGTGGGCGAGCTGGCCACTGGCCGGCGGGGTTGGCCCCTGCGGCCTGCTCAGCTCGTCCGGAGCTCTGGGTGATGTGCGTCCCGTCACGACAGTGAGAACAGAGGGGTGTGCTTCTCCCCGACCTTGATGCGTGAACTGGAGCCTGTGTGTCTGGTTCACCCAAAACCGGGGCCAGCAGAGGGGTGGAACCAGGGCCCGCGACAGGCCGCTGGGGCCGGAGCCAGGCCAGCGAGGGTGGCCGTTGTCCCTGGGCTTTCTGTGGCCTGCTGTGGAGCCCGTGGGTGCTTGGCGCAGGGAGGGGGTGCGTGGTCTCCACGGACTGGGCAGCTCTGGGGCGGCGGGCTGGGGACATGGGGCCTGGCGTGGCAGCTGAGGGCAGTGTTTGGCGTCTGACCTCAGGCACTGCCCATGACACAGGAATGCCACCGAGCTTGGGGCTGGGTCCCTCGGCTTGTCCCCATGCCGGGGGCGGGTGCAGCTTCCTGGGACACCCTGCTGGCAGACTCCCACACATCCAGAGGCAGTTTGGGGTGCTGTAGGCTGGGGCCCATGCCCCTTGCACCCCCTTCCTGAACCGCACTGCCCCACCAGCAAGAACAGCTTTCTCCCTGCCCTCGGTGTCTGGGGCCACAGGCCTGCTCCCCCTTCGCCGGCCCGTCAGAGACTGAGCCTCTGCTCCCTGCGCCCTGTCACCCTGAGGTGTCGGTGGCCCAGCTCTGGGGCGGGGTCCTGCCTGCCTGGGGGTCTACCCCAGCCCCTCACCCCCAGGGCGGACTGTGGACCCCGGGGTCTCTGCGAGCCTGGGCCCTCGGTGGCTGGCTGAGGAGCGCAGTTGGCAGTGGGGCCGGGAGGCCTGAGCTGGGTGGAGCCTCCGGAGGGCCCCACGGGAGAGGCGGGGTCCATGAGAGGCCGAGGTGTGAGGAGGAAGGGAGTTTGGGGACCATGGAGGCCTGCGGCAGGGTCCACCCTGGGAGTCTCTATGCAGACTCGGGGCTCAGCACGTTTGAGCGGGCTCCCCAGACAGGCTTTCCGAACGCGGGGGCAGCCCCGGGCAGCAGAAAAGGAGGCACCGCTGCGGGTGCCCGCCGTGAGGGGGCAGGGACGGCAGCTACGGGCGAGCGTGGCAGTCAGCGCTGGCCGGGCTCTGGGCGGCCTGCGGCGACAGCGGGATCCGGTCTGGGTCTTCCCCGGGGTGTCTGTCCACAGCTCCCCGTGGCTGCTCCTGTCCAGCCCGACCTCTGGCCCATGTCCCCTGGCCCAGATGCCATCTCCCCCTGAGGGTCCCTCTGGGCGGGCGAGGCTGGCCCCGTTGCTGGGGTGGCCCCAGGCTTGGCGTGCTCGCTCGTCTGACGGTCATCGGGGGGAAGCTCTGGCTCCCCACATTTCCACGTTCCTGCCTCCCTTTCCTGGCCCAGACCAGAGTCGCTGCCGCCTGGCCTGTGAGAGTTTGGACTCAGGTGTTCTGGCCGTGCCTCAGTTTCCCTTTGGAGGCTGGAACGGAGACCGCCTGGCCTGGCGACGAAGGGCAGGCCGCACTCTGCATCACCAGCCCGCCTGCCCGGCGGGGGTGGCAGCAGTGGTGACCGGGAGCGACTGGTGGCCGGGGATGAGCGCAGTCGGGCCGTCGCTGCCCGGCCCGACCGTCCTTCCTCTCCTGGAAGCCTGAGCAGGGCGCCGGCCCGGGCTCGCTGCCTAAGGCCTTGCCCCTCGAGGAGACCCGCCCAGCTCGGGGCATCCTGGCGCCCCACGGGCTGCTCTCTGCGGGACAGGGTCCCCTCGGGGTGCCCTGGCCTCGCTGGAGAGACGGGGGTGGCCAGCCAGCAGCTGCTCCCCAAAGGCCTCGCCCAGTGTTACCGGGCGGAGGGGGGCTTCCGCTGACGCCAGCCTGCCGCCCGCCCGCAGATCTGGTGGCTGGACCCCGAGCTGACCTACGGCAGCGCCAAGCCCTTCGTCTTCACCCAAGGCCACTCCGTCTGCAACCGCTCCTTCTTCCCGTGCTTCGACACGCCCGCCGTCAAGTGCACCTACTCCGCGGTTGTCAAGGTCCGCGCCCTCCGCCTGGCCTCCCCCTCACGCGGCCCCGGGACCACCGCCAGGAAGGGTCCCCGCTCCTCCTAGCCCTGGGGGAGGCGCTGCCCTGCCCTGCAGGGGGCCCGTGGATGGGCTTAGGACCCCGGGAAGGCGGAGCCCCGCCGAGTGGCCAGTCTCGAGCGAGGCCTGAGGGCAGCAGACCGGGCCTAGCGTGGGAGGCCCCTGCTGGGGGGACAGTTTCCCTATCTCGGAAACAGGGTGCCCTGACAGCGAGCATGGGGGCCCCCATCAAGGACAGGGGGAGCCCTGACCTGGGTTGTGGGGTGTCCTGTCGGGATGTGGGGCTCCCTGATGGGGTCACGGGGTTCCCCACCAGGACATGGGTGCCTGACGGCGGGGCCTCCCGCGTGCAGGCCCCATCGGGGGTGCAGGTGCTGATGAGCGCCACGCGGAGCACCTACGTGGAGGAGGAGGGTGTCTATCACTTCCACATGGAGCACCCCGTGCCCGCCTACCTCGTGGCCCTGGTGGCCGGGGACCTGCAGCCGGCAGACATCGGGCCCAGGTAGAGCCCCCGCCTCTTGCTTCCTGCAGCCGCTGCTGCTGCCTGGGGCCCAGGCCCAGGGACACCCCGCCACTGGCTGGCGTGCGGCCTGCGTGGGGCCCCGCAGCGTGGGCCAGCCTGACCCTGCCTTGTTGCCACGGCCTGGGGCTGTCCCCAACCGGCCTCTCTCACCCCGCACGCCCCGGCTGGCGGCCCCCCCTCCCACCCGCCCTGTGTCCTCCTGCAGCCCGGCCGGCTGGGGCCACGCCTGCCGCGTGGTGGCCCTCCCGTGGGGCGCCCAGAAGGCACGGGTGGCGGCTGAGCCCAGAGCAGAGGGGAGGAGAGCAGGAGGGGTGAGGGGGTCGGGCGAGCCTCAGCGCCCCCTCCGCCTGTGACAGGAGCCGTGTGTGGGCCGAGCCGTGCCTCCTGCCCACAGCCACCAGCAAGCTGTCGGGCGCCGTGGAGCAGTGGCTGAGCGCGGCCGAGCGGCTGTACGGGCCCTACATGTGGGGCAGGTACGTCCTGGGAGCCGCCGCTGGCCACCACCCCCACCCAGGAGCAACAGGGGGACCGTTGGCCTCCCCGGGGGGAGGCGAGGCTCACAGCCCAGGCCTGCGGCCGTCCCTGTCTCCCTCCCTCCTGCGCAGGTACGACATCGTCTTCCTGCCCCCCTCCTTCCCCATCGTGGCCATGGAGAACCCCTGCCTCACCTTCATCATCTCCTCCATCCTGGAGAGCGACGAGTTCCTGGTCATCGACGTCATCCACGAGGTGGCCCACAGCTGGTTCGGCAATGCGGTCACCAACGCCACGTGGGAGGAGATGTGGCTGAGTGAGGGCCTGGCCACCTACGCCCAGCGCCGCATCACCACCGAGACCTACGGTACCTCCCGCGGTGGCCCGGGACAGGCGGGGGCACTGCCACGACCTCCTGCACTCCTGGGCCCAGCCACCCACGGTGCGAGAGGCCGAGAGCCCGGCCCCGCCCCGGGTGCGGCCCCTGCTGTGCACGCGTCCAGGGGGGTGGCTTCGGGTCAGTCCCCACGCCTCGTTCCTGCCCCCGGTGCTCAGGCCTGTCCCCTGCTCCTCCCTGCCCCATCTAGGTGCTGCCTTCACCTGTCTGGAGACGGCCTTCCGCCTGGACGCCCTGCACAGGCAGATGAAGCTCCTGGGGGAGGACAGCCCGGTCAGCAAGCTGCAGGTCAAGCTGGAGCCAGGTACGCGCCCAGCACCGTCTGCACCGTGGCCGGGACCCCGCAAAGACCAGGGCCAGCGCCCCCAGCCCAGGCGGGCCCCAGGCTCCCTCAGCTGGCCAGCCGCCACCTCTCGCCGGAGCCCCCGTCCCCGTGGGGCGTGGGCCCTCGGCCAGGGCAGGCCCCATCGCCTCACTCCCAGGGGCCCTGGACGTGCGCGGGACAGTGGCTCTTGGCCCTTCCTGCTCCACTCACCTGACCACCCCCCACCCTGTCCCCTGGGACAAAGGAAGTGGGGCGTCGCCCAGAGCCAGGTGTTGTTTCAGGGGTGAACCCCAGCCACCTGATGAACCTGTTCACCTACGAGAAGGGCTACTGCTTCGTCTACTACCTGTCCCAGCTCTGTGGGGACCCCCAGCGCTTTGATGACTTCCTCCGAGTGAGCAGCGCCTCCTCTGCCCCCTCTGCCCTCCTGGCCCAGTCCCTGGCCCCTCCTCTCCCCACCCACTCTGCCCCCCCCGCTGAGCCCCGCCCCCCCTGCCCTTGCAGGCCTACGTGGACAAGTACAAGTTCACCAGCGTGGTGGCCCAGGACCTGCTGGACTCCTTCCTGAGCTTCTTCCCGGAGCTGAAGGAGCAGAGCGTGGACTGCCGGGCAGGTGAGGCCGCCGCCTCCCTCGCGTCCGGCCGGCCGCTGTGGAGCAGGGGGCTGCTGGGGGGGCCGCTGCTCCTCTGCCGGGAGAGAGCCCCTCCTTCCTTCAGCCACCCCCGCTGGACAGTGTGGGCCTCAGGCTGAGAGACCGCGGGGGCAGAGAGGAGGGTGTGTTCCCAGCCAGAAGGGGTCCCGGGCCTTCCGGGGGGCTCGGGGGGTGACACTTAGGCCAAGCCGAGCCAATAGGCCGTGCCGGGAAGTGGGCCACAGAGACAGCGCGTGCACGGGGCCTGGGGCAGGGGTGGCTGGCCGAGGGAGGTTTGCCTCCCCGCTGGCCGGAGCCCGCCGGCCTGCTGTGCGGCACCCGTCATGGTGTCCCACGGCTTCCAAGGGCTCGGGGCCGAAGGAGAGGCTGGCGGGCAGCGGTGAGGCTGAGCGGGGGCCCTGTGAGTGGCGGGGCTTTGCGGGGTGCGGTGCGGGCAGAGCCGGCCGCAGCTGCCCAGAGCCAGGGCCTCGGAGCAGGGCGGTAGCTTTGTCCCCAGCCCTGAGGTTGCGCCTGAAGCGGCTCATCTAGTACCCAGAGCAGGGAGCGGGTGGGTCCCCTGGTCAGCAGCTCGGGCCTCCGGCCCCTTGCGCAGAAGCCACTGAGTGGCTCGAGGGGGCGGGCGCTCTAGCTGACAGCAGCCGCGCGGGTGGCTCGTCAGGGACGCTCTCGGAGCCCCCTCCCCAGCCCAGGGTCGCACCTCCCCGCAGGCCTGGAGTTTGAGCGCTGGCTCAACGCCACGGGCCCGCCGCTGGCCGAGCCAGACCTGTCTCAGGGCTCCAGCCTGACCCGGCCCGTGGAGGCCCTGTTCCGGCTGTGGACGGCCGAGCCCCTGGACCAGGCCGCCGCCTCGGCCAGCGCCATCGACATCTCCAAGTGGAGGACCTTCCAGACGGCGCTCTTCCTGGACCGGCTCCTGGACGGGTCCCCGCTGCCCCAGGGTGGGTCCCGCGGCTGCGGGCGGCGGGGGGCGGGGGCGGGGTGCCTGCCGGGCCTGACGCGCTGCGCCCGCAGAGGTGGTGACCAGCCTGTCGCAGTGCTACTCCTCCCTGCTGGACTCCATGAACGCCGAGATCCGCATCCGCTGGCTGCAGATCGTGGTCCGGAACGACTACTACCCCGACCTCCACCGCGTGCGGCGCTTCCTCGAGAGCCAGGTGCGGCCGCCGCGCGGGCCCCGCCGGCCTCCGGGGTCCGGCCGCGCAGACCGGGCGTCGCGGAGGGCGGGCGGGGAGGACGTGGCCGCGGGGTGCGTGCCCCAGGGGGAGAGCCCAGGGACGCGTGTCTGGAGGGGACAAGCAGCGTCTGGGGGTGCAGCGCGCCCGGCCCGGGGGCTGTGGGCCTCGGGGCTCCTGGCCTGGGCACTGGTGTGTCCCGAGTCCCAGGGCCCGAGGGTCCCGGGCCTCTCCGCCCTGTCCCTGCCAGTGCCCCGGCCCAGGCCCTCTGGAGCGGGGCCCTGCGGAGGGTCCGTGGGGTGGGGTGGGGTGGGGTGAGCCACGTGAGTGCGCCCGCCCCGCCCGCAGATGTCCCGCATGTACACCATCCCGCTGTACGAGGACCTCTGCACCGGCGCCCTCAAGTCCTTCGCCCTGGAGGTCTTCTACCAGACGCAGGGCCGGCTGCACCCCAACCTGCGCAGGACCATCCAGCAGATCCTGTCCCAGGGCCTGGGCCCCGGCGCCGAGCAGGGGGCCTCCGGGGCAGACGTGGACGCCGACCCGCCCGCCCTGCTGCTCGGGGACGAGGCCCCCGGCAGCGCCATCTCCCTCAGGGATGTCAACGTGTCTGCCTAGCCCCGAACCCCGGACACCACCACTGTGCCTTCCGCGGCCCCGGCCTGCCATGACTGCGCGTCTCTCCGGCCACGAGCTCCGCCCGGGCCCCCCCGCCCCCCGCGGGCTCTCCCAGGGACCTCCTCGTGGCCAGCCGAGCCCCGCGGACCTTGTCCTCTCAGCTTTCTTGCACTGCAGGCCCCAGAGCGGCCGGCGCACACCACGCCCTCCGGTCTCAACACTGGCTGCCCGGCGCGGCCCCCGGGGTGACGGCCCCGCTGTCCGACGGCGACCACCACACTGTGCCTTACATCCGCCGGAGGCCGGGGCTGTGCCGCCCCGACTGCGTGCCTCCTCCCCGCAGAGCCCCGCACCCTGCCGCGGGGTCGGCCCCTGGCAGAAGGACGAGGATGCAGATGTGGCCTCTGCGTGGGGGCAGGGGACATCGAGGAGGGTGGACGTCCCTGGGGAGGGACCCCGGGAAAGCCTTCACCCCTCAGGGAACACGGGGTCCTGGCCCTGGGAGCAGGACAGGACGTCTGCCTCGGGATGCTTCAGTGGGAGTCCAGGGGAAGGGCAGGTGGTGCTAGTGCTCTTCGTAGGCCACCGTGCTGGGACAGGCCTGGGCACCCCAGTGGTCAGAGCTGGGCCACCCAGGGGACCACTGCCACAGGGTCACCACAATTGCCCCATTAAACCTCCACTCTGAAAGCGACCTCCAAGCCTGTCCGTCCCCACTCCTGTCTCTGCGTCTGCCCGGCTGCTTTGGGGCGGGGCGGGGCTGGCAGCTGGTCACAGCGTGTCCTCCGACACACGGGCCCCTGGCCAGAGGCGGGGGCATGCCACCCGGGCGAGGGTCTTCACGCCAGCGCTCCCTCCCGGCCATCCCAGCACCGCCCGGCCGCCCCGGGCTCTGAGGACCAATGGCAGGCCACCCCACCCTCCCAGCCTCTCAGCCAGGACCCTCGAATGACCCTCGAACACCAACGCGAAGGAAGCCACGCGTTAGCACCCTCGCTCTGGGCCCTTCTGAGTGGTGGTCCCCCATCCCAAACCCGTGAAGGCGGGGGTGAGTGGTGGGGCGAGTTGTCGCAGAGGGTCCCGAGGGGCCTGGCCGGCCACCAGCGCAGGCGCGGTGGCAGCTGGGGGGCAGGAGGGCTCGGGCGCTGAGGGTGGAGACTCGGTCCCACGAAAGACAGCTGGGCTGGCGGGGGAAGCGACGCGGCCAGTGAGCTGGTGCAGGGGCTGCCAGGCTCCACTCCCCGTGGTCACCTGGGCTCAGGACAGCAGCGCCTCACGCGGGGACGACATGCTTTGGTTGGAAGTGGCGCGTCACCCGAGCCGCCGGCCAGACGCAGGCACCGAGCCCCGCGGAACTGCCAACAGTGGGCCAGCGACCCTGTTGCCGCCACGGCCAGACCCCAGGTCGCCAGCCGTCCCACTGCCTCTCCTCCTGCACTGGATGGAGCCCGCGCCCCCGGCCTCAGTCACGGCGCAAGCTCGCACCAGCCCCCGCCAGGCAGGTGCTGCGAGGCCCCCCGTCCTGGGCACGGGCGCCCCAGGCCAGGGGCCCGGCCTCGCCCTGTCCCGGCCGCCCTGGCACAGGGCACAGACCAAGGCGTCCTCCTCGGGGCTGCGTCGGGTCTCCGGGCGCAAACGCTTCGGTCCCGGGCCCGGGGTTCCTCCCGCAGTCCCTCTCTGCAGACGCGCTGCTGTCACCCCTCGGTACAGCTCCGGGGGCCGCCCGCTGGCCGCCGAGAGGGCTCCGCTCCGCCAGCCTCGGGAAGCTCGGAAGCAGCTCCGGGCAGCCGTAGCGGGCGGTGGCTGTCCCCGCGGTGTCCTTGCCTGTCTGCCCCCCACCCCGCCCGCTGGGCGAGTGGCGAGCTCTCAGCCCGCAGCCCCTGCACCCAGGCCTCTCCCGACCCCGTTCCCTCCCGCCCGCAGCCCCGAGTCCTTGGCGCCTGTGCCTTCCTCGCTGTCGCCTCGCGCGGCCTGCGGGCAGCTCGTGCCGCTGTGCCCCAGCCTCTCCGCACTTCGGGCGTCATCTGCCCCGTGAGCCAGCACCGCTGGGTCCTCCCCGGTCTCGCGCCGCACGCCACGGCCCGCCAGCACCCCCGCGTCCGGGGCGTCCCCCGCCCCGTGCTGTCGGAGCCGCCTCTCCCCAGGGCCGCTTTCTACCCCACGGAGCCTGAGAGCCAACGAACCTCAGACACCGACACTTCGAGCCGCAAAGGTTTATTTCTCACGAGCTCCTCTGGCCCACTCCGGCCGGCAGGGCGTGGGGGGCCTCCCGTCACTGGGTCCTCAGGGACACCTGGTCGCTCGGGCACCTTGCCACAGATGACGCACTGCGTCTGGACGGACGGGGCCACGTACCCCTTCTGTTCACACTGGCCGCCCGGCCACGCCCGCCGTGTGCTTGGCAGTGGGGGCTCGGGCAGATGGCAGCAACGACCGCCACACGGGCTGAGGGCCCCATGCCAGGACAGCCACGTCTCCCAGATGGAAACGGGAGCTCCGAGCAGGTGGAGGGGTGTCGATGGAGCCGGGCATGCCGCCCAGAAAAGGGGGCCAGTGGTCATGAACCAGGGGTCTGCTGGGGCCAACGAAGGTGGGGCCTTGAAGAGAGGTGGCTCCGGGGGGCGGGCTGGCGAGCAGGGGTCTGAGCGGGGGGCGGGGGGCCGTGAGGGCGGCGAGGCTGTGTGCAGCCCAGCGGCCCGGGCCCCTCCGGGCCCGAGGGTCAGGGTAAGGTTCTCCGTGTCCCTCAGGCCATGTCCTGCACAGTCCAGCTCATCCCTGGGAGCGCGGCTCCCCCGCCCCCGCTCTGACGGTGGTAAGTCCCCCGCCCTAGGCCAGTGCCCTGGGCAGAGCTTCCAGGAGCATCAGAGCTCAAGGTCCAGTCGCGGGGGACAGCCAGTGAGTGTGCCAGGGGCCACACACTCAGCGGACCGGGCCGACCCCCGAGCAGACCGCCAGCGGAGGAATCAGGCTTAACGACCCACGATTTAGCCCCCAGCCCCACGGGGGGCTGGGAACAAACCGTGGGATGGACAGGCCCCTGCGAGGCGAAAGGAGGCTGGAAGGGACCGGGCAGAGGCCTTGACGTGATGTTTAGGGGCGAGTGTCAAAATAAGTGAAAGCTCCGTAAACCGTCGGCGGAGACGAGCTGCCTGGGCCGGAACAGCGCACAGACGGCCCCTGGAGCCAGCAGAGGGGCTCTGGGTCGGGGGCGCACTGAGGCCCGGGGGCAGGGACACCGGCAGCGCCGCCGCACGTCAGGCAGCCTCTCGCTGGCCCTCCCCATCCCGCCCCCCTGCCCCCGTGCCCTGGGCAGCACTGCGGCTCGGAGCACCCTTTCCCGCGCAGGTCTGACGGCGGCCGCGGTGGCCGTGTGCTCTTCCCCCTTCTCTCTCGTCGGCACCTGGCCAGAGCCGGGAAACGACCGCTAGACGTGGGCTCGGCGCCGGCCAGCGTCTCAGGGCCTTCACAGGCTCCGGGCAGGGTGACGAGATCGCTGCCACCCGCCCGGGCCCAGACACGCCTCTCCTCGTCCAGAGTGAGTGACCGAGCAGAAAGATCCCGGCCTGAGGGGACCAGCGGCAGCCACGGCGCAGGGGACAGCCACCTGCAAGGGCGGGCGCACACGGCGCGGTCACTGCCGTGTTCACAGGAAAACCTAGGGACGCGCGACCACCTGGGAGCGACAGCTGGGGGGAGCCCCTACAAGGAGCACGTGCCGTTATGAGCGGGGCTGTGAGAGCCCCAAACTTCGCCCGAAACATCACCCGGGAGGACCCACGCCTTCGCAGCGAGCGAGGCGAACGCGGTCTGGGACGCCGGCTGCCGCCTCCCGGAGCCACTCGTGTCCCGCCTGCCGCGGTGCTGTCCGGGGCGGCCACCCCTCCCCTCGAAGCTCCACTTGTCAAGTGGGAGCGTGACGCCTTCTCGTGGGGCCTGGGAGGACCTCACAAGCTCAGTCTCGTTTCCAACGTGTGGCCTTTGAGCCACGGGCGGAACTCGCTCTACTGGTCCCGGACAACCGCCTATTGTCGTCGCCCTGAGACCAAAGGTCCGGTCCGGCCCTGGCGGCGAGCCCTTCAGCTGAACTCCCAGGCTGGGGACGGGGGCGGGGACCGAGCTTCTAGGACCCCGCACGCCCACCGAGACACCCCACAGAGGAGCAGTCCTCGTGTGCGGCCCCCTCGGCCCTGGGCCGTGACCTTCACTGACCACTACCCCTCCCGGCCAGGACCAGCCGAGCACTCTGCCTGTTTCCCACTTAACCCCGACGACCATCCTGGGACCCTCCGTACCTGGGGGTTTCGGGGTGAGGGACAGAGGCTCAGAGAGCGGCCAGGACACCCGACCGGCAGGACCAGGTTTCCAGGGGTCCCTGCTCCGGTGACTGAGAGCGCTCTGGGCCCTGGGGCCCGGGGTGACGTCCGAGTCACCGCCCGGCTCCGCTGGGGTGGCCACCCGGCCTCCCGCCATCTCTCGGAGCTTGGAAGGCAGTTAGCTCGGGCCGAGCAGGCTGGTGGCCCCGACCCTGCAGGCCCAGGGCCTTGCTGAGCCCGGAGCGCCGCAGCGACTCCTGAGCCTGCCTCCCGCCGTCCCGACCCCACGAGAATCCCGGAGCCTTGCTCAGAGGGACAGGCAGCTCGTTGCCCCGCAGGCCCAGGACACCAGGCCCCTCTCCGGCTGCTTGGGGGGGGGGGGTACAAGGGGCCGGAAACCGCCCTGGAATTCAGAGCGGTCAGTGCGACCGAGGCCAAGTCTGACCCCAGCCCACGTCAAGGCAGTTTCGCGGGGAGACTGAGCTCCCTCAGCCGAGGGCCCGAGGCCAGGCCTCCTCCCGACTCCGCAGGCCCCGGGGCTGCCTTGACGGCGCCGCCATCCTGTGGCGCCCTCCCTGCCTCTGACGTGTGACTAGCCACCAAGTGGCTTCTACGGAACTGAGTCTGTCTCCACCGCCGGCTCAGAACCTGGGCCTCCGAGCTCACCCTCCCAGCCCAGCCTCAAGGGTCTGCTTCTGAGCCCAGGCAAACTGAGCGACCTTCCGACGTGCAAATGTGCCCTCGCGGTTCCCCACCTCTGGGCACGTCGGGGCCCTGGGCTGCCGCACCCTCGCCACCCCCCACGGGCTCCCCAGCGGTTTCCCTGTGCACCTCACCCCTGGGGACACAGGGGCCAAAAATCCAACCGCGGGTTCTTTGATGCTCCTCCCCGCAAAGGTGGAGCTTGACGCTGTGAAACACGGTGCACTTTCCACCTCCCCTGCCCTGGGTCACCTGCCCTGGGAGAAACCAGGTGCCACGCTGTCAGGACGCGCCAGCAGCTTCCTGGAGGCCCTCGTGACAGGCGCCGAGGCCTCCCGTGGTGAACCTGCCTTTGGGCCTGGCTGACATCTCCACTGCCACTTCCTGAGAGACCCTGAGTCACAACCACCCACCTGAGTCACTCGCCACCCCTGACCTGCTGCTGACACTGAGATGACCAATGTCATTTGCAGTCCCCAAGTTGGGGTAATTTGTTGATGCAACAGTAGAAAACGCACGCAGGGCCGTTCTAGCTCAGCCCAGGTCGGGGCTGAGGGACATCAACCAAGACCCGGGCTCTTTCCCTTTCTGCTCTGCCTTCTCACGTATTGGCCTTTTCCTCTGGCTTGACCCCTGCTGGGCACAAGCCGGCTGCAGCCGTCCATGCCCACGCACTGGCATCCCAGGGCCGGCTGCCCACCCCTGGCCTTTGGGAGATGCGGTGAGACTCCCGGCGGCCGCTGAGGGCTGCTTTTATGCCCCGCTGCCCAGCGCTGGGGCACGGGCCCCTTCCCAAAACTTCCAACTCCGGAGCTGGGGACAGGTCCAGACTCCCCAGCTGTCAGCAACCACGCAGAACCCAAACTGGGGCTCTTGCTGGTGAGGCAGGAGCTCTGTGCGGTGGAGCCCAGGGCAGCGTGGTGGCCGGCCAGGCCAGGGCTGTGCGCTCCCCCGGTTGCCCTCCCCTTCTCCTCCACCGGCTCCTGCTGCCTGTCCTTCACCCGAGCACCTCGACGCTCTCCTCCCCGACCCACCGAACTTGGGGTGATCTGTGGGCAGGACACTGGTTTCTACCCTCTGCACCTCCATGAGAATGCCGAGTCCGGACAGAAGTGCCGGGTACTGTCCACTAAACAGAGGTGGGGCGGGGGTTCAGAGGAGAGCGAGCCTCCTGGCTAGGAGGTCAGGAAACATCCTTGCAAAAGGACAGGGGCAGTCACCTAGGAGGACAAGGGGTGTCTCCGGAGCAGTGATAATCTGGGGGCGCAGGCGGGGCGCAGGTTCCGCGGGGCCCACGCAGCACCCACGGGCTCGGGAAGGAAGCGGTTAGCTGGGTGCTGCAGTCTGCAGGCTGGGGGCGTGGTCAGTGGGAGACTAGTCCTGAGGATTGAGGAAGCGTCTATCTCCATCCTCCACGGGCCCTTAGACAGGACTGTGACGTGGCGGGGGGGGGTGTCCCCCGTACTGTGAGGGCCCTGAGGCTCAGACTTTAAATGACTGCCTGTCCCAGAGCCTGTGGTCATGGGTCAAGAACTAGCTGCCTCCAGAACTTTCTTGTCCCACCAAACCAGGATGCTTCCAACTTCCTGATACCCAGGAGCCAGAAGCTCCCGCTTCTGCGCAGGGTGGGGCGGGCCGAGAAGGCAAACAGGCCCGCACTCCTAACTGGCTTAGGGAGCATCTCTGCACTCGGGTGGGGGATGGGACCATGGGGCATATGGGGTGAGGGGGGTGCAGTTGGCGCTATGCTGGGCAAGCTGCCCTAATGCCGTCCTTGCAAGCCTGGGTGACTGACACAGCAGAGGGACCCACTTCAGAGCCCAGATCCTGGGCTGGGACCAGCTCTGCTGCCAATCACTCCTGCTACCTGGGGCGGACCCACTGCCCAGCACCCCAGCGCAGGGAACAATTTGTCTGACTCCTTCGGGACTCCCCAGGTGAGGCAGAGTCCAGGCCTTTCCTGATTCCTTTCAGCTGCCAAAGGGACAGAAACATCTGGGAGGCCGGCACCACGGGGTGCTGCATGGAAATGCAGTAAGCCCTAGGTCCCAGACACGTGCTGGGCGGCTTGGTCACCCCCTTTCCCAGAACCTTGGCAGAGACGAGTACCCCAGAACCCCAAACCAGGGCGCTGAGGCCTAGTGGGGCCAAGGCAGGACATCGTCGCCACCACTAGCAGCTGCTACTCATGCAGGCCCTGCCCAGCCTCTCGGGGAGCAGCGCAGCTGTCACAGGGACCGGGGCTCCTGGACCCGGTTGTTTCCCCGCGGGAGCAGGAAGTTCTGGATCTAAGTGCAGAAGAAGGACTTTGATTTGACCACGTTTCACACCCGGGCACTGGGGAAAAGCAGCCTGGAGCAGCAGAGCTGGGAAGCCCAACAGGTGCCAGAGCGTGTCCCCAGGAGGCCCTGCTCGCCCCTCCGACGCCCGACACCGCTCCCACCGCTCCGCGGCCACGGCGAGGCCGCGGGGCGGGCAGCAAGGGACAAGCTCGGCCTGCAGGGCGCGAGCAGGATGCGGACGGACAGGCTCCCGCGGCCGGGCCGCACCGGCGAGCAGGCCCCGAAATCGCCGTGCCCACTCCTCGCAGCCCCGAGTGGCCTTGACCGTGGCCGCCGGGGCCCGGAAGGCTGCGCCAGCCCATGCCCTGCCCGCTCAGGACCCGGCTCATCCGATCCCAGACAGCCCTGGGCAGCCGCCCGGGCCCGGGAGGGCACGCCGCTGGGCGTCTCGCTCCCAGGACCCTGGGACACGACATGACGACGGCAGGACAGCCCGACGGCAGGTCAGCCCGACGGCAGGACAGCCCGACGGCGGGTCAGCCCGACGGCAGGACAGCCCGACGGCGGGTCAGCCCCACGGCGGGTCAGCCCGACGGCGGGTCAGCCCCACGGCGGGTCAGCCCGACGGCGGGTCAGCCCCACGGCAGCTCAGCCCCACGGCAGGTCAGCCGGCCCCCGGTCTAGGCGGTGCTGCCGCGGCTCCTCCCTCCGGCCTCTCCATTGGCCCCTCCCACCGGCCTCTCCATTGGCCCCTCCCATTGGCTCCTCGCACTGGCCCCTCCCACGAAGGCGGCCCCGCCCCGCGCTCCGGAAGAAGAGGCGCATTCTGGGAGCCGGCGCAGCACGCTGGGACCTGTGGCCCGCGGCCCCGCCTCGCCCGAGGACGCCGTTCCGCTCCCTTCAGCCCCCAGGGGCCGCGGCGGTCCGAGGGCATGAACCTCGGCCGGCCCGGAAGACCAGCCGCCGGCGGGACGACGGCGCGGCCTCGCGGGAGTCCGGCGCGGGAGCCACGCCCCCGGAAGGGTTGGGCGTCCGGCGCGGACGTCACGGCGCTCGCGTGCGATTGGGCCGCCGCGTCACGTGGCTCGCGGCGCCGCGCCTGGTTGGCTGCCGCCTGAGGTTACCCGGGCGACCGCGCGCGCCGGGCCGCGGGCCTCGCTGAGGTGGGGCCCGGGCGGGAGCGCGGGGCGCCGGGCGGGCGGGCAGCCGCGCCCCCCCCCCTCCGGGGCCGCCGCGGGAGCGCGGGGCCCGCGATGCGCGCGCCCGCCCGGGAGCTGTTCCGCGACGCCGCGTTCCCCGCCGGCGACGCCGCGCTCTTCTCCAGCTTCGCCACGCCGCTGGCGCGCTTCCGGGACGACATCGGCTGGCGGCGGCCCCAGGCAGGCGGCGCGGCGGGGTCGGGCTGCGCGCGGGCGACCCCCTCGCCTCCCGCCCCGATGGCGCCCCTCGGGCTCGGCCCCGCTGCGGCCAGTGTGGGGCCCCCGGCCCGACCCCCCAGCCCCCTCGGGCTCAGGCACCTGCCTCTCCAGGTGGCGGCTCAGGGGTGCCCTGGCCGCGCGCCCGGCGGGCGCCTCAGACGTGGGTGTCCGCGAGCGGGACGCCCCAGGGACAGGCCTGCCCCCCCGCGCCCCGGGGCGCGGCACGGAGGCGCGCCCCTCGGCCCGGGAGAGGGGCCTCGCCAGTGGGGTTTGGGCGTGGAGCGGATCCGAGGCGCGGTGGGGGCGCCTGGGGTTCGGGGGCGCCGGCTGGAAGCGGCGCGCCCCTGCCGCCGCGTGGGAGGTGGGCAGGGCAGAGGGGCCTGCGGCTGGAGGTGCAGGGTGCGGGTGCGGACGGGCCAGGAACGCGCACCCGGGGAAGCGGGTGGGGAGAGCCGGGCGGGCGCCTGGGCGGGCCTTCGCGCTCGGGTGCAGCGTCGCCGCCCGGAGGCCGGGGGCTGTGACGGTGGGAGCTCGGGCAGGTGCGGGCCAGAGGCTCGTCTGGGACCTGGGCCGGGCCTGGGAGAGTGCGGCGGGGGGGGGCGGGGCGTGAGTAGAGGAGGAGGAGGACGCGGAGCTGAGCCTGGACGGGCCCTGGCGTTCCCGCACGGGCCTGGCCGTGCCTGGAAGGGAGACGTGCGGAGCAGGGACTGCCGTCCTGCTGCTGCCTGCCGAGTGCTGGGAGGGACGAGGACAGACAGGGCCGCAGAGATGGACGACGCGGAGGGGACCTAGGTCAAGGCGGTGTGGAGGCATGACTGGCTCGGAAGCTGCAGGAGGCTGCCTGGAGAGGGGACGAGTTCGCTGGTGAAGGGGGACCGGGAGGGGACGCGGTGCCACCGGCCGGTGTCCCAGAGAAGATGGGGGAGGTTCTCCCTGGGCCCGACTGGCGGATTCTGCCTGCGGAGGTGGTGGACGAGAGGGTCGCAGGAGGAGTCCAGGCCCTGAGGCAGGAGGGTGCTGGCGGGAGCTTCTGAGGAAGTCACAGTCGAGGGGGCGTGGCCGGCCGGAGGTGCCCCTGGGCTGGGGCCGGGAGCTGAGCCTCTGGGCGTCCAGCAGCGTGCAGGGCGCATCCGAGATCTGTGGGCCGTCTCCTAGACGAGCATTTCACTGTTTTAATTAGGGGATGGCGGGGTTCATCCCTCTTTGAGGGTTTTGCCAATGTAGGAAGGTGGACAGAGACAGGGACCCTGCGATCTAAGCTGGACAGCGGGACGTGAAACCAGGGGTGGCTGGTGGATGACGTCGTGGGCAAGCAGCCAGCCCCTCCCCCACTGTTAGGCACTGCACGGGGCAGAAAAGCCCCACCCAGCCCCGTCCCTACGTTTTAAAGAGAGTAGCCATCAGGCATGGCGAAAGGCTAGATGTGTTTTTTGTTTTTATTTCAGGAAATTTGTGCCTCGCCCCGGCTCTTTGCAGACAACCCACAAGAAGGGCAGGTGAAGCAAGGGCTGCTGGGGGACTGCTGGTTCCTGTGCGCCTGCGCCGCCCTGCAGAAGAGCCGGCACCTCCTGGAGCAGGTGTCTGCCACAGTGCGGGCTTCTCTTCTGCCCTCGTCCCCCTGTCTGCCGTGCACAGGAAGGAAGCGGGAGGCCAGGCAGCCGACGCCCGTGTGCTGCGGGCTGTGCTGTGACCGCTCCGTGTGGGCCGTGGGGTCATGAGACAGCCTGGCTCTCAGGCCGCAGGGGCGCTGAGGCGCAGGTGCACGTCGCCTCGCCTGCAGGAGCTCAGCGGGGTGCTTTCTGCCGCGCTCTGCCGTCTGCTGAGCCCTGGGTTCTCGTGTAGTCATGGCTGCACGTTTGGAGTAAGAAGAGACGTGCCAGCCTGACTGGGAACAGGTGGGGCGCGGGGTCCTAAGCCCCCGTTGCGCTGCGCTTCCCTGGCTAGTTGACTGTTGGCAGGTTTTGAGCATGAACGGCTGGAGGTGATCGCCACTGTTTCTGGTGCTTGGCAGGCCGCCAGCTGTAGACGGCCCGTGCGGCGCTCGCTGAGCGTCACAGGGGAGTGCGGCAGCTTCGTGGCAGTGGTGCCCCGCACAGCGCAGCGCGCCCCCCGTGTCCCAGGCCCCACGCTAAGCGCTCCACGTCGCTGGCGTTCGTTCTTAAAGGCCTCACCGGCTCCGACCCTTCTTTATAAATGAGGGCACTAGACCATCGTCGCCGTCTTCCTGGCTGGTGAGGGCAGAGCCAAGGGCCGAACGAGTCTCGTAGGTGCAGAGCCCGCACAGCCTCTTGGGTCTGGACCCCAGACCGGGCAGTAAGCGTGTGACCGGGCGCTGGCAGGGGTCCTGAGCTCCAGGCTCCTGCAGGGGAGTTGCTGCGCCCATGGTGACCTGCCACTTGCTGCCAGCTCAGTCGAAAATTGGGTTTCTCGTGAGTGTAAAACCTCATTTGTTCTGGGTTCGGGCATTTGGGACAGTAGGCCGTAAAGGTGGAGAAGGGCTGTGGCCTCTGTCCTGTGGTTGCTTTTCCAGGTGCGGAGCGAGGGCAAGCCCTTCACGGAGCCCCCGGGCAGTGCGGGACGGCTCCACTGTGGCCCCCGTGTTAAGGCCCTCGGAAGCGGGGCGTGACGTTCGTGTCTCACGGTCTCCTGTTGCCTCTCCCTCTGCACGGCAGGTCTTCGCTCCCGGCCAGGCGAGCTGGCTCGACCCGACCTACTGCGGCTCCTTCACTTGTCGAGTTTGGCAGTTCGGACGCTGGGTGGAGGTGACCGTAGATGACCGTCTGCCTTGTCTTGCAGGGAGACTCTGCTTCTCCCGGTGCCAGGGAGAGGATGTGTTCTGGCTCCCGTTACTGGAGAAGGTCTACGCCAAGTACGCGGCTGGAGGCGGGGGGGCCAGGGCGGGACACCCTTGCCAATCCCAAGGGTCTGGAGACCAGTTCCAGGCTGGGGCTCACCCGTCCAGGGACAGAAGCTCTGAGACTTGGCCCGTGGTTGCCTTCTCTTGCCCCATCCACCCCTTTCCCCGCCCCCACTTCAAAGTTGGCGTGCAGAGGTCACCCCCAGAAAGAGGATGTGTGTCTTTTCTCTTTCCTCAGCCCCCGGCAAGAAGGATGTTTTCCACTCTCGGGGACAGGTGGCCTCTCTGCAGGTTGTGGGTGGTAGGGGGGGGCACAGAGGACTCCGTCCTCGTTTAGCATGGCCCTGGCTGAGGCGAGACACTCGGCCCTGAATCGAAGGACTGAGCTCTTAGAATGCTGACACCTCGCTGACAGGAAGTAGGGGGGCCTCCACCCGATGGCCGCCGTCGGGGTGTGGGGTTTGGTCCCGACAGATGGAGGGGAAGCTGCTCACAGCCCCTGCCCCGCACCGCCTCACACCTGGGCCCACACCGGGGGCAGGACGGGCTCTGCTTGCGGGCAGAGGTGACAGGTGGCCGCCGGGACACTGCATGGCAGCGTGTGCATTGCGTCTGGGTGCAGGGAGGACGAGGCGGCAGCAAAGAGGAGACTGGAGTGGGGTTCGGAGGAGGATTTGGGGTGTCGTAGGCCGTGGGGTAGAAGGAAAGCGGGGAGCCGCGCCCCGGTGCCGGGCTCACTCCCCGTGGCTGCCTCCCCAGGGTCCACGGCTCCTATGAGCATCTGTGGGCGGGGCAGGTGGCGGACGCCCTGGTGGACCTGACCGGTGGCCTGGCAGAAAGGTGGAACCTGAAGGACGTGGCGAGAACCAGTGGCCGACCGGACGGGCCGGGCGGCACGGAGGCCAGGACCTGTCGGCAGCTGCTCGGCCTCAAGGAGCGCTGCCTCATCAGCTGCTCGGTGTTCAGCCCCAGAGCAGGTACGGCCGTGGCGGCTGAGGCTGCCACCCCCTCGCCCGCAGGCTGTCCCTGCGGCCCGTCAGGACAAGGCGAGAGCAGGCGCTGGTCCGTCCAGGCGGCGTCTTGGGTGTGTGACCTCCTGCTGCCCGCCCTTCCCCAGAGGGAGGGGCCCTTTTCCTTGCCCAGGACTTAGCGCCAGGGCCAGGCGGGAGTCTACTCCGGGGTGACCGCTGTGCTGTCGGTCTGGGCAGCGGGTGGTGCCACCCCTCTGGCCCGGCTGGCGACCCGGCAGGGCAGCGTCGTGCTCGGGGCGAGCGGCCGCTGAGGGGAGACCGTCCCTCACACGGAGCCGCTCCTGACGTCGTCCCCGGTTTCCTGAGCGCGAGCTGTCGCCTCCGCTGGCTGTAGCGTTCCCTGCGTTGTCGCGCGTCGTCTCGCAGCGGGGTGGCAGTGGCTTCCTTGGCGTCGGGCGTTTTCGGTTTCCGACTTCGCGGTGGTGTAAGCGACGTCGCCGCAAACGTCTCGGTAGACGTTTCACGTTTCGGGTCCTTTCCATGGTGGAATTTCCGCCAGGGGCTGTGAACTTGGGAGTGAATGACCCGTGTTGACAGCTGCGTGGCCCGGCTTGAGCGTGAGGGCCAGCCCAGGCCCGGCGGGTCCTCGCGGGCAGACCCGGGATGCAGCTCAAGCACAGTTGAGACTGAGGGGGACCCCCCCGGAGGTGAGGGGCTGGCCTGCTCTGCGTCAGCTGCCCCCAGGGCGGGGTAACTGGAGCCCACTGAGGGGCAGGGGGCTGGGGACGTGGGCGGGACATCCGGAGTGGGAGCTCCAGTGCCGTTCTGAATAAAGCACTTTAAGATGTTCCAGGAGTTTCTCATTTCCGCTGGGGATCACCACCCTCCTCCCCACACAGGGTGCCGTCCTGTCTGGCTCCTCCACACGCACCCGTCTGTCCCCGTCTCTGGGCCGGTGGGGTCATCCCCCTGGGCCTCCAGTGCCCCCGCTGCCTGGCCATCCCTGCCCCCCAGCTGGCCTTGCCGAGAGGGTTCCCTCGTTCCCTGGCAGTCGCAGGCCGTCGACGCCAGTGCTGGTAGCAGCCCGCTGGAGACGCGGCCCTGTGTGTGCTGGCCGGTGTCCCTCCAGGCGGGGACCGAGGCCCAGAGGAGGGGGCGAGTTGCCAGCTGGTCCAGCCGGTCCAGGGTCCGGCGGTCAGGACACGAGCCCAGTGGTCTGGGGACCCAGGTGCCTGCGTGGTCACAGCTGGGGGGGCTGTGCGTCCGCCCGTGACCGAGCCGTTCCCGCCCAGGTGCCAGGGAGCTGGGGGAGTTTCACGCCTTCATCGTCTCGGACCTGCGCGAGCTCCGGGACCGGGCTGGCGAGAGCGTCCTGCTGCTGCGCGTGCAGAACCCCTGGGGCCGGCGGTGCTGGCGGGGGCCCTGGGCGCAGGGGTGAGTGCCCGGGGGAGGGTGGAGCCGCCACCACAGTGGGGTCCTGGGCCCCGGCGCCCACGGCTTGTGCCGTGGTCATTTCGGTGGTCATGACGTCGCTCAGCTGGTCTCCAGCGAGGTCCACTTGACCTCTGCTGTGGGCCATGTGTTCCGTGCTCGGCCCCAGATGGCCTCGGGAGGCTGGCATAGTGCTTGGCACTGGGCCCGAGGGACCCTAGGCCCTGAGGTGCTGCTTTGAGGGTGCCCAGGGAGTGGTGTAGGCCTGACCAGGCTGTGGGCGACGGGGGCCCACGTGACGCCTGTGCGACCGCCGTGTCCGATGGAAGGGGTGCTGGGACAGTTCCCTCCCTGGCTGGGTGGTGAGCAGACCCCACACTCGGCTGCGCAGCTTACCGAGGCGATGGGGAGACGTCCTTCCCTCACCTCTCACTGACCCTTCTGCTCGGCCGGGCCCAGTGACAGGAGCCCCAGGGGAGGAGCGAGGACCGCCCCGAGGGAGGTGCGGCCCGGAGCAGATGCGAGCGGGGCTGTGGGGCTGGGCCCTCAAAGGACTGGCAGGGACGTGGGCCCTCAGGATGCCCTCGGTCCCCTCCGCAGTCAGTGCCGTCCACTCGGGCGGGAGGCCTGACACGAGGTCACTTCCAGGGGCGCAGGGTGGAGCCGGGTGGACGCGGCGGCCGGCTCCGAGCTGCTGTCCCAGCTCCAGGACGGGGAGTTCTGGGTGGACGAGCAGGAGTTCCTCCAGGAGTTCGATGAGGTCACCATCGGCTTCCCGGTCACGGAGGCGGGCCACCTGCAGAGCCTCTACTCAGGTAACCGTTCGCGGGGCCGTCCCCGTGCGGTTCACTGCGGCCCCTCGGAGGGGCTCTGCCTGCGGGGGTCAGCCGGGGCGGGCCCCGCATCCCCCTGCAGGGCTCCTGGTACAGCCCTTGCCCGGCCGGGGCTGTGGGGCCGTCCCCTCCCATCCAGGTGGTGTGGGAGCCCGATGTGGTGTGCCTGTCCCCCGCAGGGAAGGTGCTGCGCCACACCCAGCAGCAGCCTGGGGCCTGGGTCAAGGGCCAGTCGGCCGGAGGCTGCCGGAACAACAGCAGCTTCCCCAGCAACCCCAAGTTCTGGCTGCGGGTCTCGGAGCCGAGTGAGGTGTACGTCGCCGTCCTGCAGAGGCCCAGGACACGCACGGCCGATGGTGCTGGCCGGGCCCGGGCACCCCCGGGGGCCCACTGTGCCGCGTGGACGTCGGCGAGTGCCCTGGGCCAGGACTACCCGGCCGTGGGCCTGCACCTGTGGAAGGTGGGTGCGCGGGGCTGCTCGCCTGGGTGGGTGGGGGCCACAGGCCGGCGGGTGCTCCCTCAGCCCCGCGCTGACCTGAGCTGCGCCGGCTGGCGGGACGCCGTCTCGTGGGCCTGGCTCTGAGCACCACTGCTGAGGATCGGCCACCCCCGAGGGACCCACGCCTGTCTCCCCGCCCCGCGGGCATGGGCAGGTCTGGGCTGACCTCCAGGGGCAGCCCGCGCTGCCTGCCCGCCGGCCCGCCCCCTGCTCTCCCTGCGTGTCCTGCGGGGCTGACCGCCTGGTCCGGAGCTTCCGTCCCTCTGCGGGCGTGGCCCACGCTGCGCTCCTCTCTCCTGCAGGAGTGCCGGCCAGCCTTTGTCCAGCCCTGTCCCGTTTGTGTCCCCGCCAGGAGCAGGGCGGTTTGCAGGCTCCCGCCTGGGACAGGGCAGAGCCAGAGCCGGGGGTCTGGGCCTGTTTGGTGGCCGAGAGGTGGGGGGTGCCCCGCAGGCTTTACCTCGGCTGAGGGGAGACCTGGCTGGGGTGGCCCAGGCCAGGTCTGTGACGTTCGCACGCAGGTGGAGAAGCGGCGGGTCAGCCTGCCCAGAGTCCTGTCCTCGCCCCCGGTGGCCGGCACCGTGTGCCACGCGTACGATCGCGAGGTCCACCTCCGCTGTGAGCTCGACCCCGGCTACTACCTGGCCGTGCCCAGCACCTTCCTGAAGGACGTGCCTGGGCAGTTCCTGCTCCGCGTCTTCTCCAGCGGGAGGGTGTCCCTCAGGTGAGGGCCCCGCAGGGCCGGCTCGGGAGGGGGTGGGGCTGGGCGGCTTCCCCCTGGCCTTGTCTCTGCCTTGACCTGGGCAGGCCCGAGTGCTGCCACCAGCCGGCTCCTGTGCTTGTCCCCCCGGCAGTGCCGTCAGGCTGGCGGCCAGGAACGCAGACCCCGAGGAGGCCCCGTCGGGACCGTGGGAGACCGTGCAGCTGCGGGGCTGCTGGCGGGCCGGCCAGACGGCCGGGGGCAGCCGGAACTTCGCCTCCTACGCCTCCAACCCCTGCTTCCCGCTCTCGGTCCCCGAGGGCGGTGGCCCCCGCTGCGTCCGCATCACTCTGCAGCAGCACTGCCCCGACAGCGAGTGCCACCCCATCGGCTTCCACGTCTTCCAGGCAAGACGCTCCGCCTGCCGGGGGTCGGGCTGGGGCGCCAGGAGCCGGGGTGGGGTAGGGGGTAGGGAGTAGGGGGGCGCCCCTCGGAGATTCAGATTCTACACGGATGGCAGTTCGTGGCGCGGAGGCCTAGACTCGACCACTTGGGCGGGTTGGCCAGGCCGGCCTGTCACGTGCAAGACTCACTTCTAGGTTTCGCCAAGGCCATGACGTCCTGGTCACGGCCAGCTCAGGCGCTCCCTCGTCTACTTGCCTGGCTCAGAGCAACTGTGTCACGAGGTCGCTTCTCCCCAGAAGACCCAGTGGTGTCGTGGGGACTGCCCATTCGTACACCAGCAGCCGCCCCAAAGCTTTGTACCCCCCCCACGCCCCATACCACTCAGGCTGCTCCTGGGGCAGGGTCGCCCACTGCGAGCCAGGAAGAAGTGCCGGAGGGGGCATGGGCTTGGGGGAGGAGGTGGTCTGATGACCGACGTCAAGATCGGGCGGGCGAGGAGCTGTCGGCCCCAGTGGGCTCGGAGGGGTGGGGCGGGGCCTGAGCCCAGACCGGCCTCGGGGAAAGGGTGCTTTCCGGGAACTGGGCAGAAAGCCCGTTGTCCCCACCTTCAGTCTAGAAGGGAGCGGCCCCGGGGGGCCCTGCAGAAGGGGCGTGCGGCCCTCCAAGTGTGGGGTGGGGGCGTGGAGGCTGGGAAGGGGCCAGCGAGTCGCAAGTGCCCCTGGCGCGCCTGCCTTGATCGGAGTGCGCTCTCCGCCCGGCGGGCACTGGCTTCGCAGATCTGTGGTTGGAGGAAGGGGCGAGGGGACGCGCCAGCGGTCACAGGGCACAGGCCTGGGTCCCAGCGTCCCAGGGTGCAGACGCGGATCACCAGCCCACAGGCCGCTGTGCTCCTGGACCCCACCTCAAGCTGGGGAAAGTGGCCGGTGTCGCAGGAGGACGCGGGCGGGGAGGCGGCGGGGCGGGGTGCACACGGAGCCGGGGGAGCAGGGTTTGCTCTCAGAAGGTTCTGTGCCCGTGGGGGGGCGGGGTGGGGAGCTGCCGGGGTCTCCAGAGCAGAGGCTCCTGGGAGCTCCGGCAAGCGTGCCCGGGCCCGACTACACGACGCTCGGGGCCTGGTCAGGGGTGATGCCGGCGTCCCCTGGCCAGGGCAAGGGGCCTCGGCGAGTGGGGAGCCCAGCTTTGCAGGGCTGGTGGCCCCCGCCCCAGAGGGTGGCACGGGCTGCGGTTGAGGGACCAGGCGTCAAGCAGTCTGCAGTGGGACGGGGTGGCTTGAGACCGAGGACGGCCTGGGCAGCTCTGTCCACCGCAGGGACGGGCCCCCCAGGCTGAGCCGGTGCCTCCCCAGGTTCCCGCGGACGGCGCGGCCCAGGGCACGGCCTCCCTGCGGCTCCAGAAGCCCGTGCTGAGCTGCGTGCCGCACTGCTACGCCCGGGACGTGAGCCGGCTCTGCCACCTGTCCGCAGGGGCCTACCGGATCGTGCCCTCCACCTACCTGCCAGACACAGAGGGGACCTTCACAGTGACCGTAGCCACCAGGATGGACAGGTGGGGCTGCAGGGGACTCAGTCCCCGGGGCGCGCCACGGCCCTGTGTCTCCCGCCTGCCCGCACGCCCAGCCCTTCGCTGTCTGGGCAGAGATCGGGGGCTGCCACACGTGCCCGGACGCCAGCTGCCTGTCGCCCTGCGGGGGAAGAGCGGACGGGCTAAGCACCTGTCCCCACTGCAGGAAGCGGGACCCGGAGGGTGACCGAGCTGTTCCCTGCCACAGGCGCTCCATTCACAGCCGGGAAACGCTGGGACAGCCCCTCCAGGAGGTACGGAGGGCCCCGGGGTGGCCGCGGCTCGCGGACGCGGGGTACCCGTGTCTCTTCCCCTGAGAGGCCCTGGGCTGAGCGCCGAGGGGCCGGGAAGCGGCGGCGGTGCCAGCGGGTGCCGAGGAGGGCAGGCCCCACCACCGCCCACGGCGGCCACTACCCAGACGTCACCGTCTCCTTTCGCAGGCCTCCTTCGTGGCCGTGATGAAGACCTAACTGGATGACTCCGTGTCCGCTCCGGGGTCGGGGCCGCGAGGTGCCCGGGGGCCCACAGCGTCCTCACGCGGTGCCTCCAGCCTCAGTGCCGCGGCGGCCAGTCCTGCGGGTGCGGGTGGACAGCCCGTCCCGGAGAGGAGGCAGCCCCGGGGCCAGGAAGGCAAGAGAAGCCCGCGCCCGCGTCTCGTCCCGCACGCCGGACGGCAGCTCACGGCAGCCCCGTGTCGTCCTTTCGCGGGGAGCAGCGGGCGGCAGACGACGAGGGGGTCGCGACACCTTTAAGACTGTCCTTCGAGGCGTTTCTAGGCTGTCACTTTATGAGTAAACTGGAGAGCTGAGCAGTTCCACACGGGTCTCGTCTCCGGCGGCTGTCACAGGGAGCCCTGCTGACCCTGGGACCGCGGCCTCTGGGAGGCGGTTTCGGGGTGGAGGTGGGCGTGGGGAGGGGAGGTGAGTGGGCACGCGGGGCGCAGCCAGGGCAGGAGCAGGGGGAGCAGCCGGAGGTGGACAGGCGCCCGCCAGTGCGTCCCCAGCCGGCAGGCTCTCGGTCACCTGGTGGAGCAGCCAGGTGGGGGCCACAGCCCCCGAGGCCTCGCGCTTCCTCGGGCAGCGGTGCCAGGTGCAGTCACTGCGCTCCGCGGGGGAGGGGCTGTCCCCGGGGGCCTCCGAGCCCTGCCGTCTGAGTGGCAGGCCCCGTCCCGCTTTCCCGACTCCGCGTCACGTCCTCGGCCGACCCAGGCGTCCGGCTGCTGGGATGTGTGTCCTGAAGCAGGACAGGTCCTTACGGCCCGCTCCGCACAGGTGTCAGCTGCGGCTGAGTCCTGTCGCCTCCCCGCCACGGCCGCTCCCCGCACCTGGCGCCTCGTGATCGCCGTAGCGGGGAGCCTGAACTCGTCCGTGCATCCTCCCGGGACCCCCAGTTCCACAGGCCACACAGACTCACACGGAGACACAGCGGGGCTGCACCTGGGGGACGCCATCCAGACCCCCGCGCCCCCCAGCCCAGCCCCCCGTGTCCCCCAGCCCAGCTCAGAGCTCCTCCTGCAGACGCCATCTCACCCAGCGGTCCTGCCGGGTCATCTGGCACAGGGCGTGTCCCCCGCGTCACCCCTCGCGGAGGGTGCTGGCGTGTGCTGGTCCTGGTGCCGTTGAGCCGTGACCTGGGGCTCGGCTGCACCCCCAGTCTCTGCTCTTTGCTTGTTTTGCTGCCACAGTTTGTTCCAAAGAGACAAACAAGTTCACCCATTAAGATCCCTGCAGGGTGCTCCTATGGGGTGGGGAGCACCCTCCCCAGGAAGGGGCTGTGGTGTGGACCCGAAAAATAAGATGCCAGCCGCCCCGTCACCTGGGCGAGGTGCTCGGGACTCTCCGAGGCGGGGGCTGGCCTCGCCAGGGCGGGTCGGGGCGGCAGCTCGCGCTGGCTCCTCCCAGAGGACCCATGGGTGACTCGCCCGGCCCCTCCTGGGCTCCGGATGCTCAGCCAGAAGCCCTGCCGTGACCGATCTGGGGCCGAGTCCCGGCCGCTCGCTGGGCACTGGGGAAGGCCCAGCGTGGCAGGGGGCTCCGTGGGGCTGCGCTGCGGACGGGCGGGTGACAGGAGCGAGATGGAAAGGCAGCCTCGGGGGGAGGGCAGGTGCCTCTGGGCTTCCAGGCTGCGAGGGGCTGGGGCCGGGGAAGCCACGCGGTCGGCGCCCCTCCTGCCGCGCGACGAGACGCTCAGTGCCTGAGACAGCTCGGCCTCTGTCCGCACTCACGTGTGACAACGCCCAGGCTGAGCTGGGGCTGCAGACCTTGGGGTCCCGCTGCGCCTCAGCCCTGCCCCTACTGACACGGCCCGGGGCCGCGTGGCCCCCGCAGGCCGCAGCCGGCCACGCCGAGTGCCAGTGCTGAGCCCACGGCCGCGGGCAGGGCCGGCCCGGCGGGTCCCCGCTCTGTGGCCCAGCTGCTGGCGCGGTGCGGGACCGTTCGCGGGGGCCTGGCCGGCCCAGACGGCGGGCCTGGGTGTGTGCAGGTGCGAACGCGCCTTCCCCAGCAGACTTTGCCCCGCTCAGGGGACTGCCCGTCACCGCTTCCTGTTCCCGGCATGGTGGCTTCCCAGCGGCAGCCGCGTCCTGCCGGTCCCCGTCCTCGGCCTTCGCTCTCGTCGTCCTCGCCCGCCCTCCCCCAGGCCTGGGCCAGCCTCGGGGTGAGTACCGCGGCCGTGGTGTCCCGAGAGGAGGGACTCGGGGTGGGGGGGGCCTGCGTCCCGCGTGGGAGCCGGGATGGCAGGTGAGCCCCTCGGGCTCCGCGTTCACAGTCACGCCTCCTCGCTGCCCCGTGTCTGCCCCACTGGGTTCCAGCTTTGCTCCTGGGGACACTTTGGCATCTTTGGACCCCCCCGTGAGGCCGCGGACATGGCTGCGCTTCATCGGGGGAGGGTCTTCCCTGGTTGTGAGGATGAGTTTGGGGGCGGGCCCCAGAGTGTTCAATCCCGTACCCCCGGGGCCCTGTCCCCTCGGGGAGGTGGAGGCGGTGGCCGAGGCTGCGGCCGCACCTGTGTGCCGTCCACTTGGGGCCCGGGCCTGGCGGCCAGTCAGGTTTCCTGGAAACACAGGCAGCGCAGCCCCCGTCCGGGCGGAGGCCGCGAGGCCCGCTCCCCCGGGGCCGGGGCGCGCGGGCTGAGGGCCGGTCACGGGCACAGGGGCACAGGGGCACACGGGCACGCTGCTTCCTCACGCAGCCCACGCGCCCGAGCCCCGCCTCGGCAGCCCGGGCTCCCCGTTGCCTCTCACGTCACCCAGGGGTGAGGCTGCTGGGCAGGGGGCCCGCGCTGGCTCGGGTCGAGCTGGGACCGCTCATCGGGCCAGTCCAGGTCACCCGCAGTTGCCGGGGACGGGCGGCTGCGATGACAGGCTGCGTGCACACGTGTGTGTGCTGCAGCTGACGTGGGCCACTCCCCGTCCCCCGAGCCCCCGAGAACCAGCCAGCGCCCCACAGCACTCCACCGCCTCGCTCCCGCGGCCCCCGATGCTGAAGCCCCTTGTGAGCACCAGGCGCCTCTGCCCCCGAGGGACCTTTAGGGGACGCTCTGAACACGGGTCACCTGGATGGTCCTGATGATGAGGTGACGTGACGTGTGAGGTGGTCCTTGGCCACCTAGGGTCAGCCGGGTGCAGGGCAGAGGCTGCTGCGGGGCTGGACGCCCTCGGGGCACGGAAGACGCTCTCCGTGCCTGCCCCACGCGACGGGCTCAGCACCGTCACGAGCGGAGGCTGGACAGGCGGGTAGAGGGCCTCGAGGCTGCCCAGGGCTTGGGTCTTCCCTCCAGGCCGCGACCCGGCGGTCTAAGCGGGCCCGGGCGCTAGGAGATGTCACGTCTCCCTCCGGCCGAGGGCTCGGGGGTGGACGGGAGGTGGGGGCTGACCGGGGGGCGGCTGCAGACATCCCGGGGAGGAGGGACGGCGACCCGGCCGGGCAGGGGGTGGCGGGCCGAGGGAAGAGGTCCGGGAGGCGCGCCCGGGTTGGCCCTGACCGCAGACTGGGCCTTCCGGACCGGGCGCGGGCCGCCGCCGGCCCTGCCCTCGCCACCGGGTCCTGGAGCTTTCGGCGAAGTCCGCGGTTCTCCTCGGGAGCTCTGTGTTCCGGAGCTCGCGCGTGGCCCCGCATCTTGGGCTCCATTTCTCCGGTTCGCCGCCGCCGAGCGGAAACACCCCGTTGGGTCTATTGACCCTGGTGCTGCAGCCTCGCCGATGCTGTGCCAGCCCGTGGCTGCGGTGACCTCCCCCGGGTTCCCCCCCGCACACGAGCACGGCCCCGGGAAAGCCTCTCCTCCTGCCGCCTCCCCCTGGCCGGGCCCCGCCAGGCACGCCCGTGCTCCCCGGGGGCCGTCTGCCGGCGCCCTGCGTCCGGCCGGGGGTGGCCTGGTCCTACGTGCAGAGCGTTTCTGTCGAGCTGGCGCTGGATTCTGTCCAGCGCCTCCGGTTCTTGCTCGCGAGGACCACGCAGGCGTCCTCCTCCATCTGATCCATCCATGTCCCAGCGTCGGCCTGACCCCGACCTCCCTGCCGCTTGCCACGCGTGTTCTTCGTCTCACGTGTTGCTGGGCTCAGCGACCGACATCCCATCAGGAATCTCCGGGCCTGCGTCCCCGCGCGGTTTGACCTGCCGCCGTCTCCCCTCGTGACAGCCGCGTCCCGCGTCCGCACGAGGGCCGGACTGGCCTTCGGAGGCGAGCTGGCCGGCGCGCCTCCCTCCCGGTCTTCCCGTGCTCGTGGAGTCCACCGGCAAGGAGCGCCGTCCGGGCCGGCAGCCTTCCGCGGGGACAGAGGTTGAGCTGTAACTCAGCGGCTCCGGGAGGCGCCGGCGCTCAGCCGTGCGGTTTCCTGGACGAAGCCCGACACGCCGGGACTTCAGCTAGGTTGTCAGACGCGCTTGCAGGCGGGCGGCGACGGCCTCACTTTATTCCTCTAACGTCCGAGACTGCGAGCCAGCGCCCCCCCTTCCGAGAATTAGTCATTTGAAGGGTTTTTTGTTTTTTTGCTTTTTTCCAGCTCAGTTTAGCCGAAGGTTCGTCCGCTCAGCTGATCTTTTCAGAGGTGGCGGGTTCCCCGGCTGTTCCGGCAGCTCTTCCGCAGCTGCCGCTCGGCTTCGCCTTGCCGCTGCGCGCGTGGGCCGATGCGCTGGTCCCCCCCTTGCTCCCCAAGCGGAGTCTCAGGCGCCGGTTTCGGGCCCGCGTCCCTCTCCTGCTGTGAGCGCGCGAAGCGCGGGGCTGGCGGGACGCGCCGACGCCGATGAGCTGCCTCCTCCTCATCGCTGCGTGTGCGACGTTCCCGCTCCCCCGTGAGCGCTTGTTTGACCCCGAGTTCGCGGAAACTGTGCGGCTCCAGTTCCAAACCCTGGGCATCCCGCAAGCGCGTCGCTTTGCTCGCGGTCCCGGCCTCAGCCGTTCGTGGGTGCAGCGCACCCTCCGTGCGGCGACTCCCGTTCGTTGCGGCGGGCCGTGTCTCATGGCCCGTGTTGGAGACTTTCACGGGCAAACCTGAGCAGACGTGCGTGCCGCTGCCCTGGGACGTGCCGTCGGGGCGCCGCCAGCCCGGACGGGCGGCGGGCGGCGTCTGCGCCGACCACGTCCCCACCAGTCCTCTCCGCGTTGCTGAGGGGCTGTCAGGATGACCCGCCGCGGCTGTGGCTTCGTCCGTGTGTCCTGGGAGCCGACCCTCGCGCCGTCACGAGCCACCGTCCCTGCTCACCTCCGAAGGGGGTTGCCGTCCTGGCGTCTGCTGCGATGTGACCGCGTCCGCTCCGGCTCAGTGTCTGCATCGCGTTTCACCAGTTTTCACTGCGTCACTTTTCACCGACCCCGAAGTCGCAGACGTTCAGCGTGTGGGCGGCGCGTCGGGGCCCCTCGCTTTGGAGGTCGTTGCCTAGTCGCTGCCGTCCCGCTGGCGTGTGGGCCCGTTCCGAGCCCTGCGCTCGTGGAAACGCGTGGGTTAGGTCCAGCATCTCGCCCTGTTTTCTGTTCGCCGTTGGCTTCCCTGTCGCGCCTGGTTGCCGCTGCGTTTACGGCGTGAGCACGGCACCTGGTGGCTGATTGGATGTGGGAGAGAGAGGGACAGGGAAGAGAGGGAGAAGCGGAGCGACAAGAAGGACGCGCAAGTGTCTGGGCGACGAGAGGGGGTCATTCTCTGAGGTGGGGGACTTTGAAGGGAGGTTAGAGTCCCCAGACCCGGGCATCTGCACTGCGTGCCGTCCCCAGGGCCCGTTCCCACCCGGCAGCGCCCGGAGGCGCCCTGCTCTGCGCCCGCGCCCTTGTCGCTGTGACTCGGTGCTTTCCGCTTCCAGCCTCCCCCCTGCCTCCCCCAGCCCCAGGCCCACGCGGGGACCCCTGCCCGTCTGTCGTCTGACTCCCTGGCCTGACCCCACTCCTGCCCGCGCGCTCGCTCGCTGCGTAAAGGCTGCCTGGCCACTGGCACCTGCCTCGGCGTCCTCATTGGCTCCCTCAGCAGCTCCAGGGACCCAGAGGGGATCTGTGCCCTCCCGGGACTGAGGCGGCGTCCAGTCCCTCGGGCCACGGGCGCCGCCCCCGCCTCCGCACGTTCCCTGGGGACCCCTGCTCTCCGCCTCGGCGGCTCCCGCCCCCTCGGGCTCCTGCAGGCAGGTGTGACTTCTGCTTTTGGCAAAACGGCTCCAGGAGCGACGGAGCTTTTTGTTTCCTCAAGCACAGTGGCAGACTCCAGATCTGACCATCGTGCGTGCTCTGATCGACGTTACTCTCCTCCGCGGGGTTCGGGTGGCCCGGCTGTGGGCAGCGGGAGCAGAGCTGTGCGCACGCGCTCTGCGGTGCGCTCCGGTGCGACAGCGGCCCCCGGCCGCCCGCCTGGGCTTCCTGCCCCCGCCTGCACCCGCGCCGCCGCCGCCGCCTCTCCCCGAGCCCCGCCTCCCAGGGCCCCGACTTCCCCTCGGGCGAGGGGCTGGGTGTCCGCGCTGCGTGCTTTCGGGTCCCCGGCGCAGAAGCGGGAAGTTTTCCTTGTGGATGGGACGGCGCGGCCCGGGCCGCTACCTGCCACCCGGGTCCGATGGACGTGGACAGTGTCTGCGTGTCCCTGCGCCGCGCCGGACGCCGCGGTTCTTTGGCTTCGCCCCGTCACACGCCACGCCCCGCAGACACCACCGGCTGGAGGCGGCGTCCGCTTTTAAAGCCCGTGCTTACGGGGCGCGCACGAGGCCTTTAGCGTTGCCTGGAGGGCGCCGGGCCCTGCCGTCGGGCTGCGGAGCGGAGTCCGAGCGCCGGGCTGCGGGCCTCTCGGCAGAGCGCGGCCGTCCAGGCGCGCGGTCGGTCTGCCTCCCCGATTCGGCGGGTTTCGTACCTGTCGAGGCAGCTGCGGTTCTGCAGCCGAACCCTCGGACCCGCGCCCTGCCGCCCGCCCCTCGCCCGGGCCCGCGGCGCCCGGGGAGACTGAAAACCGGCCGCACGGCGTGCGCTCGCGCTCGTCACAGCAGCACCCGCGGCCCCGAGCGAAGCGGCGGGCAGGAGCCATCGGCCGCCGTGCCCTGCGTGTGTCCCGCCGTGCCACGAGGCTCGCCTTGGCGCCTTCCCTCTTTTTGCTGTTTTAGGTCAACGTTTACTTTTCACTTTAACCGGCAGGTAAACCCGGACGCGCCTTTTCCCTCTGTCGTCGAATGGATTTCTCGAAGCGGGGGCGGGGTCACTTTGCTGGGCGCTGGATGTGGACGGGCCCCCCGCGGGGGTCGTGCCGGGCCGCTTTCCACGGCGAGGTCTGAGGACGTTGGGCCCACAGACTGCCCCAGGCCGAGCCCGGGCCGGCCTGCGCCGTGGCGGGCACGGCAGCGCGGTCGCTGCCACGCTCCCGCTGCGAGCACGTCGAGCCCTTCCTGGGCCCGCAGCGAGCCATTCGCGCGCCTTTTCCGTGACCTCTCGGTTCCTCGTTCGTCCGCTGGCGGCTTGCCATGGCTCGGAGGAAGTGCCGGGAGGCCAGCGGTCCTGGGAGGGGTGTGAGAACCGTCGGCCGCCTGACGGGGCCGGGGCGGGCCTCCCGCTCGGGGTGTCCTGGGGAGCGGGCTCACCACACTTCCGTCCGCCCCTCGCAGACGGCTCCGGCCAGCCTCACGGAGACGCGTCCTTCCCAAGTGAGTCGCGCTTTCTGAGCCGAGCCCCGCGGCCGGAGGTTCACAGCTGGACGTGGAGCGGGGTGCTCTGCCCCTGGCCGCTCAGCCCCGGGCCTCGCCCTGCGGGGGCCGGGCTGGGAAGGCCCCCCGGGGGCGGGCGCAGTGGGGAGCGGGGCCGGGATGGCCGCCTCTGCTGGGGGCGAGGCCGAGGCCCGGTCCAGGAGCGGGGCCGGCGAGGGGCCAGCGGAAGGGCCTCAGGCGGAGAAGGGGGGAGGCTGGGAGGAGGCCGGTGCCGCTGTCGGCCACCGAGGTCCCAGCGCGCTCGGGCGGCGGCAGAGCAGGGGGCGGGCGGCTGTGGGGAGCCGGCCCAGGAGGAGGGGAGCAGAAGCCCCGGGTCAGCGTCGCCCACAGGGCCTCCTCCAGCCACTGGCCAGCAGCTGCTGTGTCCCCGTCCGAGGGCCGGGAGGGTGGGGCACTTCCCTCACCTGTCCGGAGGCGTCTCCAGGCTGAGCTGATGGGCACCGCCGGCCCAGTGTGACCAGGACAGGGGGGTCGAGGGGGGCGCCGCCCGCGTGTCCGTGGGCAGAGGCGCCGAGTCGCAGGGCGGTGCCGCGGGTGACCCCTTGCTGGGCCTGTGCGTGCCCTGACTCTGCGGGGTGCCACGGGGGCATCAAGGCAGGAGGCTCCCCGCCTCCAGGCCCCGAGGGTGCACTGCTGGCCCCGGCCCTGCCTCTGAGGCCTCTCGCAGCCCCGGGGGCCCCCTGCCCGCTCAGCCGTGGGTGCCGAGTGCGCCAATGAGCGAACGAACGGGTGAGCGAAGGAGCGAGCGGCCGAGCAGCGCCTGGCTCTCCGGAGCCCGTGATCTGGAGGACGGGACGGGAGGGTCCTCCCTCGACCTGTGCCCGCCGCATGGACACGGCCGACCCCCGCACGCCACGGGCTGGACCTGTGCGGCCCCCTCACACGCAGATGCCCGCGGTCAGCGCCGTCGCTGAATTCTCCCGCCGAGTCTTAGTCACGCTCTCCCCCCGGCTCGCCTCTCGGCGACCGCAGCCCGAGACACAGGGAACACAGAAAGGGGGTCGGTGACAGCTGCGTCGTCACTGGGGTTCCTGGTCAGCAGCCGGCGACCTGCCTCAGGGGGCGTCAGAGCCACACACCCTGGAGCCGCTCAGGTGGCACCAGACGCGCGAGGAGCCGTTTGAACCGGGGACGCAGCCGCGCGCGGCTTCTCGAGTGCCACACCGCGGCCCGCACCCACTTCCTTTGCTGGGAAACACCCTCGGAGGCCCGGGCCGGCTGGAGGCGGGGAGCCGTCACCCCGACTGCTGTCGTCAGCCGCCCACCTCCTGCGCCGCTTCAGGAGGGCGTCCACGTCGGCCGGGCCGAGGGGCACAGCTGGGGACGCAGCTGGCTGCAGGTTGGTGCCCCGGGGGCCCGAGCTCTCCGGGCCGGGGCTGCGCTGGGGGCTCGGACCGCTGTGTCCCGAGGGGGACGCGGGTCGGGAAGGGGCCCTCCCGTCCCTGAGTGCGGGCGGCAGGCGGAGGGACCCCGCCTCACTCGGGCGCTGACGCCGCTCGGCGCTGCGGGCTCCGCCGTGTGAAGCGCGTTTGGCGTCTGGGGTGGCGTCGGGTCCTGACGTCGCGTGCGTGTCAGGGGTGCCGGGTCGCCCCTCGCCGCCCGAGGTCTGTCTCCGCCCGTCCCCGTCCCCGTCCCCCCGGCGGCCTGTTCTGCCGTCGGCGGCCACGGCTCGTGTCGGTTCGTTCTGTCCGCGTGGCCGTTTGTTTTCCGCTTCACGCGCGACGGAAATCGGGTTCCGTCCGCCTCCGAGCAGCCCATTTCGCTGCGCGCGATGCTCTCGAGGTGCCCGTGCCGTCACCAGGGGCGAGTCTCACCTTCCAGGGGCCGAGCGGGGGTCCCTTGGCTGACGCGCCGCGTCCGCGCCGTCCCCTCGTCTGCCGGCGGGCGCAGGCGGGCTGCAGGGGCGGGGGCGAGGACATCTTCACGGGTCAGCGTCTTCGCCTTCCCGGGGCAAGGCCCGGAAGAGGAATCGCCGCGCCGCGCGGCAGCCCCAGCTGGATGTTTTGAGGAAGCGCCGCGCTGGCTCCCGCCGCAGCCGCTCCACGCGTCGCGACGTTTCGGTTTTACTCTCCGCGCCCGCCCCGCTTCCTGCGCTGTTTCCTCCGTGGGAGCCAGCTCCAGGGGCGATGGGGGTCGCGCCCCACTCTCCGGGGGCCGTGGGGTCCCCGGCGGGCGCTGGCCCCCACGTGCGCACCGGATTTCTCTCCGGGTGGCCGCGCGGGTATCTCAGGGCTCTCGGCTTCCTCACAGGAAGCAGACCCGAGGGGGGCCGGTCGGTGCGCCCCCCACGTCCCCTGCAGGAAACGCGGGCCCCGGGCCGCCCCGGGGCCGCGGCGGCTGCACAGCGTCTGCTGGGGGCCCCGGCCTGCGCCGCACACTCATCCCCGTGCTGGGGCCGGGCGCAGGCGGCATGTGCAGTGGCCTCCGGGGACCCCACCCCACCTGTGAGCCAGGCACGGTGACCCCGAAGGGCCGGCGACCGTCCGTGCTGCGGGCGCCAGCGGCCAGAGCAGGGAGGGGAACCCTTTGGCGGCTGGTCCCGGGGCCCCAGGGCACGGGACTGGGTAGGCGGGCCCTCGAGGGAGGAAGACAAGCGGGAGGCGGGAGGCCAGAGTTCTGGAATTTTCCGGGAGCCGTCCCGAGCTACGGTGCCTGCCGTCTCAGACCTCCTGGCAGGAATGGCAGGTGGACGCCGACCGTCCTGCTGAGGGGTGGCCATGTGGGCCAATCAGGGCCGCCTCCTGCGGCCAGGCCTGGCGGGGGTGGGTCGCTGGGCTTCGTCCTGGGCCTTCCCTGACGAGGGTGGCCCCGGGGCCGGCCTCCCCACTCCGTCCTGGGGGCCAGCTCCGCGGGGCCTGGAGGTGGACAGTGACCCCCCCGCCCCCTCTGCCCAGCAGCAGGGCCCGGGAGAGGAGGCCCCGGAGAGGGGCGGGGTCTGGCTCTGGGCCTGGCTGGCCCCGGGGCGGCCTGGGCCTTCGTTTCTCCACCCGCCCGTGGGCAGGCGTCTGGCCCGAGGGGCCTCGGGGCCCCTCACGTCTGTGATTTTGTGGGAAAGTGGCTTTTCGGCCGGGCCCGCGCCCGCTCCTCACCCGCCCCGCCCCTCCCGCAGGCCCGGCACCATGAACGGCAGCAGCTGCGGCCTGGCCGAGCCCTGGCGCGCCCTGGCCTCCTACGTCGGCTTCGCCTACCTGGGCGCGCTCCTGGCGCTGGGCCTGCCGCTCAACGGCCTGGCGCTCTGGGTGCTGTGCCGCCGCCTGCAGCAGTGGACGGAGACGCGCATCTACATGGCCAACCTGGCCGGGGCCGACCTCTGCCTGCTGGGCGCCCTGCCCTTCATGCTGCGCTCCCTGGCGGGCAGCGCCGAGGACACGGCCTTCTGCCAGCTCTCCCAGGGCGTCTACCTGGCCAACAGGTACATGAGCATCAGCCTGGTGGCCGCCATCGCCGCGGACCGCTACCTGGCCGTGCGGCACCCGCTGCGCGCCCGCGGGCTCCGCTCCCCGCGGCAGGCGGCGGCCGTGTGCGTGGCGCTCTGGCTGCTGGTGCTCGGCTCCCTGCTCGTCCGCTGGGCCCTGAGGACACAGGACGGCGGCTTCTGCTTCTCCAACGCCTCCCGGCAGAACCCCCAGACCACCGTCTTCTCCCTGCTGGGCTTCTACCTGCCGCTGGCCGTGCTGGCCTTCTGCTCGCTGCAGGTGGTGACCGCCCTGGGCCGGAGGCCGGCGGCTGAGCCGGGCCAGGCTGAGGCCACCCGGAGGGCCGCGCGCATGATCTGGGCCAACCTGGCCGTGTTCGTGTTCTGCTTCCTGCCCTTGCACGTGGTGCTGACCTTGCGCATGGCCACGGGCCTGCGCACCTGCGCCCTCCACGTCGCCCTCGCCGTCACCGCCAAGATCTCGGACGCCAACTGCTGCCTGGACGCCATCTGCTACTACTACATGGCCAAGGAGTTCCAGGAGGCGTCTGCCCGGACCAGGGCCCCCGGAGCCACGGCCCACAGGAGCCTGGACTCCCTGTGTGTGACTCTGTCCTAGAGGACGAGCGCGGGGGGAGCGGGGGCACCGACGACCAGCAGCCACCCCGAACTCCCGTGGTTTGTGGGGTCCCCCAGGAAACCAGTGGGCAAGGACGCGTCAGGCGCAGAGCCTGGGGGGACAACAGTCCCTCCCTGGGCCGGGAGAAGGACAGGGACCAGGGCAGGAGGACTGAGGCCGAGCGAGGCCGCCCCGGGGAGCCTGGCAGGGCCACCACCTGTGTGTCCTGCTGCACCTGGGCGCAGGGGCCGGAATAAAGCCGTCCACCCAGGCTGGGCCTGACGGCCGTGCGTGCGCCGCCCACGCGCCCATGCTGGCTGCGGGAGGGCGGGGGCGGCTCCCCGGGCGCCCCTCTGGGGCTCTCCACCGGGGGTTCGCCTTGGGCCCTCAGACCTGCTTGCCACCCCGCCCGACTCCCCGGCCATCCGAAGCCCCTGGCAGGGCCGTGGCAGACGTCCCGGGCCTGGCTCCCACTCAGGGGCCGCACAGGTGCCCTGGGGTCGGGGAGGGAGGCGGCGAGGGGGTGGCCGGCGTCGGCCGAGGGGACGCTCGTCCGTGCTTCCTCCGGGGAAGCCTGAGGCCCTGGCCGAGGGCGGTCGGGGCTGGGCGCCCGGCCGGGCTTGCGCTGTGCCCGCCTCTCCCGGGCCTCCCAGGATGTCCACACTCGAGTCGGAAACGACCAGGGCTTTCCAGAGGCCCCTGCGCGTGCCGCTGCGAGGCTGGCCTGGGTTCAAAGTCCGGCTCGGGCAGGGCCGGCCTCGTGGGTGCGAGGCTGGCACGGTGCACGGCCCCTGGCCCGGGGACCTGTCCTCGGGGTTCCACGCTCGCTTTCACGCTGCCGTCCCGGCCCGAGCCCCTGCGCTCGCGAGGACAGCCCGCACTGCCGTCACTGGGCCCGCCCGGCACGTGGCGCAGGCCCTGGGGGCAGGTCGGCCTGCACGGGGCTGGGTGCCCCTGGCCTCGGGGCTCCGGAGGCCTCCCCCTTCCCCCCAGCCACCCCCTTCCTCCCGGTGGCAGCTGTCGGGACGGGACCCGGCAGCCGGCGGCCTCCCCGGGGCCCCTGCCCCTCCGCCGACCCAGGTTCTGCTGCGCCTTGGCGATTTGTCTGGGGATGAAGTCAGGAACCACGTGGCAGCATCGAGGGCCGAACCCTCCGCCTGGCGCAGTGTCCAGGTCCCGGGGCCTGCCCCACGCCCCCGCCCCCCCCCACTCTCCATCCAGCCCCCACCCCCCACCTTGACCAGCCCCCCTGGCCCCCCTCCCGTCCCCGCCCAGGCCCGCCCAGGCCGGCCTCTGTCCATCTGTCCTGCGGGCCGGCCTGACGCCCACCGGCCCACCCGGCCGCGCAGCCTCTCTCAGCCCTCACAGCCCTGGGCTGCCCCTGACCCAAGACCCTCCTCAGGGCCCTGGCCCCGCCCCATGCCCCCTCCTCAGAGCTCTGGCCACTGCCCTCCCTGGGGGCCAGGGCGGGGCTGTGCCTTCGGGTCCTGAGGGCGCACGGGGCGGCCAGGTGTGCTGGGCCGGCCCCCAGATCCCCACGCGCTCTCTCCGGGACCCCCCCCGATTCCCTTCACCCTGTCCAGTCGCCCCACGGGTCTGCACCCTGCGCTTGTCGCCAGCCCCCGTGGTGCGTGTGAACGGTGCGGGCCAGGGGCGGTGCAGGAGGAGCAGGCACAGCCGGCTCCAGCCTCAGGGCTCAGCAGCACCCCCGCCCCCACCCCGGGGAGGACAGCGGTCGGCGGAGTCCGGCCGCCCTCAGGAAGCCGCTGCCCACATCCCCAGAGTGACCATCCAGAAATAGACGCAGCAAGTCCGGCCGCACTGGACCCCACACGGAGAAAACGCATCAGCCTCCCCGTCGCGTGCGAGCGGCCAGACTGCACTCTGTCCCCGGCGGCGAGGGTGTCCCCGCCCCCCGGCCCCTTCCCCCAGCAGGTGGCCTGGCCAGGGCCTCACGCCTGGTCCCTCGGCAGCCCCTCGGGCACCTTACTCTGGCCTGTGCCACTGGGGCTGCCGGGATGGGGCGGGCCACCCTCCCCCGGGACTGGGTGGCGGGGGGCGGGCTAGGCACCCCGGCAGCCGGCCACCCCGAGGGTGGTGTGGTGGCCGCGAGCGACAGCGGCTGGGCTCCCTCGGCGTGCCTCCTGGCCACAGGCGCGTGGGGCAGGCGGGGACATACGTCCGTGATGTCTGGAGACCTGTCTGTGGCCCAGACGGGGTCGGTCCTGCCCCCGGGGTGGTGGGGGCGGGGGCTGTGGAGTCGCTGGGCGGGCGCCTGCGGCAGGACAAGTCTCGCAAACAAGTGACGGAAGCCGCGGGGCTGCCAGGACGCGGGGGCTGCCGGGCAGACGGCTCCGTGGGGGCCGGAGAGCCGGCGTCCTCGGGCCCCTGGCGGCTGGCACCTGGCGAACCCTCGTCTACCAGGGGCAGCCGGCCGAGCCCGCGTCCGCACGTCCAGGCCGAGGCTGCCCGCGGGCCGGCCCCTCGCGCCGTGGCACGGGTGACAGCGCGGCTGCTGCCATCGCTACGCGAGCGTGACGGGAAACACGGGTTCATGACACGAGAGCCTCTGCCCTCCGCCGCGCCCCACCCCCCCCGCGGTCAGGGTCGTCTGTCCGCGGGCACTTGGCGCACTTGACCCCTCACCCAGGGGAAGGCCGAGCTCGGGGACAGCTGTCCCGCCCCTCCCCCCACGCCTGGCCCTGGCCCCCGAGGGCCTCTCTCTGCCAAGCGGTTCCGCCTGGAGGATTTGGCTCATTTAGGATCAAGTGCGGCCGGCGTGACGGGGTGGCCCGGGGACCATCATCTGCCTTCTGAAGTGTTTAAAGGAACAGCTGTTGAGGGTTTGCCAGAGGCTGCTCGGGGCACGAGGCGGGCGCAGGGGCGGGACAGTCACCAGTCGTCCTCCCAGGGAGCGCGGAGGGTGCTGGGGGGTGAACGGGGGTGGGGTGGGGAGGGCTCCTGTGGCCTCCGTGCTTGGTGGGCCACGGACCCCACAAACGTCACTCACTCCCCCCGGGGAAAAGCCGCGCCCAAGCCCCTGCCACGTCCTGTCTCCCCGGGGGTCGGCCAAGCGGGGAGGGGCTTCGCCTGCGCGTCCGTGTCACAGGGAGGCCGCGGGCTCTACGTGTCGGTTTGGCCGCGCGGGACAGGCCGGCAGAACGCGACGGGAGGAAGAGGTCACAAGGCGCTCAGAAGAGGGACACGGTGGCAGCTGCCCTCGGCCCCGCCGGGCTCCTGGCCCAGACTCCCGGCCTCACGCGGGGACACCGGGCTCCCGGCCCCTGGGGACAGGGCCGCCCTGGTTCTGCGCACGCGCTAAACGCGGGAGGAGGAGCCGCCGGGCGCGTGGGGGCCACAGGTGGAGGCGGCGGAGCCGGGGAGGGGGCGGCGGAGGGGGCAGGAGCCTGCCCCCGGCAGGCCCGGGCCGGCCTCTGTGAGGGCTTTCTCGTTCCTGGGACCCACGGAGCCCACCGCACGTGGCGCCCACGGAGGGGCGGCCACGGGGAGAGCCGCGGTCCGCGGCGGGCAGGACAGAGTCCCGCAGAGGCTCCCCTGCCTCCGCCGGGGGGGGCCCGGTCGTCCCCGTCACCGGCAGGACACGCAGGACCCTTCCCCACATACGCGGCCCCGCTCGGCCGGCGGTGGCTCTCGCCGGGCCTTCTCAGTGACCCGCGTGGATGGTGACTCGTCGCTGTCGGGTGCCGGACACGCTGCACAGAGGAGCCGCCTCCGCCCCTCGCAGGGGCCGCCACCCGCGGGGCTGGGACGGAGGCCTGCGGTCCTCCCGTGGTGCGCACTCGTCGCCGGCGGCGACACGCTCTCACAGTGATCTGGGGACTGGAGGACAGCGGGACGCCCGCCCGGGCGGCGGCCTGGTGGCAGCCGCGAGAGGGGCTGAGGCGAGAGGGTGGAGGCCGCCTGAGGCTGAGCTGTGCGTCGCCCGGCCCGGCCCGGCCCCGCCGAGTTCTAAACTGCCCACGGTCACCTGTTCCAGCTGTCAGCCCATGCGGCCAGGCAGGGGCTGAGGGCAGAGGTGGCGGGGGCGGGGGGGAGGGTGACAGCTGACTCCTGGGGTCCTTTCTGAACGCAAGAGCAGACTTGGGGGCCGAGGAGAGTCGTCGGGGGCCCTGGAACATCGTTGTCACCTTCGATTTGCCTGGGGCGGCCTGGCTGAGGGGTCACGCATGGCCTGCGCACTGTTCAGGGCCACTATGGCCGGAGTCACGACCCCACAGAGGCCCCGGGAGAGGAGCTGGAGGGGAGCCCGCCCGCTGGTGCCCGGGGTCACGGCTGAGCTCGGGGCCCCGTTGGCCGTGCCCCTGCGGTGCGCGTGGGGGACCCTGATCTGAGAGACGCTGGCGGGGGGGTGCCACGGGGAAACAGGTTCTGGGGAGACCGGCCGCCCCTGGAGGAGCACTGCCGCCCGAGCGGGCCGTCCTGGTCTGGGGCAGTTTCGGGCTGAAGGACGGGGTGGCGGGGTCCCCGGGGCACGTGCGGATGCGCAGCGAAGTCGAGGACGCCCGTCCTCACAGCGCCTCCCAGCTTCGTGAGTCTCGCCACTGAGTTGACCCACGTCTCGGGCCGCCCGAGCTTCCCGTTCCAGGGCCCAGAGAGCTGGCCGCGCCCGGACAGCGCCCCCCGTCGGGCCTCGGAGAGGCCAGCTTCCCGCAGCGCCGTTCGCAGCCACCAGCCCGAGGCTCTGGGCGCCGGCCGCACCCACGCCTGCTGCCCCCGAGGGGCCGGCCCAGGGCGGGACCCACGGCCCGACCGCCGGGGTCGCAGGGCCAAGCCTCGGTCGGCTGTTGTGTGGTCCCAGAAACTGCTCTGGAACGACAGAAGGTGGCTCTGCGGCGTGTCGGGCCCCCGAGGCGCGGCGGCTGGGAGCGAGGGGGTGACGACTCGCTCCCAGGGTCTGGGGCGCCGGTGCCGCTGTCGCAGCGCGGGAAGCTGCAAGTAACCCGTCTCGTGCCCTGGAGCCCCCGCGTCTCAGCACGGGCAGCGCCCTTCTCCCAGGAGCGGGCTCGCCCGCCGCCAGCCCGAGCGGGTCCCGAGGCCCGTTCCTATGCCAGCGGCCGGCGGCCCTCTGGGGCCCTGGCGGAGACGCCGTTCTCCGCAGGGGTGCGTGGACCGGGCAGCGGCGGCCCCTGCCGACCGGGGACACGGCCGTCCACGTCCGGCCCACGTGACCCACGCGACCCCGCCCCGCTCGCCAGCGCTCTGGCCGTCCTTTGGAGAAGCCACGCGGACGGGGCCACGGAGGACGTGGCCTCCAGGGCTCAGCCGTGGCTGCGACGGCCTCGGAGCCTTGGGGCTGGCCGAGGCCGCTCCCCGGCCTCGACCTCCCGGGCGGAATTGTCTCCGTCGCGGCCGCTGTTCCTTCAGTCCCCTCGCGCCGGCTGACCCTGCGAGGAAGCCCCCCGACGCGCGCCGTTGGGCACGCGTCCGCGGGACGTTGTCGGCGCGGCGGTGGGTGCGCGGGTTCTGCATCCAGACTTCCCATCGTGTCTTCCCGGGCCACGGAAACGGGGCCGGCACCCGCACGCCCACCTGGTCTCGCGTAAACCCGCTGGGCTCGCTGGAAGGTTCTACCCGGGTGGCTGCGCCGCCTGGCTCAGGCGGTCCCGCTCCTTCCGTTGCACCTGTCCGCGCCGGCTCGGACCCCCGGCCACGGCGATGGGCGCGAGCCGGGGCCCCGTGTCCCGTCCCCAGGCCCAGGCCCAGGCGTCGCGCGCTCGCCTTTCAGGTCTGCCCCGCGGCCTTCCTGCCGACCCCGTCATCAGGCCTGACGACCCGAGGCTGCTGGATTTCGCCCCGGAGCTCCCGCGTGTCTGGAGGCTCCCGCGCCCCTCCCTCCACCGGTTTCACGGTGAGTCGGCCGCGTGGGCCCGTTTTCGGGCCGACCGCGCACTCCCGGGATCCCGCTCGCCCCGTGTGCCGTTCGATCCGGTTCGGGGCGTGCGGCTGGCCACGGGTTTGTGTTGTAGAGGGATTCGGTCCGGGGATGGGGGCGCCTTCTCGGGCAGGGCTGGACTCCGGGCCCCGGGGCCACCTCAGCCCCCCCCCCGACCTAAAGCACAAATGACGCGGCGCGGAGGCCCAGGGCCCGGTGCTGCACGGGAAGCCACGTTTATTTCTCAATGGACAGAGCTGAAGCGCACACACACGGGGCAGGAGCTAGAGCCTCACACTCAGGGTCAGGACGTCAGGGGACCAGGGACGCAGGGTGGCGGCCTCGGGGCGGCGCCGCGCGACCACGTATGTACAAGCCACAGGGGGCCTCGGGGGACAGGCAGCCACAGGGAGCACGGCCCGGGGACGCCGCAGCCTGCTGTTCGGAGGGCGGGGGGCGCCCCGGCTTCCCACGCCTGTGACACGGCGACGTTTGCCCCCCCCCGTGTTCGGCCACCCCCCCCAGCCACCAGGCGCGCTCGTGCCTGCGCCTGCGCGTGCGGTCGGGGGAGGGAGCGCTGGACCTCATGAGCCGCTGCTCAGGGCGGGGAGGCCCTGCATCCCGACGCAGCCGCACCAGCCTTCCCCGGACCGCGGGGAGGGCAGGGACGACCACCCCGGGACACAGCGAGCGGCAGCCTGAGCAGCATCGAGCAGACGCATCGGGGGGGCCTCCGGACCTGCTCCCCCCCCCCCCCACTGAAGACGGCGGCAGCCACGCCAGACCCCGACCCCGCCTCCTGCCCCGCACCTGAGGACCCTCAGCGGCTCCGGACTCAGGATGGACGTCCTCTCCAGCCGCTCTGGGCGTCGAGTCCTGCCCCCCCCAGCAGACCTGGAAGGGGGCGTCAGGCGGCCGTACCTGGCTTCGCCCCCACCCAGACGGCAGTCCCCAGGGGCCTCTCGGGACGGCTCCCAGGAGCCCTCGGGCGGGCCGTGCCTCAGCTCCGCCCCACACAGGTGCGCTGCAGGTTGGTTGGCCTCAGACACCTGTGCCCTGGGTGGGGGCACCTGGAGCCCTCGGAGGCCGCGGCCTCAGGCTGGCTGACCTGAGGGGCCACGGCCAGAAGCTGACTCCCCTCAGAAGGACTCGACAAAGCCAGACCCGCCACCTGCCCCAGGGGGTGCTGTCGCCTCTTCTCTCCGCGTCTCGACCCACTCCTCCGGGGAACATCTGTGGCGGGGAGCACCGGCCCCCGCTCTCGGACAATGTCCGAGTCCTGTCCAGGCTGCGACCCTCGTCCGGGGCCCCAAAGGCACCCCTGCGCCCGCAGATGTGACCTTGGCCTTGATTCCCGCTGATGAGCTTATCCGTCGTCCCCAGTGCCATGCGGGCACCAGGGAGGCCAGCAGGGAGCCCGGTGGCCGCCACGCGCGGCGCCCGAGGCTGGGCACAGGGCGCGGTGCCAGCCGGCCGGGGCAGACACCACCGTCACAGCGGCTCAGACGTGTCCCTCGTCGGAGCTGCAGCTCATGGGGCCCGAGCAACCTTCCCAAAGGAACGCCCACAGCGGCACCCTCCTCGGCACGGAATCAACGTCCACACCTCACACCAGAGCCACGTGGGGACAGCGTGGGGCAAAGGGTCTCAGAACCGCGGACTCCAGGCCGTGCCGCGGTCACCCAGACCAGGCGGGCGGGGCAGGGGTCAGTGGGTGGTGCCCAGGAAGGCCGGGCGCGCCCCTGGGGCCTGGGACGCCCGACCCTGGAGGAAGCCCGCTCCTGGTGGGCCACGGTGGGGACGGTTCTACAGTTTGGCTGTTTTTCCTTGAGATAAGAGACCAGCTGTGGCCTTGGGTGTGGGGACAGGTCACAGGAGCGCCCCGGGCCCCGAGGTTTCTGCGATGGGTTTACGGCCTGGGCTGGCCTCCCACCTGTCCTGGGTGACCTCGGGCACGGGGTCTGCCGAGGGGCGAAGCGGACGTTTTAGGGAGGCCAGAACGAGACGGGCAGCACCTTGGGGACGGGGGGGGGCCTGGGTGGTGCACGGCCCTCTCTGGACCCCATGCCGCCTTCCGGCTGGCACTCACAGACTCCCTGCTGCTGGGGCCAAGCGCGGGGCTCCGACTGTCCTCCTGGGACGGACGCTGAGCTCACCCGTTCCTCCCGCAGTGGCCTCCGGCCGCTGGCGCAGCCACCTGCACCCCGCTGGCCTGGACGCAGACACGACTGCCTCCCGCACGCTCCCAGGCGCCGCCTGGCACAGCCCGTCGCCACGTCTCGGCGGCTGCCCACCTGTCTGTCCCTAAGAGGCCTGGGAGGGGCGCACGGGAGGAAGCGGGGCCGGGGTCCTGACCCCCGCGGGGCTGGGTGCGGGCGTTAGAAATAAACACTTGGAGACGGACGCGTCACCGTCATCGCTGCGCGGACGGGCCGCTTCAGCGTCGCTAACTACCGTGTTAGTCCTAGTCCGTCTCGGCTTAAAAAACATCGAGTGGCAGCGACGCCCCACGACGCGTGGCCTCTCCGGCTCCCCGCAGGGCACGCTGGGAGCTCGACAGGCCAGAGGTGGGGCTCGCTGGACCCAGCGTGGGTGTCCCCAGGAGGAGGGGCCTTGGCGGTCTGGTGGGGGGCCGGGTGGCAACGACACGGTGGGTGGCGAGGTGACGGGGAGCAGGGCCGGGCCTGCTGGCTGTGGCCAGGGGTGGGGCGTTTTCGGCTCAGACCCTCATCTGGGCAGACCTCCTCCTGGAGAGCTTGGACCTGCGGGGGGGCGGGGAGAGGAGCCCGGTCAGGCGGGCGGGGCGGGCGGAGGCCTGGGGGCGGCCACAGCAGCCCTCCAGGCCGCCGATGTCCCCGGGCCCCGCTGGCTCCTGTGTCACTAGAGACTCGACCTCAGTTTCCCGTCCCTGTGACCGGGCAGGAGCGGCCGCTCTCCTGTCAGTCCCCAAGGAGGGAGGGGCCTGGCCACCCCCGGCGCAGACGCGTCTCCCTAGGCAAGGGCTGGCCCTGGTGGCAGCAAAGCGTGAAAGTCTCAGGACTCTGCATCCCGTGTGAGCAGCAACGACACCAAAACGGGCATCTCCGTCCTCGGGAAAGCCCCCCCCGGCCCTCCGTCCTCCCGGGGGAGGCCCGGACGGCGGCCCTACCGGATGGTCCCGGCCAGGAGGGGGTTGAACGCGTACAGCCAGTCGTGCATGTCCTTGTCGCTGTTGGCCTGCAGCAGGATGCCACGGTGCTCCGTGCACACCGCGAACGTGTTGGGCGTCTGCAAGACGCGGCGCCGTGAGGGCGGGGCCGGCGCACGGGACAGCGGGGGGGAGGGGACCGGGAGGCCGCGCAGGAGTGGGCGGGGCCGGGCGGGCGGCAGGAAGTCCGCGGGGCGCGCTGCCGCCTCTGCGCCGCGGGGACGCCTGGCCACCGCTCTGTCCCTAGAGGATGCAGTCACCCCTCACGGCCAAGCTTCCTCCCCAGGACCCTGGCCCAGCCGTGGTCCGGATGAGTCCGCTGGGCCCCACTTATCTGGCGTTTCTCGCAGGCCGGGGCCCTTGGCGTGGTGGGCGCAGGTGGCGAGTTGAGTCTCCACTCCACCCCCCACCCAGGAATAAAGTGTCGCCTAGCGGGCCCTGCAGGCGCCGGCAGGAGCGGCTAGGGCGCCCGGCACAGACACCGGGGTGGCTGCCTGCTCAGACAGGAACGGAGGGGAAGCCAGGGGACCCGGTGACGGGGGCTGCAGCGTGGGGACACGGCCCCGCCCACCACAGCGTCCCTGGGTGGGGCCACTGGCCACCCGAGGGGAGAGGGCAAACGCCACCACCAGCTGCCACAGGACCGTCAGCCCCAGGGGGGCGGAAACCCTGGGACACAAGGGGCGGGGGGCAGAGTGGCCACCCCCAGGGCCCCCGCACGGGGGGCAGGACTGGGCGGCCTCGGACGAGGAAGGGCCCGCGGCGGGGACGAGGCCCTGGCCTGGGACACGCCGCCCGTTTCGCCGGCCGTACCTTGAGCATGGCTTGCTGGTCCTCGCTGTACTCCACCTGGGCGGTGGACAGGTTGAGCACGAACCTCTCCACGGCGTCCTTGTCGCTGTTGTACATGTAGGCGTAGGGCCGCCGCACCACCACGAAGCGCTTGGCCCAGCCGGCCGTGTGCGGCTCCAGGAAGTGCAGGTAGCCCTTCTTGGAGACGATGGGGCTGTGGGGACGGGACACCTGCTCGCCGGGACACGGCAGCACCTGGCCTGCGGGGGGGCCAGCCAGGGCCGGCCACCTGGCGGAACCCGCCCTGGGAGGCGAGACCAGCGCCGGCCACCCACCCGTTCCCCAGGCGGGCGCCGGGAAGACGCTGATGAGCTGAAGCTGCCCGGCCCCGCCGTGCTGTGGCCCGTGGCCACGGCTCACCCGTGCGGCGTTCCCAGGGCCGAAGGGCCACCAGGGGCCACACCGGTCACCTGCAGCCGTCACCACCGCCACCCCGGGGCCTGGGCCCTGGGCCCCGGCTCTGACCGCCCGCCGCCCCAGGCCAGGGCGCCAGCCCGTCCTGTGCAGACGGCCCGGGGCGGTGCCCCACGCACCTGACCCGGATCTCCTGGATGTCGGGCACCAGCAGGCGCTGGGGCTCCTTGTCCGCCTCCGCCCCCTGAGCAGGGGACGGCGCCTTCTTGGACTCTGCCTCCGGCACGGGCTCGGGCTCCGGGCTGGCCGGCCGGGAGCTGGGCTGGGGGATCCTGCCGGAGCAGAGCGAAGCCGCTGGAGTCTGCCCGGCAGCTCCCCGCGGGACCGGAACCAGCGCCACCCCCTCGGAGCCGCTGGAGGCGCCCCCGGCGGTCGGCCCGCCGCACCCAGGCAGCTCTGGGGCCCGGAGCCTGAGTCGCAGGTCCCAGCCGTGCGGGACGCGCCCCTCTGGCCGGGGGCACGTTCCGCCCTCCCCCCACCTCCCTGTAAAGGCGGCTCCCGCGACTCTCCGTCTCCGAAACTGGGCTGACATTGACGTGCCACGGCACACGCCACCTGCCTGGCTCGAGTGACCGGACCTGGAGGCCAGGGAGGCCTGGCTCAGGACGGCCGCAGGGCCGGACACCATCCCCTGCTCTTTTTACGAAGGGGGTTTGGGAACGCTGAGGGGTTTTAGAGTCCGACGGGCCGCGCCGGTGCTGGCGGCGTGCGGGGCCCAGCGGCGGCCACCTGGCCTCGTCCACAGGAGAGCTAGTGGTCCCCGGGTCCTGTCTGTCTCCGGCCCCCGCCGCGGGGTGTTTTGCGAGCACGAGCACGGCCCGGCTGCCCCGCTCCTGGTCTCGTTCGCGGCTGCGCCGTAGACTCAGGCTCCAAAAACGAAACGGCCCCAGACAGGAGGAAGACGCCGGGGGCTGAAGCCGGGCACGGAGCAGACTCCGGGCACGAGGCACCCCGCCAGGCTCCACCCTGGCCGCGCACGGCTGTCCCGTCGCTCGGCCACCTGGGACCCCCTTCTCTGCACTCCGCCTGAGTCGCCGGCGGGCTCGCGGTGCCGAAGCGTCTCCGAGAGCCCGGAGCTCGCTCACCTCAGCTCGGTGGCTCCATACCGCCCCTCCACCAGCGACGGGCAGGTGGAGGAGGGCGTGAGCGTGGCTGTCCCCAGGGGGGACATGGACGGGTCCCGCAGCAGGGTGACAGACATCTCGGAGAGCTGCGGAGGAGAGCGGGCCTGCTGTGGGGGACGGGGACACAGACCGTCTCTGGGCCCTCGTGGGGACAGTCCTTCCTAACCTCTGTGGCGCTGCAGCTCTCATGAACTCCCGCCCCAGCTGCGGGCACCCTCTGCCCAGCCTCCCGATGCCCCTGCCCTCCCTCGTGGCTGCAGGGCCAGGACCGCCCTGGGTGGGGTCGGGGACGGTGCGGCCCGGCCGGCTGCGGGGTGTGCAGCCTGAAGGCAGTGGGGACAGGCCCTGCCTGGCAGGGGGCCCGGGGGGGACTGAGCCACCGGGCGCATGGGCCAGGGCCGGACGCGCGCCCACCTTGCTCTCGCTGGCGCTGGTGCAGACGTGGCTGTGCGCGTACTCTCTGTTGAACGTGTGCGTGAGGAGGCGTAAGCACTGCGGAGAGCAAGCCTGCGGTCAGCACCTCCGGGGGCCGGGGTGGGCAGCACCTCCGCCCCCCCCCCCAGGGCAGCCCGTGGCCTGGGCAAAGGTGGGGTGGGGGGCGGCATGGCCCGCAGGGCCGGAGGCCTCAGCAGCGGGGGGGGCCGTGGCGAGCTCCCCACCCACGTGGACACTCGAGAGAGGGCAGGCCGCTGCTCGGGGAGGAGGCTGTAGAAGGCCCCGGATTCCAGCGAGGGTGGGGGGTGACAGGTAGGGGACTCCAGGGACCCCCTGCCCCGTTCTCGGACGCTGCAGGGGCCCAGCCGCCCACCTTGACGGCCAGCTCCCGCTGCCTCTCGCTGGGCGCCTCCAGAGGCGACGGCCGGCCCTCGGCCGAGAGCGGGGAGGAGGCGCTGGACAGGCTGTGGGACTCGGAGTCCTCGCTGGAGGCTGGAGACAGCGCCTCGGGGCCCGGCCGCTGCGTGGTCTCCAGCTTCTCCCGCAGCAGCAGGTAGTGCCGGGTCTTCTCCACCTGCGTGCGACCGCCCAGCGCGACCTCACCCGCCGAGCTCGCCAGGCGGGCGCGCGGAGGCCCCCCCGAGCGCCGGGCCCCGGCCGGGTCCCGGGAGAGCCCGCCTCTGCCCCGGCCACGGCACGTGACGCGGAGCCACGCGCCCCCACCGAGCCCTGCAGCCGCCGTCGCTGCGGCCAACACGCTGCCCGCCCTCCGGCCTGGCCTCGCGCCCCAGCGCACTCGGCCCTGGGCAGACGGACAGCAGCTTCCGGGGGGGGGGGGGCCGCGGGCCGCGCAGCTCTGGCCTCGAGGAGGACCCGGGCGGTGCGCCTGGGCTTCCCCCCAGCACGGTGCGCGCGCACCCTGCGGCCTGGCAGTCGGCGTCCGCTGCTGGACGCTGGTCGCCCGACCGAAGCGACAAGCGGCCCGTGCCCCGCCCCCACGTTTCCCTCCTCGGCCCCGACTGCAAGGCCACCGTCCGGCGGTCGGGTGGAGGGGAAGCCTGCTCTAAGCCGGTCCTCGTCTCTGGCGAGGGCCACAAGACCTGGGATGGGCCGCGTGAGAGTCACATGACCCATCCTGGGGGGGCGGGGACCCCCGACCGCGTGGCAGGCGTGGCTCACCTCCTGCAGGAGGCTCAGCTTCTCCAGCTCCCACTGGTGGTCCAGGATGAGGCTGTCACTGCGCGGCCGCCAGCCGGCCAGGTTCTCCTCGCCCCGCACGTAGGCCACGGACGTGTCCAGCACCCGCCTGCGGCGCCGCTGCATCCCTGCACCGGGACGCCCGTCAGACCCCGGCCCTGCCTGGCGCCAGGGCACAGGGCCCCACCGTGGGGCTCCCGGCCCGACCCCACGTGCCACCCGTGGTCCACCCGCCGCAGAGCATGCTGGGACCCAAGTCCCCTCGTTGTCCCCCGCCCCTCCAGCCAGAGAGAGCCCCACCTGGGCTGCCTGCGTCGGCCACGTGGCACAGGCTGAGCTCATACACGCCCGTCACACGGTTGCTGCGGGAGCAGGGGAGGGGCACGTCGTCACCGGGCGCAGCCGCGCCTGGGCCGACTGTCACCGCCATCAAACGCGCGCCACACCAGTCCTGCCTTGCGCCCCTGCGGCTGGCCTTGCAGGGGCAGCTGGGGTGTCGTGCCCCCTACAGCCTCATCCCAGCCCTCTGTCCCCCAGGATGCCCGATTCTGCTCAGGGTGTCCCACCAACCCTCTGCTGTAGGTGGGGCCTGCCAGCTGGTGGCATCCCGGGCTCAGCAGGTGACCTCCGGGGGACTGGGTCATGGCCAGCCCAAGGCCACTGAGCCCTGACCCCCACACTCTTTCCTCCCAGCTGGATCCCGGGGTCCGAAAGACAGAGCACGCGGGAGCCTCACTGATCGGGACCAAGGTGGCCAGCGCCTTGGTGGGCCCACTGCTGGGGCCTGCCCCTCCTCACTGCCGTAACAACCCCCCCGAGAACGCCAGGCATGGCGGGAATGAGAGGGCGGCTGGCCCTGGGGTCCGACGCCCGCCCTTCAGGTGCTGTCGTCCCTGCCGAAGCCCCCACCCCATATTCACCCAGCTTCTCCTGACGCGATGGCTCAGAGCCCTGTGGCCCCCGGGGCGGAAGGCCACCTGGCAACGCGGTGCAGCGTGGCCCCTGACCCGCCCCTGGTGGACTCCAGAGTGGCCACCCCAGGCCTTCCCCACTGTACCCTGCAGGCCGGACCCTCAGCAAGACCCCGTGTCACCCCATGTGCTCTGTGACCTCCAACGACCCCGTCTGGTGGAGGGAGTACGGGAAGCAGGGCCCAGGGGGGGCAGGGTGAGCCCGGCCTCCCCTCCAGGCCAGTCTGTGCCCCACGCATCAGAGGGCCGGGGGCTCGGGGGCCCCGCAGCATCTGTGCCCGCGGGCAGCATGCACGCATCACGCGGGCACGTCAGACGGCCAGGGGCGCGGGCCCACCCCCGCGGCAGGGCCCCGGCGGGCTCACCTCTCCGAGGCGCGCAGGCTGCCACTGCCGAACAGGTTGCGGATGGAGCGCGAGGCGGGCAGCTTGGCGTCGCGGGAGCAGAAGACCATGCAGAAGTCCTTGGTGATGACGGCCGGCTGCGTGCAGCTCTCCATCTGCGGGGCCGGGGTGCAGGGGTTCAGGTCACCTCCCGGTCTCTTGGAGGCAAGAGCCACCACGCTGACCGCAGCCCAGGCCTTCCCGGGCTGGCGGACCCCATGCTCAGGCCTGGGGGGTGGCGTCCCTGCGGGCGCCCGAGGGCCCCCGACGCAGCAGCCTCACCACAAAACCAAGGTCACTGCAGGGAGCGCTCGTGAGGACACGGCTAAGTGGCCCAGCACCCATGGGACCACGCAGTGGCAGCGGCTGTGCTGTCTGAAACAGCGGGGTTCCCCGAAGCCCAGGGAACTGCTAACAAAGCTGCGGGGGCCGGGGACTTGTCTGGGCAGAGCGCGGCCGGGTTCCTCAGCCCCGCAGACCGCTGTCCCGTGAGGTGGTCACACAGGCCCCTCGCCACCCCTGGAGTAACTAGCTCGAGCAGAGGGGGGTGCCTTTGCCTCCACTGCCGACCCCAAACCTCCCGAGGCCACTGTGCCTGGCCAGAGACCCCCACGCCCCCAGCTCCTCCCGTGCTCACAGGGCCCACAGCCTGGCACCCTGGGATGGGGGAGGCTTCTGCTTTCGTGCTGCCTGGGACACGGGTGCAACGCCTGGTGGGGCCGCAGCCACTCTGCGACCGCAGGAACAACCCCCACAGCAGAGACTGTGGCCTGGACTAGCCGCAAGCACCGCCACCCCGAGCACGTGGCTTTAACGGGGACTGGGAAGTCCCCCGAGGGGCGGCCGTCAGGGCTGCAGAGCACCCCGGGCTCGCCGGCCAGCAGCTCGGGCTGGGGCCGGGTGACCCCAGAGCGTGCCCTGGACGTGGGTGCCTTGCCTCGATGTAGGCGGACAGGGTCACGTAGATCTTCTCCCGGTGCGGGGTGACCCGGTTCAGCAGCAGGGAGTTGTGCATGGAGCTGTCCCACGCAGCCTCGAACTGGTAAAAGGTCCTGGGGGGGCAGAGACGGGTGAGATAACCACGTGCGGCCACGCTCAGCTGGGGCGGGGACATGCAGACGAACAGACAGACGGACGGCGCGTGGGCCACCCGCAGGAGTGCCCTGCAGCCGCCGGTCCGGAAGCCTGGGGGGCGGGTCCCGGAAGGACCGACCCTCCTCTCTCAGGCCCAGGGCAGGCGGCTCCAGAGGCCGCCAGCAGGTGACCCAGCAGCCAGCTCCTCCGTGGAGGGACGGCCAGGACGCCTGAGCCCACAGCTCTGGGGCTGGGGCGAGGACAGGCGGGAGAACCGAAAGCGAAGGACAGAGACAGGGGAGGGAGGGAGCGGGCGGGAGGAGGACGGGCGGGGGGCGAGGGGCGGGAGGGGGCCTCGGTCTGTGCAAGGAGGCCCCGTGGCCTCTGCCTGGACCCCAGGGGGCCGGTCTGGGTTTGCAGAAACCCTCCGGGGCCCCTCCCCTCCACCAGGGCCCTCGGGAGGGTGCCGGGAGCGGAACCCGGGGGCCGGCCACAGAGGGCTCTGCCGCCCGCGCGCGGCGCCAGGCAGCGGCCCCTCCTCTCTGGCCCGTCTCTGACCCAGAAGGACGCCGAGCAGAGCGTGAGCCGGGGGCCCACGCAGCGGCACCTAAACGCCGGCTCTAGGCCAGGCCCACGTCCTGCCGTCTTCAGACTGGAGGTGGGGACGCCCCGGTCCGTGCCACGGCCGCCCGCAGCCCCCCCCGCCCGGTTTCCGCCTCGGCACCCTCTCAGCACAGCGGAGAAACACGGCGACACGAACAGCCCGCGCGGCCGGCCCGGGGGTGCCCCGTCGCCCCGCTCGGTCCAGGGGTGCGGGGCGAAGCGGTGGGACGGGGCGGGGCTGCCGTCACACGCGGCACTGAGGACGAAGAGCCGAGGAAGGGACGTGAGGACAGTGCGGGGAGACGCCGGAGGAGGCAGCGGGTTGGAAGCAGAAGAGGGCGGAGGACGCGAGTGAGCTGTACCTAGTGTCACCTCCGAACGAAACGCTAAAGGCGAGGCAGCCAGGACACACACGTACACACACAGAAGAGATGCACATGTCAGAACACGCACCGCCACCCGACAAGCTGCCACCGGCCGAGACGCCTCGCCAAGCCCCAGCCCGGCACCGCGGACGCCCCCCGCCCCCACGTGTCTGCACCGGGGGCCTTGGGCCTGTCCCCAGAACAACCAACACCTGGAGGGACGCCGGCTATCCCGGGGCGCCAGGCGGCCGGGCTGTGTGGGGCCGGGCCCGGGGGCAGCGCCAGAGGCCCGCTGCGGCTCCGCGGGCACAGAGGCCCGCTCACAGCCACGTGCCCCGGGGCCATCGGCAGACATCTGTGTGCCCTGCCTCCTGGGCGGACTGCCCCTGCCGCACGGAGACGTCCGTCTTCAGGTTAAGCGAGCTGAGTGCACGGGGACGGGCACCACGGCCCTCCCTACCAGCCCGAGGGCCCCCGACCCTGGGCCAGGAGGGGCGGGCTGTGCCGGAGCCAGGCCCGGGCTGTGAGGAGAAGCCAGCCGCCTCCCCACGAGGCCCCGCGCGAGGGCTGGGATGCAGCCTCGCCCCGATGGGACCTCCAGTGATTCTCGTGGCATCACACGGGGAGGGGTGCAGGGAGGGGCCCTCCTGGGCCTTTTCCTGCTTCATCCCCCAGGGCCAACATGGCCAACCAGACCAGGGTCCAAGCCGGCATAGCCATGACGCTGCCCACGGGCCGTCTCCAAACCACTGGTCGGACCAGCCCTTGGCCTGCAGCTGGTGGCGGCTTCCTGTGGCCATGGGCGCCAGACCCTGGAGGCGGGCGGCTCCTGGACAGTAGTCCTGAGCCCCACACCCGAGGGCTGTGCGGGGTGGAGGGGAAGTGCCTCACCCAGACCTCAGGTAAGAGGCTGGACGGCAGTGGGTGTGCTCCAAGCGGGTGGGTGGGTGGCAGGTTCGCAGGGAGCCGGGGGCGGTGTGGCCACAGGGGACGCCCTGGGCCTGCCGGGAGCCACGGATGGTGCCCCCGGATCACTCCGCAGCAAGTGAAGACTGTGTGTGGCCGAGGGGGAGCCCCACGAGACCCCAGCTCAGGAGCAGCTCGCGGGCCACCGGTCACCCCTTGCCCCGCAGCGCTCCTCGCTTTGCCCCCGAGGCGTTCGGCCCCAGATACAGTTAAGGGGGAACGTGGGCCGTGGCGTCAGCCCCACGTGGGAACCAGTGAGACATGCAGAGCCGCGGGCCACCCCAGACCCACAGTGACGTCGCCCCGCGTGCCGGGCAGGGGCTCTGAGGTGCGGTGTCTCGACAGACCCCAGGCTGGGCCCTTCCCAGGAAGGCTGGGCAGCCCCTGGGGCCCCAGACTGGCCCATCTGCCTCGGGAGACCAGGTCCCCGCCCGGCAGGATGGGGCGGGTCCCCCAACACTGAAGCACTTGGCAGGTCTCCTGGGCCCCTCTGCTCTGGGCCCCGTGGGATGAAAGAACGGGGGACGGAGGCTGGACCAGCGCCTTCAAACCACGCGCTGTCACAAAGCCCGCCTCCTCCGCTCCCGTGGGGTGGCCCCGAGCACTGAGCGGGAGGCCCGGGACCTTAGGGCAGCCCCGAGGGCAAGCCCAACCCGCTCTGCCCGGAGGCTGCACGGCAAGTGTCCAGCGAACCGGCGGGGGCCGGGGCCGGCGACGATCACGCGGCTGAGGTTTGCGGCGACGCGCGAGTCCCCCTGCCAGTGGCTCTCCACACGTCACCTCATGCTCTCTCACAGCAGGGTTCCAGAAGTTTCTGCCACTTGTCCACGCTCACATTGCCAGCCAAGGGCACAGCCAGGCTGCCCCAGCCCAGGCCGGGCGGCCCCAGGTCCCTGCCCCCTCCGAGTCCATCGCCTCCCGCCGCCCAGCACAGGGGCCCCTGCCGGAGCCTGGGGCCCCACCCACCCTTTCCTCTCGCGCCCTGAGCCTCCTCTTCGGGCCAAGTGCCCAGGGCTGAGGAACCCCTCTCTGGACTGGGGACAGGCCCCTGCCCCGGGGCAGCAGGAGGGCCTCATGGAGCCGGGGGCTGGCGGAGGAGGCCCTCCCGACAGGGAAAACCGTCTCCCTCTCCTTCCCGGGTGCCCGGTCCCAACCCCGGTCACCAGGCTCTGTTTCCCCTTTACCCAGAGCCTCCCCGGAGGCCGACGTGTTTGAGCGGGGGTGTCCGGACCAGCCCGAGCACCCCTCAGTCACACTGAGCCGGTTGTAAAAATGCGAACTTGACGAAACATCCCGATGGGCCTGGCAGTCTCCACTCATCAAAGAAACAGCCCTGACCTCGGTCCCCTCTAGGGGACGAACCGGAGCAGATGGGCTCCCACCCGGAGCCTTCTGGGGCCAGGGGGGCTGCCTGGCCAGCCTTGCTCACGCCCAGGACCGGCCAGGGACCCGCCTCCTCCAGCAAGCCCTCCTGACTGTCCAGAAGGGGCAGGCCCCCGGGGCAGGTCCCGGGGCCAAGCCCTCCTCCTCGCAGCCACCACCACGGCAGGCTCCGCCCGCCTCACCCACGAGTGTCCCCGGGGGCGCCTGCACAGCCTTTGTCGCTGACTGGGCACGCATGCCCTCGGCCTGGCTGCTGCCCCCTTCAGCGACCACCTGTCCTGCCCACCCGCAGCCGTGACGCCGCCTCGGCGCCCCCGCACCGCCTGCCCCACCCCCTGCAGCTAAAAGGCTCACACTCTCGGGCGGGCAGCCTCCCTCGGCTGGCTTCATCGCCGACACGCAGGGCCCCACCGCACGGAGCTCTGGCCCCGTCCACGGGACCCAGAGAGTGCCGGGCCTGACCCTCCGCTCGGGCAGACTAGACTCTCACAGACAAAGTCTGGATTCGGGACTGAGGCTGACCACCCCCGGGGCCTTGCTGACCCCGCACCCGGCTGGGCTGCCCCGGGCAGGGGCCTCGAGAGCGTCTGGGAGGCAGCCGAGGCCCCGCAGGAAGCCGCGCCTCCGGCCTGGACCTGGGGCCACGCAGGCGGGTCCAGACACGCGCCGGGCCCCTCCCAGCTCCACCGCCACCAACTTCCGAAAGGGTGAGCGCGGCCAGGGCCAGGCCAGGGGCCCCGCCGGGGTGGAAGGGGCAGAGACGACCTGGCGGAGGCTCCCGTCTGCCCTCCTGCCCGCCCTCTCCTTCCGCCTGCGGGAGCCAGGCCAGCAGCCGGCATGCGGGCACCCGCCCCCTCCGGCGGCGGGCGGCGGGGTCGGGTTGGCGGGGTGGGGGGGGGAGGCCAGCCAGTGTCTCCGGGAGGGCGGGAAGCTACCAAAGCAGCCAAATCAAGAGTGGAGGCAGAAGGGGCTCAGCCAAGGGGCGGGGGAGGGAAGCGAAAGAAATAAGGAACGGCGTTCGGAGGAAGCAAAACTGAAGAAGATGGAGAGACAGGAGGGCGAGGGAGGCGCGAGGAGGGGGGCCCGGAGAGCTGAAATGAAGTCCTGGGGCCGGGGGTGGGGAGGGACGGGGAGAGGCCGGAAGGAAACCAAGGGCGCGAATGGTACCTAGGCATGTCCGAATCAAGAAACTGCCTGCAAAACACAAACGGTCACAGGTTAGTGGGCGGCGGCGGCAGCGGCGGCGGCAGCGGGAGGGGAGGCTGCGCGGGCGGGGGAAGCGGCGGGTGGGCGCGGCCCACGCGGGGCCCGCCGAGCCTGGGGGGCTGCAAGCGAGGGGGGCGTCTGAGCGGGGAGGCCGAGGCTGCGGCTGTGGCGAAGCGCGCGGGTGGCCCGAGCCGGGCCTAGGCCACGAGGACGTCGGCCGTGGTCCCTCGCGAGGAGCCTGCCAGGGCCGCCGGCTGAGGAGGGTCCCCGAGGCCTTCCCGGGGCAGGCCAGGAGGCGGGCCGTCCTGCGTGGGCTGCTCTGTCCGCAGACCCAGGGCCTCGGACGCGGGCGCAGGGCTTGGCGCCCAGAGCCGCCCGGGGGTCACCTCGTTCCCCACCGCCCCCAGGGAGCGGGACCGAAGCCTGCTGGCAATGGGTCCCGGGGCCTCCAGGGACACCGCGACCCTTGCAGAAAGAGCCCTGCTGCCCTGAGGTCTGGTCACGAGCCACAGCCTCCGAAGCTGCCCGGGGGTGAAGCCCAGGCCGAGGTCCCCGAGACCCACGGACAGTCGTCGGGGTGGGAAGGCAGGAGGACAGCACCCCTTCACCCACCCACTTTCGGCCTCAAGAGTCCAGGGGCTGCAGGCAAAGGAAGGGTCAGAGGTTGGGGTGCTGAGGTCATCCCTCAGGCCCAAAGTGTCACCCACACAGCACACAGACCCCTCCTTAGAAGCACAGTCCCGGCTCCCCATGGCACAGGCATCGTGGCCCCCACCCTTGGCGCCAGGCCTGTCGCGGCCCCAGAAGCGCCTGAGCCACCCAGCCCCACTGCCAGCCTCACCTTCCCGCTCTCTCTGACGCGGCCCCCAGCCTGGCCCTGTTGGGGTCTCTCCCAGCCCTGCCCCCCAAGCAGCCTGTCTGAGGGATGGTCCCTCACGGCCACTCTTGGGGTGTCTGAAGGACCCGAGTTCTTTCTGAACCCAGGGGTCAGAAGGCAGGAGGCAACTCCCCCAGGACCCTCAAGCGTGGGATCCCCGGCCCCCGTGACTACACCCGTGGGGGCACCCACAGCCAGAGGTCCGAGGGTCAGGCGGGCGGAGCCCACAGGGCAGCTTGCTCACTCCCCCAGACGCCTGCGGCCCCCGGGCTGCTGGGCTGAGCCGGCGCCGCCCCTCGCGTCCCGCCCACCCCGGCCACTGTGCTCCCAGGCCTCGCACACCCTGCCCCCTGCCCTGGCTACGAGGTCTTGGCTGTCACCCTCAAACTTGGAAAGAGACAGCCCAGTGACACGGAGGGCGGGGACACCGCCGCCTGCGATGCCGGCCGACACCCAGTGCGCCCCGAAGCGCCCCCAGGACCCCGGCTGAGACCCCTGCCAGAGGCCACAGAGCTGCCCGCGGCCGCCTGCCCGCCCACCGCCCGCTCGCGGAGCTCGCAGGACGGGCCCAGCGTCGGCCGAAGCGCCCCCACAGCCGGTGACCGCCGGAGGGGGGGACGCGAGACAGCGCAGGGCAGGGCGCAGACACGCACTGAGGGCCTCCGACCCCGATCCTGTTCCTTGGGGTGCCGGAGGAGGCCGGCTTCGGGGCGGCCGCGTTTCGTGTGGCTGAACCTGACGCGGCCAGTGAGAGCGCAGCCCAGGGGCCTGACCCGAGCCCCGTCTCCAGGGGGCGAGGCACAGAACCTGCTGCCACCTGTGGGGACTCACCGGTCGTCCTGGGCCGGGCGGATGTACCCCGAGGAGAGGATGTTGAGAGACAGGATGTTGGGGTCAATCAGGGACTCGTCAGTTTCTGGAGTGTTCCGGATGCGACCTGAGAAAGGCCGTGGCCCACGTCACTCGGCAGGGCAGAGGGGGCGCTGGGTCCCCGTTCGCCGCCCCTGCCTGGGCGGGAGCTTCTGCCTGAGGCCTGTCAGGGGACCGGCTCCCGCGTGGCCACCAGAGCGTCTGGCAAAGGGCCACCTGGTGGGTGGCCGGGAGGCCCGCGCAGGCCGGTCAGCGCGCCCCCCGCCGTCGTCCCTCCCGCGGGCTGAGTGCTGAGCCCACGAGTGGCCCTGGCTTAATCCACCTCCGTCTCCCTGTCCCTCTCTCCCCAACCAGCAGACTCCCATCACTCAGCCCAGAAGGCCCAGGCCCCCTACTTGTTGGAAGAGGAAATATTAGCAAAAGGAGAAGGAAAAATGTTCCCTCTTCTGTTTATCCTAAAAAAAAGGGAAAAAAAGGAGAAAAAGGAGACGCTGTGCGCGCCATTGCGCCTCCGGCCGGGGGCGTCTCCGACAGAGCCCGCCCCGCCGCCCGCCCCTGGCTGGGGCAGGCGCCACAGTGAGGCCGGGATCCTGCCTGGTGGCTTCGGTCACCACTTCCTGCTCTGGCAGCAAGAGTCAAGGTGACCCCTCTGCTTCTTTGAGGAGTGGTCACGTCCCCTGCCGCGGGACCCCAGGCCCCCTTCTCCGAGCCCCAGGGACGCGGCCCTTGAGCCGCTGCCCACGGGCCACAGAGTGGGGCCTCAGGCACCACCGGCTCCACGGCAGGGCTGGGGCAGGGTGGCCTTGTGCTGGCGACACACAGCACGGACGGCTGTCTGCATCCTTGAATGGGAACTGGGGGGACACGTCTCTGGCGGACCGAGTCCACACATCACGGAGGACAACCCTAAGGTCCTGGGTGACCACTATGCCTTGACCACCCCCCCCCAAAAGACACGGGGCCGTCCTAGGCCCCAGCACCTCAGAGCGTGACCTCCCTGGAAACAGGGTCTTGGCAGGAGTCACTCGTTGAGATGAGGTGACTTTGGAGTGGGGGCCCTCATCTAAGCTGACCGGTGACCTCATAAGAGATGGCCACGTGAAGACAGGCTTGAAACGATGTGCCCACAAGGCGGGGAGAGCCAAGCGTTCCCCACGAGCCACCAGAACCTGGAAGGGGCCGGGCGGGACCCTCCTCTGCGGGTGTCAGGGGACGGCCAGCTGCCCACACCTGCTGGGACTGTGCCTCCAGAGCTGTGAGGGGAGGTTTCGGCCGTTTTCAGCCACGTGGCTTGTGGCCCTTTGCTACGGCAGCCCCAGCTTGGTGGACCCAGCCCTGGGTGCAGGCCCACCTGTCCAGGCGAGGGCCTGAGGCACGGAGCCCAGGGGACAGCCGTCATCACACGGCAGCAGCGGCGGAGCTGTGCTCGGACTCAGGTGGGGAGGTCTGACTCCTTCCCGCCAAGGCAGCCCCAGCCCCAAGGCGCACCCCAGGTCCTCACTCACCCACGACCAGCTCTCGAACTTCTTTCCAGCGGATGTGGCTGCCTGTCTCGTGCAGCAAGGTCACGGTTATCCGCCTCTGGATGCCCTGCCGGGAGCCAAGAGACAGGACACGACCAGATAAGCTGAGGGCCTTGCGGGTGGCGGGGGGCACGTGGGGGGCGGGGCTGGGGAGGGGATGGGGTGGAGGGGCGGGGGCATGAAGGGTCAGGGGTGGGGAGAGGGCGGAGCGAGGAGGGCGCAGGGGTGAGGAGGAGGCCAGGGCTGGGGGGGAGGGGACAGGGGCACGAGGGCCTCGCACCTGGTGCAACAGGAAGGTCCCCGTGCACGGCATGCCACCACGGTGGTCCACCACTGCCGGGATGTAGCTGGAGGGGGAGAGAGGTGTGAGACCAGGGCCTGCCCTCTGCCCACCGCCCACAGCAGACACGCGGCCCTGAGGTGGACGTGGGGTGGCCCAGTCCATGGAGACCAAAGTCGGCTGGGCAAGGAGCCCACGCGTGCCACCTCGAGCCAACCCGGGGCCCTGTCCCCCCGCCACCACAGCCCCCGGGACCCGGCCCACCCCCACCGCGGGCAGCGGACGCACTCGCCGTTGGCCTCCAGCTCGCAGATCTCGAAGTAGACGAGCAGGTCGTACTTGCAGTGGCAAGGCCCAGGGCACGGCCGGGTCAGCGTGCTGAGCTTGGTGGCGGGCACTGCGGAGGGGGTGAAAGGAGAGAAGCGCGAGCTGAGGGCTCGCTCGAGGGGGACGCCGGGGTTGGGGACGCCTCGACGGCAGCGAGCAAGGCTCTTCGCTCCAAGAAAAACACGCCGCAGACCCGGTGCCGATTCCCGGCCAGTCAGGCCGCAGCAGCCACCCGTGGCTCAGGAAGGCACGTGGCGCTTGCTTCTCCGTGCCCAGGGGAGGCAGCCGGTGGCCGCCCATACCAGCCCCTCGCGGGGGCCTGGGCTTGAGACCCGCAGAACCAGCAGTGCAGCCAGAGCCGTGCTGGCGTGGAGGCCACCACCTGCCCAGGACCCTGCCACCCCCCGCGTGGCCACCGCCCCCTGCACCAGTCCCAGCACCTCGTTCCAGCCCAGGGGAGTCCCGCCCCGCAGGCCCCCGGCCCTCCACGCGGGTCCAGCTGCAGTCCCAGCCCCCTCACTGCCTGCCTCCCCGGGCTCCCACGCCTCCACCCTGCAGTCCCGCCCCAGGAAGGAGCCCCCCACTCCAGGAGACCCCGAGGCCTGGCGACTGCAGGGGGCCCCCGAGCCTGGGGCGCCAACGACCCGCCAGAGGACGGTGCTCAGCTGCGGGGGGCCCTGCCCACACTGGCGCCAGCACCTGGCGCCGCAGTCCCCGAGGTGCACCCCGCGGAGCCTACCTGGCTTGGACAGCGGCATGAGCCGTGGGGAGTGGCGGCGAGAGGGCCTCAGGGGGCTGTGGAGGAAGCAGGTGTGAGGCCGGGGCCCGCGGGGGCCTGAGCCAGAGCGGGGAGCCGAGGGCAGGCGCTGGCGGGGGGGCCGTCAGCAGCGCTGGCAGAGGCCCTGGTGGCAGGCCCCGCCCGGGGGCCCCATGAGGCCATGAGGATGGGGTAAGGTCGGACTCTGGCTGCAGGAACGCGCAGGACAGAGCCTCCCTCCCTCAGCACCTCCAAGGACAGACACGCCTCCTGGAGCCGAACGCCGCCAGCCGGCGGGTCCCGCAGCCCTTCTCTGTCCCTGACGCCCTGGATACCCCGCCCTGCTCTGAGGAGGCAGAGACGGCAGCAGAGCGTCCAGGGCCCTGACCCCCCCCCCCGTTCTCCATGCACCTGGAGGGTGGTGGCAGGAAAGGGTCGGCCTGGCCGCAGAGGGGCTCTCGGCCGGCCCTCCGAGCCCCGGGAGGCTGGGGGCAGCGAGAGAGCAGGTGCCTGTCCCCCGCCCGGCCTGGGCGCTAAGGGCTGCGGGAGGCGGCGTGGCGGGTCCTCTGGTGGGTTCTCGGCTGCAGGAGAAGCCACCTGTCCCCGTGCCACCCACCGTCCTCCAGCTTCCCTCACCCAGGACGGCCCACACCTGGCCAAGGGCAGGGTTTCAACAGCCGCGCTCTTTGGGAATCCCCTGCCTCGGTCCGGAGAGGACACCTGACCCGCTCCGGGTCCTGCTGACCTCCGTGACTGGCCTCCCCGTGGACAGGGGCGGCAGGCGCACAAGCCCTGGGCGGCCAGCTAGGCCTGTCGGGGCCAGGGATTGGCCTCGCGGCTGGGAGGTGGGGGGCTGTGCTTGGCGGGCAGTGCCCGGGCTGGATGAGGGCCCCACGGGGCGCGGGAGCCCGCGGCCCAGGGCCGCTGACCTGAGCACGTCCTTGCAGAGGGGCGGGAACGGGTGCTGCTGGTAGTGGCCGAAGACCTCGAACACGATGGGCTGGCTCCTGATGTACTCGATGAAGGACTTGGTCACCTCCACGGCGATCTGAGGTTCCGGGCGGGGCCGAGACTCAGGAGAGCGCTCCTGGCCCAGGAGGACGCCCCGCCGGGCCCGGCCCCGCCCACCACGGGACAGCGCTCCCGCCTGTCCCCGTCACACACCCAGTGGACAGACCATGAGGTGTCTCTCCCAGAACAGACAGGGCCAGGGCCACAGGGCTCAGCTGCCTTTTCAAAACACAGTGCTCAAGGAGGTGACGAGGGCCTCCTTGTCACCTGCGGTCTGGTGCGACCCTTCTCAGGCCCTCGCCTGCTCCCCGAGTTACAGGCTGAACTGTCCGCCCCTTCCCCCCGAGCCTGTGTTTAGGGACAGCCTCTGCAGAGATAACCAGCTGGAACAAGGGCTTTCAGGGGGCCCTAACGCTATGACAGGTGTCCTCACGACACGGGAGGCCGGGGCACAGACAGGCACAGAGGGAAGACCACGTGGGACACAGGGAGAGGACGCCGTCTGCACGCCTGGGGACGGGTGGCCAGGGACACACCCCTCCACGGCCCACAGGGACAGCCCTGTCCACACCTCCATACCTGGGGGGCGGGGACTTCCTGCTATTCAGGCCGCCCAGGGTGGGGGCCTCGTTCAGACAGACCCGCCTCGGCGCCCGCCCAGACGCCCTGCCTGCTCCCTCCCGCTGGGCCAGGACGGGCCAGCCGGCTGGGCGGGCCCTGTGACCGCACAGGCCGCACACCCGTAGGCCAGGGGCGCAGGGCCAGAGTCCCCGGCTGCTCAGAGTCCTGGCGGCCTTCACAATGGCCACGTGCAGCCCCCTGCCTCGTTGGCCCCGCGCTGAGCCCCACAAAGCCACTGCACCCCGGAAGGCCCTGCTCCGGGCAGCCTGCATGGACATGCCCCTGCCTGGAGCCTTCCTGCCCACTCAGCATTGTGCCCAGTGCCCGTGGCCCTGCCTCCACGACCCCACCTCCGCCCCCGCCCGGGCTGCCTCATGGGGTGCCCCAGCCTGGGTATGGGCCCGGCTACTGCAGAGACCTCATGTCCACGTCCGTGCAAGGCTCCCTGCAGGAGCGCTTCGGCCCCACACCCCACCCCCGCTTAAACGCACCTCGGCCCCGGCACCAGCATCAGCCCGGATGCCCGCCTGGTGCCGGGAGCCCTGAGTCCTCACGCCCCGCAGTGCCTGGCACGTACTGGTGCCCGAACGGGGAGGAGGAATGAGGCAGAGGATGAATGAAGCGGTTTCAGGGCCAGAGGCCTGGGCGGGCTGCCCGGGGGGAAGGGGGCTCTGAGGACGTACGTTCTGGACGTGGTAGAAGCCGAGGGGGGGGCCCCGTCCCGTATTCTTCAGGGGCTCCGTGGAGAAGGCCTCGTCATGGCGATGGATGAAGCTGCAGAGCGGGAGGCGACTGTTGGCCGGGGCCTCGGGGCGCACGGCCCTGGCGTAGCCTGTGCCTCGCTGAGCCCACCCCGTGGCCTGCCGGCCCCAGACTCACTTAAACTGGCAGAAGATGTCGGCGTACTCGGCGGAGATGCTGGAGGCCTGCAGCACGGTCACGCGGAAGGTGAAGGTGCTGCCCAGGCGCAGGCAGTCCAGGGTGGCGTCCAGGGGCCCGTCCAGGGCGGCTTTCTCGGGGCTGCCCAGGGGCAGGCCTTCCGGAGGCACTGCTGCTGGGAGCCGGGGCACAGGCACACGGTGGGACCCCGGGCCGCACGGCCTCCGTCAGGAACCCGCGGTGGGGAAGGGGCCGACCTGCCTGTGCAGGGTGACATGGCGGGACCTCGGGCCCCACGCCCCGGCAGCTGCGGTGGCCCACCTGAGCAGGTGTTGTTGTTGACCTCGTCGGCAGAGGGCCCTGCGTCCACGCCCTGGCCCTGCCCTTCCACGATCCGCAGCTCTTCCTGGGAGGCCCCGGAGCGGGTCAGCCCCACCACGGTGCCGGACTCGGACTGGAACTGAGTGGGGCGGGGGCCAGAGTCAGGGGGGCCAGGGCCCTCCACGGACTCTCACTGCCCGTGTGGACTCTGTGACGGGAAAGGCCTCCGGCTCTGTGCCCAGGCGGGACCCCTCCCTCGGTCTCCGAACCCTGGGCAGGACACCGCTAGCCTCTGCTCGGCCGACGGGCTCTGCGCCCCACCCCACCCTACCCCACCAGGCCCCTGAGAGAGGGACTGTGGGGGCAGACACAGCACCCTGGGCTGGAGGACTCAGGCAGTGAGGTTCAGGGCCAGGGTGGGGAAGAGCCTGAGGGAGAGAGGCAGAGCCCCCAGTGGAGAGCCAAGAGCCTGGCTGGTAGGGGCCCTGGGTGGGACCCTGCTGCCCCCATGCCCCGCGGAGAGCCACAGGGCACCTGGGGGGAAGGCACTGTTCCTTCCCGTGAGGGCAGAGGGGACACCACCTCGTCTTCGGTGCCAAAGCAGGGCCACCCCAGCACCTGCTGCCAGGACCTGGGGGGCATCTCTGGGGGCCTTCCTAGTTCTCAACAGGATGTCAGGGAGCAAGGACAGTGGTGGAAATGGTGTCCCATGGGGACCCTGAAGGGGCGCCCCACAGTGGGGCATCTCGCTGTGGAGCCACCTGAGGTTCTGGGACCCTGTGGCGCCCCTCCGCTCTACGCCCCGGCTGAGGGCCAGGTGGGGAAAGCAGGCACGAGACGAGAGGAGGCTGCATGGGAGACGGACCAACCCGGGTGGTCAGGGCCAGTCAGAAAGCCAGGGACAGGGCGGCAGAAAGGCTTGGGCCAGGGATGCGAGGGGAGACCCGGGGCGCGGGAGGGGGGCACCCGGCTTGGGCCACAGGTGCGTCGGTTGACGCTGGGTGGCTGGGCCCCCTCCGCACAGCACCTTTTCGAAATGCTGGTCATCAAAGGAGATTCTGGCGGTCCCCGACTGGCGGACACCGGAGCCATAATCAGGGGCCTCCTCGTCGGCTGAAATGGGGGCCGAGCAGAGAGACAGATGGTCAGGGCCCTGCCTGTCCCCAGGCGGTAAGGCACAGGCGGGGTGTGAAGCCAGGCTGTGCTCTGACCCCCGGGGGAGGGTCTCCGACGCTGCCAACCCCCGCGGGTCCCGGGGGGCTCAGCGGCACAGTCACATGACGAGGAGCCGCTGCCTGGGAATTCTGGGCGATGGGGTCCTGGGGGGCAGGGCCAGCCCGGCTGCAGGGGAGACAGGCCCCTGGCGACTGTGCTGGAGGGCCAAGCCAGGCCAGGTCAGGCAGGCGGGGCTGGTGGCCGCCCGAGCACACTCACGTCAGAGTTCTGGAATGATCTTTCACATTCCTATTGGCGGGAAGTTCAAGCTGGGTCAGAGCAGGGGGCCGACCAGGCCCAGGGATTCGGTGGCTGGCCCGTCCTGGGGCCCCAGCCAGGGGTAGGGGGCAGCGGGGGGTGTCTGCTCTGCCGCGAGGGGCTTCAGTCTCCAGGCCCACAGTGGACAGAGTGGGGCAGAGCGGGCAGAGCAGGGCCGCATCCTGTCCTGGGGTTGAGCGAGGGACACACTAGGAGACACACTAGGCTGCTCGGCCCCGACGACCCTGTGTGTCCTCCGGGGCCTGATGGAGCGAGGTCCCTGAGCCGGAGTGGGGCTCAGACAGCCCTGGGCATGGCCCGCACAGCCCGGTCAACGTGGGAGAGTCCGGGGGCCCAGGCCAAGGGCGAGCCAGCAGGCTCCTCCCAGAGTCCCTGCCTGGGGACAGGGCAGGGGCTGGCTGGTGAGGCCTGTGTGACGCCAGCGAGGCCCGCCCACCAGGGCCCCCGCGCACCTGAGATGGCCTGGACGGCCACGCGGAGGAAGCCCTTCACCTCGCCCTTCTCGCTGACGATGGCCACGCGGTGCACCAGGGGCACGGGGTACAGCAGGTTGCTCAGGTACACGAAGGCCCTGCGGAGGGAGGCTGCGTCAGCGCCAGCCCCGTGTGGGGGGCGCGGTGAAGTGACAGCACAGCCGAGCTCATGACACGACACTGCAAAGCAGAGCTGAGCACAGGGGGCCGGGCAGCGGGGCAGTGGAGGGGGCGCACCGGGTTGGGGAAGGGGCCGGGGCGGGGCGGGGGGCAGAGCGCGGGCCACGCCTGCTGGCCGGCAACAGAGCGGCTGAGGAGGGGCTTCAGCCTGCTTCAAGGAGGAGGACCTGGGGACTGGCCACGTGACTGTGACGCCGGCGCTGACGCCGGGGGTCTGCCACCTCCCGCCCGCTTCCCGGCCGCCCCTGCGGCTTGCGGGTCTGGATGGTGGAATGAGGCCCTGGATGCCTAGCTCTTCCACGTCCGCCAAGACGGGCACCCCGCCAGCTCAGTGCCCAAAGACGGCCGGCTGAGTGGACGCCCCAGACCCCCGGGCACCGCCTGGCGTGCCCGTAGCTACCTGTAGAGCACCGGAGCCCTCCCTCGCCCCGGCAGTGCCCAGCTGGTGCCAGGGCAGAGGCTGCGTCGCCCAGAGGCCGCCACGTTGCCTGAGCTCGCCAGCGTGTGGGGAGCCACACAGGCAGCCCGGGGACAGACAGGACCTGGACGCCCTGTGCTACCCAAGTGGCTGGGCAGGTCGATGTGGAGCAAAACTCCCGCTGTTCAGGGGCGCCCTCCTGGGGCAGAGCACCTCTGGGGGCTTCTTCCCAGGGCTGGGCCTCCCTCCCAGGATGGGGGCACCCTGCTGGGGGGCACCCTGCTGGGGGCCACCCAGGAGCAGGAAGGACCCAGCGAAGAAGCCTGCCCTGCACACTCCAGCAGGACCCTGCCTCCCGCCCTGCCCCCCTGTCTCGCAGAGTTGACAGGCGGCTCCTGCTCCAGCCCTGAGCTCCGGGGGGGGGGGGACCTGGGGGGTGGGGGTCACAGGGGAGGAGCAGGGTTTGGACACAGGAGGGAGGTGTGAGGGGAGGGGACGAGATGGGGTAAGGGAGGCCCAGGGCCTCAGCCAGGAAGATGGGGAGCAGACAGACGAGAGCGGCAGCGGGGAGCAGGAGGGGGGAGATGGCGTGAAAGGTGGTGCTGGCCCAGGTGCATGGCCGAGGGTGGGGCAGGAAGGAGCTGGGAGGAGAGACTGTCGCTCGTCACCCTGGCCCTCGCTCAGCTTGCTTGAGGTCAGACACGGGGTGCTGGCCTCATCCTACCCAGTTAGATTCGGGGCACACCGCTCTGGACCCTCCTGTGACCGCAGAAAGCGCCGTGCCTGGAGGCCCAGGTCCCAGGCCCTGGCGCCCCCTCCCTGGGGGCACCTGATCTTGCCCCCCTACCCCCCGCCGGCCCTCCCCAGCAGGTCAGAAACACAAACACCATCCTGGCCCATCTTTCAAAGCCATCACTTCTACCTCAAAAGTCTCTCTCAGTCCTCTTGGCGGGTCCATTACCACCGGCCACCCTCTTGCTACCCCCCTGCCCCCCAGTAGCCTGAAGGACATGGGGTGCCGACCAGACCCCACCCTCAGTGTGGCATGAAATCTTTGCTTCACCCCCAGCCCCACTACCGGGGACATCCTGTCTGCCCACCGGGGCGAGGTGTGGCAGCCACCCTGGCCCTGGTCACGGAAAGGCCCGGAGAGCGACAGCCACGGTCACGGGGCGCCCAGCCCGCAAGGACCGGACTTCTGGGCTGCTCCAGAACCTGCCTCGTGATGGGGCCAGCAGGGTCCTTCTCTCGGGGAGGGCGGGGACACCTCCCCTCGTGGGGTGGATGAGGGCACAGCGTGGGCACAAAAGTCCATAATCAGGACAGACTCCCCGAAAGAAGTCGGGGCTGCCCGCGCCTCCCGGCCAGGATCAGCGCCACCCAGAGCCCCGCCGGCCAGCGCTGCCTTGCTGGGAGGCTCAGGGGCGACCCACAGGGGCCCCAGGCTCCGGATCATGCCCTCAGCAGCTCGGGTACAAGCCTGCACCCCCGAGCTCGCCAGGGGCCAGCCCTGAGACATCTGCAGCCCCCAGCCCTGGGGCGGGAGGTGCGCCCACGTCTCCCCGGTTCTCAGAGGCTCCCCTTTCTCACATCTCAGCACTGAGGTGGGGCCTCCACTGACCAGTGGCACGTGCAGGCCAGCTAGCCAGGATATGGGTGGGGCCCACAGAACTGGCTGCCGCTCGGGTGCCAGATGCAGAGGGGGCAGAGGGAGACCGGCCTAACCCCGGTCTGCTTGGCGGTGGGCCCGTCCAGCTGGACGGACCGCAGGGGCCCAGTGGCCATGGCTCCCGGTGGCAGCAGCAGCCTCGAGGGACTGCTAACTGGGGCTGGAAGACCCCACACCCCGTGCAGAGCCCACCCCGACCGACAGAAGTGGACATGAGGGGACGGGGCTCGTGGTACGGGAACAAGCTGACATCGCACTGGCCAGAGTGGCCCGCCCTGTCCAGGGGAGTCCTGCCGGGACACGGCCCGCCGGACACGGCTCGCAGACACGCGGAGCACCGGCCGGAGGCGGGGGGCCCTCGCCAGCCCAGGTGGCTCAGACACGGAACAGGTCAGCGCTTCCCGCCCGAAGCCCTGGACGCTGCCCCGGGGCCGTCACCTCTCCCTCGCCCCCGGGACTCTCGGCCTCCTCTCTGCAGCTCCCCGCCCCCAGCTCCTGACCGTGGTGGTCCCGGCAGGGAGAGTGTCGCGGCGGGGAAAGGCCTGCCTCTGCCGGGGCAGCCCGCCCCGCCTCCCAATCCACCCCGCTGCCCGGCGCCGGAGGGAGAGGCCCTGGACCCGGGCCACGGGGCGCGCGCACCTTGAAGCAGGCTGAAACCCGCCAGAGAGCGGCGGCGGCAGAGCCGGGGCCGAGTGGAGGGAGGGGAGCGGGCAGCGCGGGCCACGAGACCGGCGAGGAGCAGAGACGCATGCGGGGCCGGGAAAGCCTTTCCGGAGGGAGACGCTGGGCGCCCCGTCCCGCTCAGCCCCGGACAGCCGGCCGGCAGCTCGCCGGCAGGCCCGAGGGAGTCCCGAGCCGGTCCCCGAGGCCCGGCCGCACAGCTGCCGCGGGAGAAGCCGCTTCTTGCCAAACCGAGGGGAGCGGGACGGCTGGGGGGCGGCCCGCGGGCTGGCCTCCGCGCGGAGGCTTCGCTCCGGTTTGGCGCTTTGGTCACGTTTCAGAGTCACAGAAGGGAGGAGTCGGAAGGACCCAGCTCTTTCCGGCCGAGACTGCACCAACCCACGCCCCGTTTGCCCCGGTGGCCTCGGTGCCCTGCACCTGACCCCGGCCTGCCTGTCGCGAGCGAGCCCTGGGCCCAGTGGCCAGTGGGGGCGTCTGGGGGCCTGCACGGAGCTGGCTCCCGGGGCTACACCTGGCTCTTGGGTTCAGCAGGCGGCCCAGACCCGGGCAGTCCGAGGGAGCGAGAGGGGCCACACGGTCTGCCCCGCGGGCCTGCCTGTCACCTTCCCGGATCGCTAATCAGAAGAAACCGCTTGCCCGCGGCAGACTGCTCCCTTCCGAGGGGACCGTGGGGCTTTCCCCCAGGGCGAGTCCCGCCCCCGGGGGCCCCCTCGGCCTGCAGCTCCCAGCACTGGTGTTCCCAAGCCTCCCGCCGGCCCAGCCCGAGGAAGCAGTCTCCAACTCCAAACACGGTTGTTGCCAAACCTGCTTCTACCTTTCTGTGTTGTAAACTACCAACTAGCTGCTTCCTTCCACCACAGGTTTCTAGAACTTTCTTTCACGGGCCACGCTTCCATTCCACGGCAGCAGTGAACGTGAACGGCCGCTGCGCTTGCCCGAGCGGCCGGCAGGGTCTGGGCTTCCCCGGCCTCTGCTCCACCTCCTGCCCTTGGCCCCTCTCAGCCATCCGGGAGACAGGAACCAGCTCCCCTCTGCAAGGACGCGGGGCCATGTCCCTCACCCCGCTGGCCTAGGAGGTCGGAAGGACAAACTGTCCCCACCCTCAGAGAGCCAGGGTCCTCCTTCCGTGCCCTGCGGGACCGTTCCCGAGATGGGTGGCACAGGGAGTGGCCCACAGGCCCCTCCGGTCAGAGAGGGGGGGCTGCCTGAGCCGGTCTGACCCCCGGGGCCACGGGGCCTGGGGGTGGCCTGCCCCCTCCTTTACCAATGTCCCCTGAGGGGGCCCCGCACATGGACTCGTCCTAGAGTTGCGGTGGCCACTCCCTGGCTCCCGGGGCCTCTCTGCAGCACAGGCCCCTGCACGGAGCTGGGCGGCATGCTCCGGGCTCACCGTCCCTTCCATAACTGGGACCCCGATTCCCTCCTGCTGGGCCGGGCACCCACCTCCAGGTGGCCAGGAGCCCTCACAAGCCCTCCTCGGGAGGCCAGCCCCTCCGCCTGCCCTGGCCAGGGGTCACGCCTGGCAGCGGTCGAATCGTGCCCGCAGCAGTGCTCCCGTGCGAAAGAGCTGGTTCCTTCCAGCATGCCGTCCTCGACCTCACCAACCTTCCTACATAACTGAACAGGGGGGGCCGGTCGTAAAACGGGTCCCGGCCGTCGCACAGCGCGTGCTCCGGAAAGACGTCGTCCTCCAGGTCCTCCTCCTCCTCCCCCACGCTCTGCTCCTCGGCAGGCTCGGTGGCGTCGGAGTCGGGGCTCGAGGAGGTGGGGGAGGGGGTGAGAGCAGCCATGCGCTCGCTCATGCATGTGTTCAGAAGAGGGTAGCTGTCGCAGCCAGAGACGGCCGAACTGAGGTTAGTGCGACAAGACAGAGAGAGGTTAACGCCGGCTTCCCGCAGCGGCGGGCGGGGCGCGGGCACCGAACACACAGGCCGGCGGGGCGCTGCCCTCCAGGGCGAGAGAACCGAGCCCCCCTCCCTGCGTCCCAGGCTTAGAAGAAGGATGTGTGGTCAGCGAGGACCCCAGAAGGTTCCGGAGGCACCAGCGGTGCGATCCTGGCCCCGAGTGGCTGAGATCTGTGAGGTCCCGCCCCGCTGGGTAAGGGGCTGGGGGCAGACCCCAGACCAGGAGACCAGCGAAGGCAGGCAAGAGACTCTGAGGCTCTAGGTGACGTGGCCCCACGTCCCTGCTCACGTGAGGTGACCCAGAAAGTCTGACCGAGCCTCACACAGTCGCACATGCGGACACGTGCGACCTGGGGGCTTTGCTGCACAGTGGGTGCAGTGGCGATGGCGGGAGCCCCTGTGGTCCCGTAAATCATGGGGCCTCTGGTGTGTGGGGGGGCAGGAGCCGGGGGACCTCGGAGCAGGTCGGGATGGGAACGGCGCCTTGCCGGCCGCTCATCACGTGGGGGCCAGGGCCCCCTGGGGGTTCGGCCTGGGAGGAGGCCCCCTCCTGCCCTGCTGCCCAGGGAGGGAGATGGGCGCCCACCTGCCCACCAGCCGGAACCAGGGGAACCGGTCATAGAAGGGGTCTCCGCCGGTCACCACGTTGTCACAGTCCTCGATGACGCTGGAGGGCACCTCAGCCGCGCGGTCATACATCTCCCGCATCAGGTCCAGACGCTGCCTGTGGGGTGCAAGACGAGTGTGGGCCCTGGGGCAGCTGCCCTGGGCAGGGGCTCGGCCCGCGTCCGGCTCAGGGGCATCCGCTTAAGCTGGCAAACCCTCCGTGGTCCTCGAAGTCGGTCGGCCGAGAGCAGGGACTCCCACCAGTCACACCGGCACGACCACCACTGACCGCGGCCAGCTCCGGCCCCGGGACGACAACGTGAGCTAAGCAGGAAGGGCCTGGAACCGGCGACAGGGCGGGAACCCTGTAGGGGGCAGGGGACGGGGAAAGGAGCTTCCAGAGCCACGTGGGGGTGGGGACTGGCATCGCAGAGCCCGCGAGGCTCTGGAACGAAGGGTGGAGGTGTGGAAGTGACGTTGCGGGAACTAGCGCAGGAAAACCCGCACGGCGAGGGGAAGGGGAACGCGAGCCAGTGCCCGTGGCCGGCCGGAGGCTGCTGTCAGCCTGGCAGAGGCCGGAGGGGCCGCGAGGGCGGGTCTGCAGGTCGGAGAAGGGCGCGTGGGGGAGGAGCCGGAGGAAGGCGGGGGCGTCCAGGCACCGAGTGGGGCTGCAGGTGTGAGCGAGCGGCCCCTGTGGTCCCGTGTGCACCTGCGTCAGCTACACTGCCTCCCCCCAGTTTCACGACGCTGGGGGCCTCGAGGGCTGCCTAGGGACAGACGCCCTCCCAGGGCCAAGTCCCAGAGACGGAAGCCTCTCGCCCGTGAGTTTGTCACACACCAGCACCCGGCTGCCCCCCTGGCTGACCACACACCCGGCCGGCGCCCTCCGCCCTCCACGACCCCGGGGCTACGTGCCGGGCAGCCCTGAGCCCCAGCGCCGGCCGGCGATGCCACCCCACCCTGCCCGGCCGGGAAGACCTCAGCAGCGGCCGAGGCCTCCCCTCGCTCTCCTCTGCGTCCTACTGCCCCGCGGGCCCCGGGCCTGGCTTTCTGAGGACCATGGGCGACACTAAACTTGTCTTCAGTGACAGCGACGTGTCGCGTCTCGCTCAGTCACCTTTACCAGTTAAAGGCCGGGCACACGTCAGAGGGAGGGCGCGAGGACCGCGGAGGTGGGCCCGCAGGGAAGACCCCTCGGAGACAGCACAACGGCCCCCGGCCCCGCAGCCTCCCCCGGCGGGCCTGCCCCCCGCCCCGCCGCGCGGCTCCTCTGTGGCCCCAGCCCCCCCAGGCCCTGCGTGCCCACCTTCCTGCAGCCCCCGTCAGCCTTGTCGGCCCCCAGCCGCCCCACCAAGCTGGTGGAGGGGGGATTCGGGAAGAGGCTGGCCCTGTCTGCTTTTCCCTTACGATTCGGAGAGAGACTGAAACAGGGGACACAGCCGCAGGGACGCGGCCTGCCACGAGGCCAGCGCGGCCGCCGCCCCGGCCGCCCGCCGCACCTGAGCTTCTCCAGCGTCCAGTAGTGGGTGGCCCCGTTCTTCTGGTCCTGGACCTCCACGGCCACGATGGTGCGGGGGAAGGGGCGCGTCTCTCGGTCTTTGGCGGCCTCCGGGGGCAGCAGGTCCGGGGGCAGTGGGGAGTAGAGTGTGTCCGTGAGCAGGACAAACTGGAACTGGACCTGTGGCAGGCAGGAGACCGCCGCTGTCGGCCCTCGGTGGGAGCCGGGTCCTCGAGAGCGCCTTGTCCCCGCCTCCTGAGGTGTCGGCTGCAGCGGCTGGAGCTACGCCCGCCCGCGAGCCGGAGGGCGCGTGTCCGCCTCCGCCGGGCCCCTCTCCGTCGCCTGCCCGTGGCCAGGGCCGCCTCCCCCGCCCCCAGCAAGCAGAGGGGCCCGGCGCCGCGTCTGGCTGTGCGCAGACCCGGTGAACGCCCCCGAGGCAGGCGCTGGGGGCGGCGGGCGGCGCCCACCTTCTTCTTCAGCTCGACGCTGATGGCGTTGGCCTCCTTGAGGAAGATGGCGTTGCCCCAGAGCAGGTCCCGCAGAGACGTGAACTGGTACCACTTCCACTTGCGGAAGGCCCAGAGCGCCAGCTCGCACTCGCGCTCCGTCCACTGGACTGCGGGGAGAGGCCGCGCCGTCACGCGCCCGGACCCCGCGCTCTGGTCGGACCCCCACCTGCACACCAATCCCGGCACCCTGACGCGGGCGGCCGCGGGACGGGGACGCCTCCGTGTGCCCCGGGGCCCTGAGAGTCAGGCTGAGGGGAGACAGCAGCAAAGGGACAGCCACGTGCCGTGCGGGCGCAGCCGCGGGGTGGGCACCCACGGGGAGGACGCGGGGGGCAGGGTGGGGCCCTCCACACCCTTCCCGGCTCATGCATCCGCCCCAGGAAGGGCTCGTCCCCTCCCCAGCTCGGCCGCTCCTCCCAGAGCCCCGTCCTGTGGAGTTTGAAGGATTCTTATTGGACTGATGAGTCCAGACGAGGGGAGCTCAAGGTCACGTCGGCACAAAGGTGCCGACCAGAGGCCCAGCTGGACGTGAACCCCGTGGCCAGCACGAGCGGCACAGGGTCAGCCACCCCAGCCAACGTTAGGAAAAAAAGTTGCGAAGTGGGGGGTAGAGTGACCTTGTCCTGGGGAAGCACCAGCCCCCACTGGCAGGAGAGGGGTGAGTGGACACCGGACGCCCGCCTGCGCGCCCTGCTCACACCCTCCGCCCCGTGCTCCAGCTGCTCCTGCCTGCGTGCACACGCGTGTGCCTGTGGGGCGCTCCTGGTGCAGCACAGCCCCTCTCCCCCCAATCCCGCCTCCTGGGGACAAGGATGCCTCTTCCCAAGGACAGGCCGGGGACCCCAGGGCAAAGGTGCCAACCAGCTGGGCTCCAGGGAGCGGCCTGGGGCTGTGTCCTCCCTGAGACCCCTCTCCGCCCAGGCCTGGCCCCCGCTCTGCGGGGTGCTCACCTTCGTCCTCCGGCTCCTCCTCCTCCTCATTCGCCTCCGGGCAGTACCTGGAGCCCATCTGCTTCTGCAGGGCCTCCAGCTTGCTCTCGTAGTCCTGGCATGGGGGCAGGGCTGTGGCTCCAGCTGCCCAGGCCCCTCCACGGCCCCCCTGCCCGGGCCCACCCCGTGTGCCTGGACGGGGGCCCACCACAGCCAGGGCTCAGGGCAGCCGAGGGGAGGGCTGAGAAGGCAGGGGCCCTGCTTCCCCCATCCCGTCCTGCTGCGCGGCCTACGGGGACATGGGACCTGGGGGCACGGGGCCGGAGGGCCCCTCACCAGTCTCTGTTGCTCTAACAGGTAGGTGGCCTCCTCTCGTTCCCGGCGGTACTGGTCCTCCAGCTCCTGGAGCCTGCAAAGCGGGGTGGGTGAGGCGGTGGGGTGGGTGAAAGGACAGAGTGGGCGCATGCGGGGTGGGCGCGTGCGGGGTGGGGTGCGCTGCGGGATTGGGGCGGCCCCTGCCCGGCCTCACCGCTGCTCCATCTCCTGCTTCATGTCGATGCCCTGCTTCTCCAGCAGCTCGCGCTGGGCGAAGGCCCAGTCCACAGGCTCCGCGGGCGTCTCGGCGCAGGGCGTGCGCTCGCGCTCCTGCCGGGCCTGCTCCGGGTGGTTGAACCGGAACACGTGGCTCTTTCCCATGATGATGCGGTTTCCTGGGGGACAGAGGCAAGGCCGGAGGTGGGGGACCCGCGGCGTCGGGGTGGCCTCGAGGGGCGACAGAGCGGGGAGGAGACGGGAAAGGGGAGAACCGGGCTTCTGGCGTCGCCGGCCCAGGACCCGCCCACAGGGCCCTCTCTCTGGCTCGCCTCCTCTTGCCCTTGGCCGGGACCTGACCGCGCCTCTTCACCTGTCCACTCCTGCAGCTTCTGCGTCCAGCCCTTCCCACGGGCCCACAGGGGCCGCCCCCAGGCCAGCCTCCCCTCCCGGCGGGCCGCCCCGAGCCAGGCCCGAAACCACGGGGGCGAAGGGGCAGGAGCGACCACCCGTGCCCCGCCCTCCCGCACACCCACCGCCCTAGAAGCAGGCGGGCCCCGCCGGCAGAGCGTGGGACAGGGCCCCCCTCCCGGCCGTACCTGACCGCAGGATGCTGGGCTCTGTGACCTTCTTGCCATTGACATAGGTGTCTGCTCCCTCACAGGGCTCCAGGGTCACCACAGCTACGGGACAGGCGGGAGGGGCTGGCATCGTGGCCGCCACTCTGTTTACCCGCAGGGTCCGGCTCACGAGGCCACCCCAGTGCGGCCCCCACCAGCTTCTCTCCACCCCGCTGGCCACGGGCTCTCTCAGGGCTGCTACTCCGCAGGGTGACGCTACCTTCGCTGCCTCCCCGGGAGTCGCTCCGGAAGACGCAGTGCTCCTCCTTGATGAAGTGCCCGCTCAGGACGATGTCCTGCCGCCTCTCCGCGTCCTCTCGGCCCACTCTGCGGGCACAGGGGCGCCGTCAGCAGTGCCCACGATGCCTCCCCTGCCCCCAGGGCCTCCAAGGACACTCAGCCAGGACCTTATGGGAAACATCCCAGGCGCACACAAGTGGGAGACACAGGACACACCCAAATGCAGCCGGTCCTGGGAGAGCTGCATGGCCCAGGGGCAGGCAGCGTGGCCCCCGGCGAGCACGGGCAGGCGGGACCCCCAGTCCTACCGCCCCGACACCTGCCGCCCCACCTGGTGAGCCCGTCCTTGACGTAGTACAGGAGGCACTCGGACATCAGCGGGTCCTCGTTCAGGTTGACAAGGTGTGGCGTCTGGGGGGGGGATAGGAGGGTCACCTCTGCTGTGGGGAGCAGGAGCCCAGCACCGGCTGCCTGCCTGGCCCCTCTCTCCCTGGGCGCCAGGTCACCACCGGCTCCGAGCCTCGCCTGGCAGGGGACACAGTGTCCTCCTGGCCTGGCAGGGAGGACGAGAAACGGGAAGGAAAAGGTTCCTTGAGGAGGAGCCTTTGACAGGGACCCAGCGTCTTGGGGGAAACAGCCAGGTGGCAGGCTTGGGGCTCGACCTCGGCATGCAGGGGAAGGGGGCTTCGGGAGGGACTGGGGGCCCAGCCCTCAGCGCTCGAGGGCTCAGGGGACTCTTGGAGCTACGATGGGTCCTTGGACGTGCAGGGTGCAGAGGGTCCCAGCACTGGCCCTGCACGCCCGCCCCTGAGATCGTGGACAGCCCGGAGCGAGGGCTGCAGTAAGTGAGACAAGGATCACGACACTGGTTCTGGGAGCTTGGGCCCTGGGGGCTGGGAGCAGAGAGGGTGTGAAAGCCCCTCCCGGTCACCGCCCCACCTCTCCTGTCCATGGCCCGAGAGCAAGTGACCAGCTCCCACTGCACGGCCCTCAGCACCCCAGCCACCCCATCCCTGGGGCAGCCACGACAGCTCCGCCCACTGGGGCCCAGACACCCCCACCTCCACTTCCTCTGCTGTTCTCACCTGGGTCCTTCTGGGCCCCGACCTTAGCTCAGGATCCCCACCCACCCAGGCCCGGGCAAGCGTCCTGCAGCCTGGTGGAGGCCGGGACAGCTTTCTGTTTCCTGCCGGACACCTTGGGGCAAGCACCCCCGCCCGAATGGTGAGTCCAGCAATGCCCCAGCAGGGGGCCTGTGCGAGGCTCTGAAGACCGGGTCATCAGACACGGGGACAGCGCACCCCGGCGCCCCATCCCCGACAGGAGTGTGTGGAAGGGCCGTGCTGGGTGTGGCTCCTCGGAGTCTGTGGCTCTCAGCCGGCTTCTCTGCTGGCGCCCGCGCCCGCCCTCCCACACCTGGGCCATGCCAAACCCAAGGCCACAAGGGGGGCGGAGAACTGCAGGCGCCCAGCGCCCCGGGCGCCTGCTCCCCATCCCTCCAGGATGGGGCAGGGTCCGAAACAACCGGCTGCCGGTGACGACCAAGGCCTCTCCGGAAGGGGTCCGGAGTAAGACGCCGTCAGGGCCACCCCTGCTCCCCGCCCTGCCCCAGGTCCCCTCTGTTCGGCCTGGGGGCCTCAGCACGCATTGCCGCCCCCGCCCCCCCAGCCTGGGGTATGTGGGGGCAGAAGCCTGAGGAGCCTGCCTCCCTCCAGGGGCCCTACCACAGAAGCACCGGGTGCCTCTTCCCTGGGCCCCCAACCGCCCAGTGGGGGCTCCACGCGCCGCGGGCTTCAGGGACTGCCACACAAAGCCGGGGTGGAAGGCAGGACACAGGAGAGCTGACCCGCAGGAAGCGGGCCAGGCGCCTCCTCACCCACAGGGTGGCAGCGGCAGGACCCGGAGACCCACTGCCACAGCCTCCAGGAAGGCTTCCGGGCTTGGAGCTCCCTCCCAGGGGCTTCGGCATGGGGCGAGGGGAGTCTGGGTCCTAGAGTCACCAGACCTTTCCCCAAATGCTCGTGCTGTGCCGCATCAGAGCTACTGAACGGGGGGCTCTGCTCCACTGGAGAAACCCCAACTGGTGGACCCGAGACCTTGCCTAGGGCCGGGTGTGATGAGTGTGCCAGGCCCGGTGGGAGAAGAGGGGTCCCTGCTAGGACCACGGGACCCCACCCCGGCTGAGCTCTGAGAGGGCAGCCGGCTCCCAGCCCCGCGTCTGTCCGTGGGCCACGCAGGCTCCAGGTGGGTCCCTCACCACGTTTTAGGTCTCCAGGGTCGCCTGACCTCAAGGGACCCACTCCATTCCAGCTGAGTGACCCGTCTGCTGTCCCAAGGCCACAGGGATGCCCGGCTGTCAGGAGGTGGGGCTGGGTCTCCCCCTCAGGGGGCCCGGCTGTGAGTGTGGCTCCAGCTCCGGGACCAGGGCCATGCTCCCCCACCACCCAGCATGGCTGAGACCCCGCCAGGCGGCCCCCGAAGCCGGGCATCTCTCCTACCTTCTTGGGAGAAAACACGCCCAGGGTGCCGCCATCCTCCCTCATGGCCACGCCCATCTCGGCCAGCAGCGCCTCCCTGGGAGGACAGAGTCGGGGTCTGCCTGAGCCCAAGAGGCTGCGGGAACCACCTCGCCACCAAATGACCCATCGACTGACCCGGAGCCTGCAGGGCTCTGGCCACATGGCCCTGGGCAGTGGCCATGAGTGACCCGTCTGGTCAGGGAGTTAAGGTGTCGGCTTGAAGGGACGGGTCACCTGATCAAGGATCAGGGCCACGGGTGACACAGGTGGGGCTCACCAGGTTTGGGGCCTATCCCCACCCCCGCTGCCCACCTCTCCATCCGGATGGCCTCTGTCCTGCGTAGCTTCTCCTCCCAGGTCTCGTTGAGCTCCGCTATGATCTTCTCCGTCTCCTGGGGTGAGACAGAGCAGAGTGAGGTCGGGGCCGGGGGCAGGAAGTGGGCAGAGGCCCAGGGCCTCGGCAGAAGGGAGACAAGCTGGTCTGCAGGACACCGAGACCCCAATCCCTGCTCGGTCGACGTCTGAGGACCAAGGGCTGGGAGGTCCGCGCGTGTCGGGAGCTGCACAGCTCTCTCCTGCGGACGCGCCGGAGGACGGAGGCCGAGGCCGAGGAACCCGCACGGAGAGAAACACACGCGTGGCAAGGCCGGGGCTGGGCACGACGCCCACAGATGTCTCACTGCTTCCTCCCACCCCACACCGGCCCGGGCCCCCACCCCAGGGCCGTATGCACCCCAAGTGGGCTGTTGTGACCCAGGTGGGCCTCAAGCTCTGGGCTCCCACCCCTCCCAACCCAGCCTCAGGTCCAGCCTCTGTGCCTTTGGACCCTCAGTCCCCTCAGCATGCAAGGTCTGGGCTCTCCCCACACCTCAGGACGTTGGACAGGAAACCTAAAACCAGCCAGGCCCGCTGCCAGGGATCACAGAGTGATCTTGGGCACACGGGGACCAACGAAGGCTCACGCGCTCGGGACACCTAGGACACCCGCCGGCCCTTGTCAGGAAACGGGGCCCTGCGGTGCCGGGCAGTGACGAGCCGGAGGGAGCGCCAGAACCCCCACCTGGCTCATGTGCCTGCAGCCAGCCCCGCTTCCGGCCCCGGGTCCAGACGAGGGGGTGCTCCGGAGCCCTGACCCCCACCGCCCCACCTCACCCCACCTCCGGGTGCCTGCGCCTCGCCCGGCCCTGCCCTCACCTTCAGCCTTTCGATGGCCTCCTCACTGCCCGGGGCGAACAGGAGGCGCTCGTGCAGGCTGGACACGGAGGCTGCACGGCTGGACAGGGCCGAGAGCGAGGACGAGGGGCTCATGCCCACCAGGGCGTTGGTCACTGTGGAGAGATTGTCAGGGGCTTGACTCAGCTCCGCCCCGCCACGGTTACCGTTATTGTTCTCAAGGTCGGACACGTCTACGGGAGGAAGGGCGGGAGGGGCAGACAGACGGGAAGGAGAGAAAAGAGACACGAGTTGGGAGAAGGCAAGAGGTGGGCGAAGAGGAGGCTGGGGGCAGAAGCCAGGCGCGGGCGCAGCTGCCGGGCGCCCGGACAAGCGCATGCAAGGCTGCCTGCCCCCCCCGGGATGGCGCCGGCCCCATGCCACCGCCCGCAGCAGCACAGCGCGCCCTCCCGGGCCCCGCCCCGGGCCCACGCACACGGGCCGAGCGCACACCCCCAGGCCTCCTCGCAGCCTCTGCTCGAGCTCCGTGGGCGCCGCGGCACCTCCGCCTCCCCGTCCGCGCCTCGCCGTGCCTCCCGCCCCGTCTGCGACCCTTCAGTCACCACCCGGCGGCCGCCGACACCTGGGCCCTGACGCTCGTCCGCACCCTCTCGCCCGCCTGCACCCCGAGCTGTGAGGTTGGGCTGTTCTAACTGTCCAGCCCCGAGGAGCACCCTGGAGGAGGCGTGAACTGCGGGAACCCCCAGGGAGCCCCAACTCCTCCAGCCTCAAGAGGCTGCCCTGAGCCCGGGGTCTCCCAGCACTGGGGCACCCAGGGAGCCCCTAGCCGCCTGGGAACTGGGGCTGTGACAGCCTCTGGGGCGAGAGGTGCCAGGCCCCTCCTGGCAGAAGCAGACACGCAGCGGGACAGCGCAAACAGGATGCGTGGGGCACCGGGGACGCCGAGGGCCTGCGGCCCGTGGGGTCGGGGAGGCGCTGAACTGCGCGTGCCCCGCCCCACAGAGCCAGGCCCGAGGCCAGCAGGGGACACAGGCTGGAGAACCCGGCAGCATTCAGATTCCTGGGGGGAGGGGTCTCGGGCTGTGCGGCCCATAGGGGAGCCGGAGCCAGGAGCCAGACGCGGACCTGGCCCCGCGGAAGAGACGCCAGGAGCCCCCCAAGCCTCGGCGGCACGTGGGGCCAGAGTCCGAGCTCCGTGACTTTCGGCCTGGGAAGGCCTCGGCTGTGCCTGGCCTCCCTGGTGCCTGTTTCCCATACAGACATGGGACGTGACCCCACATCTCCCGCCTGTGCCCCCAGCACCCCGCGGGTGGGACGAAGCAGGTGCACAGAGCAGCAAGGGGATACACACATTTGGGTCCTCCGGGCACAGTGTTGGCTACGGGTGAGGAGAGGCGTGGGGGAGCGGGGAGAGACAGAGAAACAGAAGAGCAGGTTTGTCTCTGGAGGGTCCGGGGCTCACCCGTCTCCGGCCGGGCGTTAGGCAGGTGGCTGTGGTCTCCAGCAAGGACTCGGGGAGCACCACAGCCCCAGCACCCGTGGCGTGCCCACGTGGCTTCCAGGGAAACCGCCTCTGGCCCGCGTGGGCCAGCACCAAACCCAAACCACGCAGTCCCCCCGGAACCCCGGCCTCCCACCCAGGGCAGCTCTGCCCAGAAGCACGGGCAGGGCCCTGGGACAGGGACAGCGGGGCCGCGGTGGCAGCCTGAACCGCCCCAGCCCTGGCGGCTGTCCCAGAGGGAAGCCGGCCCACCCCGAGAGGCCACTGGGGACCCACACCCCGGCCGCCCCGCCCAGGGTAGACTGACACGGATACTCACTGTCGGTGATGTCCCCGAGACCCTGGGCGTACAGCAGGTCCCGCAGCCGGGTCACCTCATCCTTCAGCTCGCGGATCAGCTTGTTGTTGGGGTCCTCGTTGATGACTGCGTTGCAGCGGATCTGCTTGGCCCGGTCGGCGTACCTGGGCAGCAAAGGGAGTGGCGGGCTGTGGCCAGGCCCTGCAGGCCCGGGGGCTGTGGGTCACAGCAAGCGGGGCCTGGGGGCTTCGTCAGAACGAGGAGTCGCCCCCTCTGGGGGTTGCTATGGCCGCTGGCCAGAGACCTATGGGCTGGGTCACGCAGCCCCAGCTCACCCACTGGGGAAGACGAGGCCCACGAGGCGAAGGGACAGGGTGGCCTCTTCTCCCCACGGTGAGGCCTTCACACCTGGACCTGTGGCCCCAGGGTTAAGGGGCCAGTGGGGGTGCGAGAGCGTCCACGTGTCTGTGTGTCCGAGCCCACACCTCACGCGGCCAGCGCAGTCACCGACAAGCACGTCCCTGCCCTGCGCGGGCACCGTCGCCTTCGTTCTCTTTCCCGCTAGCGGTGCGTGGGCCGGAGGCCAGGGACGCTGGCCTGGCCTGAGGCCTGGGGCTCAGGCCCGCCCCCTGGCACACCCGTCTTGCAGCCAGACACACGTGCACCCCTTTGCTAATTAAAGACCCCTGGCGGCTCCCATGCTGACAGGTGGGTGACAGCTGCTTGGCCCAAGGGCACGGCTCGCCCTGGCCTCATGTCACAGGCGCCCCGGGGCCACTCACGGCCCCGGAGTGCACCCCAATGGGAGGCGGGGCCCATGAGGACCCAGGTGCCCCCGACGGCCATTGGAAGCTCGAGGAGTCACAGCTGAGACAGCCCCGCCCCCAAGAGGCACCCCTCTCGCTCGTGTTCCTGACTTGAGCAGGAGCGACCATGCCCACTGAGCCAGGCGGGGGCCCAGGGCCCACCTCCCTCAGAAACACACCTCAGGGTGCTCAGCGTCTCGTCGTAGTTGATATCTGCGGGACTCAGGGCGGCCACCATCGCCGTCCTCGAGTTCCCCCCTGTGGGGAAAAGACAAGGGTGGGCAGAAGGTCAGCCACGGCCACATTCTCCCTACTGTCCCCTCTTGCCTTTGCGGTGGAGGGGCCGAGGCCCAGGGGCGTACACCGAGTCACAGGGATCGGCCAACCGGGCGAACGCAGGGGGGCTCTGGCCTTCATCCCTGCCCCGCGCCCCTGGGCTGCTTTTCCTTCTACCCCGTGTTTTCCCCACATTTGCGGTCGTTCCCCAACCAGGCCTGTCCTCCCCGCCGTGAGGAAGCGGAGGATTTCGCGGCATCTACTGTAGGGTGAGGACGGTTGTGTCCACTGACAGTCTTGCTTTTATCGTTCTCGTTTGGAATATTTCTCTCAGCGTTCGTTCTCGGCCCAGGCGGCGTGGATGCCAGCACCAGGTGACATTCCCACCTGCTCCGGGGGCTCCCTTCTGCCGGCTCCTCCACCCGGGAGGCCCGGGTGGCTTTGGCGTGAGATCTCAGCCACGCGGCCGAGAAAGGCCAGGGATGCCCAGTCAGCCTGGGACTCGGTTTACCTCCATGGGCCTCAGCCTCCCCAGCTGTGAACGTGGCAGGGAAGGACCCCAAGGCAACTCTTGGGCGGGAGGCATTTCCGTCTCCGTCTCCCCTGCTCCCCCTCACTGGTTCCGAACTCAGTCGGGGAGAAGCGACTCATGGCAGCCTGCCAAGACCCAGCCCGCGAGCAGGGCTCCCCAGAATCATGGAGTCTCGGGTCCCTGTTACAGATGAGGAAACCGAGGTCCAGAGACCAGTGGGTACTTGGCCTGGGGGTCTCGGAGCTGAACCAGAGGCACCCACATGGGTGCATGTGCCCTACGGCCCCGTGGGCCATCCTGGTTCCCCACACCTGCTGTCACTGACCCTTTTCTGGCCACTGCCTGGGGCCTCTCGAAGGACCCCCCCCGTTTGCCTCGGCCTTGCCCAGAAAGGGCGAGAGTCTTCCTAGTGGCCGGGCACCCCTTCCAGGTAGGAAGGCAGGACAGCGGCCCAAGGTGGAGGTTCGGCCCCCCGTGACGGGCGAACCCGGGAGCCCTCACCCAGGTTTTCCCTGAGGAGCCAGGTCAGCACGGAGTCTCTGTACGGGATGAAATCTGTCTTCTTCTTCTTCTTGTTCTGTGGGGGGGAACGCTCAAGGTCGGCAGGGTGGTCCCCGCAGCCAAGGCTGCCGCAGCGGCAGGGCCGGGCCAGCACCCGGACCTCAGGGCGCCGCCCCAGGCACCTGCACCCGGGGCTGGGGTCCAACCTGCCAGCATGGCCCTCGGCTTCCGGCCTTGTCCGCCCAGCCGGACCTAAGCCCAGGTGTGCGGGACCCCCGGCCAGCGTGTCCTCCCTCCACCCCGGCCAGCGTGTCCCCCCTCCACCCCGTCAGAACCGATCCGAGCCCGTCGCCCCCTGCTCGTCGCCAGCAGCGGCTCTCCGGACGGGGAAGAAAAGCCCCGGCACGGAACGGGGCGCGCCAGACGCCCCCTGCCCACCCACACGGAACCCCCCGTCCGTCCCCCGTCCCCCTGCCCGCTGTCCTGCAGGAGCCGTGCCCGCACGCCTACCTCCCAACGCAGCGTCCCCCCAGTCTGCTGCTCCCCAGGCTCCTCAGCGCTGTCAGAGCAGACAGACTGCGGCCCGGGGAGCGGCTGCCGGACCCGTGCCTCGCCGGCAGCCGTGGCCCACGGGACCTTCGATGCCCTCCCAGGGAGTCTTCGCCGCGCGCCTGCGTGGCCCGCAGACGGGGCCCTGCCCACCGGAGCCCCCGCCCGTGCAGACACGCACAGGTGCCAGCGGGAGCCTGTCACTGCTCTGGGGGCGAACGCATTCATCACTGTTTTCTGGAACGATCCCCGGGGGGGGGGGGGTGCAGCTCCCAGAGGACACGAACTGCGACGCGCCGCCAGGGCGGGTTTCAGACGTGCCGTGGCGCGTCCACCCTTTGGAGACGTGGCAGGCGGCTCGGTCTCGCCTCGTTTTCGGGTTGTTTCATTCCGGAGGCTGAATCGCCCCGAGCGAGTGCCCCACCACCGCGCGGTCACTCCCGCGAGGAGCACGAGGGTGGCGGTGGGGCCCGCCCGCCCCCGCGCCCCGGTCCTGACTTCCCCACGGTCCTCACGTGGCCCCTCGCACAGCCCCCAGCGCCTCACGACGTGTCCCACGACGCTCCCCGCAGTTCCCCGCGCCGCGCCCTCCCCACGGTTCTCCTCGTCGTCCCACCCAGACCCTCGAGGGCCCCCACGCGGCTCCTCACCGGCTCCTCACGACCCCGCAGGCCCTGACGCGCCCGGCAGCTCCTCGCGCATCTCACCCCGCAGAAGCCCGCCCCGTGGCCGGCGCTAACCTCCCTCCTGCACTCCCGCACCCTGCCCCGCCGCCCCGCACGCGGCCTCTCGCCGGCCCAGGTCCTCCCGGCTCACGCAGCCCCACGCTCGGGCCCAGCGGCTCCTGCTTCTCATCCCGCCCGCGCCCCCTCCATCCGGCCCCACAGGGTCTCACGCAGGTCTCGCCACGTCCTCGCTCGGCCCTCACAGGGCGCTGCACACCGTGCCTAACGCGGTCCCGCTCGGGCTCCCGCGGGGCTCCGCTCCGGCCCTCGGGCCGCCCTCAGGCCGGCCTCACCCCCCTCACTGTCCCGCACCTCGCACCGTCCCTCAGGCCGCCCTCCCTCCGCCACAGCACTCCGCAGGGCCCTCCCTGCAGTCCTACGCCTGTTTCCTCCCGTCCCTCCCCGTCCCTCCCCGTCCCTCCCAGCCCCCTCCCAGCCCCCCACATTCCCCAGGGCTCCACGCCAGGCCCCTCGCGCACCCCCGCGCCCCCTTTCCCGCGGTTCCGCGCTGCCCCTCACGCCCCTCACGCGGCGGCCGCTCGCGCGTGCACCCAGGTGGCTCTCAGGTGCCCGTCCGCTCCCGCTCCTCGGGCCCCGCTCACAGCGCCTCCCACGGCCCCCACATTCCCTCCCAGGACCCCGCGGGCCCCCGGAGGCTGTCCCAGCCCCCTCGGTCCCTCGCGGGCCCCCCTGCAGGCCAGGCCTCGCGTGAGCTGACCCTCGGCCAGCAGCCCGACTGGACGGACGGACGCGGGGAACGCCCCCACCTCGGGTCCGGAGCGCCTCCCGGCCTCGCTCCCCCACAGGCTTGGCCCTGCCGTGCCACCGCGGCTATTTGTCCATCCCCTGCGTCCCCTGCCTGTCGCCTGCCTCCCCCGCCGTCGCCCGGCACGGCCGAGCTCGGAGCTGTGCTCGCAGGCTCAGGGCACAGGCAGGGGTGGAGGGCGCGGCCGAGACCTTGGCGGGCAGCGGTGCCGAGCCCTCAGCCGCGAGGGCGACGATGCCGCCCCAGAAGCCAAGCGAGCCGCTCACCTTGTTGGGCCCAGAGTCCTGGAAAAGGAAGACGGAAAGAGTCTGAGGGTCTGACCGCAGCCGGGGCCCAGGCCGGCCCCAGAGGGCGGAGGGGCAGGAGAGCCCGAGTGGTGACCCGCGCCCCCCCGGGCCGCCTGGCCACCGCCGCCCGCCCTGAGCCGGTCCCGGGGCCCGGCCGTGCCGGCGAGAGGGTGCGACCCCCATGGGACTCGGGCTCCCGCTGGGGGGTGGAGCTGGGCCGGGCTGACCACGGCCCCGGCCTCCCGGAGGACGCCAGCCAGCGAGGTCACCACAGCCCACAGGGACCCTCGGGGGGCCACGAGGGAGGCGGCACGTCTCCATTTCACAGGCGGGACGGGACCCTACCCCACCTGTGCCCCGCGGCGTGCCCCAGCGTCTCCAGGCTTTCCTCTGCACCCCAGAACCTCTGGCCCCGGCAGACGCGACAGGCGCCTCCCCGCCGGCCCCGGGACCCGGAGCCGCTCACCATTTCGGCCAGCGCAGAGATGACCTTCCCCAGCGTGGTCAGGGACTTGTTGATGTTGGCTCCCTCCTGCGCGGGCAGACGGGCAGGACGTCAGGCAGCCTCGGGCACCTCCTGCCCCGCGCCATCCCCCGGGGCTGACTGCGCGGGGCCCCGGGGGCGCGGGCGGCCGCTGGGCAGCGGGCAGAGGCCCACCGGGCCGGGCGTGCGGTCCGCCCGGTGTCTCCTCGGCTCCCCGGGAATCCTGGCAGCGCCTCCCACGGGCCGCCCGGGAGCCTCCAGGGCCCCTTCCCACCCACCAGGCCGGCGGGACTCAAGCAGACGCCTTCCTGACGCCCAAGACGGCTGGGCCCGGACGGGGCACCCTCCGGACACCGGCCAGCCGCCCGCACCGCCGCCCCGCAGCCGTGCCTTCCGTCGGGGTGGCCGCTGGCTGCTGGCTGCTCCACGACCCAGCACGGGACCCTGGAGCGGGGCCGGCGCTCCGCCCTACCTTGAGGCGCGTGCCCTTGGCTCCCGTGGAGTCGGCCCGCTCGCTCCCGGCCAGGTCCACCAGGCTGATCTTGCTCACCTGAAACGGCAGCTGTGTCAGGGGCAGGAGGAGCCGCGAGGCCACTGTGGGGTGCCCTGCCCGCTCGGGCACCGCCTCGAGGGCCCCGAAGAGCCACGGCCCAGCCCCGCCCTGGGGTCCCGGGGTCTCTGACTCAGACGCTGTGCCCGGTGCGGGCGCTCTTCCCCGTTCGCACGCGGACTCCCCACGACGCCGGGAGGCGTGTCTATCGCTACAACCCGTTTCCACAGACAAGACCCTCGTGCCCTGGTGGAGGCCGGCCGTGGGGCGTTTGAACCCGGTTCTGGTGTCCCGGCCACCGCTCAGCTGGATGAGCCAGCTGGGGACCGGGCTGCGACAGCCCCGTGGCCTGGGGTGGCGGTCACACGCGGGCAGGACACGCTCAGATGTGAACAGGCACGGACGCCGGCGGCACCCTGTCGGGGTGGGAGGGGGACAAGCTGGCCTAGTTCCCTGCCCTCCCGGGCCCCGCTGGGCTGCCCCGAGCCTCCAGGAGGATGGCCCCAGGCCGAGGCGACCCTGGTTCCATCAGGACTAAGTGGCGCTAACTTCCTCGGGGCCTCCGCGGATCCCGGGAGCTGGCCGAGGTGCCCTGGTGGAGGCCGGCCGTGGGGCCGGGAAGATGGCAGCGGGAGAAGAGCCGACGCCGTAGGTCAGAGCTGCTGACGGGCATAAGCAGGCTTGGCGCCTGCCCTGCTGCCCCCTCCCGGGGCCCACGGACTGTGCGTCGGGGTGAGGGCCCCGGGAGGTGACGCCTCCGCTCGGGGCCACTGAGAAGCCCCGGCGCGTGGGCACGGCGGTGGGGGCCGGGGGTGGCCCAGGGCGGCCGGATCAGCACGGCCTCTCCTTCGTGCTCCAGATGCCGGCGCCCACGGAGGCCCAGCTCCCGGCCCGGCGCCCTGCTCTCCCGCCAGCCCGCACCAGACCGCGGCCACGTCTGCGACAGGCACGCCTGAGACCTGAGACCCTCCGGCCTCCACTGCTGCCCCCCCCCGGGGCTGCCGAGGCATCCTGGGGAACAGCCCCAGGGACTCGCCTTCTCTGTCCCAGCGGGCAGGAGGGTCCACGGCCCCTCATCGCAAGTCCCTTCCACCCCCGGGTGGCGCCAAACGCCGCGATGAGGGGGCCTCGCAGGCCTGGCTGCCCTGGCACCTAACCCGTGCTGGGCTGGGGGCGCCCGGCGCCCGGCGCGAGGACCCTGCCCACGCCTCGCAGGTGCGTTTGGCCGGCTTCCGTGACCTGCCTGGCCAGCCCGACTGCCCCCACCCGGGCGGCACCCACGCGCCACGGCCGCGCTCACTTTCTCCGTGGTGATGTCGGTCTCCGCATCGTGGCGCTTCTGGGTGAAGATGATGTTGAAAACGGCGTGGGAGCGGCTGCTGGTCTCGTTCATGTTCGTGGCCGCCACGGTCCTGGGGACGGAAGTCACGTGCGGTTACCAGTCCTCCGCGGTCGGGGACGAGGGGCGCCAGGGGCGCCGGCCCGCTGGGCCGGGCCACGAGGTGTCGGCTCCCCGCTCCCGCTGGCTGAGCCGCCTGTCAGACCACCCGCAGGGCGCACGCCAGCCCGGCACTCAGGGCGCCGTGACTGGAGGGTGCTTTTCTGGTCCCGGGGGCTCAGCTCGCGGGGCAGGAGCCCTCACGGCTGTGGAGCGGGAGGGCCCCGCTCAGAGGGATGCCCACCACCCGCCCGCTCTGGGGAGGGCCGGCAGCGTGGTGTGGGGCTGGGGGGCACCGCTGCCTGGGGGGAGACCTGGGGGTGGTCCCGATGCCGCTGGCACACAGACGGGTCCCCAGGCTCGGCTCCCCGTCCGACAGCCTCAGCACAGAGGGGCCCCGTCAGCACAGCGTCCCCACAGGACCATGGCTGAGGCGCGGGGCAGCGGTGACACAGAGGGAGCCCGCCCCCTCCGGGGAGTCCCTGGGTAACAGAGGACTGTTGCCCTGGTGACCAGGGCAGACCCTCCCGGCAGGGAGACCAGTCCCTGCTTACGGCTGCCGTGCCTGTGGCTGCCCCCTCCCCGCAGGCCCCCGGAGCCCCGTCCGCAGCACCGTCCGCCCTCTGAGCGGGCGGGGCGGGACCGCACCCTCCTGGCCACTGGGCATGACCACCTGGGGCAGCCGCCGGAAGCGATGCCAGCGCCCAGCCCAGGGCCCACAGCCCACGCCCCGGGAAGAGCAGCTTCCACGTAGGCGGCACTGTCCCCTGTACAGGGGGTCCTGGAGGTCCCTCTTGGCCTGGCGTGTGCCCTGAACGGCTTCAAGCTTACAAGGCCACCACCTCCATGGGGGCCGCCTGACAGCCTCGTGGGGAGAAGACAGGTGCCCTGGGGACTGGGCCTTCCTCAGCGTGGAGACTCACACGGTGGGGGGCGGGGGCGGGGGGAGCCACCCTGCACACACCTGGCCTTGTTGCCTGAGTCCATGAGGTCCTGGATGTCATTGTAGGAGGTGACGGCCAGCTTCGAGAGGTCCTCCACGTACGGCCCCAGCAGCGGGTGCTCTCGGACGCGCAGGTTGCCCTTGTTCTTGGGGTTCAGGAGGTCGCGGACGCGCTCACAGTAAATCTCCATGTAGCTGACCTGTAGGGCACAGGCATGCCATCCGGGACCCCCAGGCGGGGTGCAGGGGCTGCCATCGGGGACTCGAGGGTAGGGAGTGTGGGGACCGCCCACTGGGTAGGCGGAGGCATGCGCAGGACTCCGAGCCCCCGCATGAGTGTGAGCTGGGGGTGTCAGCCCATGCCCACCGGCCTGGCCCGCCCCTGCCACCTGGGCCACAGCGCAGGCCCGGCTCTGCGGTCCGAGGCACGTGCCCCTGAGCCTGGCAGCGAGCAGCTGCTCGTTAAACGCCGGCTGAGCCGAGGACCGCCCCTCACCCCCTGTGCCCCGCACGTCGTCACGCTCTGCATGGGCACGGTGACGCACGCACGGATGAGTGACAAGCGAAGGGCACAGACCGGGGGTGTGGCGGTGACCCGCTCCACACCCGGAGGCACTGCCGTCCACGCCGCGAACCCCAGCCATTCCCCCAGGACCGGACGCCAGGCAGGGGAGCCCTACCTCCACGGAGTAGGACATGTTGTCGTTGGTCGTGTCATTGATCCGGGAGAACAGGTCCTCGCAGAGCTGCAGGGACCGAGGACACGTCGTCAGAGGATGCGGGCCCTGCCCCCGCGTGCCCGGGCCGCCTGCGCCCGGCCTAGATGCTGCTCTCTCGGCGCCTCCGTGCTGAAGGCGCTGACAAGGCCTGCGTCTGAGGAGCCGTCGTCCTCTCTGTAACTCCGGGGTCCCCTCCTCTGCTGTCTGACCCTCGCCCTGTCCGGCTGCTCGCGCCATCCTCGCCTGCTCGGCGTGGAGGTCCACCGTGCATCGACCAGCCGGCGCCTGCCGCCCCGACCAGGCCGGCACTGACCGGCTGAGTCACAGACCATCGCGGGGGCGGGCCGGGGCGGGGCCCGGGGTCCCAGCAGCATCTGAGGCTCCGAGTCTCAGCCTCCGGTTAACCGAGTGCACCCTGGTCCGGCACCTCCCCCGCCCTGACCACCGGCCCCCACAGCCCCGCAGCGTCACGCCCAGCGGCCCCGCGCGGCCCCTTCTGCTCAGACGCCGCTCCGGCCAGTGGAGCGAGCCCCCGGCTCCCCTGGGGCGTCCCGAGGTCTCTCTGCCCGCCCCCCGCCCCGCGTGCCTGCGGGATGATGCCCTGCTGGTCCTTCTCCTGCTTGCCCATCATGGTGTAGGACTTGCCGGCCCCGGTCTGGCCGTAGGCGAAGATGCAGACGTTGTAGCCCTCGAAGGCGTGCTGCAGCATCTCCTCGCCGATGTCCCGGTACACCTGCTTCTGCGACGCGTAGTTGATGTCCTCGGGCTGCGGGACAAGGGGGCGCAGCTGCGGGAAGCTGGGCGCGCCCCGGCTCAGCCCACCGCGTCCACTGCGGGCCTCGTCACGTGCGGGGCCTCCGGGGGGGAAGGGCCAGCGCCTGGGGAGGGCTGCCCGGGAGAGGGGACACAACCCCGCCCGGGGGACGGGAGGCTGCTGAGGGAGGTGCCGGAGGAGCGGCTCGTGGGCCGCTCAGAGGCAAGAGCCTAGCATGGAGCCTAGAGCGAAGGCGCAGTGTGGCGACCACGGGGTGACGGGCGGGGCTGGGGAGGGGCAGGGCCCAGGCTGGCGGCGTGGGCCGGGCCGTGGTGTCTGGACGCTGTCCTGATGGTGGCGGCAGGTGGGGAGCTCGGACGGCTGCTCTGGGGCCTCAGGCAGGTGCTGGCAGGGGGCGGGAGACGGGGTGCCTTCCGGGGGCACGCGGGGGGTGTGCAGGGCGGGGCAGGCGCTGAACGGGGAGGAGGTGCCGGCTCCTCCAGGATCCCGAGGGGCTGCCCACGGCGGGTGCGCCCGTGGGACGTGCGGAGTTTGGGAGTCTAGGGACGACGTCCGCGGGCGTGTGGACGCACAGAGGGACCCTGGGAAACCGCCTACCGTGAGCTGATGGCCCCTCGGTCCCCGCCTTAGCTGGGACAGCGTGTGGCACAGCTCGGGACGACCTTCCACACACGAGGTGACAAGAAAGCAGACCCCTCCCCCTGAGCCTCGCACCTGCCCTCCCCGACCTCCCACAGGGCCCAGCAGGGGAGAAGGGTGGGCGTCACCATTTGAGGGGAGCAGGCAGGTCTGAGAGGCTGAGGGACACACAGCCAGGGGGTGGGGCGACACTGCGTGCCCGTGGGCCCCTCCCCGGACCCCAGCTCAGCTCACCGAGGTGTGCGACCAGTAGGAGTAGTCGAAGCTGAAGCTCTTGGGCGTCTCCTTGGGCTGTTTGGGGTTAACGATGGCTGCGGAGAGGGGGACAGGGAGGGACCCCTGAGGCAAGGAGGCGGGGCCTGTGGCCCCAGACAAGCCAGCGCCCGAAGGGAGGGGTCCCCAGCCCAGGCAGACAGCCATCCGCGCCCCAATCTGTGGACGCCGCTGCCCGCCAGGGCCGCTGAGGGCAGCCCGGAGCCACTGGTCAGACGAGAGCACCCGGCCCGCGCCACCTCTCGTCCCCGCCCTGCTCCACCAAGCTGCACGGTGGCCAGGCCACAGGGCTCCCGGCTCCTGGAATATCAGTTCCCCAAACTGGCACGATGACGCCGTCCCCCGCCGCCAGCACCTGCCGAGCGTCCCGGGGACACTCTGCGCCCGGGCCTACGAGTGTCCAGGCCCAGTGTCTCCCAGGCCCGGGACCCAGCGGGCAGTGCGAGCTCTGTGGCCAGGCAGGAGGGACCTCCGCCCCTGCCCCTGTCAGGCCACCCTGCCCACTGCCCCTACCTGAACCCCAAATGTCCACATTGACGGAGAACCCGGAGGCCTCCCGAGGCCACACTGGGCTGGAGGCAGGTCCCTCCCTGGGTGTCCACGTCCACCAGGAACTCAGACTGGCCTGGTCAGAAGGCCCCGGGCCACGTGAGGCGCCGCGGCCCCAGCACCCATCCCACCTGAGGAAGCAGCCCGTCGCTCGCCACCCCCACGTCCGGGGCGGCAGGCCCCGGCTGCCCACCCCTCCGCGGGCCTTCCTCAGGGGCCGCGGGCTGGGGCCGCACAGCACAGGCCCCAGGATCCCGCACCCCGCCCCCAGCAGGTGCCACCCGCACCAGGAGAACCAGACCCCGTGCTGCTGTGGTGTGAACTGCATCCCCTCAAAACTCGCTCGCGGACGCCCTATCCCCCAGGACCTCAGGACGGGGCCTTATCTGGAGATGGGGGACCTTGCAGATGTAAGGCGAGGTCACAGTGGCCCTGACCAGCGTGACTGGTGTCCTCGTAAAAGGGGACGTTTGACACAGACACGCACACAGGGAGCCGAGATGGGTGCTGCGTCCACAAGCCAGGGGACGCCAAGGACTGCGGCCACCGCCGGGAGCTGGGGGGCCAGGGAGCCCACTGCCCCTCATGGCCTCTGAAGGAACCGACCCTGCAGCCGCACACCTGACGTCTGAGCCCCAGGCCGTGGCACTGTGTCCCGGAACCCCGGGGAAGGGACCCTGCTCTGGCCTCACTAGGCTTCTGCAGCTGCCCCTGGCCTGAGTGTCCTGCTCACAGCACCAGGTCACCTGACGCTGTCTCCCCAGGCATGACCTGGCTTGGGGCCCCTGACCCCTGAGGGCCTCTGGGAGATGACCCGGCACCCTGGGGAAACCGTCCTCGGAGCCGAGAAGGGCCCACAGCCACGTTGCCTCCAGGAGCGAGGCCTGAAGGACAGCCAGCTGCCCCGGTTCTCAGCCCTGCGGAGGCCTGGGGACAGGGCCACCGGAGCCCCAGGCCCAGCCGACGGCAGCTGCAGCGCCTCCTGACGCAGGGCCTGGGCTGGGCCTCTGCCGGCTCTGGCCGTGAGGCTCACCCCACAGCACCCACCTCTGCCGCCTTGTCCCCCACCTCTCTGCACCACAGCCAGGGCCCCAGGACGAGCGAGATCCCCCTCCCCAGGTCTCTGGACGCCCGACGCCCGGCTCCCCACCCTGCTCTCCCCCCTGCAGGCTGGCTCCCCTCCGCCGGCTCTCTGGGAGGGCCTGGCCCCTACTCCCCACCTCTGGGCCAGCTCACGGGGACACCCCAGGGCCCGTTCTGCCCCTGCCCAGGGCGAGCTGCCGGGGTCTGCGGGAGAGAGCAGAGGGGCCGGCGTCCCGCGGGACAGGGACGTGGGGCGGGGGCGCTGGCTGGAGCAGGAGGCGAGGGGCAGAGCGCCGCTGGACGGGGGCGGTTTCCCCTCCTGAGCGTCCCGGCAGGTGAGGGGGGCACAGCAGCCTCGAGGGCGGGGTCCGGGCCGGCCGTGGGCAGAGCACGTGCAGCACAGCAGTCGGCGGACGCGGCGTGTGCGTGCGTGTGACAGAGTGCTCACGCGCGCCCGAGCTGGCCACGGCCCAACCTGCAGGACTCGGATGTGTGACCCGTTGCTAAGACGAGGCCGCACTGGACAGGGTGGGCCCCACAGCCAGGGAGCAGTGTCCTGTAAGGCCGCGCAGAGAAGGGGACACAGCAGCCCGGGCGGCGCCCTGACTCGGACCCTGGCCTGCAGAGCTGCAAGAACGCGTTTCTGCTCTTTTAAGCCCACGGCTTGTGGCCACCTGTCCCTGCAGCTCCGGGAAGCCGCCCGCCAAGCGGACGAGGAGCGCGCCGGGCGGTACTCACTGGTGGTGCTTCCCGACATCTGGATGATGCACTTGGACTCGCGGCTCATCTCCCGGGAGTTGAAGGGGCGCACGCGCACCGCCACCTTCACTGAGGCACCGGCCATCTCTGCGGCCTTGTCGGTCACTCCGGGCAGCGGCGGAGCCCCAGGGAGCACGGAGACACCTGCGGGGAACGTGCCACGTGAACGGAGACGATGCCTGAGAAGGCGGAACGAGGGCTCCTGGGTGGCGGTCGAACCCGGTCCACGCCCACCCCTGCCGCGGGGCACCTGCTCGCGGGTGCGGGTAGCGGGGCGGCCGCCACACCTTAGGGAAGCGAGTCGCAGCGCGCGTGGGGCCTGAGCAAGCCTGGAGGAGCAGGAGCCTGGCGGGACACACGCCGCTTGGCTCTGTGGGGCGCGGAGCGGTCCAGGAGCCCCTGGAGGCGGGTCGGGACGGGCTGGAAATGGGCGACCGTGGAGTCAGTGGAAGGTGTCAGACCCTGTCGTGGCCCCTCGAGAGTCACGTGTGAAGCCCCGACCCCCAGGACCTCAGGGCAGGACCTCGTTAGGGATTAGGGTCCTTGCGAATGTGACTGGTTAAAGTGAGGTCGCACTGGGGTCAGGTGGGCCCTGATCCCACATGACGGGCGTCCCTGCACCGGGGACACAGACACAGACACGCACCGGGAGAATGCCCCACGAAGGCGGGCAGAGGCGGGCGCTGCGTCTACAAGCCCAGAAACGCCAAGGATTGGCAGGGGCCCCGGGAGCTGGAGAGGCGGGGACAGGTCCGCCCCGCCAAACCCCTGGCCTCAGAAGGGACCTCAGACCCACACTTGTGCCGTCCGAATGACACCAGCGGGTTGTCACGGCAACGGCAGCCCTAAGACCAGCGCAGACACCCAGACCCCCGGCCCACCCTGTGGACACCCAGAACCTCCCCCCACACCACCCCCAACCGGGCAGGGCCGGGGCCGGGCTCCGAGGACTGAAGTGCCCCTAACACGCCCAGCCGCGCCACCAGCCTCGTCGTGCTGCCGCCGGGCGCCCGGCATGCCCGCTGTCCTGGCAGAGCGCGGGGGTCTCTGCGGGGAAACGCAGAGACCGAGACGCACGGGGAAAGGACAGGGCAGAAAGGGGCGGTGCAGGGAGGGAAGGAAAGGCTGTTCGGATGCCCTCAGCCACGCAGGAGAGAAGGACGCGACTTCAAAAAGGACCGCTCAGTAAAGAAGAGCAAGATCTTGGAGATGAAAAGCGGGACAACTGAGACGTTGAAAGCAAAGAGAAAGCAGCACACGCAGCTGAGTAACGTTCCGAGAGGAGAGAAGTAAGTTGGAGGAAAATCTGTTAGAGACCATTCAAGAAAACTTCCCAGGCCTGGTGGTCACGGGTTTCCAAGCTCGAGGGGTCCCACCTACCCGCCCGCGGCAAAAGTCACACAGCAGAGCAAACCGTGAGACGGCGGCACCTCAGGGACCGTGATGAGGGGACATTTCCAAGCTGCGGCGCAACGGGGACCGCCAGCCTCGCACTCTACGCTCAGCCGAACTGCCGAAACCCAGGAGCGCTCTGGAAGGTGCTAGAATCTGTGATCTAGTAAGTGAGGGAGAAACCGGAGGGAGTGGAGGCGACGCGGGGTCCAGGCCCACAGGGTGGTGAGGGGGGCCCCAGCAGGACGCGGGGGGACACCCGATTGGAAGGTGACGAAAGGGATGCCACCGGGAGAGAAGCTGGGGCGGCGTCACGCGGAGAAGCATCGACGACGCGCCATGACGCCGCGGGGGGCAGGCCTGCGCCGTCTGTCATGTCCTCCCCATAAAAGGCTTCACCAGAGAGAACCCCCAGCGCGGTGCACTCCCGCCAGATGCCAGCGCGGCAGCGGGGAACCCTGGTGGCCAGCGGGTGGCAGGCGGAGCTGTGCGCGCGGCGGGTGCGCGCGGCGGGTCCTTGTCGGGGAGAAGGATCTGTCGTAGCTGGGATCCGAGCAGACCGGACACGACGGGACGCGGCAGAAAAGGCAGCACCTGCCCCAGTGGGTGAGGCCCCTGGGAGCGCCGAGCAGGGACTCGGGGCGGACGACACGAGAGGGAGCCACCCCCACCAGTCGTGTGGACACGTCACTTTGGCCACGTTTTAAGAACAAGTAAAGGGAGAAAACCCGGGGAGGAAGCCGTCGCTGGCTGAGGACGGAGGTCGCGGAGCCGCGAGCCCCCACGGGGCTGGGGTGCCAGGTGCAGCCCCCCACTGCCCGGGCCTCTGCGTCCTGAGAAAGGAGCCCCGCGGCGGCAGCGCAGCCGAGACCCGCGGGGCCTGCTCTGCGACAGCCTTGCTGAGTGTGCCGCTGACCCTGACATCCAGCTGCAGGTCACCTTCACACGCACGCCGAGAAAGTGGCTCTCCCTGCAGACACGGGCCCGGGTGGGCTCCGTGCCCGGTCATTGCTGGGCCCAGAGCGAGCGCCAGCGTGGAAGGTGTCCCTGGGCGCTGGGAGCCCACAGGCCAGAGGCGAGCGGACAAAGCGGCGCCCTCAGCAAGACCCGGGGGAGGCGGGATGGTAGGCAGGTGGGTGTGGGGGGGGCTCCCCGTAGGAGTGTCCTGGGCCAGGAAGGCGGGGACTTGGGGAGCCTGGGCTGGGGGGGTGGCAGCCACACAACGCACGATCCTTCCCCTTGCGGGGGTGGCCCCGGGACGTCCACCCACCCGCCCTGCACGTCACACCGCCCTAACCGTGGCACCCACAGGGAGCCCTTGGAAGAGGACAGGCCGAGTGGGGGGCTCCTGTTGGTGGCAGCCCGCTGCCTCGGGGCCGGGCACACAGGCCACCAGCCCTCCCCAGCCCACACTCCAAGCAGGCCTCGGGCTCTGGCCAGGGGCAAGAGAGCTCATCCAGCACAGTGGGCACGGCCTCCAGGACCCCGGGGTGAAGAGCAGGGTCCCCTGGGCCATCTCTGCACGCGAGGAGGGGAGCACGTGAGGGCAGCAAACCCCCCGGACTCCAGCCAGGGCCGGCTCCTCGACCCCTCAGAGACCCCAGAACAGGCAGAGGTGGAGCAGGCCTGCCCCCCTGGGCAAGCTCAGCCATGCCAGAGGCTACAGGAGAGAAGGAGTCACCAGAGCAGGCGACAGCTAGACCAACAGGGTCGCGGTGTGAGCAAAAGCCGGGCGGGGGCGCGGAAGGCCTCAGGGGGCTGGGATCCGGTCGCTGCGCCCCGGGGTCCCGGGGGCGGGACGCGCCTCTCTGAGGACCGGACGGAGCCGGGGCTGCGGGGGGAGCCTGTGAAGGCGCGGTCCGCGGCGGGCGCTGAGCCCGACGCCTCGGGCCTCGAGCAGGCGCGCGAAGGCTGGCGGCTGGGCTGAGGGGCCCCAGGGCTGGAGGGAACGTTCCGCGCAGGTGTTCTCCCCAGCGCAGCGAGGTCACCTCTGCGCGACTTCGATGAGCAAATGCTGCAGCGGGATTTCCGGGGAATGGGCAGGAGTTGGGGAGAGGATCGTGGAGATAAGAACAGAGGGGAGCATCCCTCACCGGCCATCGCGTTGCTACGAAGCTGTCGCAACTTCCTAAGTCCAGACGACACGTGAACAGAGAGCTTGGCGGACAGAGCCCAGCACGACCACGGACAGGCAAGTCCGACGCAGGACACGCGGCACCGCGGGGAGCGGGAGCGCGGGGTGGGGCAGCCGGCTCCCCCGCGCTGCACACGCGGCCGGGACGTTATCTCCGACAGCAGCGCGGGGACACGGGGGGCTCTGCTCCTGGCTCTGGGTGGCGGCGACGCGTGAGCCGCGAGCACGAAGCAGAGGGGACCCTGCCTCCGGGTGGTGAGAGGGGGCAGCGGAGTGACGCCCCCGCCCCCACGCACAGCTAGAGAAGCGGGTACAACTTTGAAGCTGTTTGAAGGAATCCACGAGCTACGGACGATTCCAGCCGCGCGGGGCTGCCGGGGCGGGGGCAACACAGGGCACGGCAGCACCTTCTCCTGAGCGGAGTCGCTCACTGGTCACCGCAGAGTCTGCAGTCTCCCAGGCAGGGGGCCCTTGCCGAGGGATGGCCGAACCTGCAGAGCTTCTGTGGAGAGAAACAAGCCTGAGAGGCCGGACCCCCGGGAGAAAGGAGGAAAGAGGGCGAAGCCCAACCCATGGCACCGTCTGCTCAGACACGGGCCAGGCTCTGACCGGCAGCGTTGTGTGAATACTCAAGCCAAAGCACCTGCAAGTCAAAATCGCCGTCTCAGGTGTGAAGGAGACAAAGGCGAGAGCTCGGGATCCCTCAGTGATGACACCAGACCAGGCTGGAAAGTTCTGGAAAGTGCACACGGCAGAACCACAGGTAGGACAAGCCTCGTCAGAACTGCAAAGCCGCCCTGACTCCGCATAGTCTCTGGACTGGGGACCCTCCTCTCCACCTGCGCGGAAAAGGTGAGCCGTCTGGAGCCTCCACAGGATTTAAACAGGCAACGTCCGACATTAAACCAAAAGTGACAAGGCGTGAAAGCGCCAGGATAACGCCGTCGGTGGGGAGGAAGGAAAGGAAAACACAGAAAGGAAAACGCATGATCCAGATCCAGGAATTTCACAGACTTGACAATAACCATGACTTAAACGTTCGAAATGAGAGGAAAAGAGGAGGAAAAGGGGAAATGGAGAATTTTGCAAGAGGATGTGAAACCCTGAAAAAGGAATCGGATGAAAATTCTAGAACTGAAAACACGATGGCTGGACTTCAGAACTCGAGAGACTAGAAGCAGCCGAAGGCAGGGTTTACGGCCCAGAGGACAGGTCACCGGAAAATTCAAGACCAGAGAAAACGAGAACTAAAGATGCAGTAGGAATGAGAGTCAGCGAAGGGGCCCGATGCGCATGCAACCGGAGCCTGAAGAGGGAACAGCGTGGGGAGGAGCAGCAGGCAGTGGCCGTTCCCGGTCCGGAACCGCTGAAGCCTGGCGCTGCGCAGATTCGAGAAGCCCTGGAAACGCAAGGCGGGGTGGACCCGAAGAAGCCACAGCGAGCCACGTCACAGCGAGACTGCTGAGGGCCACGCGTGAAGAGAACAACCTTAAAAGCAGCCAGAAGGAAACGAACACACACCCTTCGAAGGAACAAACCTAAAATCGAAATGGACCTCTCGGCAGAGACGAGGAAAGCCAAAGACCAGGTCGCAGCTGCCGACGCGATCACGTACGCTGACGCTGACGCTTTCTGCAGTTTGTCGAGGGCAGGGGTCTTCATTGCTAGGGTAATTATTAGAAAGGCAGAAAAAGGATGCACAGCTAACAAGTTATTAGCAGGACAAATAGGAAAAGGTTAAATATTTTTATTAACCTAATTAAAGAAAAAAAGGAGGAAAAAGAGCAAAAGATAGGTCGCATGAAGATGAAGTTTAAGACCACAGCTCAACACCCACCTCAATTAGTATTTTCCAGGTAAAGAAAACGTTACACTTGCTAGAACAGACCGTTTTAGTGACGTTTTTGTCGACGAGACGCCTTTAAATAAAAAGACCCAGCGAGGCTGGAAACAAAAGAATGGAAACCGGGTTTGCCTGCTCCATCAGCTACGAGAAGAAAAGGACGTCGCACACATTTCTCTAAAGGGCACGCAGAACGTTTCCTGAGCTCAGCCGCAGGCTGGCCACACGGCAGACTCCAGCACATTTCAGTTTAGAAGTAAAGTCTGTTCTCCGACCACGGGAGAACGGCTACGATCGGTACGAACAGCAGCAACGAACAACCTACTGAAGAGCCGCGACGACGCGCAACACCGCGGACGGCAGGCAGAGCCGGGCTCGGGGGGACAGGCATGGCTTCAACAGCGCAGGGGCGTGCGGGCGGGGGTCTCCCGCACCGCTCCCAGGTGGACGAGACCCCGGAGGCCCTCGGGGAGCTTGGGGATGGGGAGACTTGCCTTGGGAAGGCCCCAGGCGTGTGACCCGGCAGCCGAGGCTCCGCCGGGCAGAGCTCCCATCCCGTGGGCCCTCCCCCTGGCCTAGGCAGCGCTGGCGACCGGGGATACCCAGGAGGCGGCCGGACGTGCGCACTCGAGAGGTCGGAGCAGAAAACGAATCAGTCACCGTGGGCACCGAACGCTTCTGTCACAGGGATGGATGAGGTCGGCCAGGAAGAAAGAGATGGAAAGAGCAGCGAGATGGAGGGCGGAGCAGGGGGGAGAAGAGGCGGGAATCTGACGTCGAACCGATGCCCCAGCCGCTCCCGCTGAGTCCTCTTGACTTGCGCCCCCACAGCCGGGGACAGCCGGGGACCCAGCTCCTGAGCTCGTGGGGATGTCCACAGGTTGTCCCCTCTGCCTTTTTTCTCCTCTGCCTCCTCGGCATTCGAAAACCTAAATCCGCCGCCGGGCACCACATGGGCTCTGCTTCTCACTTTCCAGCACGGGGGCGCCGTGCCTCATCTCCCGCTCTTCCCTCCTGACGGGAGATTTGGGTCTTTCCCTAGTTTGTCTTCACTGCTATTTTAGTGGCGTTTCAGGAGGGAGAGCGGATAAAAGGATACAGCTCACAAACGTAACACTGAGGAGAAACGAACACAAAAGGGCGCGCACCTCGTAATTCCGCTGACGTAACCGCGGACGCAGGGTGAGCAGAGAGAAACAGCAGGATAAGCGCATCATGCAGCAAGGCAGAGCTGGGCAGCAGCCACGGCAGAGCAGCTGAGAGTTGGAAGAGACCGGGGATGGAGAGCAAAAGCTGCCGATTTTCTAAACACGTTTTGAAGATGCGTTTGACTCTTCTAGAAAACTGTGTTCACATTTACCCTAAGAAGAGTGATTTCTAAAGTAACTATTTTAAAGCAATTCAGTATTTATTTAGAAAACGGTTCCTCCAAACAAACCCATCAATTATGAGACTGAAGTTCGGGGGACGAACACTGGCATGCGTGCAGACGAAACTCAGTTTGCTCATTAAAGCGAGCGCGTCTCAACGGACAGAAAAAAGGGTGAGCAGGAGCCTTCCACCCCTGGCAGCGCGATGGACGAGACGCCTCCCCACTAGAAATCGCCTGGGAACCTGGGGTGGAAAACATCCGAATAAAACAGGAGAACTTCTGAGAAAGGGGAAAAAGGAGCGGAGCAGCCGAAGTCGAAGCAGCAAGCCCGCCCGGGAGACAGGGCAGCCATCTGCCGACTCCAGAAGCGCAGGGCGAGGTCTCCCCGGCCAGGTGGGCGATGCGGAGCCAAGTCCCCGCAGAAAGTCGGATCCTCCACAGCCACCACCCCAGGGCGGTGCAAGGCTGGAGAAAAGCCACCTGCCATCAGAGGGACACAGGGGACTTCACCTGAATGACTCTCAGCTCCAGGTGGCAAAAGAGCCAGCGTTTCGGAGCATTGGAGGCCACAGACCTGCCCTCATGCAGATTTGGGGTTTGTGCTTACAGTGCCTGCGCGGTCGGTAAGTTCGGCCTAGAAATTAGCTCCGAGTGAGTCTCACGTGTTTGCACCCAAAGCTCACACCAAGTGAGAAGACACGTGCAGTCCCACCAGCCAGATCCCCGGCGCCCTCCACCCGGACCCTCGGTACAAACCCCCCGAAAGCCCACTTTAGTAGTGGGCGTAGCCACTCCTGGGGTCGGGTCTCCCCTACAGCAACTCTAGAGAAGCTGAGAATCGGGACTGGAAGGGTGGAAATACTTGCAGACTCTGCTCATCCACACAGAAATCAGGAAGATCCGGATTTTTCCGTTGGTGGGGAGAGTCGGCAGAGCTGCTAGGGGCAGAGTTCAGATGTGCGTGTGCGAGTGTGTGCACACGCTCATGCTCCCACACGTGTTAAGGTTTCATTTTCAAGATAACCAAGGTGACGTGCAGGACCTTTGCAGGTATAGACGTCACGAAAGGTGCGCGTAGCTTCTACGAAGAAAAGGCTCGAACTTTACAGAACGCAGAGGACAGCTAAACAAGCTGTTCATGGAAAGAAAACCCCAGTCTTAAAAACGTCCATTTGACCCCAATAAATCCAAGAACGCGATGCCATTCCAGTGAAATTTCGCCCGGGCTTTTGTGAAATTTGGCCGATCGCTCCTGAAGCTGTGTATGGACGAGTGGGATGTGGGGACCCGGGAGCGCGCGTGATGCGGCGCAACAGCCGCAGGCGGGACACCGCGCCCCAGCGTTGGGCTCCCGGGACGGCCCGGTGCGGCCGGGTGCGGGGGGGCCAGGGACGCGGCTCCTCCGGCCCCTGAGGCGGGTGGCGGGGGCTGAGCCGGGGACGCCGGAGGCCGCGTCTCCCAGGGAGGGTCTGGCGGGGAGGCCTCCGGGGTGGCTGGGGACAAACGAGGTCCCCAGGGTGCGGCCCGCGGGGGGCCGGGGGCGGCGGGGCGGGAGGGCGGAGGACCACGGCGGGCGCCACGGAGGGCCCCAGATCCCGGCCCTTCCCCACCCGACCCCGCGCGGACCCGAGACCTGGCCCGGCCGTGGCCGAGGCGTCGGGGCGGGGGTCGGCGCGAGGGGTGGGGGGAGGCCCGGGGGCGTGAGCGGCGCGTAGGCTGCTGGGGCGGGGCGGGGCGGGCCCGGACGGAGCCTTCGGAGCTGGCGGCGCCGCGGGCTCCACCGGAGCCTCCGCGCCCGGGGTCTGAGGCCGAGGGAGGCGGGTCGCGCCGCGACGCCGGCGCCGGGAGCGCACCGCAGCCGGGCACGTGATCGGGGCACCTGGTCCAGGCACGCGGTCCGAGCACGTGGAGTGGGCACCAATCCGGGCACGCGGTCCGGAAACGCGGAGCGCACACGTGGTTTGGGCACGTGGTCCAGGCACACGGTCTGGGCACGTGGTCTGGACACGTGATCAGGGCACCCGGTCCAGGCACGCGGTCCGAGCACATGTGGGCACGGGGTTGGGCACGTGGTCCGGGCACGCGGTCTGGACACGTGATCAGGGCACCTGGTCCAGTCACGCGGTCCAGGCACGCGGTCTGGACACGTGATCAGGGCACCTGGTCCAGGCACGCAGTCCGAGCACATGTGGGCACGGGGTTGGGCACGTGGTCCGGACTCGCGGTCTGGACACGTGATGGGACACGTGGTCCAGGCACACGGTCCGGGCACGTGGTCTGGACACGTGATGGGGTACCTGGTCCAGGCACGTGGTCCGAGCACGTGGAGTGAGCATGCGGTCTGGGCACGTGGTCCGGCTCGCGGTCTGGGCACGTGATGGGGCACGTGGTCCAGGCACGTGGTCCGGGCACGCGGTCCGGGCACGTGATGGGGCACCTGGTCCAGGCACGCGCGGTCCGGGCACGCATGGCCGCCCTGACAGGAGCGCCTGTGCCTGGATCCTCGCAGGTCCTCGGGGCCTCGCGATCGCTTGGCTCCTGCCGGTGCCGACGCCGGTCCCGCTGCAGCCCCACAGCCCCGGAGCCCCCAGATGCTCGAGCAGCCCCCCCAGAGCCCGGCCCGCGGTGGCACTCTGGGGGCGCCGGTGGACCCCGGGGCGGGGGTCTGCGGGCGGGACCTCCGCCGAGTCATCGCGGACAGAGCCTCCGCGCCTGTGCGCCCATCTTCGCGCTGGACTGATCCAGACCCCCCACCCCCCACAAGGGTGCAGGAGACGCCCACGAACAGGGGTCCGGGCGCGGGGGGGGGGCGTGTCGCAGACGATGTCCGAGGCTGGTGGGCGCCGCTGTCCGCCGACACAGCCTGTCCTGGTGTGTGTGTCCCAGCGCGCATCATCTAAGTAGTTACGTCTCTCGAGAAGTCTCGCCATGAAGGGGGACGAGGACCATGGCGACCCGGCAGAGGGCAGGGCTGCAGAGAGGGGCCCGAAGGTGGGGGGCTGGGGTCACCACTCAGACGCGCCACCACAGGAGGGGCGAGAAGGTTGGGAAGGGTCAAGGAAGCTCTGCGGGGCCCGTTCCGGGGGGAGCTGCACACTGCCGGAGAGGGGGACACGTGCGGGGTGGCGACCAGGCCGGCCAGCAGGCACAGGGACGCAGGCCGCAGCCCACGGACAGCGCGAGGCTGAAGGCTGGCCCCGGAGCTGGGGCGGTGGGAGCAGGCGTCTGGCCCGGGGCTCCGCAGGGGAGCCATCAGCCCGGCTGAGGCTGACAGGACTCAGGGTGTGTCCGTGAGGGGGGTGCAGAGAGGCCAGTCAGGGGACGAGAGGAGGACCCGAGAGGGGCTGCGCATGGGGGTGGGGAAGTGGCAGATGGCGAGGACGTCAGGGGCAGGAGACCTAGAACCGGGAGCCGGCCCGGGAGGGAGGGGGAGGACCCGCCGTCCCGCGGAGCCTGGGGCCGGCCCCGGGAGCTCACGTCGCATTTCAGATGTCAGCCTCAACGCGGAGGGGGGAGCGGGCAGGAAGCACAGGGAGAGCCGCAGCGTCGCGGAGGGGGCTCGAGGCGGCCGGGTGGGCGGGCGAGGGCCGCCCTGGCCCCGGCTGCACCGTGGAGCAGCCGTAAGGAAAAGGACGTGGCTCTGCTCAGGCCGCCGGGGAGGTGACTCTCTCCAGGGAGCGCACCAAGGCCCCCGGCGGCCCTCGCCCGGGCGTGTGTCGGCCCCCCACCCCCACCCCCACCCCCACCCCCACGGCTGCTCATCCTAAATTGCATCAACGCAGAGCCCCCTCCTCAGGCTTTTCTTGGAGAGTTTGAGAAAAAGGCCCACGGGGTTTTCTTAGTCTGCGACAGACGTACATCAGAGTCCGGGCCAGGCCACGGCCCTAGACACGCAGAAGGGTGAGGAGGGTCCGAGGGGACCAGACACACGGCGCGTGCTGGGGGAATAAGGGCAGAGCAGGCTAGTGAGCCTCCCCCGAACTCGGGTCCCCGGTAACCTTTCTGGCGGGCAGGGAGGGGGCCAGAAACCACGGCTGCTCGGGGCTCTGGGCTCAGGGGACGCCGTGGAGGGCGGGGGGGAGTGAGGCCGAAAGGGCCGCACCCTGCACGAAGGCCAGCGGCTGCCCGTGCCCCCCAAACAGCCGGAGGTTCTTCTCCACAGAGCGAGTCCGCGGTGTGTACCTGACACCCCGCATTCGGGCACGGGGACCCGCAGGGCAGCCGGCTCCTGCCCCTTCGCCTAAAGCGGGGCCTGCCAGTCTCGCCCCGTCGGAACCCCAGTCGGATGGCGGGAGGCAGCAGTGCCATCCAACGGGCCGTCCTCACTGGGCGGGGCCGGAGGCCTTCCACACGCACGAGAGGAGCGTGAAGCTTCGGAGTGAGGGGCGCGGATGACGCAGCGAACACAAGCCCCGCGGGCGGAGAGGGGAAGCCTGGGACAGACGCGACAGCCAGGGGGCGAGCAGCACGAGCTCAGGACGCGCCAGGGAGACGCCCTTGCCAAGCAGGAGCGGCTGGCGACCAGGGCGACGGAGCCGTCAGAAGTGACGCGCGTGGACGCTGAAACACGAAACTCCAAGAGGAGCTCGACGCGAGGTCCGGGAACCACCGAGGAGAGGGAACGGACCCTGGAGGGCAGAACAGATGAAGGGAAAGACCAGCCGCAGGGACTGACGGGGGGGGGGGGGACAGAACAGTGGGGGGGCGATGGACGGCCCGGGCTGCGGCTGACGGGCCCGGCGGGTGGAAGCGCGAACCCGCACCCGGGGCCACGCACGCGAGCGCCCCGCCTCGGGCAGCGCTGGCGCCCAGAGTTCCGCGGAGAAGGACTTGGTGCAGACGAGCGTCCCCCCAGCACACGCATCATCTACCCGCGTGAGGAGGAGCAGAGACGCTCTCACGCAGCCCAGCAAGACGCGACCCAGAGGCTGCAGCCAGGTTACAGACGGGAGGGCCCGGGCTTCCAGGGCCGGGGGTGCGGGAGAGAGTATGACCGAGAGCCGGGGGAGGGGGGACTAAGAAATGCCGTCAAAATAGGACAAAGCTCAGATCTGGGAAAACGAAAACACCAAGAACATCCTCCTGACCGAGAAGCTAGAGCCAAGGGGACACGACGAGGCCCCAAGACGTCTCTGGTCTGCACCCGGCCCACTGCGCACGGCCTATCCTGGAGCCACCACCCTAGGCACCCGGGACCTGCGGCCACAGTGTGGCCCCGCCCCAGAAGCAGGTGGAGATGACACTCAGCAGCTGAGTAAGCCCACTGCCCCAGCCCCGTGACAGCCCCTCAGAAGCCTGGTCCCTGGTAACCCATGGCCTTGGGCAGGAACAGTCCAGCCCTGCCCCTCACCATCCTGATGACAGGAGGGGAGGACCAAAACCCACGTGAGCGTTACCGGCAGGGCCGAGACCCGGGGGAAGGACGCAGACACCTGACACCCGTCGGGCGCTCCTGGGCGCCATCGGCCTCGCCAGAGGCCAGAGGCTGGGCTCAAGGGAATGGGGTCTGCAGGGAGGCAGGTGGCAGGAGCAGCAGGGACCAGTCAGTCCCTAAACCTAGACCTGCACCTCAGGGGACCCGGAGGGATGGGGCGCCTGTCTCAAGAGTTGGCAGGCCCTGAATGGGGGACACACTGAGGGCCCCACCTGACGGGGTGGCAGCTGCTTGCCCTGGACCCTCAGGAAGTGGACGACTTCGGCTAACGCCACTGGCTCAACACAAAACAGCACTTACTGAGTGCCCACCGGGCGGGCGGTGTGCAGGCCCCGCGGATCTGGTGCGGCAGAGGGTGGGCACAGGGGCGGGGGCTGCGGGGGCCGAGGGGGCAGGGCAGGGAGCACTGAGCCCTCTCTCCTGGAGTCGGAGGCAGCTGGGCAGAGTCCCCGTCCCACCTTGACAGTCATACCCTCCTCCGGAGCCTGAGGCTGAGTCTGAAAGAGCAGACACCGCCTGCCGCGCGGCGTCTTGGGGTCACAGAAAGCATGCCCTGCAGTCTGCACCCAACGTTCGCTCCTTCCTCCCCACCCCGACCTGCAGTGGGGGTGGGTGACACGCTTGGGTGCTTCCCCCGGGCTTCAAGGTGGAGGCAGCCTCTGTGGGGCCTAGGAACCTCGAGTGGAGGTCGGTGGAACGCCCCAGGGAAGAAAGGGCTGGGCAGGGACACAGGAGGCTGCGGGGACTATGTGCGCGTGCGCAGGTGCGTGTGTACGCAAGCCTGTGCGGGGTGTGTGAGAGGACACCTGAGATGGTGCACGTGAGCGTGCGAGGCTGTGTGTGAAAGACGTGAATGTGTGCGTGAGGCCGTGCGTGCGTGCACGAGACTGAGCGTGACCGAGTGTGAGTGTGTGCTGCGTGCACGAGACTGAGATTGTGCGCCAGTGTGGGGTGTACAAGACTGTGCTAGTGTGTGTGTGTGAGACGTACGAGTGTTTGTGTGAGGCTGAGTGTGAGGCTGAGTGTGAGACTGTGTGTGTGACTGAGTGTGTGAGGCTGAGCGTGACTTGTGTGAGTGCATGAGTGACTGTGACTGTGACTGTGAGGCTGCGCGTGCATGAAACTAGTGTGACTGAGCAAGTGTGTGAGACTGAGAGTTGTGACTGGGCAAGTGTGCAAGGCCGTGTGCGCGCGTGTGACTGGGGGTGTGACTGAGAGTGTGACTGGGCTGAGTGCGTGAGTGTGACTGTGAGTGGGTGCGAGTGTGCGCGAGTGTGCACTGGGGGCTGCTCCAGCGCAAGGGCCACGTGGGGAAGGGTGAGGAGCAAGAGCAGGGACCGGGCCATCCGGGCTTGTCCTCCTGGGGCCCCCAGCCTGGGGGGCGCGGGGGGGCTGCACTCAGCAAGGAGAGGGGCTCGGGGCAGCCCCGGGCCTTGGCGGGGTGGGGGGGCCTGCGGGCGGCTGCCGGCCAGGCGGCAGGGCTGGCGATCACAGGCTTAAATCCGGGGCGAGAAGGCTTAGAGGGGGGAGCCCAGCCCCCGCCAGTGCATCTGCTTCCGGGGTGGCACTGAGGCCACCGGGTCGGGTGGCGGTGAAGCCCGGGAGAAAGCGCCTGCGAGGTGCCAGGTGGGGGGCGGAGGCCTGCGGGAGGGGCTGCGAGGCCCGCAGAGGGGTCGGGAGGCCCAGCCTCGGCTGCTGACCTTGACTGTGCCCTCCCCCCTCCCAGTGCCCGACGCCCTCCCTGCGCTCAGGGGGCCTGGGCTTCCGGCCCCGGGGGTGCCCGCAGCCAGGGTCAGGAGTTCGACTCATCCTGCTGGGCCAGGTGTACCCCCGGCCCGGGGAGCACCTGTGTGCGGTGGGGCGGGCGGCCAGGTGGGCAGAGGCCAGTCAGCCAGCAAAGAGGGAACGGGAACCCGGGCCACCAGCCTGGCCCAGCCCCGGCACACGCCCAGGCCTGGAGGTTTGGGGCGGATGTCGCCCAGCCCCAGCCGAGCTCTGAAATGCTCCAGCTGTGACAGACAGAGGCAGTGCAGGGGACACTGGGTTCCCTGTGGCCACCGCGTGGGGAGCCCTGTCCTGGGCCTCAGAACACTCAGTGGGACTGAGCAGGACAGCCACGTGCTCATCCCTGGCCAGCGTTGTCCCATCCCCCATTGTCCCATCCCCCGCGTGGCTCCACCCCCCCCCTGATGGACAGCTCGGGCCCTCCCCCTCAGGCCTGAAGGGCTCAGTGGGCCGGTCAGTCAATCCTCAAGGCCAGGGCACAGTCCAGCCCCTACCTGCGGTACCAGGGCCCCCAAAACATTCCGCAGACCTGCCACACCCTGCCACAGCCCGCTCCCCTGCCCTGACTGGCCCATGCCACTGAGGGGGCCTAGGAGGCTCCGCCCAGCCCCCATCTCCGCCTGGTACCATGTCTGTCCCCTGACTCCCTGTCCTGCTCTCAGCCCATCTCCACAGCCCATGAGAGGACGTCCCTGCTCTGCTTCCAAAGGACGTGTGACCCTGTGGTCACCGAGTCAGCAGTGGTGACACCAAGGAGAACGGAAAGGTGCAAGGTGGGGTGCTGGCCCCGCCAGCCAGCGGGTGTGGGTGTGGAGCTGGGCCGGGCCAGCACCAGCCCTGAGCGGCGCAGCCTCCACCCGGCCGCGGCTGCCCAGCAGGAGGCCCTGGGAGGGGCAGTCTGGGGGCACTGGAGGGGGCACGCGGTGGCCTCGGCACCCCCCCTACAGCCCTGGGGCTGGGGATCCCTGACGCTACACCTGATCCCAGCCGCTCCGTCCGTGGACCACACCCCAGTCCCATCTCCAGACGCCCATGCGGACACTGCACCCCGCTGCAGGTGTCCCCCCCGCCCCCGCTCCAAACCCGACTGCCCCCAAGGCAGAGCCCGGCTGGGGCAGGTGGCCAACCACACCTGCAAAATGGCCGCCGCAGGTGCAGCCCCCGCGCCCGCTCTGGACCCCCGTTTTAGCCACGGCCCGCGCCGCCCTCTCACGCGGAGAGGCGGGCGGGCGCGGTGGCCCTGGCGGCGCCCCGGCCAGCTGGGCGCAGGGCGGAGGGGGCCGGCCGCTGTGGCTCCCGCAGGGGTGCGCGCTCCGGACCCGCGTCCCCAGGGCCCGGACGGGGCCACCGCGCGCCCCGGCTGGCATCCGCTGGCCCTAACGGGCTCGTCATCGCGGCACTGCGGGCACCCGGGCGGGGCGGCTCGGGGGGGGGGTCCGCGGGTCTCCGGGGGAGTGTCCCTGTTCCCGGATCGAGGGCGCGCGTCGGGTCCGCGCCGGGGCGACGTCGCGCCCGCGCCCGCAGGCCCCATGACTTGGCATTCCCTCCTCCCCTCCCCCGCCTCGCCCGGCGGCCCGGGGCCCCCGCCCACCCGGCGCCCGGCCGGCCGCGGACCCCCTCCCGGAGGGGGCAGCTAGAGCGAGGGGCAGCGGAAAGGGGGAGCGCGAGGGTCGTCCCCGCAGCGTCCCGGCGCCTGGGGAGCCGCGCGGCCAGGACGCCGCGGCCGGCAGCCCCCCTCCCCCCGCCCGCCGCACCTGTCACCGGGCGACGGCGGCTTGGCCGCGGGCCGTGACCGCTGGCGGGCCCCCCCCCAGGCCGCGGGGCCCCGGAAGGGAGCCGGGGTCTCTCGGGAGAGGACGCGGCGGGGCGGGGGCGCTGGGCAGCGCCGAGATGCGCACGAAGCGCGCGGCCGCCGCCCCGCCCGCTGTTTTGCTCGCGGCGCCCGCACCCGCCCTCCCGCCCCGGGGACCGGCGCGGCTCCCCGCGGCCCCTGCCCCGGGCGCCCCTCCCCCGGCCGGGTGCCGCAGCCGCGCCCCAGCCCCGCGCCCCCGTCCACGGCCGCCCCGTCCTCCCCGCCCGCCGGTCCAGGCGCGGTCGGCGCCGCACCCCGCTCCGCGGCGCGCCCCCAGGAGAGGGGCGGAGCGGGGCCGGGGGGCCGGTGCCCCGGACGCCCCCCTGGCGCCCCCCACCGTCCGGCCGCGCGCGCCTCTCCCTGCCCGCGGCGAGCGCGGGGCGGACGCCCCTGAATTGGCCCCATTGTTCTCGCGGGGACCGGGAGGGTCGGGGGCGGCGCGGGGGGCGCGCTCCCCGCGGGGCGCAGGTGCGGGGCGCCGGGCGCGGCGCAGGGCCGGCCGGGCGGCGGCCTTACCTCCCGGCGTCGCCGCGGGCGGCCAGGCGCGGGCGCGGGGCCCGAGCGCCGAGATGCTGCGGGTCCGGGCCGCGCGGGCGCAGTGACGGCCGCGCCGCGTGACGCGCCGCGCGCCCCCGGCCCGGCCCGCCCCGGCCCCGCTCCCGCCGCGCTGGTTGGCTGCGCGCGGGGCCCCCGCCGCCCGCCGCTCCGTCACGCGGGGATGGGGCCGGGGCCGAGGGGGGCTGGGGCGGGCCGTGACGTCACCGCTGACACCGCGGCGCGCCGAGCGGGGAGGAGGGGGCCCGACGCCCGGGCTCGGACGCGGCGCCCACTTCCCCGCGCGGCTCCCGCGCGTCCTCGCAGGGAAGGGGAAGCGGCGGCGCGCGGCCTCGAGGCCCCGCACCCCCCGATCCCGCCCGCGGACCTCGCGCCCACCCCCCTCGACTGTGACCTTTATCGAGTGAAATCGTCCCCCCGCCCTGGAGCAGGGACGGGGCTCGGGCGCTCCCGGCGCGGGGAGCGGCCGTGGGGGGCGGGATGGGGGCGCGGGCGCGGGCTTCCCAGGTGAGCCGAAGCCCCGCGCGGGGACCGGGGCACCGCGGACGGCCCGGGCGGGGTGATGCAGCCGCCCGCCCGCCCGGGGGGGGGACCCCCGCCCGCCGCCCGCCCCGCCCCGGTCGCCAGGCCCCCTCTGTCCGCCACCCCGTCTCTGCCCTTGACTTTCCTGAACCACCCCCCGGGCCGCGCGCTGCCCTGGGGCCACACGGGCACGGGCCAGCCGCCGTCGGTCCCCAGCTGCTCCGCAGGCCGCGGGGCGGCCCGGTGGCCCCGTGGGCGCCACCAGCCTCTGCCCGCCGCCCGCAGCTGGACGTCTTGGGCGAAGCGGGGACCGCGGTGGGCGCGGTGACATCACGGCCACCACGACACAGGCCCCACGGGCCTGCGGCCAGCGGCCGGGCTCAGCCCCCCCAGCGCCCAGCAGGTGCCAGGCGCTGCCCTCAGGGCCCCGCGCGGGGAACCGCTCAGTCCGCGTGCAGCCCCTGGAGCGGGGAGGCCACCTCGGTTCGCAGCATGCGGGGCGCTGCCCTTAGTGGAACCAGGGCCCTGGACGCGTCCAGCCCTGCGGGGGACCTCCCTGCCCTCTCCACGCCTCCTGGACAGCGCCCCCTCTTTCCGCTTCCTGGAACCACCTGCATAAAGTGTTTTTCCTCCAAACGTTTGCGAGAAACAATAAAACTACCGGGGGCGGGGGGTGCCCTCATCATTTCCGTGTCAGTCACACCGATTTCCCTGGTGAAGCCACTTCCAGAACCAAAATTGTCCTTGCGTGTTTCGTCGAGGTTTAAAAACTCCGAACGTATTTATTCTTACGCCTATCGTTTATTGTTTGTGTCCTTCGTTCTCCCTTTTATCTGGATTTTATTGCATGTTTCTCTTCCAACGTATTAGCACATCTGCAAAGGAGCAACTTTTAGTTTTGTTAATCTCATCTTTCCCTTTATGTCACTCACTTCTGTCCTCATATGTTTTCCTTCTTCTTGCTTCTTCAGATTTGACCTGTTACTCCATCGTGGACTAAATCTGTTTATTTTTAAAGCCCCTGATTTCCTGATCTATTTAAAGCTACAGAAATTCCTTCTACAGCACTGCCACGAATTGGGACATATAATGCTTTCATTATCATTCAGGCTTAAATACTTCTGAATGTCCCTGATAACCTCCTTTTGAATCCATGGGTTATTTAATAATGTTATTTACGTTCCAATTGTATTTCCTTTTATTATAAGCTTTTGTTACCAGTCTCGAATTTCACTGCCCTGCTGTCTGAGAACAAAGTCTGTATTCAGTCAGGATTCTAGCAGATGGCACACTCAAATTGGGTCATTTGAGAAGTGTTTGATAAAAGTACTATTTACAAAGGTGGAGGTCGGAGGTAGAGACCCAAGGCTGGGTGACACATGGGCCTGATGCGGGGGAGGGGCAGGGTGGGGAAGGGCGCAGTCCCTGAGAAGTGCAGAGGCCTCAGCTGAGGATGCAGCCAGTCTGAGCGTCCATCAGGAGGGATAAACCCCTGGACCTCACTCTCCCTCCTCCCAGGGTCAGACGGGGGTCCGTTTGGCTGAACCCAAGGGACAGCCGAAGGGCAAGGGCACCCAGCGGCGAGGTCCATTCAGGGTGGTCTCTTAGAGCGTGGGGCAAAGGGGCATAAACCAAACACAGCGACCCACCGTGCATGGAATTTCGCTCCGGGAATTTATTGAGGTTTCTCCGGGGCCTAACACACGGCCTGTCTCTGTTTGAGGGATCTGAGAGTTCTGTCTAGATTTACTAATTCATCATTATTATTTTAATCATGATTTGGACAATTCTGCTAATTTTTGTCTGCTCGAGCTATTAAATTACTTTTTAATTAAAATCTCTAGTTACAATTGTTGACATACCTATTTTGCCTGAAATTCTAGCAGATGTTACTGGATGATTATTGAGGCCTAGTCTTAGGGGTCTGAATGACTGACGGATGTGCATTATCATTCTGTGGCCTTTTTTGTTGTTGTGTTTTTTTCATTTCTTATTTTTTTGCCTCAAATCTGAATGCCATACATTAAGATGTCAACCCAGTTCTTTGTTTCCTGTTTGCCTGGTACGTATATTGCCAACTTTTTTGTTCCGAACTTCGAATCAATTTTTAAATGTATCTCTTTTAGGCAACCCAGTGTTGGAATTTTTTAATCTAATGTTTCCACCTTTTAATTGGAATTTAATTTACTTACATGTTATAATAATCTCTGTTTTACTGAGACTTATTCCATTTACTGTATTTTTTCCTATTTCTTTCTCTTTGAGGTTAGTGTTTTCTTCTGCTGGTTTATCCTTATTCTTATTTTTATTCTTGTGACTATTGCCCTTAATTTAAGGCCCTCTTTCTTTGTCATTTACCCTGTGTACCCGCTGTAGTAATGTATTGCCCCTAACTTTCAAGTACTTTACCTTGGTCGCATAATCCTCACTCGCAGGCACTGGCAAAGTGGCCCAGAATTACAGTTCTGAGTTATTAAGAATATATTTTTTCTTTTTTTGGTCCTTGGTTTTTAAAAAATTAAAATACATTCCAGGATGCTTGGTTATCTTATTTCCCATACCTCCAGAGGCCTCTCCTGAATTTGGGTTACTTACGAAATACAAACTATCATTAATGTGGATGTTGGGGTGGAAACATTCTGAAATTCCACGTTCTTGAGGATACTTTTCTTATACTTTCAATTCGGCCGTATGTAAAACTCTAGGTGCAAAGTCTGTTTCCTTCAGGACTTTAAAAATGTTACTTTGTGGTCTCCTTGTATGCTGTTGAGAAGTCCAGCATCCCTCAGGTTCTCGTTCCAAGTTCTTTCTCTTGGGATGTTTCTAGAACTTTCTAACGGTGTGCATTTTTTGGTATCTCCTCTGTTTCACAGTCCGTGAACCCGTTCAGTTTGAGTTTATTTCTCTTCAATTTTAGAAAATGTATCTCCCCTGCCTTTCAAATGTTTTTCTTCCCTGCCGTAATAACTGTCTTCGTGTGGGACACCTGGCATCTGCACGCTGTCCCTTCTACCCTCTGTCCGCTCACCCGTCTCTTTACTTTCTAACTCTCCTCTCCCATTGCCTTCTGGGTGGTGCCAAGATTCAACATCCCCCGCCCATCGAAATGACTGGACTGACACTCAGATCTTCACATTTTAGCCCTGCCACGGCACACCCGCCTCAGTTCTTCCAACCCACGGTCAAACAGCAAAAACTGAACGGAGCAAGTTTAAAGATGAAAGTGGCTTTATTCCGAGATTCGGGCCCCGGGCAGCATCCCACCCAGCAGGGGAAAGGAGCTCTGGGAGCTGCAGAGGAAGGGGAGATTTTTGTAGACAGAAAGGGGGCAGCAGAGGATGTTTCTAGCAGAGAGTGGGTGGCTTCAGGCTCCGGTCACCCTTGTTGGGGATGGAAGGGGTCTTCGGGGTTACCTCACTGGCGCTGACCAGGAAATTCCAGGCTGACCGTTAAAGGTCACGTTCTTGGGAGAGGCCGAAAGGGAAGTTAGGCTGGGAGAGCTGCACTCAGCACGGTGCCTCCACTTTGGGTCTGCTGTCTCTTTTTAAGCCACGTCTGATTCCCGTTTCAGCATCTCCTTTCAGTATGGGCTCCAGGCTGCGCGCCGTGACTCCCTGGTTTGAAAAGTCACACTTCAGATGTGTCCTGTTGGTCAGTTGACGTGCAAGCAAGGGCTTCGCCCCTCGTGGACCCCACACAGCTCCTGGAAAGGTGGGTGGGGGGTGAAATTGTGGATTTTCCTCCCACAAATAAAGAAAAAAAAAAACAGTAAATTTGATGAGTTCAGAACAAATGTCAAGGGATCTCCTCACGTGCAGTTTTGGGCTGCCGCCCTCATTCTTCCCACAGGCAGGCCCTCAGAAAATGTTCAGACTCGTGTTTCAGAAAGTCCACGACAAACCTGTTTCACCTCCTTCCAGTATGGAGAGGAGGCCACCCTTGAAGACCAGGGAGTGAGGGGTAGGGTACAAGAGAAGCCACGCACAGCCTGCAATTTAAATAACATGAAAATGATCCTACACCATGACTAAATTCTTCTTCTCTGGAATGCAAGGGTGGTTCAGTGTTAGAGATGGTGCATAATCTACCATTCTAGGAAGCCTCAGGATAAAAAGAAATAGGATGGTATCAGCTGCAGAGGTGTTAGACCAAGGGCCCATCCATTCCTGGTTAATAAGAGAATAACCGAACCCTTTGGGGAAAGATGGTTTTGTCCTTCCCTTGAAGAAACAAGCCCCGCGGGGTCTCAGTGCGTGAGCCATCAGCGCGCAGCCAGGATCAGACTCCAGCTTCACTCTCGTCAGCTGTGTGACTCCAGGCAAGTTCATTAGTCCCTAAGTCTGTCACCTCTCCTGCAGATGGGAGGAGAACAGGACCAACCTCATACAGTGGCAGTGAGGGTTCACGTGTGACATGATGAAACCGGGGCTGGGCGTGGTGAGCGCCGTGCAAACAATAGCTGTAACGGTGAAGCCACAAAAAGGTCCCCAGTACAGGGAGGGACGTGCACTGCCACATTCGTTTTATTTAGAAATATCAGCAGTTGCAATTACAAATGAGAAAAAAAAGTAAAAATTTTGAAAAGGAAGAAGTTATTTTTTATAGACAATGTGATTGTCTACCTAGAAAAACTATGGGAAACAGTAAGGTAGGGGCAGGTAAGAAAAATTATCACTGAGAAGGCAGGAGTTTCCATAAAAACAAACAAAGACCAGGTGGAGCCCGTGATGGAGGAGCAATCACAGCAGCACTAAGAAAGGTAAAATGCCCAGAAGAACCAGAAATGTGCAGGTTTCTCCTTTATAGAGAAACTATATAGAAAAACTGAAAATCCACTGAAAAGCGGTAAGTTAATGAAAACGCACAGCATCCTCTTGGAAAGGAAGGTCCAGTTTTCCCTACATTGAAACTACACATTTGATATAATCTCAATTAAAATAGCAGGAGAGGTTCGCACGGGAAAACAGACACGCAAGACCGGTCAGGAAAACTGGTAAAAAGGTGAAGAGCAAGAAGGATCTGCCCCATTAGATGTTAAAACATTACAAAATCCTAATTAAAAACGTATCAGTCTCTTCTGGTCGGGACAGGGGAACAGGGAGTCGCTGTGCGTGCCTCCTCTCGTGACTACATCAAAATCACAACTAAAATACAGAACAGCCACTGTGGGAGCTGCCTGAGGTCTGACTGAACAGTCCTACAGCTAGAGACACACAGAAGAGGCCACCTGAGACTGGTAGGAGGACAGAGACGTGGAATGGGCCGGTCCCACACCCACTTGTGTGGTGGTTGAGACTCAGGAGAGAGTTCTTGGCTACAGAGGTCCCCCTGGAGGAGCGAGGGGTCCCGGCCCCACACCAGACTGCCAGACAGGGTTCCAGTGCCGAGGAGAGAAGTCCCCACAGCATCCGGCTGTGAAAACCACTGGAGATGGTGACTGAGTGGGACAGAGGGCTGCGGGAGTCCCAGGCATCCTCTTAAAGGGCCCTCGCGTGAACTTACCCCTGACAGACTCCCCGCTCTGAGCTCCAGCACTGGGGCCACAGCTCAAAAGGCACCAGGGACACATGGAGAGGAACAGGGTTGTGTGGCTGAAGGAGCAGCTTTCTCCCGGACAGAAGTGCTGGCGGAGGCCGTTGGTCCTGTTTGAGCCCTCCCCGCTCCCAGCATGCAGATGCAGGTGGCTGCCCTCTCTGAGTCTCCATCAACCTGGCTGACGCCATCTGCCCTGTCCAGCTGATTCCCCAAGACCCGGCCGCTCCCAACGTGCAGCGCTACCGAAGCCACTTCCAGCGGCCTTTCCATACAAGTAGCTCGTCTTGGTTCATGCTGTGAACTTTCCCAAAATCTCTCAAAGGTCCGCAAACTCCAATCAGGTTTGGGCTCAGTGTGCCCTGTACCTCTTGCCGAGCAGCCTCAAGCACTAGCAGCAGCTGGCCTCGGTTCCTGGCTTGGCCTCTCCAGGCACATCCAAGCCCAGCATGGGCGATGGAAAGCAAGGGATTACAACCAAGGTTACTTTACCCAGCAAAGCTATCAGTTAGGATTTAAGGACAGACAAAGAGCGTCCCAGACAAGGAAAAGCAAAAGGAATTCATCACCACCAAGTGAGTATTACAGAAAATGTTGGAGGGACTTTAAAAAAAAATTTTTTTAGATAAAAATATGAATAATAAAATGGCAATAACTACATATCTATTAACAACTACTTTGAATGGAAATGGATTATGTGCTCCAATCAAAAGATACGGCGGCTAAACGAATTAGAGAACATGACCCTTTCATGTGCTGCCTGCAGGGGACTCACTCCAGATCAAAAGATGCCCACACACTGAAAGTAAAGTCATGAAAAAGGTATTTCTTGAAAATAGAAATGAAAAAAAAAATCTGGGATAGCAATTCTTATGCCAGACAAAATGCATTGTAAAACAAAAGCTATAACAAGAGACAAGAAATGACTCAGCAATCCCATTTCTGGAGATTTGCCTGAAGAGACCCGAAACACTACTTTGAAGGGACGTGTGCACCCGTATGTTTGTTGCCGCGTGTTTACACCAGCCGAGATCTGGAGCCCACCTGATGTCCATCAACGGATACGGAATGCATGTGCGTACGTACAGCGGAATATCCATCGGTGGGTAAACGGATAAAGAAGAGGTGGTACGCACAGTGGATGCTACTCAGCCATTAAAAGAATGAAGCCTTGCCACCTGTCACAACATGGATGGACCTAGAGAATACTGTGCTGAGTGAAGTCAGACAGAGGAAGACAAATGCCATATAATTCCACTCACACGTCGAATCTAAAGAACACATAATCCCACTTACATGTGGAATATAAAGAACAAAATAAACGACTAAAACACAAACTCATAGATACAGAGAACATTTTGAGACTTGCCAGATGGGAGAGGATTAGGGTGGATGGAAAAAAGAAAAAGGATCAAGAAGTACAAATTGGTAGTTGTGAAACAGTCAGGGGGCTGTAGAGTACAGCGTAGGGAATATGGTCAATGATATTGTGATAACTGTGTCTGGTATCAGGTGGGTACTGGATTTATCGGGGTGATCACTTTTCAAGTTGTATAAATTTTAATCACTATGTTATACAGCTGGAACTGATATAATATGTGTGGCAAGTAATAACTGAAAATTTAAAAAATTAAAAAGATGTCAGTATTGAAAAAGAAATAGATCAAAAGCTTATGATGAGCTACAGTTTCAAATAATTTGAGGAAAACAGATGATGCCATCTCTGGTGGGGGACACTGTGGGAAACATATAAAGTTGGATCCCACCTGACACGACATAGAGATACATTTCTGAGAGTAAAGATTTACGGTCCGATGGGTCACCCTTGAGGCCCGGACCTGCTAGAGCCATGTGAGTGACGGTGAGAAGAAAACCAGGTCACCGGGCTCCCGTGTGGGGGCAACCCGGGTCTAGACGCGCCCAGAGCAGCAGAACAGCCAAGGAAGGCCCTGGCGGGAGCTTGAGAGCAACCCCCACAATTCCAGAAGGAGGCCTGGAGAGATGCTGAAACTATGGCTGAAGAAACAGCAGATTTTCCAGAATTGCAGACAGACGCATACTCGGTGAGCAACGAGCACGATTTCAAATAGAAAAAAATAAAACCAACTCTGCAGGACACCGCAGACCGCATGAATGCGCGCACGCGCACACACACGTACACACGCGTGCACACACACGCGCATGCACACACATACATGCACACACACGCGTGCACGCACACACGCGTGCACGCACACACGCATGCACACACGCACACACGCGTGCACACGCACACACATGCATGCACACACATGCACACACGTGCACACACATGCACACACGTGCACACACATGCACGCACACGCACACACACATGCACGCACACACACGCGCGCACACACGCACATGCATGCACACACACGCGTGCACACACACACACACGCACACACGCACGCGCACGCACACACGCACACACGCGTGCACACACGCACACACGCACACGCACACACATGCATGCACACACATGCACACACGTGCACACACATGCACACACGTGCACACACATGCACGCACACGCACACACACATGCATGCACACACACGCGTGCACACACACGCACGCACGCATGCGCACACACACGCACACATGCACACGCACACACACGCGTGCATACGTACATACGTGCATACATAGGAGGGGGCGGGCGGACGGGTTACCTGGCAGAAGCGACGGTCAGGGGCGCGGCGGGGTGAGGCTGGCCTGCCCCGCCCCCGCAGGACCGTGGGGCGGCGGGCTGCAGGCTGCGTGGGACCCGCGGGGAGTCCAGGCGACGCCCGTGGGTCGCGGAGGAGGCGTCCGGCCTCGGTCCCGCCCGCAGCCCGAGGCCCCGCCCCGCCGGGCCCCGCCGCCCGCGCCCTCCGCCCTGGCGGGGGTCGGCCCGGGACCCCGGGAAGCAGGCTCCGCCGCCCGGAGCCCCTGCTGGACACGGGGCCCCCTGGACCCGCGCCCCTGGAGGGCGCCGCCGCGTTGCCGTGGCAACTCCCCGGGAGCCTAACTCCCGGGCCTGCGCTGCGGGGCAACGCCGCTGCCATGGCAACGCCGCTGCCATGGCAACGCCGCTGCCATGGCAACGGCGGGCGGGTCCGGCCGTGCATCCGGAGCCGAAGCCGGGCTGAGCCAGAGCCAGCCGCTGGGAGAGCCCGGAGCCCGGCCTGAGGGGGCCAAACCCGGGTGGGGGCGGGGCTTGCGGGCTGGAGCTGCATCGCGGGGGGCGGGGGGTCCAGAGCCCACCCCGGAGCGCCCCGCGGGCCGGGAAAGCTGGTCTCACACGTGGGGAAACTGAGGTGGGAACGAAAGGGAAGCACCTGCTCTAAGCTCGCCGGCCGGACCCTTTTCCTCCCAACTGAGCAGGTCCAGGCCCCAAGGGACCGGTGTGGGACGCTTTCCCCGTGATGGACTCTGGATCCCGTGCCCACGCAGTCCCTCGACCAGCTGAGGCCCCCTGCCCTCCGGGTCCCTGCGGACCCTTAGGCACGCCCTCCCTGCCGCACTGCTGCAGCCTTGCTCACCCCGTAGTCACACTTTCTCTTCAGCCTCCGTAGACTCTCCCTAAAACAGATTTCTCACCCTCCCAAGCCCTCTTCGGACACAGCCTCCATGCAGCCTTTCTGCCGTCACCACTGGACGAACGTTCCCTTGTTCCGAGTTCTCCTCTGTTCCGTCCCGGAGAGCCTCGGTCCGGTCTAAAGTGGAGACAACGCCCTCCTTTGGGTCCGGGGAAGAATAAGACGATGTGCCATCAAGGAGGGTGTGAACCGTGTGAGAACCCGCTGTCTGGGCACAGTCCTGGGCAGGAGCGAGGCTGGGGGTCCCAGACCGCTAGGCCTGCTCGTGTGCAGAGCTGCCGGGAACCTCAGCAGGTGCGGACAGGGTCCCTGCACCACCTGGGGCTGCCGAGACGCGGTGGAGACCAGGCACCAGCCACCACAGCAGAACCCGTCACTGGCCTGGCACATGCGGCGGGTCTGGGGACTGCGAGGTGCCCAGACTCAAGCCCAAGGGCTGGGACTCTCGACCAGGCTGACCTAAGGCCTGGCTGGAGCGGAGCTGACCGGAGGCTCCAGCTGGACAGGCCACAGGGGAGCGCAGAGGGGCAGCTAGCAGACGGGCTGCAGACACCCGCCCTGGCTCTCACCAGCGGCCGGGCCCGCCCGGCATTCGCATCATGAGGCAGAGTTTGCAAGTGCTTGGTTTCCAATACCTCACGCACTCTTGCCCAGGAAGGCAGCATCTCCACCCCCATTTTGTGGGTCAAGGAACTGAGGCTGAGAGGCTCGACAAGGCCCCCAAGGGTCGGGGGGGGGGTGCCTGAGGTCGATCCGAGCTAGACCCCTGGCCTAACGCTCTTCCTGAGACTCCGGTAGCTTCTCGGCGGCCAGAGCAGCAGGGCCCAGCAGCTTTGGGGCACGGTGGGCAGGGGTGCCCTCAGCTGGCCCACCCAGGCTTTAATTAATGGAGCCCCCGTCCCTGGAAGTGGGCCGGGCCGGGGTCCCTGCCCCTTCACAATTCCTAATCTCACCTGTTGCGGTGTCCCCCGGAGGTGGGCCCCATGCTGAGAGCTTTCACGGGCGAGTGAAGTATCCCGCAGGAGAGAGCCATTGCGGGGTCCCAGGCTCAGAAACCCGGCCCCGCGGGGGAGACGGGGCAGAGCTGGGAGACCCCCACCCAGCGGGGGTGGAGCCTGGCGAGGCCCCACGTGGAGGGCCCTGGGCCTCCGGGCGGCCATCAGGGGCCCGCGCTGCGCAGCGCCGCCGGGCTCTGCTGCTGACTCAGCGTGGCCAGCAGCGCCGCAGCCCGCGGCCGGGCCGGAGCCCAGTGTGGGGCCCGTGTCCGCAGAGCGGCGGCTGCCGTGGCACCCTTAGTGACCCGGGCCGGAAGGAAGAGGCCAACACTCACGCCACCCCCCGCACCCCCACGGCTCCCCCCGTTTTCCCTCCTCTGCGGGTCCACAAGACCCTACACGGCCCGGCTGGGCCTGGCACGGGAGGGCACCCCCTCTGTGCTACGACTGTGCTGTTGGTCGGCTGCGCCGAACCAGCCAGGACGCCCGGACAGCCAGGATGTCCAAGCGGCGCGGAGGATGGAGGGTGGGGCGGGACCCCCGGCGACTCAGGCGTGGACGTGGTCAGTCGAGACCCGAAACCCCACTTCCTCGGTCAGCCTCTGGCCCTCTGTCCCCAGAGGCTGACCCCTCTGGGCTCCAGGTTGGTGTCAGCCAGAGGTAGGGACCAGCGGGAGGTGGCGTGTGTGGAGGCCAGGCGGTCCCTCCTTTTCCGGACTGCCACCAAGCCGAGGGCTCTGGTTCCTTAGGCCTCCCCCAGGCTCCTGTGTGGCTCTGTCCCCGTGCTCTCCAGGAGAAAGACTCCCTGTGCCACTAACGCCTGGGCTCACCCTCAGGTCCCTAAGAGGCCCCAGGGGAGAATCTGTGCCTCCCCCGGCTTCTGGGGACATCTTCAGAGCCAGAGGCGCAGCATCTTCCAGTCTCTGTCTCCATCGGCACCGGAGGCCTCCCGCCCCCTCTGCGACTGACTGATCTCCTGTCTTCCTCTTGTGAGCGCCCTTGCGACGGCATTTAGGGACGACCTGGAACACTGCCCCTCTCAGGAGCCTGAAGTCAGTCCCAGCTGCAAACTCTCCTTGTCAAGTCCGCAGCTTCCGGCACACAGGCCCCGACACCTGTGCGCCTCCGTTCGGCCCGCAGGCTGTGCGCCTGGGTCTCTGACACCTAGGTGTTGAGGGGACGAAGCCGGGGACACCAGCTCCGGCTGGTTTCGGCCCATGGGTCCTCCTGTTCTGCAGGCCGCGTGGCTCGGGCCAGTATTTCCCAGACGTCCCCGCTGTGACAGGTTCCGCCAGCCCCAAGAACTCACAGGGGTTTTGAAGGCCGGGCCAGCGTGGTCGGCGGCCCCTTCTGGCGGGGGCACGGGGCCGTCCTTCAGGTCATTCCAGGTGCCAGAGGTCATCACACCCCGCAGGAGACCTTTCACGTTCAAACCCGCCACGGCGAGTTCCACGGAGCCCCGACTGGTGCGACCCGCAGGAGGCAGCCCTGGCGACAGCTGACCGTTGCCGCTGCAGATCATGGCCAAAGTGTGAACGGGCGTCCTGGTTTTGTGTCAGCCACACCGGGCCCAGTGGCTGCCACCGTCCACGCGTGGACGCCCCATGCCGAACCCGAGCGACTTCCGCTCTTGGCGTGGACCCGTCGGTCCCCTGCTCACGCGGCTGCCGGGAGGCCCCCAGCGCGTCACGGACCCCTCCGGCTTAGCGCCCGGAGCCAGGGCTCTGGGGCTCGAGGCGAGCTCCCTGAGGAGACGCCCCCCGTTCCACACGCGCGGGAGGATTTGGGTGAAGCATCGGGTCCGGGACGGCCGTGAAGCTTTGGCAGAGTGAGACAGGTGGCCGCGGGGTCGGGGGACCCGATCAGGGAAACAGGGGGGACAGGTGTGGGTGTGGTGAGGCTGGCGGTGGGGCCCAGGGTCCACATGCCCTACGTGTGTGTCCCCTTAGAGAATTCCGTCGACACTCACGCTGACGACACTTTAAAGCCGTGATCGTCCCGAGTCAGGCTCTGCCACGCCGTCCTTCCCACGAGTGTCCACTCCCCGGTCACTGCAGCTGTGTGTCCCCAGACTCCAGCCACGGGAGGTCACTGTTGCGTCGCTCACGCCACCGCAGAGCCAGGCCGCGGCGGGCACCACCCTCCCTGAGGGCGGGACCGAGGGGGCAGGGCAGGTCCTGCGGCCGCATCCGCCCCGCCCAGAACAACCAGGCTTCGTGCTTCCGCCACCTGGAAGGACGAGAAGAGGGCGCGGGGCTCCCAGCTGGGACTCGGTCTGGCCCACGAGCGTCACTGTTCCCCGTGGTCCCCTCGCCTCTTCTGTCCAGGGTTGGGGCCCAAGCACAGGCTTTTGGAGTCAGGTGACCTGTGACCCCAGACCTACCCCCTGAGGCCTTCCTGTCCTGCCGGAAATGCTTCTAGAAAGTCTGGGGATTCGATGCCCACGTGTGGGGCCTCTGCCTCCGGGCACAGGAGGCCCCCCTGGAAGAGGCCTCTCAAAGCCCTTTCCTCGCTGTGACGTGTCACTGCTGTAGGTGACGTCCGTGATTCTGTGGGGCTCTCGGGAGGAACCCCAATGGGCCTTCCTCGCTCCTGACGGCACCCGGCACCCTGTCACGTCGTGAACCACCCCAAATGGGAAAAGGGCGGAGGCCCCACAAGGCCCCGAGGATCACGACACGCAGAGCGGGCGCCGTGGGAGCCCCAGGAACCCCAGTCGCCGCTGCCCGGGCCAGCAGGCAGGCAGGCCACTGCCGTCGACAGCCCGCGTCCCTCCCCGCGGCCGGGCAGGTCTCCCGCCGGCCGCGCAGTGCCCGGGAGCAGGAGCGTGCGGAGCAGCAGCTACAAGTGTCCCGGCCCTCGTCCGCGTCAGGGCCCGGAGCTCGGGAGCCGCGCCGGCGACAGCGCCCTGGGCTGCACCCTTCACGTCAGCCCGGGCCACCCGGGGCAGCTGGCTCACACCTGCACGACGCGGCCGCTCGGGTGCAGCAGACCTCGGCCCCGGCGACCGCTCGCGTTGGTCCCATCGGCTGCGGAAACCGAAGCTGAGCTAAAAACACGGGCTCAGTCGACCGCAGAGTGCGGCAGGCCGCAGCCTGTGGGCTCCCCCAGCGCCGCGGAGCTCAGGGACCCCCGGGCTAGGGCGAGCTGGGCCTGGGAGGCCGGCCTGTGGGGGTGGGGGGGCAGAGTGGGTGCCAGGTCCCGGTCCGGCCCGCGCGCCCCTCACAGACCCCGTGGCTGCTGGACGGGACCCTGGCCAGGCGGGGCGGGGTGGCCGGCTGGTCCCCGCAGAGCCACGGGACACGGCTCCCGCCCCCCTGGCCGGGCGGCCCTCATCTCCAGGATCCCAGGAGACGGGGCTCTTCACCTGCCCTGCTGTTCACGGCCACCGACGGCTCCGCAGCTCCCAATCGGCCGCCGGCCTGAGGAGACGCCCCCGCCGATTGCGACAGCTCCGCTCCCTGTGACATCAGCTCAGGACGCTTCCCGTTCGGGAGCAAAACACACACACCTCCCCGGCCTCCTGGCCTGCACCTGCCCGCCCACGTGCCAGGCGGGGCAGGAACACGGCACGCAGTGGAGCCCGGCCCGGGGCGGGGGGCCAGGCAGTCAACGCGTGACCCACCTGGCATGTGGCGTGGCGAGCTTCCTCTGGGCGAGTCGGGGCGGCGCTTCGGCGGGACAAGAATGACCAGGGTTGACTGAAGTCGCAGGGTTTGCGGACGGGAAACACTCGGAGGCGACAAACAGCCAGGGCGTTCGGGAGGGGAGTGGGCAGCCAGGGGTTACAGCGCAGAGCGCGTTCCCGGGAAGACCCGGCCCTGCGTCCTCGGCTCCTGCAGGCCCCAGGCGGTCCTGTGCCCAGCACATGGGGCTGTCCCCTCCAGCTGTTTATTCTGCGTCTTCACAGAGGGGCACCCCCCCCAGGGCCTGGCGGGTCCCCATGCCCCCCGATGCCACGGCACAAACCCAGCCCAGCGCTGAGGGCTGAGGGGGTCCGTGCTGAGCTGCCGTCCCCGTGGGAAGTCCCTGTGGGAGGGTGCCGCCTCCTGGGTCACCTGCAGAAGCCCAGGGCGTCAGATCCCTGAGGCAAGCGCGGGCCGTCGGGCCCCACGGGCACTGTGAGGAACACGCAGGCCGCTCAGAGCACAGGGGCCTCTCTGACCTCCGGGCGGTGGCCCTGCGGGGTGGGGCTCCTCCGGAGGGGGCTTCACTCGCCTCTGTTCTCCCGCCTGAGGACGCTCCCACGCACGTGCCCGTGGCCGGCGTGTGGACGCCAAACCTCAGGGCCGTGGGCAGGGGGGGCGGACGAGGCACTGACGTCCGACGGGGCCGGAACGACCCGGTCCTCGGCGTGCCTGTGTGTCCGCACACACGGGGCAGGCGCATTTTCCAATTGGGGCCTTTCCACGAGCTGAGCCAGGGTCAGCGAGCCGTGGCCCCGGGGCCCTATCTGGCCCGCGCTCTGCTTTGTGAATACAGTGTGATCGGCGCAGGGCCACGCCACTGTCACCCGTCTAGCTCTGCAACGTCAGGGCTGCTGTGGGCCACACAGACTGGACGACCTGCCGGGTCTGAGTATTTGCTCTCGGGTCCGTTGGAAAAAATCGGGGGCTGCCCGCCACCCGGGACAGCTGCGGGGAGTCGGGAAGAGGGCCCGGCAGGTGGAGGGTGGCTGGCCGGCTGCCCTGCAGGGACTGGACTCTGAAGGCCCCTCCTCCCCACCCAGGGTTCAGCGCCCGGCTCAGGCCCTGACCAGGGGTCAGGGAAGGTCGGGCGGGCGGAGCCGGAGCCCATCCCCCAGCCTCACCTGTGACGCGGCCTGTGCCGCCCACGCACGGCCGCGGGGCAGCGGGGAACGCTCTGCGCGCTGACCTCGCCAGCGTGTCCCTGGGGCTGCAGGCGGCAGGCGGGGTGGGGACCATGGCCTCGCACCAGATGCTCGTGGCTCCCCCAGCGGCCCTGCGCTCACCCCTGCGGGTGCCCAGCCGGCTCCTGCTGGGGCCCGGCCCCTCCAACCTGGCCCCCCGAGTGCTGGCGGCTGGGGGGCTGCAGACGATCGGCCACATGCACGAGGAGATGTACCAGGTGGGCCGGCGGGGGCGGCGGGCAGTCCCGGAGCCGCCGCCCGGCCGCGGGAGGGCAGGGGCCGGGGCCTGACCGGCGTGCCCGCTGCCCCTAGATCATGGACGAGATCAAGCAGGGCATCCAGTACGTGTTCCAGACCAGGAACAGCCTCACGCTGGCCGTCAGCGGCTCGGGGCACGCGGCCCTGGAGGCCGCCCTGTTCAACCTCCTGGAGCCCGGGGACGCCTGCCTGGTCGGGGTCAACGGCATCTGGGGGCAGCGAGCGGCCGAGATCGCGGAGCGAGTCGGTGAGGGACGGGGCAGAGGGTGGGGTGTGGCCCTCGAGCCACCCCCCCAAGGCCTCCCACCGCAGGCAGGATGCGTGGCAGTGCCCCCCGCCAGCCAGACGCCAACCCAGGCCCTTCCCCAGCCCCTCGGGGGCCTCCCCCCTGCCCGCCGGCCTGGCCGTCTGGGTGCTTGAGGGACCCCTGCCCGCCAGCCCTGGGCATCCACGTGCTCAAGGGACCCCAGCATTGGGGTCCACTGCAGAGGAGCCCCTGGTCTCAGCTCTCACGGCTCCCTGGGGTCGCCAGGGCCACCTCTGCTCTGCACAGGACAGCGTTTCGGGGGACGCGGCCCCCTTTCCGGAGGCATAGCCAGGCTTTCGCCTCCGGAGTAAACTTTCTAGAGACCAACGTCGAGCGCAGGCGTGTGCGGGCTCAGCGTCCGACCGCGGCTTTGGAAAGCCGGCAGCTCCGGCGAGGTCGGCTCCCGGTTAATGGACAACCTCTGATGGCTCACGGGGCCCCGACCCCTCGCCCTGTCCCCGGGTCCACACGCTGGTGTCGGGGGGACTCGGGCTTCGGCAGAGGTCGGGCCCCCCGGCGGACCGTGGCGCCCACACTCCAGTGGCCCTGACTGCCCGCCTGGACGGGCCCCTGCCCTTCCCCGCCCCCGCACCCAGGCCTCGGCTCTCGCCTGAGGCTCGGATGGCCCTGGGCCTCCCCACTCCCAGGCAGGGGTCCGAGAGAGGGACAGGACAAGGAGCCCTGGGCCTCCGAGGCAGGCGAAGCCTGTGCACGCCCCTTCCCACTCACCCCTTCAGCAGACACGCGGCCCCCAGACCACCCTCTGCCGGGGCGGCACCGCCAAGCCAGCCTCGTAGGTGGCTCGCTTATTCCTGGTGCGAGGCCGAGGAGAGCGCCAGGGGCTGGGGGGGCAGTGGACTGAGGCTGGCCGCTGCCATCAGGGCACCCCGAGGTCCTGGTCCTTCCTGTGGCCTGCTCGGCGCGGCCGCCCCCACCCCGTGCGCCAGGGCCCGGGGGCTCACTTCTCCGGCCCCTCCCCAGGCGCCCGCGTGCACCGCATGATCAAGGACCCCGGAGGCTGCTACACCCTGCAGGAGCTGGAGGAGGTGGGCGGGGACCCGGCCTGGGCGGGACGGGAGGACTCCTCCTGGGAGGGGCCGCCGGCCCAGGTGGGGGGAACCCTCGTCCCCGTCTCTGCCCGCAGCTGCCGCTTCTGTCCCTCCCAGGGCCTGGCCCGGCACAGGCCGGCGCTGCTGTTCCTGACCCAGGGGGAGTCGTCCAGCGGCGTGGTGCAGCCCCTCGACGGCTGTGGGGAGCTCTGCCACAGGTGGCCTGTGCGGGCGGCAGCGGCGTCCCCCAGCCCGGGGGGCGGCTCGTGAGGCCGAGTCCCTGCCCAGCCTCAGTCGCGGTGTGGGGAGCCTCGATGTCCTCCTGGCCCCGTGCTGAGCCTGGGGGCACCGCCTTCCCAGCAGGGCCCGGCCTGCCCACCGTGGCCGCTGTCCGCCGGTCGCCGTGGCCAGGGCAGGCTTGGCACTGGCCCAGCTGCCCAGATCCCAGCCCCACGCGGGCCTCCCGCCCCCACCCCCGCGTGGGCGCACAGGGCCTTGGCGGAGTGGGGGACCCTCCTGTGGCCGGGTCCTGCTCCGCTGAGCTGACCAGAGGCTGGAGGAAGCCACGGCCAGGCAGGCCCGCCTCAGCCCGAGGCCGCTGGGCACCGCCGGCTTTCTGGGAACCTGCGCTGTGGTTCCCGCGGGTCACCTGTCCCTGCGTGGACCCTGTCCTCTCCGGGCGCTGGGCTTCCAGTCGGGGGGCCGTCAGCAGACGGGGGCCCAGGCCGGTGCCTCCAGCTCCGGGAGCCCACGCAGCCCTTGGCCTGAGCCTTGGAGCCCCCAGCCGCCCCCGGGACCCCGGGCAGGAGCCTCGGCACCCCGGGGCCCATGTGGACACCGCTCTGCCCCACGCCCCCGCTCAGGACCCAGCGGGAGGTGGCAGGCTGCCCCTGCCGGGAGCCCGGGGGCGAGGAGCTGAGGCCCCTCCTGCTTCACTCTGCTGCCCCCCCCAGGTACCAGTGCCTGCTCCTGGTGGACGCGGTGGCGTCCCTGGGTGGGGTCCCCCTCCACATGGACCAGCAAGGTAAGGGGGTGACCCGCACCCCAGCCACCCTGGGCTCCGAGGGGCCGGCCGGCCGGCGGGATGGTCTCGTCAGGCGTCTGTGGTCGGTCGGCCTGCTGGACCAGGGCCTCGCGGGGGCAGGGCAGGCGCCTGAGCCGCTGTTGGCGCTGGGCCCCCAGGCGCAGTGGGAGGCGGCGTGGGGAGAGGCTCCCCCGGCCGCACTTGGGGCAGGAGGTGCTCTGTGCCCTCAGGGCCAGCGGGACGCACACGGAGGGCAGAGGGCCGGTCGCCTCGAGTCCCCGCCAGCCTGTCCCGTACAGGGAACACCTGCCGGCCAGCCCAGAGGAGCCCTCCCGGTCAGCGACAGGGGGCTACGGGCCAACCCGCAAACCGTGCTGCAAAGGATGGTGCGCAAGGGGCCCAGGCCGCAGCACGGTGGCAGGACTGTCCCCGAGGGGTGACACTGCCCCGCGGTCTGGCCACCCCACCGTGGAAGGAACAGCCGGGCTAAGGGGCTCAGCCTGGGGCTGCAGTCGGGTCCCACGAGGCGGCAGGGCATAACCGAATCCAGGACCCGCCCCCCGTGCCCCACCCGGCGCCACGCGCTCCGCGGGGCCAGCGTGAGGCGCCACGCGCGGCTGAGCGGCCGCTCTTGGTTCCCACGGAGTTCATGAAGACAGCACCCGCCCCCAGACGCCGGGCCCCCCGCTTTGGGGAGCCACCGGGGCCACTGAGGGCCTTGCAAGGCGGGCGGAGCTCGGGGTCGGAGCCCTGGCCGTCACCCTCCGCCGTGCCTGGAGCGAGGAGGCGCCCGCGGGTGGCGGGGTGGACGGGTTCCGGTGCGAGGTCGGGGCTTGGAGAGGGGAGCGGAGAAGCGCGTGTCCCCCCCCCCCCGCCTGGCCCCCTCCGCGCCTTCTTACGGGGTCTGGGCCCTGCCCTCCTGGACGTAGTGTCAGACCCCACGGGGCCCAGCCCGGCCCCGCAGGACTGTCCCCTCACTCGGACACCGGGTTACCCAGACTTCTGCTGGACCTGCCAGGCCTGGCCGCAGCGACCTCCCCACCCGTGGGCCCGGACCCCTGAGCGTGCACCCCCTCCCCACAGGCATCGACGTCTTGTACTCGGGCTCCCAGAAGGTCCTGAACGCCCCTCCAGGCACCTCGCTCATCTCCTTCAGTGACAAGGCCAAGTGAGTGACCCCGGAACGCCAGGCCAGGGCTGGACGAGCAGCGAGGCTGAGGGACCGCGGGGACGAAGCAAGCGAGGAAAGGGCACCTCATCGTGCTCAGAGACGCCTCTAGAATCCTCAACACCCACCCCAGGAGAGGGCCCACCCAGGAGAGGGCCCACCCAGGAGAGGGGCCACCCAGGAGAGGGCCCACCCAGGAGAGGGGCCACCACTGACGGGTGCCAGAGCCCTGGTTCTCGGAGCAGGGGTCGGGCACGGGGGCGGTCGTGGGTGTGTGGCACGCGGCCCAGCCGGGCTGGCCTCCAGAAGGCGGTCCTCGTGGGGGCACGTGTGGGCTGCGGGGCCTGCCACTCCATCAAGCCAAGGACCAGCCCCCCCATGTCAGCCCCCCCCCGTGCCAGCCCCCCACTGGCTCCACCCGGCTCAGCGTCCAGGGGGTGGGCTTGGGCCACCTGTGCTCTGCTGAGACCCCAACACGTCCCCACGTCCCGTGTCCAGACCCTGAGCCAGGCCCACGTGGGAAAGGGAGGGGGCGGGGGACCAGCCCTAGAGGGTGACGTCCGTGCCCTTTACCAGAAGGACCCGGGGTGAGAGGGGAATCCCGTGTGGGCAGGGAGCCCGCGGCGGCCGGGCGGGGCGAGGAGGTGGCGGGGTCCCAGTCCAGAGCAGGGCAGAGGCCCGATCTGCTCAGGCCAACCCGGGGCTGCCCGAGGAGCCCCTCGCTACCCCCAGCCTCCCAGCTCACACCCCAGGGCTGCGGCAGCCTCCGGGAGCCCCGGCGTCCCCTCCGCCACGCGGACGCGCCCGTCGCCAGCGCAGCCAGCGCCCCGCCTTTAAGTGACGTCACGGGGGACGGGGCAGGACGGCTCCATGGGGGGTCCGGGGAGGGCGGGACCCCACCCCTCTGGCTCCCTTGCGGCTCTCTGGGAAGCGGGGGGCCGGCTAGGCAGGCGGGCAGGCGCTCAGGCTGCGTCTCCGCCCCAGGAACAAGATCTACGCGCGGAAGACGAGGCCGGTCTCCTTCCACCTGGACGTCAAGTGTCTGGCCAGCTTCTGGGGCTGCGACGGCTCGCCCAGGACGTGAGGGGCGGGCGGGGCGGGCGGCTGCGGGGCGTGCGGTGACCTCTCTCCGCCGCGGCCTCATCGCGTCCGCTCACTGGTCCCGAGCCCCCCAGCGGCACCCCCTGGCCGGGGGCTTGGGGCCGGCGGCCTGCCCACAGGAGCCCCATGTCCCCGGACGTCCCGGCACACCCTCGGGCCCTTCCCGCCTGGCTACGTCTCTTCATCCCTGGGCCCCAGTTGACCCATATCTCAAAAGAAAGGGCTGAACAGGGGCTCCCTGGGAGGTGGCTTTGGTCACAGCCCAAAGCTCCTTGTCCCCACACGTGGGGACAAGGAGGGCAGGAATCGTGCCCTACCCCGTGGGCCAGTGGGTGCGGGGTGGGCTTCTCGGGGTTGCCGGGGCTAAGGGGCACCTGGTGGGGTGGGGAGGCGGGAGCCCGTCAGCCCCCTCCGAGCCCTGGTCTCCCAGATCGAGCTGCCCTTCCAGCTCTGAGTCCAACATCCCCAGGGGACGGCGTTCGCCTGGGGCGGAGGTGGCCCCATGGTCAGAGGGCCTGGCCCGGCTGGGGCTGGGGCCCGCGGGCTGCTGCCCGGGCCCTCCCCGAGGGACGCTGGACGAGCCCCCCTGCCCTGCAGGTACCACCACACCACCCCTGTGGTCAGCCTGTACGGCCTGCGGGAGGCCTTGGCGCTGATCGCAGAGGAGGTGAGGGGACGGCCGCGCCGGCCCCGGCGGGGCGGGCGGGCAGGGGTCGGAGCCCGGCGGCAGACGCGGTGCTGGGGCCAGGACGGCCTCCGCCGCTGGACGCGTAGCGAAGCCAGCGAGGGGGTCGGGGGTGCAAAGGACAGCGCGAGGGGCCAGGAAGCGAGGTCCGCGGCTGTGGTCACCAGGGACGCGACACCCGGCTTCAGCCGCCGGGCACCCTCCCACGGCCTCTCCGAGCGCCCAGGCGGGGCAGCTGGTGTGGCCTGGCGCCGTCCCCAGGGGACGCAGGAAGGGACGCACGGCCCGCAGCAAGGCCCACGTTCACCGTCCAGGCCTCCCCGAGAGGCCACCGCTGGCCCCTTGCCCGGAGGCCCCAAGGGACTGGGGCCTGAGGTGGCCTCCCCGAGGCCGCGGTGCTGGGTTGGGCCTCCACTGTCTGCTCACAAAGCCGGCGCCCCAGGGCCGAGCGGGGGTCCAGTCGCCGGCACCCGGCTGGCCCGTGACTCGTGGGGGTAGCTCTGAAGTGGTCCAGGGGCACAAGCCGTGTGGGGAAGGGAGAGGGGGTCCCCACGGGACACGACGGGGGCGGCAGTGGGGGTCGGGGTTAGCAGGACGGGAGGCCAACTGCTGGGGCTCCAGGGGGTTCCCCAAGGCCTCAGCGTCCAAGTCAGAAGGGAAGCTGCCCCGCCGCGGGAGCCCGCCACCCCCGCCGCGTCCTCACCGGCGCCCTGTCCCCGTGCAGGGCCTGGAGAGCAGCTGGAAGCGGCACCGGGAGACCAGCCTGTACCTGCAGGGGCGCCTGCAGGCGCTAGGGCTGCAGCTCTTCGTGAGGGACCCCGTAAGGGGGCGGGGGCTGGGGGCGGTGGCGACCTCGGCCCCCCTGCCCTGCCTCCCCCCCCACGCCCCTCCGACGCCAGCCGCCCCCGCGCCGGCGGCTGCTGCTGACCGGGCCCGCCCGCAGGCGCTGCGGCTGCCCACCATCACCACGGTGGCGGTGCCCGCCGGCTACGACTGGAGGGACATCGTCGGCTTCGTGCTGGACCGCTTCGCCATCGAGATCACCGGCGGCCTCGGGCCCTCCACGGGGAAGGTGAGGGAAGGGCCGGCCGCACCGGCCTCGGAAGCTAGATTCAGCCCCACAGGGAGCAGACGGTGCCCACGCCCAGCCCCAGGCCGAGGTCGGCGGTCTCAGAGGGCCCGGGCAGCAGGGGTGTCCCGAGGGCACGTCCTTCTCCGGACCCCAGGGATTTGGGGGGCTGAGTCTGGGCAGACTGTGTCCTCCTGCCCCTTCCGCCCGGCTGCTGAGGTCTCGGGGTGCGGCCTCCCCAGTGCATCCCAAACGTCCTAGCGGCAGACCAGCTCGGGGGCCCCGCGCCCGGCTCCAGCGGTGCCCGGTCGGGCTGTGCCCGCTGAGCGGGCGACTCTGAGTGGCCTTTACTGGCCGCCTCCCTGGCCCCTTCCCGAGCTCCATGGGCTCCGTGTGGCCGGAGGAAGCTCTCGCTCCCCTGCTGTACCCTGGGTGGGGGCCCTCAGAGGGGAGCCGCCTGCTCTGCCCAGACCTCAGCCGGGTGGGCAGGGGGTGGGCAGGGCTCAGCCCCCCCCAACATCCGAGCCGCCCGCCCCCAGGTGCTGCGGATCGGCCTCATGGGCTGCAACGCCACCCGGGAGAACGCGGACCGAGTGATCCACGCGCTGCGGGAGGCCCTGCAGCACTGCCCCAAGGGCAAGCTGTGACCTGGCCGCCCGCCACGCCCTCCCGGCGGGCCACCCACGGGGCGCAGCAGCAGACTCGGGAGCAGCGGGACCGGCGGCCCCCTCCTTCCCGGAACCTCCTGGAAATGGGCCGTTTGCGCTCGGGACCCCCAGCCCCTCCCCAATGAGCCGCGGTCCCCTCGGGGATGCTCAATAAAGGGCCCGCTGGTCACCCGTCCCGCTGCGTGGGTGCGCTGTGTGCGGAAGGCTCCGGCAGGGAGGCGCGCCGCTCCCCGACGCACCCCTTCGGGAGACGGGCACGCGGGGCCCCAGACCTCAGGCCTGCAAAGCTTGGTCACGCGAGCCTCCGGGGCGCCCCACGGCCCACAGGGCGGACGCGTGACGGGAGCCACGCGGCCGAGGGCGGAGCCTGGCACGGCGCACAGCCGGGTCGGAGCAGGGGTGACCTGGCACGCAGGCCCGTGCGGCAGCCAACGTCGGGGGGCTCCTAGCCCTGGAGCCGACGGGCCCTCGCGTGCACAGCTGAGGGTGGCCCCAGCCCCGGCCTCCCCTGCCCCTTGGCCTGGCGCCCCCTCCCTCTGTCCCCCAACTCGGCTCCTCCCGAGGGGCCGAGGGCCCGGGGGCCGACCGCGCAGGGCCGCCTCCGTCACCTCCGGGACGCTGGCCCTTTTCCCGGGTCCAGCCCCGTCGCGCCTGGGTTTCCCGGGGAAGCAGACGCCGTGATGGGAATTCAGGCACCGGGGCCAGGGCCAGGGCCGTCCAGTCAACGCCCCCCACCCCCACCCCGGCTCCCAGCACCGCGGTCCGCGCTGCGGGCAACTGGAGCCGCAGGCACGCGCTCGGCTGCGCCTGCTGCCCGCACGCAGCCCGCTGTCGCCGTCGCCGCGGGCGCGCGCTGGGTCCCCGTCACCGTCGCCGTGGGCGTGCGCTGGGTCCCTGTCGCCGTCGCCGCGGGCGCGCGCTGGGTCCCTGTCACCGTCGCCGCGGGCGTGCGCTGGGTCCCCGTCACCGTCACCGCAGGCGCGTGCTGGGTCCCTGTCGCCGTCGCCGCGCCGTCGTGCGGCTGAGTCACAGCCGCTGGTTCATTCCGTTGCCGGACAGGCGGACGGTGCCGCAGGGGCCGTCGTGCCCGCGGCGGGGCCGTCGTGCCCGCGGCGGAGCCGGCGTCTGCAGGGCTCTGCGGGGCACGTTGCCATTTCCCTGGGCAGGCCCCGGCCGTGGGATCGGGGCGTCCTGCCTGCGGCAACGGGCTCGGAGAGGGGTCCCGTCGCCTGGCGGCGTCCGTCCGCGCAGGGAGGACGCTGTGCCTACTCGGGCCCTCACGGGCGTCTCCCTGGGGGTCGGCGGCGCTGAGCGTGCCTTCGGGGGCCGGTCGGCGCCCGGACGCGTCCTTCTGAAGCGCGGCTCCAGCGGCCTCTCACACGGTTCGCTTTCCCGGTCCGTGGCTGATCGGTCACGAGTGTCGGGGGCCTGAGTGCCCCCCCCCCGTGTCCTGCCCGCTCTTTTCTCAGCCGCATCTTTCCAGGAGCGGGCGCCCCGGAGGCGGACGCGTCCCGCCCGTCCGGGTCTCCCGTCGTGGTGGGTGCCCTCCGCGCCCCGTCTGGCGTCAGCGGCCGCTTCGTGGTCCTGCCGGTGGCGGTTGACGTTGGCGTCCGAGACGAGGCGTCCGCTTCTGCGTGGGGGTGTCCCCACGTCGTGCCGACTTTGTGCACCCAGGGGAGAGGGCGCCGGGGTTCGGTGCCACCCGTGCTGACCCCGGTCGGCCCGCCAGCGCGTCCGGCAGACCCTGCCTTTCCCCGTGGAGCCGACGCGCGCTCATCTCCGCGGGCCGCTCCGCGCCGCGCTGCCGCCATGTCTGTCCCCCCGCCCGGCCCCACGCCAGCGCCGAACCCCACGCGCCGCAGCGTTTAAGCAGGCGGCGGGGCCCCCGATTTCGTCCTCTCTGAGCTGCCTTTCCCGTCCGGGATCCCCTGAGCTCCCACGTGCACCTGAGAGCTGACTCGTCGCCCCGGGAAGGGCGCTAAGTCTGCGCATCGAGGTGAGCGCAGGGGAAGCCGCCGGAAGGTTCCGCATTTTCAGTCCTGAGGTTGGAAGGACCTGGGCGTTCATTTGGGTGTTTTAAAGATTCCCCGTACGACGCTTCGGTTCCCAGAGGCCTCACGGGCTTCTGTTGGGCGACTTTCTGCGCGTTTGCTCTCAGCGGGTCCCTTCACTGTCCCTTTCCGTGGTCCCTTCCCGGCGTCGGGAGGCAGAGCCCTCCTTTCGCTCCGGCCTGTGCCTTCCGACCTCGCCTAATTCACTAAGCCTGGCGGTTTCCTCGCCGACCCCGTAGGGGTTTCTGCGTAATCAAGTCGCTGTGAGTAGGGACAGTTTTACATCTTGTCGCCCGCCCTTCTCGCCTTCTACTCGCTGTCCCGCCTCGTTGCCCGGGCGAGGCCCCTACTCCGTGGGGCCCTGACAGGCGGCGCGGGGCCCCCGGTGGCCTGGGGCCTCGGGCCGGGGGCTCCGTCTCCCCCGGGGCCCCGCGCCGTGCCAGCTGCTGCGTTTCGCACAGTGAGCAGTTCCCTGCTGCGAGCCCCGGCGCCCTCGCCAGGGCTTCCCAGAGACGCCACGTGGCGCCCGTCCCGGGGGTGCCCCGGCCCCCACACCTGCAGGGCAGCCCAGCTCGCTCCAGCCCACCCCATACATGGACACGCCCGGGGATGTGTCTGTCCCCACAACCCACGGGGGGCACGGGGCCCCGTCCTCGTCCTTCGTGGGAGACGGGGCGAGGCGCGAGACCGGCCGCCCTGCGAAGCGCGCTCCTTCATTCGGGGTCGTTTATTCGGGGTCACGGACACTGCTTCCTCACACAGAGCGGCACGGGGCGGGGGGAGGGTGCGAGCCTCAAGTTCCAGGCCGCGTGCGGACGCTCAGGTCTCCGAGTCCCAATGGCAGCGCACGGGGGTGGGGGCGGGGGGACACACGTCCGGAGGCCCGCTGCCCGACGCTCAGTCTCCCACGAGGCCGCCCCCGGACTGTCGCTGGGACGACGGCCCTCCGCCACCAAGCACGGCCTCAGGTGAAGCCCGGGCCCCGCTGCTGAGGTGCCGGGCGCCCGCTCAGTGGTCCTCGCGGCCCAGCGTCTTGGTCTTCTGGAAGATGCTCTGCATGGCGGACACCCGGTCCTCGTCCTGGATGTGGAAGGCCTGGAACTGCGGCACACGGGACAGGGCCGTCACGGGGCCGTCTGGGACCGGCGCTGTGCGGGGCGTTTGCTCCCCGACCCCCGGGCCTTCCTGCCCGCGGGCTCCCCTGGGTGCTCCCCTGGGTGCTCCTCCTGGCAGGTGGACCCGCGCAGGCCTCTCCCAGGCCTCCCTCGCGTGCAGGTGTCCTTGGCGGGGCCAAGCCACCGAGGAGGCCCTGCGAGGCGCCCTCGCCCCGCCTGCTGCCCCACCTGGGTGTGCCCGCCCTGGGGGAGGGGCAGGGCTGGGCTCTCTGGGGACGTGGGGGGGGGCTGGAGGAAGCTCGGGGCCAGCGGAGGAGCAGGCACCCTCCAGACTCAGGGGCGGGGCGGGGGCCCCTGGGTGCAGGGCGCAGCAGGAACCGCCCCGCAGGGCCCGGCAGCTCTTCGTGAGGGACGGAGCCCAGGGGAGCCGCGGGGGCTCCGAGCGCTGTCAGCGGGGGTCTGGGTGGCTCTGGGGACGGGGAGGGCTGGGACCTGCCACCCTGGTTCCCAGACAGCGGCCTGGGCCCGCGGGTCACTGGGGACCTGCCGGACTCCCCACCCCCATCCCCGTCACCCCCCCACCCCCCCACCCCCAGGCACATTCCTTCCCCTGACGGACCCTCTGGCTCCGAGCCCTGACCGCCCCCCCACCTGCTCAAGCCAGGGCTCTGCGCACCCCCACGCGCGTGGCCCGGGGGCACGTGCCCACCTTGTCCAGCAGGACGTCGAAGTAGGCGGTGGCCCAGCAGGCGGGGTCGCTGGCCGGCAGCTGCAGCAGCGCCCGGACCCCGCCGCGCGGCCGGGGCGCGGGCCCGCGGGCCAGGTGCGTGGCGTGGATGCGCAGGGCCGGCTCGGGCTGGCGGGCGAAGCGCTCCACGCGCAGGTACAGGTCGCGCAGGTCCAGGCCGCCCCGCAGCAGGTTCTGCTCCGGCCGCAGGAAGTGGGGCAGCGTGCGCGTGGCCAGGCCGCAGAGCAGCACGACCAGCACGCGGTACACGGCGCCCGGCAGCTCGGCCCAGTCCGCGGCCGCGGGGAACAGCGCGCAGGCCCAGAGCAGCGCCGCCTGCGCGGACGGGGGCGCCGTCAGGCCCGCGGGCACCCCGACTCCGGCGGCCCCCGCCGGGGCTTCTCCTGCACCCGCCACGCCTCCCGGGGCGTCCCAGCGTGCGCCCCAGACGCCCCATCCCAGCGTGCGCCGCGGAGAAGGGGCGCGGCCTGGGCTGGTCCCACTCGGCGTGGGGGGCCCCGGCCGGCAGCTCTCACGACTCCCAGGGGGACACAGGCTAGCGGGACCTGGCTCCCTGCGACCCACCCCCAAGGTGATTGAGGCGCACGCGCCCGGTCTGGGAGGCCCCCCGGGGTCGCCCGCCCCGGACGGCGAAGGCAGGCCCGAGGCGCCGCCACACTCTCCGCCGCAGGCGTCTCTCGCGGGCCTGGGCCTCCCCGGGACGCAGCGAGGCCTCGAGCCCCCTGACACGAGCTCGCTCCGGGCCGTCCGCAGGTCAGAGACGCCCAAACTGGGCCCCCGGGAGTCGACGCGGGCCCAGAGGGTGGGAGCGGCCCCCCCCACGAACCTGCAGGTGGCTGAAGGTCAGGCCGGGGCTCCGGCCGCCGTCGCGCCAGCTCTCGTGGTTGACGCGGTCCAGGATGGAGAGGCTGTCCAGCCGGTGGCCCGCGAGAGTGCCCAGCGCACTGAGCAGCCTGGTGAGCAGGTAGTCCGTGGACACCCTGGGGTGCAGAGGCACGCTCAGCGTCCGCCTGGGCCGGCGTCCACCGCGGAGCCGGAGAGGAGGGCGCGGCTCCTGTGGCCACCCCGGGCGGTGGGCCTCTCAGGGCCTGGACGGCCCTGGACAAGTCCCCGGCCTCGGCTGCCTTCCCCCCGCCCTTCCCGAAGCAAAGTGTCGGGGCTGGCGATGAAGGGTCCACCAGGGTGGCCTTCCCCACGATGCCTTGGCGGGAGGCAGAGGGCACAGCTCCGGCCCCCAGAGCGCCGAGAGGGAGCGGGCGTTCTGGGCAGATCCCGGAGCCGCCAAGGCCCCGGTGACCTCAGTCCAGATGCCCATGGGGCAAGCCGGAGGGGAGCCCCGCAGACTCCCCCTCCTGGAGTGTGGGCGCGTCGGGGGGCGCCCCCTACCCGCCGGCTCCCCGGGGGGCACCCTACCTCCAGAGCTGGGCGCTCGCCGGCACGAGGGCCACCCCGCGGTCCGTGATCCTCTTCAGGCTGCCTTCAGGGAAGCCGGGCATCAGCTGGGCCCTGTCCAGGGCCTGCACGGGGCACCTGCTGGGCACCACGGGCACCACGTGGAAGCAGATTGTCCTCCAGCCGCCGGACACGAGCAGGGACAGGCCGCGCTCCTCCTCCGTCAGGCCGCCCACCGTCAGGGAACCTGCAACGGCCGCCCGCCCCGCTGGGCCCGCGTCCGAGCCCGACGCCCGGGGCTGCTGCCCCCGCCCCCGCCGGCCTTGCCGCCCCCCGCAGCGCCTGCCCCCCCCAACCCGCCTGCAGCCCCTCGCCCTCCCCGGCCCCCACAGCCCCCCCGCTCGACCCCAGTGTCCCTCTGGCACCTGGCGCACGCCCACACAGCTGGTAGGGGCAGATCCGCGCCCCCAAATTCACGCGCGGACGCCCAGACCCCCGCGCCGCAGAGCGCTGTGTCTGGGGACGGGGTGGTCCCAGGGGGCTAAGGCAGCGAGGCCTTGGGCGGGGCCTGGTGGAGGGACAGCAGGATGCCCCCCAGGGGGGAGGCCCTGTGCGGACGCGGTGACAGGGTCGTCACGCCGCGGACAGGGGCCCGGAGGGACCAGCCTGGCCGGCCTGGCAGCCGTGGGGGTGAGGCTCTGTCGCTGGAGCTGCCCGCCCAGCCCGGGGCGCCCCTCGGGGCCGCCGGCCACCAGCAGCGCGGACCGGTCAGCACAGCCCCCCCGGTGACGGCGGCGCCTGCGCCCCGGCTGTCATTCAGGCGCCCAGGTCAGAGACGTCCCCGTCGCCCTGTCCCTCAACCCCGCACCCCAGCGCCCCGTCTGCCGTGCCACAGCGACCGCCCCCTGCAGCCCGGGCCCCTCTGGCCAGCGGCCCCCGGGGACACCCCTGACCTGGGGTCCTTCCTGCACGCCCTCCCCCAGCTCCCCCGACGCCCCAGGCGGCTCTGCTGGGGGAGCGCGCTGGCTCCCCGCTCTGAGCAGCCAGGGTGCCGGGCTGCACCCCCGCTGAGCCCCCCCAGGCCCTGAGCGGTGACGGAGCCTGGGGCTGCCATGGCCGGCCCGGGCGCAGCCTCCGCGGGCGCCGGAGCCTGGGAGGGCGGCTGACCCGGGGCCCTGATCACGTCTGCTCGCTCCCGCCCACCGCCCTGAGGGGCCCTGGTGTCCAGCTCAGACACCCCTCCCGGGAGGCCGAAGGGTGCAGCAGGCGGGGTGCCCAGAAGGCTGACCGGGGCAGGCCTGGCCCCCTCCCCCCGATTCCGCCCAGCACCCTGGGGTGTGGGGAGCGCAGCCCGGGGCCCACTCCCCTGACGCAGAGCCCCCATGGGTCACGGGGCTGAGGCCCAGGCAGGTGGGGGCACCAGCACCCCCAGGCTTTCTCCCTCGGTTGTGCCTCCTCCCCCCAAAATCCAATCAATGCCAGGGGGAGTGAGGAGGGTGCGCTGAGCATGCGGGGGCGCCCACGCCACGCCCTGACCAACGCTGGCCCAGCCCAGCCCAGCGAGGCTTGTCCCAAAGGGCCTGTCCCAAAGGCCGTCCCCACACGTGCCTTGGAGAAAGATCTCCGAGGCTTGTGCGGGCGGGAGCCTCGCTCTTCGGGGTCCAGGCCTTTGTAGGGCGCCTCCTGGGACCCAGCCCTGTCCCTGTCCCTACAGCCCGGGCCACTCCACCCCCCAAACGCGCCTCGGTTTCCCATCAGGGGATGGGGGAAAGGGGTTCGGTGACCCCAGCTCCCCCCAGCCAGAGGCGCCTGCCGGGCAAAGCGGGGTGGCTCTCGCTTCCCTCTGCCCGCGGTCACACGTGTGTCCATAGATAGTGGCTGGGAAGGCGGCCAGCACCCCCCCCCCCGTGCTCCCCTCCTCGGTCGGGCCTGGTCTCACCGGTTCCTGGGCTGGGGAGGGCGGCCCGAGCCCTGTCACCTGGGGCGGCACACTTCCCCGAGGGACGTGTCAGGGAGCTATGCCTGGAATCCCAGCTCTGGCCGGCAGCCCTGGGTGCGGCCGCTCCCGCGGCCGGAACCGAGGGCCGTGGGGACCTGGGGGAGGCGGGGACAGGCCGGCCGCCCAGCATGCTGCCCAGCAGCGGCGGGTCTGTCCCCGAGGGGCGGAGGGCCTGCAGGGGACAGGGACGGCGGAGGGAAGGGCCCGGCCGGGCGCCCGCGCGGCTGGTGCTGACAGGGACCGCGAGGTGTCAGCGGGTGGGGCTCCGCGAGCCCCTAACGACGGCCCGGCCCGGGGAGGGCGATGCTCGTCATCACCCCGGAGATGGGGGTCACCTGCCCCGGTCACCGGGCAGGGCTGGGGTTGGGCCGGAGTCCTGAGCCGCCCCTCCTGTGTTTCAGGTCTGTCCGGAAGCCGGGCCACCCTGAATCCTCCGCGCCGGCGACGGGCCCCGCCCGGCTTCCCCGGAACCACCCGCGCGGGCGCCCCGGAGGGGGCCTCCAGGCCCCCAGGCCACGAGGTGGGCCCGGACTGGGCGCACAGCCGGACCCGGGCCCGCACGCCGGGCAGCCTGGGGCAGGCGGCCGCGGGCCGACCGTCCCCACCCACCGCCACGGGCACAGGCGAGAGCCGGGCGCTCTGCTTCGGCCCCCAGCGCGCGCCCGCACGCCCGGGCGTCTTCTCCGCGACCCCCAGGAGGACGGGATCCCTCGCCTGGGTCCCCACCGCCCCGGGCCCCTCGGGGTCCAGGCAGCCCCAGCTGCGGGGAGGCCCGTGACTCCGGCCCACCCGGGGCTCAGCACCCTCCAGATGACGCCAACCACGCCCCGGAGGGGAAACCGAGGCCTCAACCCCGCCCGCCCGCAGGTGCGCGGCCACCGGGCGGCAGCTGGACCGTGAGTCGAAACAGACCTGTGCGCGCGCGGTCTCCCTGCGTTCCCGTGCGCGCGCACGCACGGGCCTCCACGCGGCGGCCGTGGGGCCGGCTGAGGACTGTCGCGTCCCGCTGGGGCTGGTCGCAGAGCCGCCTGCCGAGCACCGCGTCAGCGCCCCCACCCAGGGAGCCACACGCGGGCAGTCTGCAGCCGCGTGGAGAGTGGCGTCCAGGGATCGTCGCTCCTGAGGCCACCGGGCAGAGTCCAGCCGCGCGAGACGCGCTCTCCCGGAACTAGGGGCGCCTCCGCGCCATGTCCCCGCCGCTGCCCCTGACGGCACGCAGCGCTGCACCCACGTGCCCCCCACGCCGTCACACGCGTGTGCCCCCCACGCCGTCACACACACGTGCCCCCACGCCGTCACACACACGTGCCCCCCACGCCGTCACGCGCACGTGCCCCCCACGCCGTCACACACGTGCCCCCCACGCCGTCACGCACACGAGCCCCCCACGCCGTCACGCACACGTGCCCCCCACGCCGTCACGCACACGTGCCCCCCACGCCGTCACGCACACGTGCCCCCACGCCGTCACGCACACGTGCCCCCCACGCCGTCACGCGCACGTGCCCCCCACGCCGTCGTCACACGCGTGTGCCCCCCACGCCGTCGTCACACGCGTGTGCCCCCCACGCCGTCACGCACACGTGCCCCCCACGCCGTCACGCGCACGTGCCCCCACGCCATCACGCACACGAGCCCCCCACGCCGTCACGCTGCACGCGTTTCCCCACGCCGCCACGCACACGCGTTCCCCACGCCGTCACGCACACGCAGCCCCCACGCCGTCACACGCACACGTGCCCCCACGCCATCACGCCACACGAGCCCCCACGCCGCCGTCACACGCGCAGTTTCCCCACGCCGTCACGCGCCGCACGCGCCCCCACGCCGCCGCCACACGTGCCCCCACGCCGCCGCCACACGCCGCGTTTCCCCCACGCCGTCACGCGCACGTGCCCCCACGCCGTCACGCACACGTGCCCCCCACGCCGCCGTCCCTCACGCGCGCCCGGTGCGGGCCCACCCTCTACCTGGCGTGATGAGGCCGTGATGCTTGCAGTGCACGACGGCGGCCACCAGCAGGTCCTTGAGGACGCGCAGGACCTTGCTGGGCACGATGTAGCCAGAGCACCGGGCGCTGCCGTCCGAGCAGGGGTCGAAGACGTCGTCAGCCATCCAGGGCTCCAGGCCGACCCCGCCCCGAGGGACCCCCAGGCGGCAGGTCACGGGGCCGTCGCCCGTCCCCGCGGCCTCTTGCTCCTCCACCAGGAGGGCTTCGGCCGCCACCCTCAGCGGCACCTCCACGTCCAGCGGGCCGTCCGAGGAGCGCAGGGCGAACTGGAAGGCCCCCAGGTCCCGGGAGTAGTCCACGAGGAAGCGGGGGTCCCGGGCGTGCGCCTGCTCCAGCACGGTGAGCAGCACGTCCTCCGCCCGCTGGTAGTCCCGCGCCCGGGGCGCCGCCCGCGAGCGGAGGGCCCGCAGGTAGTGCTGCCACAGGGACACCTGCTGGGCCATGGCGGCCCCTGCGGACGGCTCCGGGGTGGCGGGGAGCTCCCCAGGCGGGGCCCAGCTCCCCGAGAGCGGGCGGGAGCGGGAGCGGAGCGGGAGCGGCTCCCAGGGAGACGGCTCGCAGGGTAAATACCTGGCCGGGGACCAGGCCTTTGAAGTGGGCTGAGTCAGTCACCGCAGGCAGGAATGTCGCTCCTCCCCGTCCCCGTCCCACGTGTCCCAGTCCCACGTCCCACACTCTGCCTCCGGGCCAGGGCACAGGCCGCCCGCCCCCCGCCCCCCTCCCCCCCCCACAGGCCGCCGCCTCCCGCCCTGCCCCCCTGTGCCACCGGGACCCACCCCATGGGGCTTGGGCGCGCGACACCCCCTCTGTCGGGGCTGCCCCCGACCCTGAGTGACGGCCGTTGTGGGGTGCAGCCAGAGTGCCGGGGCCAGACTGTCGGGGGGCGGTCCTCAGTGCCCCCCGGAGCGGGCACTCGGGAGTCACGGGGTAGTGGACAAGTGGAGGCCAGGGAGCTGGGGCTAAGCTCCGCCCGGCCCCGGGGCAGAGCCGAGAGAGGGGACGAGGATGGGGCTTCTGGAAGAGGGACACGGGACCCCCGGCCGCCAGGCCGCCCCTGACCACGAGGAGCCACGGGTCCCGACCCCGCAGGCCCGGCACCCCGCGGCCGGCAGGACACCGGCTGAGCGGTGCGGAGGGCCCGGCGTGGGCAGCAGCGTGGTGGACCCAGCACCCCGCCCGCCCAGGGTGGCTCGGGCGGGGGCTCGCCCGCACGCGCACCTGCCCGCCTCGAAGCGTGTCCGTGCCGCTTCCACTTCACACCCCAGCTCGGGGCGCACGGGCCGTGTTGCGGGATTCCCAGGGGTGCGGGCGAGGGGGGCTGGAGCGGCTCCCACCCAGACAGTCCCAGGGGAGGGGCGACAACCCCACAGTGGCCAGGGCCTTGCAGGGAAGGGGGCCAGGCCCACGCGGGGGAGGCCACCCGCCTGCCGCCACCTCCACGGGGACCAGTTCCCAGGCGCGCCCAGCGCGGCACACATACCTGCCGTCTCCCGCCACCCCTTCAGGCAGGACGAGGTGTGGGAGGAGGCGACTGGCGGCCAGCCCCACGGTTCCACCTCTCCTGCACGCGACGGCAGTGGCCCGGGGGGCGGGGGTCGTTAGAGGGGACGGCAGAGGGGACGGCGCCGAGGGGGTGAGCGGCCCAGGTGTCCGCAGGCGCTCAGGGCCGTCCAGGGGGAACCAGGTGTGTGTCCGGCCAGCACTGCCCCCCGAGGGTTCCTGCCCTTCAGCGGCAGAAGCAGCTGAGCCACGGGGAGGCCGAGGCGGCCAGGCCCGGGGCAGGGGCGGGCAGGGTGGGCCTCCACCTCTGTCCCGAGACCAGGCCGCGGGAGTGATCAGATAGATGGCCAGGGGGACACAGACACACGGCCGGCGGCCGGCGGCCCGGGCGGCCCCCAGCAGGCAGCAGGCCGGCCTTGGCACCCGTCGGCAGCCCCGGGCGGTGTTTGAGGACGCGCGGAGTGCACGGCCGCTTCCTGTCTGCACCTGCGGGGGCCGCGCCCACGCACAGGCCGTGACCCCGGTCACCCCAGCCCTGAGCCCCGGCTGCGGGCCGTCCCCTCCCACACGGCCCGCCCCGCACCGCCCTTCGGGAGCGGTGACAGTGCGATGCATCAGCCGCCAGTAAGTGGCTCTGGGGAAGGCGCAGGTCCCTGGGGACACGGCCGCTCGCGCGCAGACAGCGCGGGCAGACGGGCCGATCCCACAGCAGATTCGGGGAGACGGAAGCCTCGCCCTCCCGCGCTGCCCTCCACGTGACCCGTCCTCCGAGGACACGTCAGGTCGGTGTCCTGTCCACGCAGGCCCGCCTGTCAGGCTGAGGACGAGGGAGGCCGCCGAAGGCAGGCGTGACCAGGCCGCGCACCAGGAAGCGGGAGGCTCTGGGCGCGCGTGAGGTCCCGGCCCGGGGAGGCCCGGCTGGTGCGCACGGGGCCCTGCGAGCCTCGAGGGGCCGGCCCGCGGGCGGGCGGAGGGGCGTCATGCATCCTGGGGGGGCTCGGGGTGGCGGCGCGCCGCAGGGGCTGGCGGGAAGGGGGGGAGCCCAGGCAGGACGACCCCGCCCCGGCGGGGACACCAGCTGTCCTGGCCCCGGTGACTGTCTTACTCCTACTCGCCTGAGTGACCTTCGGAGACGGTCACACCGACCTCGGGTCCTCCTGACCCCTGCTCCCCGGCCCTGCACTGAGCCCCCGCCCAGCGGGACTCTCCGCAGAGGGCAGGGCCACAGCCTAGGTCGGAGGCGCCAGCCCCGGGGCAGCAGGGAACGCCGACCCGCCCCCAGCCCTCTCCCAGGCCCGCGGGGGCGCCTGCCCGCGGGGAGCTGCAGTCGGCCTCGGGGGTCAGCGGTGCCCAGGCCGCGGCGAGGGCTCTGGCCCTCCGCTCCGTGCCATCGGGGTCGTTGCCGGTTCAGGAACTTCCAGGAAACCCCACACCAGCCCTGCGTGTCCTGCCGAGAGCCTGGCCAGGGGCGCCCTGGTGCCCGCCCTCCCTGGAAGGGGCCGGGGGCAGGGACCCCGAGGACAGGCACCTCGGGGCGGTGGCTTTGCGCTCAGGCACCCCCTCCAGGGAACCTGGGCTCCCGGCCGGCAGCCCCGGGGACAGGACGCTCACCACCCAATGTCCAGCCTCCCACCTGGTCCCCTTCTGGGTGGCCACAGAGGAGCCGGGGTCTCGGGGGGTCCCCAGGACGGCCCGAACGGCCTCGTCCCCTCAGAGAAAAAGCCGCTCCTGGCCGCAGCGCCCACTCCAGGGGCTGCTCCTGCCCCCGGAGGCTCCCAACACCGACCGCCCAGCTGTCGGAGGACCAGCTTGGGGCAAGGAGGCCCCGAGGGGTGAAGCGTGGGGCGGGGATGCTGGCCTGGCCGCACGTCCCGCGCCAGGCTCAGTCCCGAGGCCCAGGAGGCCCCGGCTGGCCTGGGTCTGCAGGCGGGGCCCTCGCTCCCTCCCCGCCCTCCCTCGGCGGCCGGTCCCACCGCCCCGGTGGAGAAGCGAAGCCGGCAGCGTCCCCGCCAGTCCTTCACGCGGCTGCGGGAGGTGCAGGTCACCGGGAAGAAGTGGCGTCCCCCGGCCAGCCCGGACGCGGCGCCCGTGGACAGGGCTGGCCTGAGATGCCCGGAAGGGACCGCGCTCGGCCCGCGAGCCCGTGTGAGGCCGGGAGCCCGGGCCTCCTGGTCCCCGGGGCGGCGCCCCTCTCAGGCCCCTCTGCCCGGGCCAGCTCTTCCCGGTCCGAGGGGGCCCGTCCTGGAGGCAGCGGTGGCCTGCGCCGCCCCACCCGGTGCGGGTTCCTTCTCGGCAGGCCGGGTGGCGGGTGGCGGAGGCCGCCCCCCTGGGCTGGTCGCTCAGGCGCCGCTGCACCTGGGCGGCTGCAGGTCTCTGGGAAACGCTTCCTGACGACAGCGTTCCTCGTCCCCACGGCAACGGGCCGCGCCCGCCCGTGTCCAGGGAGACCCAGCGGCGTCGCAGTAGCCACGGCAACGCACAAGCTGGGCTGTCCCCGGCCGCCAGAGGGGCCGGGACCCAGGACGGGCAGCAGGTGCCGCACGCACAGCTGTGGCAGGTGCTGGCAGGTGCGGCCCGTGTGCCTGAGGAGCGGACCCCGGGCTTTGTCCCCGGCCCTTGTCCCCGGCCCCGCTCCACGGCCATGAGTTCCGCCTCCAGCGAGCCGGGCGACGCGGACGCGGCCCGGCGGCCCCCGCTGGGGCTGGACGCCGTGATCCAGGTCAGTGGGGTGGCCGCCCTGCGGCCCTCCTGGAGACCCCAAGGACCCTCGAGGGACGGCCCCGCGGAGAGGCCACACCTCCCAGGCTCGAGGGCGCTCGCCGCGTGCTCGCGTGTCAGCTCGCTCGCGCACGGGCAGCCTGGCCGGGAGCGGGCCCGGGGCCTGCAGGCCCTAGGCCTCCGCGGAGCTCGGGCAGCCGTCGGCCCTCGGAGCCAGGCCCGGGGCTGCACGCCGGGGCCGGACACGGAGGGGCCCCGCCTGACCCCGGGGACCTGGTTCACCGCCGTCTCGGCGGCTCAGGGAGGGAGCCCGCGGCCTTCCCCAGAGCTGCCTGTCGTCCCCACACCTGCCCCGGGAGTCCCAGTTCAGCTCTCTCCCCGGCACCCACCCGCCTGCCCGACAGCGGTGGCGGGATTAGCCCCGGGCCCTCCTCGGCACTCCCTACCCCCCCAGGAACCAACCCACGGTCCGCCCTGCCAGCCACCCCCTCGGTCCCCCCCCAGCCATCCCTGAGTCCGGCCACGCAGCCAGGCAGTGCCCACCCTGCCTGGTCCCACGTGGCTCCCGACTCGGTTGTTCATGAGCCCAGCTGGCGGGGGTGACACGGCCCCTGTGAACGTGGTGGCGTCACCACACGCACACGCAGGTGCCGCACGGGACAGAGCACGGGCAGGGTGCCTGGGCCAGGCGCTGAGACCAGCCAGGCCGCCCTGGGTGGGTGACACTGTCCGGCGCCCATGGGTGCCAGCTGTCCGAGGTCCCGAGAGGGGGCCGACCGGTGGCGGACGGAGGCAGGGGCCGCACGCTACGGTTTACGGGACTCTCTGCCCGGCGTCCCATGGGTCCCGTCAGCCGTGAGGGCTCTGTCAGAGGCTGCAGGGTGCACGCAAGTCGCCGCGGTCACAGGTGGGCCCGCGGGTGCCACACGGGATGGCGCCGCGGTCACAGGCGGGCGTCGGGGAACCCGCCCGTCCACCCCGCCCGCACCTGTCATCTGCGCTGGTGATTGGGATCTGGGTGCCAGGACACCGGGGTGAGCCAGCGGCGGGCGCCACGGGGCCCAGACGGGCCTGCCCTGACGGGAGGCTGCAGCCGCGGGGCTGAGGGGCCTGGACGGGGTGTGGCTGGAGGGTGGGGTGCCTCGTGGGGAGGAGCCCCGAGGCCCGGCCCCCCCGCCCCCAGGAGGCTGGCTTCTGTGGGGTCCCGGACTCGGGAGGGCAGCTGCGGGCTCGCGGCGGCTGTGGGACCTCGCAGACTCCTCTGGCCTCTGACTCGCGGCACGTTTCCGGGAACTGCCCGTCACAGCCGAGACCCTAGACTCGCTGGAAAAGCTGTCCCCGGGCTCTCCTCTCTGGCTCTTCGCCGTCCGAGGCGCTGGGGCGGGGCGACCCCGGCGCCGGGTGCTGAGGGGCTTGAGACGCAGGGACCGACCGGGGACTTGCCACACCCCGGGCAGTCCCGGGCGCCGAGCGGGTGGCCTGCGTGCCCCCCGCGTTCGCCTCTGCCACGGCCGTCCGTGGGCTTTCTCTAGCCCTGGGTGCCCCCGGCCTCCGCTCCTCGGTTCCGGGGGTCTGTGGCTCGTCTGACGGTTCGGCTCACGGGTTTGCCGCCGTCCTTGAAATTTCTTTTTAACTTAGAAATCCGTGGTGAAATCTGTGCACGCGAGATGCCCAGCCTAACCCCCTTCAGCGCACCGCCCAGCGGCGCGAGCTGCTCTTGCGCAGCCGTGTCCGCCGTCGTGCCCAGAGCTTCCTCATCTTCCCAAGCGGACCCCCTGTCCCTGTCCCACTCGCTCCCCCCTCCGCCCCCCAGCCCGGCCTCTCCGTCCCCATGAATTGACTCCTCTAGGGACCCGCCTCAGTGGCACCCCCCCGGCTTTGCCCCCTCCCTCGGCACGAGGTCCTCCAGGCTCGTCGCGAGCCTGCGGGTGGCAGGGCCGGGGCGAGTGTCGCCCACCGTGCGCTCGGGCGCCGTCCGCCCGCCCTCCCACGCGGCCGCGCGGGTTTCCACCTTCCAGCACCGCGACTCGTGCTGCCACGAGAGTCGAGGCACCGATACCCGTGGGGGTCCCCGGCCTCACTTCGGGGCGTAAGGAACTGCCGGACCCCGAGCCGGATCAGGGGCTCCGCGTTCGGTTTCGGACACGGCGCACGGCTCTCCCGGCGGCCGCCGTGCCACACCCACGTCCCTCCCCGCGGAGCGCGCGCCAGGCTCGGCCGCAGCCCGCCAAGTCGGAGCCGGCGATTCTCATCGTCATCCACACCAAGTTCCGCCGCGACTCCTTACGCCGTCCGCGCAGGACCTGGAGGTCTGAGTCCCCATCAGAGGCGGAGCCACGCGGCGGCCGGCGGATGCCTGGGACTGGCTCCCGGACGGCGAGCTCCGGGCTGGAGGGGGCGGGAGTCGCTGCACAGGGCCAGCCGGGTGGGGCCCAGGACCCGGTGCTCATGAAGGGAGCCGGCTGGGCCCCCCAGACCGGGGGCTCACGGAGGAGCGGGCCGGGCCCCACACGGAACGGGAGCGGGAGGAGCCAGCGCCCGCCCCAGGCCTCGGCCTCCCTAGTGGCTCGCGTTTCCCTCCAGCGCCCGCCCCCGCCCTCCTCACGGCCGTCCCAGCCCTCAGATGGCTTTAACCCGGCGAAGCCGCTTCCCCACCCACGGGGCCGTCGGGCCCTGGGCGTCTGGAGGAGGGAAACGCTCCCGCGTGGGACATTCGTCCTCAGGGATGAGCACAGCTGCGGGGGGCGGGAGGCGCTGGCAGGAGGTCCAGGGAAGGACGCGGGCGACGCGGTGGGGTCAAACCAGGCCCCGAGCACGGGAGGGCAGCGTGGTGACCCGGATCTGGTGCCGGCTGTCGCTGGTTGTCTCGGCCTCGGTGTCCCCAACGGTGCGATGGGGCGGATGGACGGCCCGAGGGAGCAGGCCAGGGCCCACCAGGGCACAGGGGCTGGCATGGTTGGAGAGCGCCGAGTGCGGCGGCACCTGCCAGTCACGTGCCAACGGCCACGCCCTGCGCGGCTCCCCGTGCCTACCCCGGGATGGGAGGGGATGCCGGCCGCCCCCGACGATCCCGTCCGCTTGCCCTGTCGCAGCCAGGGCCACCGCAGGGTCACCGTGCCGACTGGACGGGCCACACCCCTCCTCGTTCAGAAACACGCGCCCCGCCCCGTGGTCCAAGGTCCATGGTGGGCCCCACAGGCCTCGGCGACTTCCTCCCCCCGTGGTCCGCCCCTGCCCGCACCCCTAGCCCCCTCCCCGCCCGCGCAGAAACCGGAGCCCCAGCGCCTGTGCTTCCACTGTCCCCTCCCCTGGACTCGGGTCCAGCCCCGCGGCCACACGGTGGCAGTGTTGGACCCGCTCTGCCGCCCCGCAGAGCCCCCAGGACCGCGCGCCCTGCGCCCCTGACTCTCTCAGCCCTCTCCGGCCCCAGGAGGGCTCGGCCTGTGTCCTGGCTGAGCTGGGGCCACCCACTGGACGCCCCCGCTCCCAGGGTGACCTCAGACAGGGTCTGGCGCCCCTCGCTGCGGGCCACAGGGGCTCCCCAGACCACACAGGGGCCTCGTCCGGGCAATCTGCCCTCCTGTCCCCCGGAGACCCAGGCGCGGGCCGCGCCGGTGCCCCCTGCAGCCCCGGGATTCGGGGGAGCCGCTCGGCGGCCCTGGCGCTGGCCACTAGCAAAGGGAGGTGGTCAGATCGCTGTGAGCTCTGATCCGGGTCCGATCCTGACCTACGACCCCGCCACCACCCCACCTCCCCACCCTCACCTGGGAGAATGGCGGGGCGCCCCAGGGACCCGCTGGCTCCACCCTCCACCGAGCTGCGGCCTGGGGTCGCCGGCCCCTCCGCCCGCCCACAGTGCCCTGGATGAGCCGTGGGGGGGGCAGGTGACGCGAGCGCCGCAGTGATCCGCCCCGATGCGGGCGGGGGGTGCGGGCCACAGCCCTGGGGGGGTCTGCCCCCCACACGGCCGCCCCAGGGTCTGGATCAGGGAGGAGTGGCCGGGCTCAGACGTGAGTCGGGGGCCTCCTGGGAAACCGCCGTCCAGCCGCGGGGTCCCCTCCGGCCGCCTGCGGGTCCCTGGGGGCTCCTAGGTCTCCCAGGGCGCTGCCCGGTCAAGGTGGACGGGCCCCGTGGGGAGCGGCCAGGCAGGGAAAGAGCCGCGCTGGCCGGAGCCCATCCCTCCCCCCTTACCCCCCCTCCCCTTATCCCTCCCCCTCGCGCCCCACCCTCCCCCTTGTCCCCAAGCCCGAGGGGGGACAGCGAGCATGCCGCCCCCCCCCCGCCACAGCTGGGCTGACGCCTTCGCAGGCCCGGCCGCAGCTGGAACCCATTAGGCCCCGCGCCCCCGGGGACGCCTCTGCTAATGAGTGACCCGCTGTGAGCGCGGGAACAGTCAAGTTCAGGCCGCCCGGCTTCCCGTCAGCGGGTGGCGCCGCGGATCCCCGGGGGACGAGGGGGGACGAGGGGGGACGAGGGGGGACGGGGGGGGGACGAGGGGGGACGGGGGTGCGGGAGGCCACGGCAGGGCCGCCTGGCCTCGCAGGGCAGCTTCCTGCGGCCGGCGCCTGCGGCCGGGGGTTCTCGCGCCCCCCGGGCCTCAGTTTCCCCCTGTGCAGATAAGGGGTTTAGAGCAAACAGCGGCTGAGCCCCGTCCTGCGCCCGTCCTCCAGGGAGGCCTGGGGGCCCCGGTGGCCTTGACACTGAGTCCTTGTTTGGCCCAGAGGAGCGGCAGGCGCATCCTCCCCTCCCCGCAAGGGGGCTTGTGGCCACCCAGAGTGGGACTGATGGTGCCACCTGAGGGGGACGTTGAGTGAAGTCACCCCCCAGACCTCCCGGGGGACTCAAAGTCAACCCCCCGCCCCCCGGTGAGAAGCAAGGCCCCGCCCGAGGCAGTGCACGGTTCAGGCGACCAGCCCCGCAGCTCTCGGTGCGGGGGCGGCACGGCCCCGAGGCCCGTCACTGGGGTGCTCCTGGGGACCAGAACCGGCCTCCCGGGTGTCATGCGGGAGCCGGCCCTTGGGGCAGCTCCGGCACTCTGGTCCTGAGCTGGGACCAGGGCGCGGTCCCGGCGGGTGCGGGCGGCAGAGGCCAGGCTGGGGTGTCAGGAGGAGGCACAGCGGAGTGAGCCCGGCCGGGGGGGCTGCACGGGAAGCCTCGGCCCCCGGGGCGCGGGTGTCTCCCCTGGAAAGGGCCTTCAGGGAGACCGGGAGGGAGGCAGGGGACAGGGAGTCTGGCCTGGCAGGGCCACCGGGGCGTGGCAGGGCGACCGGGGCGTCACCGGGCTGGGGAGCGCACGGTGGCCTGAGGGGTCCCGGAGGAGGGGCGCCTGGACACGTGGTAAGTTTAGGAAGCCTGGGGCGGGGGGCGGGGAACAGCAGGGTCCTGGGGGCTGCCCTGAAGGGTCACGGAGGTGGACTTTGACCCCGGGACTCCCGAAGCATCCGGCCCCCCCATGTTGAAGTCTCCGCCCTGAGATCAGACTCCCCGAATGTGGCGGGCCGGGCAGCCGCGGCCCGTCCGTGCTCTTCGGCGATCCCGCCTGCTCGCGCCCGTTTGTGTCCAGAGGTCCCTCCCTGCTGGCTCGGAACGGCGGCCTCGTCCCCCGGCACTCACAGGCCCAGCCCAGAGGCACCCCCGACCCCCCGCCCCGGGCCGTGGAGCAAGAATCCCCACAGTGAAGGCAGGGCCGGGGCCCAGGGCCCGAGCTCCCCCAGCACCGGCCTCTGGGGACCCGGGACCGGGAATTTCCCGCCCACGCCCAGGCCTCCCGACCTCTCCCACGGCAGGGCAGCTGCTCCGGACGGACGGCGGGGAAGGGGGGCCGTCCTCACTGTCCTCGCGCAGCCTCGCCCTCCTGGGGCCCACGTGCCTCAGCACCCCTGGGTGGGGTTCAGGCCCCTCCCGGGTGGGCTGGGGCGGGGCCCTGAGGGCCAGAGGCCAAGGCACCCGCTTCCCACCTCCCCGGAGAGGGGCGGCCGAGGGGTGACCTGGGCTGGGAGCTCTGGCGCAGAGCAGGTCTGGCCAGGCGGGGGCCGTCCCACCCTGCGGGCGGAGAAACCAAGGCCCGAGCCTCGCCCAGTCCTCTGCAGAGAGACCCCGTGGTCGTCCACTGACTGTGTGTGTGCGTGGTCGTCCCCAGTGGCCCGTCCGGGGGGCGGTCACCAGGTCCGGCGTCTCTGGCTGGTGTCTTGCAGAGGCTGGAGGACACCGTCCTGAGCCCCACGGCCAGCAGAGAAGACCGGGCGCTGACTGTGCGTGGGGGCGGCTGGCGGGCCGCGCCCACCCCCGTGCCGGCCCGCATCCGTGAGATCGTGGCCGGCAGCCTGGGCGAGGAGCCACCCCAAGGTGACGGAGGTGGTGGGGATGGCGGGGGCACCGGGCAGCGGCACGGCCGTCAGCCGGGATCCAGCCTCAGGGAGCTCGGCCCCACGTGCCCGACTAGGCCCCCCCTGGCCTGTCCCCTCCCAGTGCGAAGGGGCACAGGACCACACCCTTCACGCCCCGCCCACGGGGGCCACGGGTCCACACCCACCGCGTGACGCCGTCGTGACCGCGACCGCCAGTCTCGGTGTCATTTGCGCTTGCTTTCCACCGGACGAGAGAAAACCCTGGAGGCTGCGGCTCTGGAAGCACAGACACCCCCACCCCGCCCGGAGCCTGACTCACCCCGCCCCACAGGCCCCACGGGTGCCCCCGACGGTCCCGCTCTCTACCGAGGCGCTGGCTCCGAGCTGGGCTCCTGCGCCGAGGCCGCCCAGCCGGCTGGGTGACTCAGGCCAGGCCGACGCCCGCGCGAGGCCCCAGGACCCCTTCTGTGCACGTGCGCGTGTGCATGTGTGCGTGCGCGCGTGTGTGCGTGTGTGTGCGTGTGCGTGTGCGTGCGTGTGTGCATGTGTGCGCGCGTGTGCGCGTGTGCGTGTGTGCGTGTGTGTGCGTGTGCGTGTGTGTGCGTGTGCATGCGTGTGCGTGTGCGTGCGTGTGTGCATGTGTGCGCGCGTGTGCGTGTGTGCGTGTGTGTGCGCGCGTGCGTGCGTGTGTGCATGTGTGCGCGCGTGTGCGCGTGTGCGTGTGTGCGTGTGTGTGTGTGCGTGTGTGCGTGTGCGTGTGCGCGTGTGCGTGTGTGCGTGCGTGTGTGTGTGCGTGTGTGTGTGTGCGCACGTGTGCGCGTGCGCGTGTGCATGTGTGCGCGTGCACATGTGTGTGCGTGTGTGCGTTTGCATGTGTGTGCGTGTGCGTGTGTGCGCGTGTGCGTGTGTGCGCGTGTGCGTGTGCGCGTGCGCATGTGTGCGCGTGCACATGTGTGTGCGTGTGTGCGTTTGCATGTGTGTGCGTGTGCGTGTGCGTGTGTGCGTGTGTGTGTGCGTGTGTGTGCGTGTGCGTGCGTGTGCGTGTGCGCGCGTGTGTGCGTGTGTGCGCGTGTGTGCGTGTGCGTGCGTGCGTGCGTGTGTGCGCGTGTGTGCGCGTGTGTGCGTGTGTGCGTGTGCGTGTGTGTGTGCATGTGTGCGCGCGTGTGCGTGTGGAGGAACGGGGAGCCCCTCGAGTGGCCCCCACCCGCTGGCACTGGTCTGCGGCTCACCCTGGGCGTGGGCCTGCGCTTGACCCCAGGCGGGGAGGCAGGATCAAGCCCCCTGACCGGGCAGGAAGCGAGGCCAGGGCAGGACGTCCACCTGCCCCACGTGTCCCCGCAGGCCAGCCCGCGGCCCCACCTCGGGGACAGGTGCTGTGGCTGAGGTGGGGGGCCTGGGGGGCCCCAGGCTGACCCCGGCCCCGCCTGCAGGAGTGCGGGAGCCGCGGGGCGCCTCGGCCCGCGTGCGGGAGGAGAGCGAGCTCCTGCAGCAGGACCTGTCCCGGCTGGAGGACCTGCTGGCCCAGGCGGGCGCCGAGCGGGACGAGCTGGCCGGCCGCCACCACGCGGTCAGCGAGCGGGTGAGTGCGCAGCGGCCTGGCCCGGCTGAGGCAGCGTCCACTCGGGCCCGGCAGTCAGACCCGTGGGTCCACGAGCGAGTCAGGCCATGGAATGGCGCGGCGTCGGTCGCACGGTCCCAGCCCTGGGCGACAGTGGGGAGACCGAGGCGGGAGGTGGGAGGCGAGAGCGGGTCAGGGCCCGGGCCGCCCAGGTCCCACAGCCCGGCTAAGGCCTTGCCCCGGCGGCCGGCGGAGGCGGCCCGGTCGGTGCTGCCCGCGGGCCCCCCCCACGCCCTGCCCAGCGCGAGCCGAAGGCGGGGGGAAGCCAAGCCGGCAGGAGCCGGCCCCGAAGGGACGGGCCCCGAGCCTCAGGCCCGGCTCGGGGCGACCTGGATGAGCCCCCAGGCCCACCCCGTCCCGACAGCCGAGGATGGCACAGGCCTCGGGCACAGGCCTCGGGCACCGCTGTGACCCTTGGCCCTGGGTCCTCGATCCTCTGGGCCGCCCAGGGTGACTGGCAAGCGGCAGCGCGGGGCCTGTTTGGCCCTGGTGTGTGTGTGTGGGGGCACTCCCATCGTGGGGCGGGAACTGAGGCAGAAAAGCGAGATGCTTGCTCGGAGCCTCTTTCCCGGGTCTGCCACCCGGAGGAGCCTTGGCTCCTGAGGGGTCCCGGCCCACCCTGGAGGGGCTCAAAGGCCCCGCCGGGTCTCCGGCCCCTGCCCCTCCTGTGCTCAGAGCCACTTGCTCTGCGAGGCGGGACGGCTGGGACCACGTCCAGGGCTAGGTGCCCGAGGGCCCCAGGGATAGTGACGTCGCCGGCCCCCAGAGGTGCCCCCTGCCCTGCCCCCCACACCGGGAACACCCGTTCTCGTCGGCCAGCACCCCGGCGGGCCCCGGCACAGGGCTGTGGCGTGAGGGTCCTTCCCGTGGGGCGGGGGGTCACGTGTGGGCCAGCGTGGGGGCGGGCGACCTTCCTAGCACAGGGCGGGGATGTGGGGAACAGGCCCGTGGGGATGGAGGCCGCGGGAACCCCGCGGCCCGAGCAGTAAAGCCCGTGAGTCAGGTTTGAACTCGGGGACCCCGCAGCTCGCCACACGCCCGGCTCTCTCGCGCGGTGCCAGAGGGGCCGGGCTTCCCCGGTCACCCCGAGCAGACGGAAGGGCCAGGGGTCCGGGGGCCAGCGCAGCTGCTTCCTGCCACCTGCGTCCCGGCCGGAGCCCCTGCCCCCACCCAGCCCGTGCCCCCTCCGGCCGGTCCGGTCGTCTCCCCACCTCCCTGCCCCCAGTCCCAAGCCCCGCCGGGCCCGAGCCCCTCCCCTGACACCCCAGTGTCTCGTGGTCACCCCCTCCCTCCCCCCCCAGAGCCCTGGTCCCCATCGGTCGGCCGCCTGCCAGGAGTAGGGGCGGACGGGGCTCTGGGACAGGCGTGGTCCAGCCCGGTGGCGCCGCTCCCTCGGGCCCACCGCAGGGTGGGGTGGGGGGGATGAGGCGCTGGGAGCAGCAGCGGCAGGTGGGACACCGGGCTCGCTCGCCGTCTCCGGGGTGACCCCAGGCCTGCTCGTGCCCCAGACCCGGGAGGGCCCCTGCTCGCTGGCCGTGCGCCCCCGGCGCAGGGGCAGGCGGGGACGCCCCCCACTGGACCCGCCTCGCGGAGGGGCCCCCGCTTCCCCAGACCCCCTCCTCCGCCGACCCCAGCCCCCCCCCGACGGGCGCCCCAGGGGGCCCTGGCCTGCGGGTGGGGCTGCCAGCCAGGTGGGCTCGCGCTGCGTCCAGATGCAGGCTCGGCTGCGGACCACCGAGGCGCGGCTGCGGCGGTCGGAGCTGGAGCACAGCGTGGACCTGGAGGAGGCCCTGGGCCGGCTGGAGGCGGCCGAGCAGAGGTGAGGCCGGGCGGGCCTCGCCCGAGGCAGCAGACCCCACTGCGCCTTGGGCTTGGCGGCCAGCATCTTCCCAAGGCCACCCGGGTCGAGTCGGCCCGCGGGGGTCCGCTGCCGGCCGGCTGCGGGGGCGGAGGGAGGCGAAGGGGGAGCAGAGCGGAGCGGGGCGCAGGGACCCGCCCTGTGCGGCCTGGGCGCGGGGTGCCAGCCCCACAGGCTGGGAGGTGTCCCCGGCCTGCTCAGCTGAGCGTGCCACAGGCCCCGCTGCCCGCCGCGGCCCGGCCGGGGTGCCCCGGCGCTGCCCTGGGGGCACTCACACTCCCGCCCCGACCCCCTCCCGGGACCCTTTGACCTCGAGCCACTGGGACGCCGTGGTCAGGGGCCCGCTGTCCACTGCGGGTGAGCATGGGTCACACCGGCTCCCGCAGCCACCACCTCGGCCCCCGAGGTCGCTCCTGCGCCCCGAGCCCCAGGACCCTTCCGGAAGGGCAGGGTGTCTCTCAGCTCTGCGGACGGGGCCCTGGGGAGCCTGTCCCTCCCTCCCTCACCCTCAGGCGCCAGACGAGGGGGGAGGTGCTGGAAGCTTGATGAGAAACAGGGTTTTTATTGGGGGGGCAATCAGCCGAGTGCAGGGGGCTGCCAGGAGGAACACGGGGCGGAGAACGTCGTGCTGGCCCTGGAGGGTGGGTCCCCCAACTGGGCGGGTCTGGGGCCTGCGTGGACACGGCCCCCAAGTCACACGTCACGGAGGCCGCCCCTCCCCGGCCCCACCTGCCCCACAGCCTCCAGGCCGGGGCCCCCTGTCCTGTCCCTCCGGCTTGTGTTGGGGTCCACCTGTGCACCGGGACTGAGCAGTGGCCGAGGGCGGGTGGAGGGAGAGAACAGGCCTGCGGGGAAGGAGGAGGGGCCGGGGCCACGGGGGCCGCGCTGCTGGGGGCAGCACACCGGGGCCGGGTCGGCGGGGCCTGGCTCTCAGGGCCGCCCCGCGCCCTCCGCCCTGCAGGAGCAGCGGCCTGTCCCAGGTGAACGCCCTCCTGCGGGAGCAGCTGCAGCACATGCGGACGGCCAACGCCGCGCTGGCCGAGGAGCTGGCCCGGGCCACCGGCAGCGTGCTCCGCCTGCGCGGCGAGCTGGGCCTGCGGGACGCGCAGCGCTGGACCGAGCGCCAGGTGGCCCTCCTCTGCCCCTGCCGCGGGGGGCGGTGGCGGGAGGGGGTGGGCCCGGGCCGGCGAGCGGGCTTCCCGGGCCTCCTGTCCCCCAGCCTGGTGGTCTGCGGAGGGGGGACAGCAGGGCCTGCCCCCCGAGACGGCAGGACGCGGAGGCCGGGCTGGACCGTGGGGCGTGGCGGGGAGGCCTCGCCCGGCGGGCTGCAGATGGGGCCCCTCAGAGGAGCCCCAGGGACCCCACGCCCGCCCCGTTCCCTGAAACCTCGAGCCCTTTGGGGCGTTCGGGGGCCCTGCCCCGGACCTCGTCGCAGGTCATCACCAGCGGCGGGAGCTGGGGATGGGCCCCCGCACCCCGCCCGCCCCGTGGGCCCGTCCCGCGCGGCGCCGGCTGCTCGGGCACCTCGCTGCGCCGGCCTCCGGTCTGTGGGGCCCGGCCGGCCCCTCGTCCAGGCGTCCAGGCCGCCTGCCTCGTCCTCCGGCCGCGGAGGGTCTCGGCACGGACCGCGGCCTCCGGCAGGGCGGCGGCGGTCTGTGCGGAGCGTGTGGCGCGGGGCTCCCGGCGCTCTGCGTCCTTCCCTGTCTGGGGACAGGGGCTGTCGCGCCCTCCGAGCCTCCCCACCTTCTTGCTCTCGCCCGGGCGTGGCCAGGCCGGTCCTCTCACCCGCGCCCTCCCGGGCGTCGACGTCCCGCCCGGCGTCAGCTCCCCGCTGGACGCCGCTTCTCGGCTCTAAAATCCCGGTTGGCTCCCCAGAGAGCTCATCCCTGACTCGTCGTCAAGCCCCTCACTGACGCGTCGGCGCATGTCGCACCCGTCTGTCTGTCCCCTGTGTCCGGGGCGACTCGGGCTCCCGGGGCTGCTTCACGGCGCCGCTCGCTCCCCGACCTGTGTCCTCGGCGACGTTTTCTTCGTTCTAGCCGAGAGGGCCGTGTCCCTTGGAACTCCGTGAAATTCTCTGACCCCCGGAGTGACCGTGGAACCTTCCGGAAAGCATTCTCCCTTGCTCCGGACGGGTGTCTAGCGGTGAGGGCGGTCTCTGGGGCCACGCCGGGGGCGCCTTTCCGCTCGGGTTTGTGACCCCAGCCCGGCGGTGCGCTGCGTCGAGGCCAGCGTGCGGCGCCAGAGCCCCGGGCCGGCTTCCCCGCAGCCGGCCTCAGCCCTTCCAGGCCCCCGTAGTGGACGCACCGCGGACGGGGCTCGCTCACATTTACCTCCCGCGGCCTGGAGGCTGGAAGTGTGAGGTCGAGGGGCCGGCCTGCCCGGTGCCTGGCGAGCACCCGTTCCTCGTCTGCGGGGGGAGCGCCCTGGGGTCCCCGCATAAGACACGGGTCCCACCGTGGGGCTCCACCCCATGGCCTCCTCGCCTCCCGGGGGCCCCACGTCCTGACCCCGTCACGGGGGCTGGGTTTCAGCAGATGACTTTCGGGGACACGGACGTGTAGTGTGTGTCCTGCAGGCGGGCGGGCGTGCGTGCGCGCTCGCTCACGCGCCTCTGGCACGCCTACGCAGAGCCGCTGTGGGGCGCCGCGTCCCGTGGGGGGTCCCCAGGCTTTTCTCTCTCCCCCGAGCCCGCGGTCAGGGACGTGAGGCCGAGTTGCTCCATTCGGCCAGAGTCGCCGTCGTCCCTCTGAGCGTCCGACTCCGCGGGCCCCAGGCCCGCGTGCCCCCCGCCGCGCGGGCAGACGGCCTGGCGCTCAGGACCCCGTGGAGCGTGGAATGCGGTGCGCGCGCCCGCAGCTCCGGGCGGCCGGGCCCGGCTTCCGCTCCTCCCTTCCCCCGGAGGAGCCTGGGTGACCACCGATGGGCGCCCCCGTGACCACCGATGCGGGCGAGGAGCGGTCACGTGGACACGGCCTGGCACGAGGCACGCACGACGGGCGACGGGCTCGGGGCTCAGCGGGGGCACCGCAGACGTGGCGTCGCGGCGGGGGCCGGCGAGGCAGGAGGAGGGCGAGGGCTGTCGGGTGGGGCCGCGCCAGACGGGGACAGCCGGGCCCACGGAGGCCCCGGGCGCGTTGGCGATCCCACCGGGGTCTTTGGGGGTCAGCATTCGTGCGGGACACAGCGGGTGCAGAGAGTGGCAGGGCGGTGAGGAGACGCGGGACCTTCCGGCTCCTGCTTGGTTCCCTGCAAGGCTGGCGCCGCTGACCTCACGTGCCGCGTCCCGTCCTGCAGTGGCCCCCCCCCACCATTACCGCCCTCGTTCAGGGCCCTGGTCTCGTGGGGGGCTGCCCCTCGCCCCTGTGAGCTCCGACTGGCCAGGCTTCTGTCCCCCCGGCACCTGTCGGCCCGGGCCGCACACCTGGACGTCTTAGGAGCCTGCGCCGGCCCTGGAGAAGGGGACAGAGCCTGTCCCCGCCCCACGCGGGGCAGGAGCCGCGCCTGCAGAGGTGCCGCCGCCCCAGCCGGGGGACCAGGCTGCGTGGGGCCTGCTTCTGGGTGGAGCGAGGTGTGGCCACTCCCCAGGTCCCCCGCATCCTGGGAGGTAAGCCCAGGAGCACAGGGGCACAGGACAGACAGGGGACGAGGGTCTGGCCCGGGGACGCGGCCCCGCACGGCACCTGGAAGAGCAGGCTGTGGGGTCACAGGGCTCCGCGCGCCTCCCAGTGCCCGGGCCTCGCCCGGGGCGGACACGAGCCTCTTCCTTCCAGACCCAGCGCTCGCGCGTGGCACGGCCCCAGGACCTCTTCCTCCTGTGGAGACAGGTGGCCGCGCTCCGCGCTCACCTGGCTGAGCTGCGATCGGCCTCCGAGAGGTGAGCCGGCCTCCCGGGCTCCCTCAGGGTGGGGCGAGGGCCCAGCCGTGCGGCCGCGGGGGGGCCCTGCAGGACGGGTGGAGGGTGGAGGGCGGGAAGGACAAACGGACGGGGTGAGCGGGGCAGCAGCGCAGGGGACAGATGCGAGGAGGGCGAGGGGGCGGCGCGGGGCAGCTCGGGGCCCCTCTGGTCCTCGCGGGAATGTGCACGAGTCTGCCCCGGGTGGCCGGGCGGCCTGTCAGCTCCCCATGTGCACACGAGGGAGCGGGCTCAGCCCTTGCCCGCGGCCCGGCTCTGCCCGGCACAGAGGTGACCCCAGCAGGGGCTTCCCCTGGGGCTGGTGGGGGGGGAGCAGGGCCATGCGACCGGACCCTGCCCCTCGCGCCCACCGCTGTCCTGAGGCTCAGCAGGGGTGCCGCCCTGTCCCCAGGGGACTCGCTGACCTGCGCGCGGACGCGGCCAGGACCGCCCAGCGCCTGCACACGGCCTGCCTGACCCTCGACTCCAACCTGCGGCTGTCGGCCCGCGGCGCGGCCGGTGCCCCGGGGCAGCAGGCCCTGCAGGGCCAGGTGCGCGAGATGCTGCAGCTGCAGAGCCTCTGGGCGGCGGAGAAGGTGGCGCTCCAGGCCAGGTGGGCGCCCGGAGTGGGCGGGTGGGTGGGGAGGGCCCCGCACGCCCCCCGTCAGCTGAGCGGCTGCGGCTCCGAGTCCTGGGCAGTCGCCACCTGTCCCTTCGCCTCCTGAACGTCACGCAGGGTCCTGCCACCACCCCACGCCCTCGGCGCTGCACACAGTGCCACAGCCCATGCCCACGCGACAGTCGTGGGCAGATGGGCCCAAGCTCCTTACCCAGCCCGAGGCCAAGACCAGAGCCCCCCCCGCCCCTGCACTTTGAGGGTCGCTGCGGGGGACACGTGGGGACCGTCCTCGTGGCTGGATCTGGAAGCGGGGCAGTCGGGCCTAACAGTGCGCACCCCCCTGGTCAAGGCAGACGGAGGGGCCGGGCCAAGCTGGGACCCGGGAGCGGGGTGGGCATGGCAGGCCCTGCACACAGAACCGCCGTCGGGGGCCCGACGTCCATCGAGCGAGAAACGGGGAGACAGCCCCCTACTGAGGGCCCGGCCGGCTGCCACTGGACGTGCTTCCCTAGACCTGGGGGTCCCGGGCTCACGTGGCCACAAACACCCTGCCAGGCGGACAGGGTGGAGCCCGCTGTGCCCCGATCGCCGGGAGCACGTGCCGTGTGGGGTGGCCCAGCGCACCCTGCAGGGGCAGCACCCAGGGCCTGAGCAGGGTGCTCTGGGGCCATTAGGGAGCCGGAAGAAGGTGGCTCCTGGGCAGAGGGGACAGTGACATCCGTGAGTGTTAGACGCGGTGGCGGCGGTGGTCCGGGCGGAGGGGGCAGCCAAAGGCCCCAGGCGAGCCAGCACCTGCCGTGCCCGGGGGCGGGGCCGAAGCCACTGGTCGGGAGCCTGGAGGGCTGATCGGGGCCAGGGTGCGGGCCTCGATGCCGAGCTCGGGGTCTGTGCTTTACTCCCAGGACAGCGGGAGCCGCTGAGGGCTCTAGAGGACAGAGGCGTGTGATGGGGCCAGGGGCCGAGGCCCGCCCACGGGCAGGCCCCCGCGGGGCGTGTGGACCGGCCGGGCGTCGGCGGGGCTTGCCTGCACCGGAGCTCTGTGCTGACGCCCACCCTGCCCGACTTCCCTCCAGACTCTCCGAGCAGACGCTGCTGGTGCAGAAGCTCACAGGGCGAGGCTCCGAGAAGGTGGGCGCCGTCTGCGCCCCCAGGATGGACGCTCAGAGGCCGGTGCGTGGGGCGAGGGGGGCGGCGGCTTTGCAGCAGGGGTGTCTGCGCCCGCCGGGGGCGAGTCCAGGTGCAAGGGAGGCCGGCTGGCCGCGGACGACCTGAAGGACCAGGCCGAGGCCCTGCCGTGCACCCTGAGCATCACCAAAGGGTGCGGGCCGCCTCCGGCCCCCAGGTACAGCGGCGGGTGGGCCGTAGGCCCCAGTGGGGCCAGCTGACCCGTGAGATCATCCGGAAGGTCCCCGCTGGGCCAGCCCTGAGCTTCCCCCCTGCCTCCCTCCCTCCTTCTCTGTACCCTGAAGGCGGCCCAGGAGGACTCGGGGAGCCCGGAGCTGGTGCGGAGCAGCAGCACGGACGGGGAGGGGGCAGAGGGCCAGCTGGGGAGTCCCCCCTGCACCGCGTCCCCACACCGGGCCCACCCCCCAGCCACCCTGGACGCAGTGCGGGCCGTGGACCGACGGCGGCGGCAGGAACAGGTGGGCAGCCAGGGCCCACAGGCACCCAGGCCGGTCCCCGGTCCCCACGGGGCAGCGGTGTGAGGCCGCCAGGCTGCAGGCGGCCGCTCGGGCCGGCCTGTGGTCCACCAGGAGGGCCGACGGCCGCGTCCCCACAGCTGCCCCGAGCCCCACGGCCCTGGGGAGGGGCTCGGGCCCTAGGTCCAGCCTCCCGGGGGAGTCAGGCCACAGGCCGGAGGGGGCTCACAGCGCGCCTCGCCCCGCAGGACCTGAGCCCGCGGCCGGGGTCGCCCCGGGCGGAGGCGGCCGGGCTCCGGGAGCAGCTGGCCGAGAGGCAGTGGGAGCTGAGGGGCGCGCGGCGCCTCCTGCAGCAGCAGGCGCGGGAGTGCGAGGACCTGCTGGACCAGCTGGAGGCGCGGAGCCGCGAGGCCCAGCGCTGCCGGGCGGCCAGCCAGCAGCTGGCCAGGTGACGGGCGTGGGGCCGGCGGGGCGGGCGCCCGAGGTGGCCGGGGGAGGGTCCCCGCCCGAGAGGCAGAGGGCCGTGGGCTCGTCTGGCTGCCGAGTGGGCGCGCTGCAGCGTCCCGGAGGCAGTGGGCAGGCCCGAGCGGGCCCCTCAGCGTGGGGGCGGAGGGCCGGCCCCAAGGGCCATTTGGGAAATGGGGCCCTTGGGAGCCATGGCCAGAGGGGCCGCCGAGGGTCAGTCCCTGGCCGGTGGGTGGCCTGCAGCAGGTGGGCCCGCGCTGCGCAGGGGCCTGGGCCGGGAGGGTCCGGGGCCTCTGCCAGGACAGGTGAGCAGGACACGCAGGTGTGGGGCCGGGGAGGGTCCTCCCCGCAGGTGGCGGAGGGCCGAGCGCAGGGACCGGGCTCCAGGAACAGCCTCCGTGCTTTAGGGTCTCCCACAGGGACAAGCCTGCCGGCAGCCACCCTCCTTGAGGCCAGCCGGGGCCAGAGGCGGCTGGACCTTCCCGTTCTCCCCCACACCTCCCTGAGCCCCTGCCCCCAGCGGCCCCGCCCACCCTCCTGGCCCTCAGCGGGCCGGGGCCCGAATGTGCCGGCGCGTGCCCCGGTGTCCATCCCGCCCCCGTGCACGGCGGGCTGTCCCCACCTCCGTCTCCCCTGCTCCAGAGAGAAGAAGGCTCTGGAGATGGAGGTGCAGGAGCTGAGGGGGAAGGCGGACACGTGGGCCGTGGAGAGGCAGAGGCTGGAAGCCACGAACGCCGAGCTGCAGAGGAGCGCCGTGCTGTGGGCACAGCAGGAGGAGGAGCTGGCACGGCACGGGGAGCAGGGCCGCGGGGCGCTGGCCACCAGGTGGGCCGGGGTCGTCCAGGCCACCAGGCGGGCTGGGTGGGGCGGCCGTGGGCCGTCGGGAGCCGTGGGCCGTCCAGGCCTGCCCCCCGCCCCCCGAGCCGGCTTCCGCGTCCCCTCTCTGGGCCTCAGCGGCCTTGTCCCGTGGAGTGGGGGTGCCCAATGAGACAGCGGGGGTGAAGGGTCTCCCAGGCGGGGCCATCACCCGACACCCAGGCACCCCCCCGGTGCCCAGCCAGGCGGGCGCCCCCAGCGCATGCACACACACTCCTCGCCCAGCCCACGGGGGGACACGGACAGAGAACCCGACCCCGGGTCTCCCAGCCCCGCGGACTCGCCAACCTCGGGCCTCCAGGGTGACTGCGGGCGCCCCTGGAGCTCCCCGGGCTCCGGGGGAGGGCAAGGCGGCTGCCCTGCCCGCTGGGTCCTGGGAGGTGGCCCCAGCTAGACCTGAGGGGACCTCACAGCCCCGGTCTCTGGATTTGGGACCAGCCAAGGGCGCCTGGAGCAGCTGGAGGACCAGGTTTCGGAGCTCAAGAAGGAGCTGGTGCTGGCGCGCGAGGCGCTGAACGCCGCCCGGCTGCAGAGGGACCTTCTGGAAGGCGAGAAGGAGGCTATGCGCGGGGCGCTGGCCCGGGTACGCCTCGGAGCCGCCCAGTCCCGCCCCAGTCCCGCCACCGTGCCCACCGCCCACCGCCCGGGGCCCACCTCCCTCCCGCGCACCCCCTCTCGCCCGCTCGAGCCCTGCGTCCCCCCCAGAGCTACCAAAGTCAGCCACGGCCTCCTCGGTCACCGGCCAGGACAGGGCCCGTCCTCCCTGACCGCTGGCCACCCCGCACCCCGGTGCCCCCTCAGACACCCCTTCACTGCCGACGGCACCCAGGGGCCTCCCTCCTGCGGGACCCCTTCCATCCCGTCCCGCCCAGACCTCGCACACCTCCACGACGGGGGGCTCACTCCCGCCCCGGCGCCAGAATCCGAGGGCCCTTCCCTGGAGTCCCCTCGGGGTGACGGCTGCCGCCCCTCCCCGCCCCAGGCCGAGTGCAGCAAGGCCGACCTGGAGCTGCTGGTGACCAGGCTGAAGTCTGAGGGGGCGGAGCAAAGGGACTCGCTGGCCACGATGGCCGGCCTGATGGAGGGGCTGGCGCGGGACAAGGCCGCCCTGGACCGGCAGGTCCTGCAGGTGCGCCCTGAGCCTCCCGCGCCGGGCCCTCCGCTCTCACTGCCCCCTGCCCCCCCATCTCCTCCGTTTCTGGGCTGGGAACAGGCTTGGGGGAAGGGACCCCCAGAGGGACAGGGGCCTGGGGGGGGAGGCGTGCCCCGGGCAGGCCAGGGCAGGGGCGGCCAGCCCGTGGGGTCCGGGTGTGCGGCGCGTGGACGCGGACGCAGACCCCGTCCCCGTCCCCGGCAGCTGGAGCAGGAGCGGGACCAGCTGCGGGAGCGGCAGGAGGCGCTGGAGCGGGGCCAGGCGGGCGCCCGCGAGCAGCTGTTGCGGGCGGAGCAGCAGCTGGGGCTGGCGCGGGCCGAGCGCGGGGGCCTGGAGCGGCGGCTGCAGCAGCTGGAGGGGCAGGCGGCCGGGCTGCGGCACGAGCGGGCCCGGCTGCGGGAGCAGGCGGACCAGGTGAGGGGCGGGTGCCCGGGCCGGGCCCGGCCGCGCGGAGCCCCGCGGCCTCCGCCGTCTCAGTCCCTCCTTCCTGGGCCGCGTCCCCGGCGCCGTCCTGTGCGTCTCAGGCGGAGGCCCGTGCACGGGCGCCCCCGCCCCCCGCTGGGTTAAAAACACCTTCTCTCCTCCCGGTGGAAACCCTGGCTGAGGAGGTGCACCTTGTGGCGCTTCCTCGTGCGCCTCCCTTCGGGCACACGGCTCCCTCTCCTCTGGGGCCGGAGCGGTTCGATTCAGACACTGGCGTCCAGTGCCCGTGGCAGAGGCCCGCCGCCCGCCCTCTGCGGCCCTGAGGGCGCGCACGCCGGACCTCGCCGCCTGTCCCGGCGCCGCCGTCTGCGCGTCCTCTTCGCGGCGCGCTCTGAGTTCGCGCCTCGGTTTGCCCTCCAGACGCTCAGCTCCGGCTGTCTAACCTGGAACCAGCACGGGGATTCCCTCGGACTCTTTTCAAATCCCGTTGTTCATGCCTTGTTGCCGGTCCTACCGCGCCCTCCCCTCCGACACTTACGCGCAGCTGCTTCCACGTCTGCGTCGATGGCCCTGGGATCTGGTGGCCGCGCAGGCGGGGCGTCCCTGTCGTCGTCCTCGCATGTGCTTTCTGCCGCGTAGCCTCATCTCCCGATGGGCCTGGTGCTGCCCACCAGACGCCCAGCATCACACACGCAAACGACAGAGGCGCCGGGACGCTGCGTGTCTTCCCCCGGGAGCGCTGGCGCTCGGTCCCGGCAGCGGCAGCGGACGGCCGCGTGACCCGCGCGTCACGCCTGGGCTCCGGGGTCCTCGGGGAGGGAGGGTCTGTTTCGGACCCGGCCCTCCTCCCGGGCTGAAGGCCTCCGTGGCTGCGCCCGGAGCCCTGGCCTGTTTCCCGGGGCCTCTCGCTTCGACGGCTCTGACTGTGAGTCTGGGGACCCTGAGGCCACGGCACTGCCAGGAGCTCTCTGTCCTTGGCTTCCCGATCTCTCCACCGACGAGGACGGACGGGGCACCGGCGGGGGGCCCATCCCTGCGCCGCGCTCTCGGGTCCTTCCGTCCGGCGGCCCGGCCGGTCTCTGAGGCCTCGCCCGGACTCCGGGATGCATCCGTCCAGGTTTTGGGGACGATCGGTCTGGGCGGAAGTGCTCCTCCGCAGTGATCCAGCTCCCTGCCCCCTTCTCCCGCCATTTCCGCGCAGCGTCTCTTGCTCTGGACCCCGTGGCCCAGACGAGGTCACCGCTTCGATGGGCACTGGGCGTGCTCAGCTCAGCGGCTCCCCCGTCGCGGCCGCAGGAGTGGCGGTGGCCTCCGCCGTGCGCTTCGGAGGTCCAGGATGTCTTCCGTCCACTCTCCTCCCCGGCCTTCTCCCCAGGCCACGCTGCCGGAAGCTGCTTCCTCCGCGGCTTTGCTTTCCGGTCACTGGCCCCCTCCCGGTCCCACACGCTCTCTGCTGGCCTCTGCCCTCCCCCCAGGTCACATGCAAGAAACAGGCCCTGGAGGAGCACCTGGCCCAGAGCCTGCAGGAGCGGGAGGCCCAGATGGACACTCTCCAGCAGGCCCTGCAGGAGAAGGAGGCCTTGTCCGAGGAGCGGGCCCAGCTGCTGGCCGAGCGGGAGGCCCTGGAGAGGCAGGGCCGGCTCACGGCTGAGGAGGCCGCTGACCTCAGGTACCCGGGGCCGCGGGGCCGGGCGAGTCTGCGTGGCCTCGCCTTCGGCCAGGGCTGGCGTGTCCACATGGGGGACAGTGCCCTCGCGGGGGACGTCGCGGAGAGGTTAATCCAGCGAGAGCCCTGGGGGCCCTGCTCGGAGAGGCGCTGCGGGGGCCAGTGGCCGTGGAGAGTCCTGCTCCCAGACCTGCAAAGCTCAGGGTCCGCCCGGCGTAGGGCGAGGCTGCATCCAGGCCCGCCCGCAGCGTCCGCAGCGTCCCGCCGGGCGCCCTCAGTGCTGCTCCACGAGGAGGAGGTTCTGTCCTCGGGCAGGTGCCGGGTGAGAGTGGCACGATGGCCGGTGGCCACGCCAGGCTCCCCCCTCTAGCAGACGGAGTGCCCTTCTCCCCGCAAGGCCCGGAGCTGCCGCCATCGGCCGCCTTCAGCCACTTGACATCCTTGAACCGACCCGGGAATCGCAGGCCCAGCCAGGCAGGCCGGGGTCACGTGCCTGTCCTTGGAGTCGGGGGTGGTGCCAGCCCCAGAGAACCGTGATGCTGGGGGGGGCAGGGTGAGCGCCAAAGTCCCCCGGGGGCACCTCAGGCAACACCGCCTGCCCCGTGGGCGGCTGCCTGGTGAGCCGAGCTGGTCCCGAGGCTCCCCAGAAACCCAGCAGCGACGGCTTTGTGGGCCAGGGGCCCCTCTCAGGAGCACCTACGGGGTCCGTGGAGAGAGCCCCTCCTGGCGTCCCGAATCGGGAGGTCCCCAGAGTCCGTGCATCCGGGGCATCCCCACGACAAGCCTGCGGACGGAAGCTCGTGCGTAAATCAGAGCTAAAGCCCGACCGAGCCGCTGGGGCTGTCAGGAGCAGAGGGCCCCACGTCCCGGCCGCGCTGCCTCCGGGCCCGCGTGCTCGGGGGAGAGGGCTTCCAGGCCCCTTCCTCCCGCCAGCGTCGGCTCCTGGACCACGGGCCCTGTCAGGGGCTGTCGGACCGGGCCCTGCCCGACCCCGCATCCCCGGGCCGCCACACGCCCGCTAAACCGCATGTCGTGATGCCCAGTCCGGGCCTCTGGTGACGGGACTCGTCCCGGAAGCACAGCCGCCCGGAGCACGCGGTGTTCAGCTGGCTCGCTCGCCGGGCCAGGGGGTCTGGCTGCCCGGTTTCAGGGAGCTCCCGGGGGCGGTGACATGTCCAATGTGACAAGCCCGGCTCCTCCCGCCTCCTGACAAAACCTCCTGCAGCCGGAGACCCTGGTTGAGGTCCTCCAGCCCCCCGCCCAGGCGCTGACCAGGCGACGGCTCCGGGACCCCTTAGCTGACCGGGGCCGCACGCTGGGCGGCCCTCACGGTGGACGGGGCTCTGGCCCGCGCCCCAGCCGCTCACCCTCTCTGGCCACGGGGGAGGCAAGCCGCCCTGGGCTTCCCTCCGCAGAGGGACCGGCCACCCCCAGGGTCCCAGGCCTCCTGCAGCGGAGGTCCCTTCCCCCAGCGGTGGCCTGAGGGCTCCTGAGAGGGGCGGGCTCCAGGTGCGCCTGGGAGGACTTTCCAGAAGCAGAGCTGGGAGCGCGGTCCAGGCCCAGGGAGCACGGTGGGGGGGGCACCACAGGGGCGGGGCACCTCGCAGTGGTGCGGGGTGAGGCTGGAGGGCACCCGGGGACCCGAGGAGGGAAGTTTCCGGGCTCTGCAGACTTCAGGGAGCCCCGGGAGACGCTGACGCGCCCCCCCCCCCCAGTCACAGGCGGCCGCAGCGGGCGGGGAGGCCCAGCGAGACGGGGCGAGGCCCGGCGGCCCACAGCCGCCCTGACCCACCGGCTGGCGTGCGGCTGTGCGCTTGCCGTGGCCGTGTGCACGTGGGGGTGGCATGGAGCGCGGCGCGCCCGGGAGCTGTTGGGCCACCGGCGTCAGCCAGCACAGCAGAGCGCAGTGACCATCGACACGTGCTCCCTGGCTGGTTGACAGGTCGGCCGTCAGGAGTTCCAGCCACCTCATCGCCCTCGCCAGAGCTGGGCGCTGGCGTCGCCTGCTGCCTGGCGTCGGGCGTCGCCTGGGCGTTGGCATCTCGTGCAAGGGACGCAGGCGGCTTCGGCACGCCGGGGGGTCACGCCCTGAGCTTTCGCTTTTCCAAGCAACGCGTTCCGCGGCAGGAGACCAGGGGAGAGAGTTTCCTCATCCCCGACGACGGACGAACGTGCCAGATTCTAAAGCAGCCCCCGCCCCGCAGCCCTGCCGCCGAGTCCGGCTGACGCCCCGTGTGCGGCCGCCGCGCACGGCCTCGGGCCCGCGCTGTTGGGTTCCGTGTGTCTAGCGACCTGACACCTGGCAGTGGCATGGCCGGCTCGGTGCCAGGCACACTTTCAGGTTTGGAATCCCACCCCCACCCCCAAAGGAAGCGATCCTCACGCCCGAAGCAGCTCCGGGCATCGCCGCGCCTTTGAGCCGTTGCTAATCTGATGCATGATCAGTAACGACGGGGGGTTGTGGTTTGAAGCTCCTTGAACACGAGTGAGGGTGCGCGAGTTTCGCGTGTTTATTCGCCACAGGTGGGGGGTCTTTTTTTCATTTTTCCGTAGGATCAGCTGACTTTGTCATTGATTGGTAGGAGCTCTTTGTATATGATGGCCCTTGCCTCTGTCTATTCAGTGCGGATTTTTTTCTCCAAGTCCACCCCTTGCCTTTTACGTTGGTTTTCCGCACAAACGCTCCCCCGCCCGCTCTTCAGTGCGCTCCGACCTGTCCTCGAGCCTTTGCGTCTCGCTTAAAGAGGAAATTACAAAATACCCTTCTGCACTTTCCCCACCACGTTTACAGTGCCGAGTCCGTTCGCTCTTCGGTTTTTCCTTCTGCATTCAGCTCCTAATCCGCCTGAAGCATCGTTTGAGTAGGGTCCGGTTTGTTACTAGAGATTAAAAGGGAACGCGGTGTCCCCCGTTTGTCCTCTGACCCACAGGCCTGGCCTTGGCCGGCCCCGTTCTGCCGTCGGCGCACGGGCGTGGGCCGGCTGTGGTGGGCAGGGCCGCCAGGGTGACGGGCCCGCTGTGCTGTGCGATGCTTCTCCGCAGGGCCGAGCGGGACTCGCTGGAGCGCAGCCTTTCGGAGGCTCAGCAGCTGGTGGCGCAGCTGCAGGCCCAGCGGGAGCAGGTGGAGGGAGAGGCCCAGAGTGCCCGGCTCGCTCGGCAGGCCCTGCAAGGTGCTGCGCGGCCCCCTCTGCTCCCGTCTCCCCGCTGCCCGGGGTGGCCCGGACACGGGCCCGGAGCTCACACGGCGGAATGGGTCCCTCCACCGCTGTCCGTGGGGGGTGGGCCCTGTCCCCCTGCTTCCAGCCCCGGCCCGAGGCTCAGAACCAGCCTGTGGCCACAGGGTCAGCATGCGGCCCCTGCCCTGTGCTCCCAGCCCTGCCATGTGCCGGCCACCCAGCCCCTGGGCCTAGCCAGGGCAGAGGGCGGTCGGGACACACACGCTGCAGTGGGGCTCTGTCCCCGCCACCCCGCAGCCTCCCCAGGGCAGGTGGCTGTCACTCCTTGGGGCCGTCAGTCTACAGGGAGCTTGCCAGGGCCACAGGGGGTCCCGTGGCGTGGGGGCCTTGCGACCAGTGCCCGACGTGTGTGTCACTCGCAGTGGAGATGGAGCAGCTGAGGAGCGCCTGGGAGGTGGAGGAGATGAAGCTGCAGTGGGACGTGGGGCGGCTCCAGCGGCAGGTGGCACAGCAGGAGCGGGACGCACAGCTGGCCCTGGAGAGCCAGGCGCTGACCCACCGCGAGGACCTGGCCCGGCTCCAGAGGGAGAAGGTCTGCCTCCCCGGGGGCCCCCAGCGACCCGGCGGCTCCCAAGGGTCTCCCAGAGGACAGCGACCTCTCGGGGCGGGGTGCTGGGGGCAGAGGTGCCGGGCCACGCCGAGGCGGGCCCCAGAGGACGACTCCTCACAGCCCCGGGGCGCACTCAGGTCACGGGGCCCGGGCACGTGTGGGGCAGGTCCTCTCGCTCACGGAAGGGGCCAGGGCCGGGCGTCGGCGCCCTGGCTGCAGTCCGAGGCCCGCAGCTGCAGGGAGCCCCGTCCCCCGCCCGGCCGTCCCGCTGGTCGCGGGCTCCCGCGGGCCTGGCAGGTCATGTCTTCACGTGCCCTGTGTGTGCCCGCGGTGCCTGGCGCCCTGCGGGGGCTCGGGAAAGGCTTGTGAACCGTTAGTTGAGTGCGGGATGGCGAGGGGGAGGCCCGGGGAGCCCCGTCTGCTCTGCCTCAGTGTCACCGAGTGTAAGACAAGGGCCCTGCGCGGACGGGGCCGAACCCCCTGGGGACCCGGCCCGCCCCGGCGCCCGGGAGCCAGGCCTCACCAGGGCCACGTGCTGGCCCCGTGTGTCCGGACCTGTGCGGGCCTCACGGCCTGTTCCTTTGCCTCGGCCCAGGAGAGCCTGAGCCTGTCCCTGACGGAGGAGAAGGAGGCGGCCGCACGCCGGCTGGAGCAGGAGCAGGAGCTGGTGGCGAAAGGCGCAGGCGAGAGGGAAGCCTTGAAGGGAGAGATCCAGAGCCTGAAGCGCGAGCGGGAGGAAAGCCTCCTCCACCTGCAACGTGAACTGCAGCAGGTGGGGGCCGCGAGGCGAGAGGCGCGGGGTGTTCCCGGAGGTCGGGGCCTTGAGCAGTCCCCACTCCGCTCGGTGGAAGGCGCCGCCCGCAGGGGCCGGGGCTCCGGGACGAGGTGTCTGCGAAGCCCCTGAGCGGGAGCGGGTTTGGGGCAGGTGTGCGGTGGGGAGGGGGCCTGGGCACAGGCTCAGAGGCTGGGCCCTGTCGGGTGGGGCGGCGAGACCCTGTCCACCCCCAGGGACGCGGCCGCCTCCGGGGCGCTGCCCCTTCCCAGGGCGGGCAACGGAGCCAGGAGCACGCCAGGCCCCCGCGGGGGCTTGGGCGCCCACGCGGCCCCGTCGGTGCGTCGTGCAGGCCCTGACCGCGAAGGAAGCGGAGGGCAGCCTGCTGCAGGAGGCGCTGTCCGCGGCCACGCGGGACCTGGAGCAGGCGCGGGAGGACGCGCACGGCCGGCAGGAGCGGGCAGAGGTGAGCCCCGCGACTGCCAGCTGCACGCGGGCGCCTGGCCTGGCCTGGCCCATACACGCCCTTCCCACCCGGTCCCCGGGGCCCCTCCCAGCCCCCCGAGCCTCGGTTTCCCTTGGGCGTCTCTTGCTGGGAGGGACGCTGTCTTGATGAGCGGGAAAGGCCGGGTGAGCCAAAGCTGGCGGGGGTGCTGGGGAGCCGGTCCCGACCCGCCACGGCCCCCCACGGGCCCCGGGGACTCCAGAGGCCAGAGGGGCAGGGCCTGGGGGCCACGCGAGCAGCAGCAGGGGGACCCCCACGGCCCGGCCTTGCCAGTCCGTGCGCCGGAGCACAACGGCAGGGGCCGCCCCAGGCCTCGGAGGCCGGCACCTGCTGAGGCACAGCCCGCCCAGAGGGCACCCCCGAGAGAGGCCCGTGGACAGGCGGGGGCCCGGCCCCTCTCCCTCCGGCCGTACCCACTCAGCCCTGCTGGGCCAGCCCCGGGCCTCGGCTCCTGCCTTCGTCCCTCCAGCCCGGTCACGTCCTGTGGCCGCGCTGCCTTTTCACGTCCGACGCAGGAGGTCCTGGCTGGCCCCGGTCCCGGTGTGTCCCGGCCCGGGGCACAGGCCAGATGCTGCGCGGGTGGTAGATGGACGACTCTGAGGGCGGATGAGTGCGCGACGGGGTGGGGACCGAGGTTCCAGGCCAGAATCCCCTGCTGGGCGGAGCCGCCGGCTGGCCGCAGGGCTGGGCAGGGGCGAGAGGGCGCTGCCGTGAGGGGGGGCTGGCTGCCAGGCGCTCCCGCCCTCCTGCGACGGGCAGCCGGACCCCGTCGCTGGGCTGGGCAGCGGGGAGCCCGTCCGCGGGCACAGCCCCTTCCTCGGCCCCGCCCCGGCTGCTCCGGCAGGCCCGGGCGCTGACCCTGGCTCTGAGGGCGCCCTCCCTCCCACTGGCCGGGCCGGCCCGCGGGCTCCTCGGGGACCTCATTAAGGATTCTTTTGCCCCCCGGGCTGGGAAAACCGAAATTAAAACCTGCTGAGAGGGGAGGGAAGGAGGAATGCCAGCCAGGAAGGCCGCTGGTGGGCGACGTAAGAGCAAGCGGCCCTGGCCGGTGGAGGGGCTCCCGGCCCGAGCCCTGGGGCCCACAAGCCCGCGGGCGCCCCCCGGGCCAACCCGGGCTCACAGCAGACCTGCTGTCCGAGGTGACGCCCGCCCGTGGAGAGGGACAGCAGTGGCGGGGACAGAGGAGGCTCCGCATGCCGAGGGCGGGAGCAGGGCCTGAGGGAGCCCGCCCCAGCCCCGGGCAGCAGTCGGCAGAGCCCCGCCGGGCGGGCGCAGGCCCGTCCCGGAACCAGCCTCAGCGTGGGCTCCTGGGCCTCCCGGGAGCGTGGAGCCACGCAGGGAACGTCGGCCACCCTGCGTCCTGGCCAGGGGAGGCCTTGTTCTTGGACGCCGGCTTTGGGCCCTGCCGTGGCCCCGCCGCCTCCCAGTGCCCTCGGCTGGTCGGTGCTGGAGGGGGCGGCGTGGGCGCTGGGGCTGCAGGGAAGCGGGTCGGGCGGAGCTGAGTCCCGGGGGAGTCTGGGGAGTCCGGGGGTGGCTGCCTGGCCCCTGCAGGGGACAGGGACCTGCAGGGACCGCGAGGGCTTCCCTAATCCCACTCGCCGTGCGGAAGCTCAGGAAGCGAGTCCCGGCCGACCGAGGGCTCCTGTGCTCGCCCGGCCTTGGGGACCAGGCTGTGCCCCCCCCGTATCTCCTGGGCTGGGGTGTGCCTGGCCCTCCCCGCACTGATGGGTGAGGCCCCTGCGCTGGCCGCAGAGGACAGCCTAGGCCGTGGGGTCACGGGGCGTGGGTGCCGCCCCCGGCCCCTGTGTCCGGCAGGGCCCCCAGGGCGGAGGCTCGACCCTGAGCTCGTGGGCACGAAGGCCAGCCCCCTGCCCGGCTGCGGGGCCCAACCCCAGTGTCACTCGAGGCCAGGGCCTCCTCTCGATTGCCAAATAGCCGTCCTTGGCCCCTTGCCACGCGGCAGATGGGGCTCGACAGCGGCGCTGAGGCAGGGGGGGCTCGTGCGTGAGAACCCTGCCCTGCTTGGCCGCCCAGAGACCCGGGGGAGGGACGCGGGGCCCACAGGGCCGAGTCCCCTCGCCCCCGGGGCAGCGGCCCTTCACCCCCGCGCCGCCTCGGGGCCGGTGGCCTTGGCTGTGGTCGCCAGGCCGGCTCTGGCCCCCGCCCGCCCTGTGCCCGTCTGGTCCCTGGACACCGTGCAGCTCCCTCACGGGCCCGAGCAGCCCGCGGCCGCCGGGGCCTCAGCCGCTCACTGCCCCCCCCAGGCCACCATCAGCACCCTGAGCGCGGAGCTGAAGGCCCTGCAGGCCCAGTTTGAGGACGCCATCTCCGCCCACCAGAGAGAGGCCGCGGCGATGAGCCAGGGGCTCCGGGACGCGGCGGCTGAGCGCGCCCTCGCGGAGAGAGAGGTGGGGGGTCGGCGGGAAAGCGGGAGAGTCGGGGCGGGGCAGGGCCGAGGCCTTCCCGTGGGGCAGGTGTGACTGGGCGTGGGGGGGGCTGCTCCCTCGGCCCAGAGACCCACCCGCCCAGCAGGCGGCCGCGGGCCCTGGGCGGGCGTGAGGCGCGGACTCCATGGACGGGGCGTTGGGCAGGCTGAGGCCGAGGGGCAGGAGCGCGGGGCGGCCGTCGTGGCCTGTCACAGGCCCCGGTGTCCGGGTGCGGACGGTCTCGGGCAGGGAGGGCAGGGAGGCCCGAGTCGGGCTGGGCGCGCGGAGCGAGCAGGCGGCTTTGGGAGGCGTCAGTGAGGCGGGCCCCACGGCCTGGCGCTGCCGGGGGCACGGGGGTCCGAGCCGGGGAGGCGGGGAAGGGGGAACCTGGTGGTGCCTGCGGGGTCCGGGGTCCGGGCGCGCGGAGGGGGAGCCAGCGCCCAGGTGCGGCCCCACAGCGGCCTCCCGCGCCCCGCCGGGGCTGGCAGGCGGCGCTGACCCGCTCGCGCCCCAGGCCCCCCGCAGCGCCCGCGGAGAGGGGGGCGGTGGGAGGGAGGGGGAGTGTGATTTAACATGACAGGCTGTTTACTTTGGCCGCCAGAGAGAAAGGTCTCCTTTCAACAGATTTCAAAGTCGGCCGGTCCGCGGCCACAGGGAAGCGGAGGTTTTAGGACGGGGTGGGGGTGGGGGTGGGGGTGACGGGGAGGGTGACTGGGGGGGGGAGCTGGGCCTTGGTAGTTCAGGTTCTCGGAGAGGGGCCCCCAGAAAGGGGGCGGGGGCGGAGCTGGGGGCGAGGGGGCAAGAGGGCCCATCCCAGGCGCCGGGCCGGCCAGAGTCGCCATGGAAACCATCACATTTTTCACGGCCTTTACACCGGAGGAACGCCAGGCCTCTGCGGCCCTGCCTGAGGCCACACGCGTGTGCGTGTGACACACACGAGAACCCGCTGCGCCGCGCACGCACGCACACACGGGCCCTCCTGTGCGGGCGACGCCACACGTGCAAGCCCCTGGACGCCGGGAAGCGCACACGCGTGTGCGACGGGCAGGCGGCGCCTGCACCTCCGCACACGCGCCCTCACGTGCACGCGCACGCGTCCCCCGCCGCCCCGCTCGGCTCCAGGCAGAGCCCGCAGCCGCCCCCCTGCAGGGGATTTCAAAAGAGGCTGTTTGCATAATTTCTAGTAAAGAAATAATTGTTATAATCACGTTAAGCGATTTGGCTGTAAAATTCCTGTAAAAGGGCCGGCTGTTCTCGGAGGGGGCGGGGAGGGCGCCGGCTTGTTGTCCCCGTTCTGGGAAGTGGGAACGGCCCCTCCGTGATGGATGGCCCCGCTGCCGGCCCGCGACCTTCTGGGGGGTTTCTGCTGAGCTCAGCGGAAAATGCTCGCGGGCCTGCGGCTCCCACACGCGGGGGGCGGGGGCGCTGGGCCCGGCCGAAAACAGAACAACAATCACAGCGGCCGGCGCGGGAGCCAGGCCGGCCGGGCCTGGACGGCGTCCCGCCCACGCAGCCAGCCCAGCGGGCTTTGCTCCCGCAGCGGGCGCGTGACGCGGCGTGGAGTCCCCGTGGCTCCGTGCCCCGCTGGCCGCTCCGCCACCTCCTCAGGGCCATGCGAGCGGGACAGAGCCTTCCCCAGAGTGCCTGGCCAGGGCCACGGCCAGCCGGGGGGCCGGGAGACAGGGCCGCTGGCCGGCCCCACGACCCCGCACCCCAGGGCCTGGGCACTGGGGCTGCACGGCCCCCCAGGCCCTCCCACCGGGGCCCCAGGGCGAGTAGAGCCCTGACCCCAGCCACGCCCCGGCCCGGACACAGCCCCGGCACACGGCCTGGTGTAGCGAGCACACGGGGCCTGGTTCTAATGGGGGGCGTCCCTCGGGGTCCCACCCTGGTCCCAGAGCAGGCTGGGGGATGAGGACTCACACCCACAGCCACCCCCCAGCAGGCCAGTGCGGGGTGGCGACCGAGGCGCCGGCTGCCCGGCCCCGGCCCACCGAGGCCGGCAGCTGTGCAGGGGGGCCTGGGCCAGGGCCGCCTGGGCTGCCGCCCCCAGAGGGGTCGGCCTGACCCCAGCCACACCAGCGTTGCCGGGCGGGAGTGGGCGAGGCTGTCGGGCAGGGACGGCCAGACCTGGGTGGGGAGCCGTGTCCATGCAGGCCTGGCCGGCGTCCCTGGGGTCCGAGCAGAGAGCACAGGGCAGGCCCGGGGCCGGGAGAAGTCGGGGTGCCGCCGGCCAGGGCTCCGGGGAAACCACGGGTGGCAACGCCAGGCTGCCAGCCCTCGGGGGGCCGGGGCTCGGGGCGGGGCCAGGGCGGGGGACAGCGGCACAGCCGGACCGGAGCCCGAGGCTGCACGCCGCCTGGGGCCGGCCCTGGAGCCATGGCCCCTGCCCGCCCGGCCCCGGGCCCCTGGGCCCTCCAGCCGTGGCCCCAGCTGCGTGCTCCTCCCCAGGCGGAGAGGCTGCGGGCCCAGCTGGACGAGGCGCGGGGCGCGCTGGCCGCGCTGCGCCGGGGCCTGCAGGGCAGCGAGGAGAGCCGGGCGGGGCTGCGCAGGGAGGCGCTGGCGGCCCGCCGGGCGCTGGGCGACGAGGCCAGCGAGAAGGACGTGCTGCGGCGCTCCAACGCCGAGCTGCGCGCCGCCGTCCGCCGCGCCGAGCGCGACAAGGCCAGGTAGGGCGGCCGCCCCGCCGTGGCTGCGGGGGCCCTCCCGGCGTCAAGCACCCCCGGCTGCGGCGAGGGCCCCGGCACGCCGGGACGGGTCGGGCGGCGCTGGGCGGGCGCACGGGGCAGTCCCAGGGCCCGGCCGTCAAACGCTCCCCGTGTGGGCCTCGAGGGGCAAGGCCGGGACACGGGAGGACCTGTCCCCGCCCTCAGCAGCGCCGTCCAGCAGGCGAGACGGGCCCAGGGGCCAGCGGGAGGTGGCCGGGGGCCGGGAGCGGCGGGGGCCAAGGCCCGGCCTGTGACGCTCGCTCAGTTTTCAGCGGTCCAAGGAGGAGAAGCAGCAGAAGGTGCTGGTCCTGGAGGACGCCCTGGCCGCGGCCCAGCGGGAGGCGGGTGCGCTGCGCGCCCGCGTGCGGACGGCCGAGCAGGCCCAGGGGGACGCCCAGCGGGAGCTGCAGGAGCTGCGCAGACAGGTGGCCGCGCGCCCGGGGTCTGGCCGGGGCCGCCTGGGGGCTCGGGGTGAACGGGGGGGGGGGGGTGCGGCGCCGCCACCTCCGCCTGCCCCGGGCCTGGCCCCCGCAGCCTCCCCCGACGAGCTCGTTGGCGAAGCATCCGACCGCTCCCTCTGCCAGGCGGTTCCCACACGGCGCCTCGTGGAATCCTCACGGCCCTCCTGTGGGGAAGGTTCTAGAACCTTCCTTTCCAGAGGGGGCACACCGCGCCAGGGTCCACCCCCCTAACGTGGCCCACACCCCCTGACCGGGGCCCCCAACCCTGGCCGGTGTCTGCCTCTGTCCCCGCGCCCGGGCCCAGCGGGGCGGTGGCCGGTGTGCTGTGGGGCCCGAGGGCGGCACGGACCCCTCCTGTCCAGCACCGGACGTGGCCTGGGCCCGCCGAGCGCTGTCAGCTGAGGGCCTGGGAGGCCGTGGGACCCGAGCAGAGGCGGGTGCGGGGGCTGCCTGGCCTCCTGTGAGGGGCCGTGGGCCCCGCCACCCCGTCATGCCGCCCCCACGCCCCCAGGTCAAGACGCTGGAGGCCGAGAGCCAGAGGAAGAGCCGGGAGGTGGACCGGCTGCAGGCCGCGGGGCAGGGCCGGCAGGAGGCCCTGGAGCTGCAGAGGCGGGCGGCGGAGGCGGAGGCGGCCCGGGAGGAGGTAGGAGGGCCGCGGGGCCCTGCGGGGGCGCGGTGGCCGGTGCTGCCAGGGCCGCGGGTCGGACCGCTCGGCCCCCGCCCGGCACAGCCACGGGCCGCCAGGCGAGGAGGGGCCTCGGGCGGGCTGGTCCAGGGCGCTCGAGCTTCAGTCAAGGGCAGTCTCGCCCGGGTGAAGAGAGCCCGGGGCCCGGCGGGGTCCCCCAAAACGGCCGTTCTCAGAGCCTCGGGGCCCTGGGCTCGACCCCGGGTCGGACCCGGGTCCCACGCGGAGCGGTCGTGTCAGGCACCCGCCACGCCCGGCAGCACGGTCACTCAGCACGGCCCGGGCGACCCACGCGCCCTCGGCCCCCCACGTGTGAGCGGGTGGGTGGCTGCCGCCACCGGGGAGGGAGCTGAGACGGGCAGGCCTGCCTGGGCCGGGCCGCGTCCCCCGGGACTCCTCGTGCCCCTCCCGGGGGTGGCGGCGTCCCCCGTAGCCCCCTGTTCACGCACAGGTATTTAGAGCCGCCCCGTGCGAGGGGCGGGCTGCGGGGCACAAGTCAGGCTGTGGCCAGGGTCCGCGGCAGCAGACGAGGGACGGTGGGGTGGGGAGGCCCCTCTGCACCTGGGCTGAGCTGCCCAAGCGGGGGACGGTGGCCCAGCAGCGGGTCCGTGGGGAGAGGGGCTGCGAGGGGCAGGAGGGAGGTGAGGAGGAAGCAGAGCGAGCTGGGCCCAGCGGGAGGTCGCCCAGCGCCCGGCCGCCCGGCTCGGCCCACGTGCGCTGTCGGCTGTGGACGGCTGTGGCTGGGTGGGCGACGTGTGTTTCACCCTCGGGTTCCCCACGGGGAAGCCCGGGGGGGCGGGTCAGGCGTCCTGGGGCTCCCCGTCCCTTGTCTCGAGGTGACACGGACCCAGCAGGCCGTGAGCGTGGCGGGCAGGCAAGCACGGGGCTGGCCTGGCCACGGAGTGGGCAGCTGTGGCCCTGGCTGCCTGCCGGGACGCGCTCTGGGGTCCTGGCGTGCCCTGAGCCGGGCGTCCCCGCTGTGCAGCGCGGGCTGGGAGCTGGGCCCTCGGTGCCCCGGCCGTGACGTGCCACGGAAGGGCCGAGGCGTGAGGCGCTGCCCCTGGGACGAGGCCTCTGCCCGTGCCGCGCGGCCCCGCAGGTCCTGAGGCTGCAGCGGACGCTGGCGGAGGCGGAGGCCGGCGGCGAGGCCCGCGCGACGGACCTGGAGCGGCGCCTGCAGCAGGCCCGGGCGGCGGAGCGGAGCCTCCGCGCAGAGCTGCGCGCCGCCGCCGGGAGGCTGCGGCGGGCCAGCGGCGAGGCGGGCGGCCTCCGGGCGCGCCTGGACGGGGCCGGCCGCCGGGTCCGCGGCCTGGAGCAGGAGCTGGCCCGCGCCGAGGGCGCCAGGCGGGACGCCGAGGGCCAGCTGGGCCGGCTGTGGACCGCGATCCGCCGCGGGCTGGGGCTCCCGGGACAGAGCACCTCGGCCTCCCCCGAGCGGCCCGGCTCCCCCGCCAGAGGTCAGTGTCCGCAGGTGGCCGCTGTCCCGGCCCCGCCACCCACCTGGCCTCCCGCTCCGTGGCGAGCAGCCCGGACCCCGCGCCCCCAGGGCCCCTGCGGGTGGGGACAGCGGAGAGAAAGGGGACGGGTGCCACGTCCTCACCTCGGCCCCCCTGTCAACGCCCTGCAGGCTTGGACGGCTCCCCCAGTGGCTCCGAGCGGCACAGGGCCAGCCCCCCCGCCGGGCCCCGCTCACCACTGCGATGGCCCTCACCTGCGCCCGGACACCGTGGCCCGGAGGTGGACGTGGCCTCCGTGCGGGACGCCCTGCGGGACTTGGTGCAGAAGCTGCGGGACGCCCAGTGGGAACGCGTAAGGGGCAGCAGGCCCTGCCCCCGGGCTGTCCACCTGTCTGTCCTTCCCGGGTCTGCTGTGACTGGACGGGGTCCAGGGGTCACCGAAGAGCCGTCCCCGGGGCCGGCCCGGCCACCTGCAGAGTGTCACCAGCGACCCCTCGCGCGGGCGACAAAGCTCCCCAGCAGCTCTGCCCACGGGTGCTCCCACCCACGGCCAGGCGCCCGTCCGCACGCTGGCGGGAGGGGCTCTGGGACAGACCGACAGCCCCCCAGCCGGGGCCCGGGGTCCCCCACAGACGCTGCCCACCCTCCCGCCAAAGCAGGCCCAGGGGGCAGGACCCAACCCCCCTCAGCCAAGTCCTGGCCAGGACAGGTCACCCTGACCCCACAGGCCACCGCCTGGCGCCGCGTGCCCACCTGTGTCCACACCTCAAACCCGGACGCTCCCCGCCGTCCCCGGGGCCGGGAGGTCAGCTCAGCCGCCCGCTGCCCAGACCCCACTGTCCGCAGGCCCCGCACTCGGCCCCGGCGGCCCGCTGACCTTGTCCCTCTGCCCAGGACACCTGGCGGTTCCGCGTGCTGGGCCTGAGCGGCCGGCTGCGGGAGGCGGAGGGCGAGCGGGCCCGAGCCCAGAGCCAGGTGGGGCGGCTGCAGAAGGCGCTGGCCGAGGCGGACAGAGGTGACGCCCCCCCGCCCGCTCCTGGCCACGGCCACTTCCCTGGGGGTCCCCCGCCCGCTCCGGCCGCCCGCGTGCAGCCCGGGCCGTGGGCAGCACCAGCAGGAGGGCCCCTGAGCCGGGGCGGGGCGGGGGGGCTTCTCGGCAGCGCCTCCCCCACAGGGGAGTGGAGTCCAGAGACCGCGAGAGCCCTCCCACCCGGCCTGGGGCCCCCGCACTGGTCCCGAGGCCCGTCCCCCAGCACGTCTCTGCCCTGTGTCACCTCAGAGAGGCCGCAGGCCCTGCTGGTCACCCCACTGCGTTTCCGCCCCCCCCATGTGTGGGCCGCCCAGGGCCTGACCGTCTGCAGGGAGGAGGGCGGGAGAGACGGGGTGCGGACTGGGACCCCACCCCCCCGAGGGCCAGGGCTTGTTGGAGGGGTTCCCCGCGGCCCCCCCAACGGTGCCAGTCGCCCAGACCCCTGGGCCCGGTTTGTGGGCCGTGAGGGGGGTGGGGACGGCCCCGTGCGGCAGCAGGTCCCCACCCCCAGGCCTCAGGGTCCCGGCCCCCTGCTTGCCCCACAGGCGGGTGCCCGGCGGAGGGCGAGGCGGACAGAGCCCGGCTGGAGGCGGCGCTGCAGAGGCCGGCGGCCGAGAGCCCGGCGAGCGTGCGGGGGGCCGGCCAGGAGCAGCGGTGGCAGGTGGGCGTGCGGCGGGGGGGACCAGGGACCCTGCACCCCGCACCCCGGGGCCCGGGAGGTGGTGGGGGCCTGAGGGGCCTCTGGGCGGAGAGGTCCCAGGTCCCTGTGGGCAGAGGCGCGACGGGGCCCCAAGGGCCACGGGACCTCGCAGAGCACACCGGACTGTCCCCGGCAGAGCTGACTTTGAGGTGGCCCTGGCCATGTTAGGGAACCTGAGTCCCGGCCCAGCCAGCGGGGTCGGAAGCGGGGGCAGCTCCCAGCCCCCAGGCCCGCCCGCCCTCCTGCAGCCTCGCCGGCGGCGTGCGGCGTGGGGTGACACGTCGTGCTGCTCTGGGGCCATTTTTATCCCGTGTCCCCCACGAAGGACGCGCTGCAGGAGGAACTCAGGCCTGGGTGGGGGCCGACGGGCCCGGCCCGGGCCCCCTCCCTGCTCGCGGGGGAGCCGCACCCCCGGGCCCACGGAGGAAGCTGCAGCCTGGAGGACCCTGGGCCCCCGAGGACAGGTGCTTGCAGGAGGAGCGCTGGCCCCCGGGGGGTGGCCCTGGTGACGGGGACTCGGCCCCCCGTCCCCACACTGCAAAGCCGAGGCCGGCGGGGCCGGCAGAGCAGAGGCTGAGCGGGGCCCGGGGCGGACCCGGGCTCAGCCGCACGCGGCCTGGGAGCTGCCCGTCACCCTCTCCAGCGCCTGGTGAGGAGGGAACGCGGCCGAGCCGCCCACGAGGGGGGCCCTGCAGGGGAGGGGGAGCGGGGCCCAGGTGCCAGCCGGGGCGGGGCGGGGTGAGCCGAGAGGCTCCCCAGCCCCCGCGTCCCGCGCACGCGTGGAAGTAAAGGTTTCCGTCTGCGGGCTCCGCCCCCCGCCAAGTCGGCCTCACAGACTCGTGCTGGAGGCGCGCGGGGCCGCCCTCGGCCGTGACCCCGTTCCCAGGGCCCCCACGTGCACACGGGCCTCGGGTCGCGGGGGCGCTGGGCCGTGCCCGCTCTCCGGGGCTGGCCCGGGTTCGGCTTCGCGGCCACAGCGCCCCCGCTGCTCCGGCCCGCGGGTCTGCCCTCCTGGCCCCCCCCCGGCCCCCGCATCCCCCCACCTGCGTCTCCCTCAGCCTGGCCTGGACACCCGCCGCCGCTCAGCACCCGTTTTGCCTGTCGCAGGCCTCCCCATTCCAGGGTCTTGGTGCCTCTCGGGGCCGGGGGGGACGTGACGGTGGTGTCAGGCCGCGCTCAGGGAGCGCTCCTGGCTGGGCCAGGACCCCCCTGCCCCCGGCCTCCCCCGCCTGTGCCCCGGGGGCTCACGAGACCCTCTCTGCCCCCCAGGCCTGCTGCCCGCATCTCCCCGCCCCTCGCTGGGCCGTGCAGGGCCCGCCCGAGTCTGAAGCCCCCGCAGGCGGAGGCGGGCCCGTGTGCGAGCCGGAGGTCCTCGGAGGCCGGGCCTGACCCCGCAGGCTCGTTCAGGGTGTGGGAGGGTTCGGGGCCTTGCGGTTGCGGGACCCAGTCCCGATGCCCCGCCACCCGCCAGGGACGGAGCGGCTCCTGGAGGCTTCTCCCAGGGCCGGGCCTTCTCGCGGGCTGGCCAGCAGGGCCCAGCAGGTCGCCGGCTCAGGCGCCGGCCGCCCAGGCGTGTGCGGCACGGCCCGCCTGCGAGTCCCTTTGCCACACGCCGTGACGTCATCACAGGGTGACTGCCGGGGCTCCCAGGCCCTCTGCGGGGGGGCCGGTTCCCCCTAGATTCCTGGACAGCTGTTCGCCCTCTGACCTCGGTCTGGGCTGGGCTCCCTCGTCGCCAGGACACGGGCCCCTGGGAGTGGAGGCCGGAGCCCGTTCGTCTTTGAAATCCGGAGACGTCGCCGGAACGTTGGACGCGAGCGGCTCCGCGGTCTGTGCCGGCCTCGCCGAGCCCCTCGGTGCCCACGGTCAGGTCTGGCGCAGGGCGTCCGAGCTTGTCCCCCGCGAGGGCTGTGCTCCCCGCGCCCTCCTGCCGACATCCCCTGCGGCCCAGCACTGCTGGCCTGGAGGTCGCCGCCGCGCCACGCCGCTCCCGGTGCCCGGGAGGTCCGAGCCCCGCTTAGCCGGCCGCCTGGCACCCTGGGCCGGTGCCCGCGTCTCTGTCTCGCCCGCCCGGTCCGGCTCCCACCCCCCCACCGGGTCTGGCCTTGAGCCCGGCAGCCACACCGTCTGACGCGGGTTCCCGTGTCCCGAGGTCTCAGGTCCCGCTCGAGTCCGAGACCCTCGGGTCGGGTTCTCGGGGGGACTTGGCGGCTGTTTGCGTCGTGGCCGCCTCCTCCGCGTGGCTCTACGGGAGGGGTCTGGTCTCGCTCGGGGCCGGGGGGACAGGGACCCGCCGGGGACTTCGCGTGTCCCCGTCCTGGGACTTCGGGCCCAAACAAAAGGCAGAAAACCTCCAGGGGCCACGGGTCTCCGAGCCCAGGTCCACGGGGGCCTCCCCGCGGGGCCTCCCCACACCCGCCGCGGGCGCCGCCGAGCGCGGCAGACCCGCCCCGCCGCGTCTGCCGCGGGACCGGGGCCGCTCAGGCTTTCAGTGACGCGCGTGAAGCCGCCGCGTGTCAGCTCCTCTTGGCGTTCGCGTGACCCCCATCCGTCCTCTCCTTGGGCCGGTCTGTCCCCCGCCTGGCGGGCCCTCGAGCCCGGCTCCGAGGAGCGTCCGTCCCCGTGGGCCACCTGGAGGGTCGCCGGAGGCCCCGGCACCGTCGACAACCCGAACGCAGCGGAAGCGCCCGCAGCTGCCGGGTCCCCGCGCACACTCGCCTCCCGCCCGGATGCCCCCCGCTTCACACAGCCGACGGGTTTGCCGAAATCGTGGGTCGAGAACACGTTTTTCCAATTAAAAGGCGGCTGCGCCCTGCGAACAGTCGATCCTTGTCCGGGAGCGCACCGGCCCCGTTGCCACGGTTACCCCGGGCTCCCGCGGTGGGCGGCGCAGCCCGGCCCCGGCGTCACCCGCACTCGCCCCGAGAGGCCGCCCACGTCGGCCTCGGCCAGAGCCTCGCGGCTCGGCTCCCGGCGTCCCCTGGCGCCCACGCGCGTCACGCCCTCTTCCCCCGGCCTCTCCTCCAGGCTCGAATGAGCAGAGCCGGGCGCCCCTCAGCCCTGGGCTCCCGCCTGACGGCCGGGTCGGGCCGGCCGCAGGGCCAGCCGCGGCTGAGGTGTCACTGCCCTTTGGTCTGCGTCCGCACTGAGGTGCCACACGTGCTGCCTTCCGGGCGCCGAGGTGATCTCATCCTCGGGAACGGGAGGCAACGGGCCCCTTCCCTCTCCCCCCATGTGGCCGGAGCGAGTGGCCTCAGGGTGTGCGTCCCAGGGCTCCACCGAGGTCGCCCGCAGCCGCCCCCTCCTCTGTCCCCTCGCTGTCCCCTCCGGTCTCCGCCTCTCCTCGGGGCGGTCCTCGTCAGCGTCACCGCCTTCTATTTTGGTGACGTGTCTCGCGTCACCGCGTTCACGTGCGGGGGGACATCTGTCCCGATGTCGGGGACGCGCGTTTCTCCCCACCCTCTGGACGCCACGTCTCTCGCTTTACTGCGGCAGGGGCTGGGGTCGCGGGCCCAGTGCCCACCAGGGAGGGGCCTTGTCCGCCTGCCGGGGACAGAGCTGGGCCTCGGCGGGTCAGAGGCGGGATGGCGACCTGACCCCACGCCCCTCCCACTCACCCTGGCCGTGGCTGCCACATGGTCTGGGGCGGGGCCGGTGTCCTGGCCCAGGGCAATGGGTGTCCCCACCAAGCCAGCCCACCGGGGACCCAGAGCCCTCCGCAGAGGCGCCCATGTGCTCCCCAGGGAGAAGGCCGGCCACCCCCACCCCCGGGCAGGAGGCCACTGCAGGGTTGGGGTGGGGGGTGGGCACTGAGTGGGGACACAGCGAGGGCAGGGGCTGAGGAGCCGCTCTGACAGCCCAGGGCGGCTGCACGGCCCGGGGGACGGGCCCCGGGACAGAACCCGCAGCTGCGGCTCCGCCGGGCGGATGGGCCAGGGGCGAGTGGGGCTCCGGAGCCGGCCACCTCGTCCCAGGGCAGACCTTCCCGATGCGCACGCACAGGCGGCCAGCGTGGCCGGAGGCTCCCGCGCAGGCGCATGCACATGGCAGCGGCGTCCACGAGGTCACACCCGGGGCCCGGGCAGAGCGGGAGCCAGGCCCCGGGGCTTCGTGGCCCCCGTGGGAGCGGGGGACGGTGGGGGACCTCATGAGCCAGTGCGTGAACCGTGACGGGGCGGGGGGCGTGTGGGAGGCCCAGGGCGAGGCGGACCTGTGGCTAGTCCGGGGCCGCTCCCCTGTGAGGGTCGGGGTGCTCTCCCTGCACCGCTGCGCAGACCCCCCGGCCCCGAGATTCAGCCTGGGAGAGCCCAGTCCGGCCGAGCAGAAACGGGTGCCGTTAGAGCCGACGTGACCCCACCCCGGAGGCCGGTCGGGGGCCCGAGGCCGAGACCCCGAGGCCCCGGTCCGCGCGTCACCTCTGGGCTGGGGCCCGCCCCCAGCCGGGAGCAGTGGGCCAGCGGAGGGCTGGACGAGGCAGATCGGCCGCGAAGGCGCGCGGGCAGCTCAAGGCGCCCACGTTCCCACCCAGGTCCAGACGGCGGAGCTGGAGCAGCCCCCGGGGCCGGCTGACCGGCAGCGGCAGGAGCCGGCCGCGGAGGCCGCGTGGCCGCACAGGGCCCCACTGCAGGCCCCACAGGCCCCGAAGGCCCAAGAGCGGACCCAGCAGCAGCGGGCGAAGGTGCTGGAGCAGCAGGTGCGGGGGACCCGGCGCCCGGGCGGAGGCAGAGCAGAGGCGGGGCGGGCCGGCGCCCCGCACACCCGCTGGGCGGGGAGAGGATTCTGGGGCAGGCCTCCCGGCCCCGTCAGGGGGAGCACGGTCCCTCGCTCCGAGGTCACTCTGTGACGTGTCCAGACCACGCCTGGCAGGCAGCAGCCGCGGCCGAGGGGGCCCCCGCCCCGGCCCTGAGTCGGGAGGGGGGAGCGGCGGAGGTTCGGGGGCGAGGCAGTCACGAAGGGCGAGTGAGCCTCGGGCGAGCCGCTGCCCGGCCCGGTGCGCACGCGTGGGTGTGCGCGCACGGGCACAGCCGCCGGGCCGAGCCGCAGGCTCCAAGCCGTCGACTCCTCGTCCAGGGCCCGGTGTCGCCCTCAGACAGGGTCCCTGCCCCGCCAGGCCGCGTCTGCTCAAGTCCGAGCCGGGGCATTTCCTTGCTCTCCGAGTGCGTTCGTGGCCGGAACGGAGGGCTCTGCCTGTCCACGTGGCTGTGCGGTCGCCCGGGTCCCCGGGGCCCCCGGGTGCTGTCCCTGATGAGGACGCAGTGCGTCCCTGTCTGTCTGCCCGCCCGATGTCGCGGTCCCACACACCCCGCCTCCGGGAGCCGTGGCCTCCAGCCCCTCCGGTCGGAGCTCCGGGCACCCTGGCCGGGGCGCCCGCCCCACCTGAGCCCCGGCCCCGTCCGCAGGTGGCCGGCCTGAAGGAGCAGCTAGACCGGGAGGTGCAGCGGCAGCGACGTGCCCGCCTCGGCCCCGCCTTCCGGGCCAAGAAGTGAGCCACGGCCCGGGCCGCCCGACCGCCACGGCGCTGACCAGCGGGGCAGAACCACATCGGGGGCGCCGGGCTCGAGGGGCGGGCATGGGGCGGGCAGTGGGACGCGGGGCAAGGCCAGAGCCCGGCGCTCGGCCCAGGAGCCCTGCATCGTCAGTGGGCACCCTCTGGCCCCACCAGCCACGGAGCTCCCGGCCCCTGGGACCAGCCCCTGCCCTCCGGCGGCCCCTCCCCAGCCGCACACGGCCCCGGAACCCGCTGATGGAGTCAGACCCCGGTGCCAGGCCCGCCGGGCCAGCTCTGTGAACACGGGGAAGCGCGTGGCCGACGTGACGCCAAGTGGAGCCGAAACACACGGCCCGCGAGGCCCGGCCACCGCCTCCCCGTCCGGGGGCCGCAGGTCCGTCACGGTGACTCGGCCAGGCCCCGTGACCTGCTGGCCCCGAGAGGCACTGGGTGTCAGCTGCCGTCGCGGAACCCCGGTTTCCCGGCCCGCGGACGCTGGGCCGCCCCTCAGCACGTCGGTCGTCCCCCGTCGACGTCCTCGGGGCCGTGTTTCCCTCTCCCCACGGCCTCCTCCGCTCTGTAAGCCCCACGTCTCGGCGGCACCAGCCGGCCCGAGCCCAGCCCCCGCTCCCAGGGAGCTGTCACAGCCCCGAGGACGCGCTCCGAAGACACCCGCAGGTCCCCATAAGCCGTGCCCAAACGTGGGACGGCACCGGTGCTCCGGGAAGGACCCAGGCTCAGAGGCGGCCTCGCCTCCCGGCTGCCTTCGGAAGCGGGGTTACCACGAGGGCCGCGGGTGGGGTGGGGCAGGCACTGAGCGGGGGCCGCGGCCACACGGATTCCGGAGTCAGCGCGGGCTCCGGGAGGAGCTGGCGGACCCGCTGGGGGCGGCTGCCGCGGCCGGGCGGGGGCACCCGGGAGGGCAGGAGCGGGCTCATTCCCTGCTGAGAACGCCCCGAAACGGGCACAGGGCACTCAGCGACGTGTCCCTCCGCGCACGGCCCCTGGGGAGGACCCGCCCACCCCCGGCTGAAGGACCTGAGACGTGGGGCGGGGAGGAAGGACCCAGAGCCGGGGACCGAAGTCCGCGTCGGCACCTTCCGCATCCCCGCGCTGTCCGCTGCCGTCCTCGTGTCGCAGCTTTGGGACCGAGGCGGCCGGCTCAGAGGGGGTGGGCACCCGATGACGCGGGTGGGAGAGGGACTGACCTCAGGTGTGAAAAGGGTCGGGGTGCTCTCCCAACATCGAAACGAGAGGCACCCATTCCCCGGCCGGCGTCCTCACCGGGGCCCCCAGCCTCTCCCGCGCGTCGAGGGGCCTGCGAGGCTCTGGGCTCCGCGTCCCGTGGACAGTCCGGTCGGCGGAGGAGACGCTCTGCCTACTTATCCAGGCGACGCTGGGACAACAAGGGAGACGGGGTGTTCGTCGCGGGGATAAACGGGCGTTTCCTACGCCCTCCCGCGGCTGCGGGTGCCGACCTGAGCGCGGGACTCCGCGTCCGCCCAGGGATTTAGAATCGCCTCGCGACAGCCGTCCGGGGCACCGGGGGACAGGCGGGGAGAGGCAGGGCCAGGAGCCCCAGGGGGCCTCGCCCGGCCCGTCTGCCCAGCGGGGCAGTGGGCGCAGGGTCCTGCCGACTGGGCCTGGCGGACAGAGCGAGGTAAGGCCCAGTGCCCAGTGCTGGCCCCGCGGCCCTGCCCCCCGGAACCCGGGCGCAGGCCCCCGTCTGGGAGGTGCTGGCCTTGCAGGGCACGCAGCTCGGCCCCTTTCCAGCCGTGCGAACGGGCTCTCTTGGCCTCAGTTTCCTCCTCTGTGAGTGGAGTGACCCACAGCTGAGGGGCGTGGTGGGGCCGACCAGACCCCTCGTCAGTGCCAGCCAGTGGTGGTCCTGTCACCGTGTGGCCACTGTGGCTCGGGGACCACCAGGTCTGGGCACGAGCCTTCCCGAGTGTCGAAGGACAGGCCTGCGGCCCAGGGCAGGACGGGGAGGGTGACGGAGGAGGAGGACACGGCCCGGGGGGAAGGGGGTGGAGCCCAAGGCACACCAGGGGGTGGCGGGTGGGGGGGGGCGACGGAGCACGGGAGGACACGGGCCCAGCTGCCACGGCACCCGCTTGCGGAGGAAGCGGAGGCCCCATCTTGGCCACAGCTGGGCAGGAAATGGGCCGCTGACCGAGGCGGCCAGCTGGGCCCAGGGCGGCTGGCGTGTGGGCTTCGGAAACACGAAGACGCCGCACGCAAGGGAGAGTCACCGCAGCCCCGACCCCCCCGCACATGCTGAGGTGACAGCCAAGCGCTCCTCTCCCAGCATGCGGGCCGGCTGCCCGCGCCCCGCGAACAGCCCTTTCAAAGCCCGGACTTGACGTTACATCACGGCAGCGTCCCCGTGTCATAGACACGCCACAGGAGCGAGATGTTCCTGGCGGCCAAGCAGGGGCCGGGCCTGGGTCTCCGAAGGGCCCCCCACGCCCTGCCGTCCCCAGCTGTCATGGAGCACTCAGAAAGTGGGTCCCCCTCGGGGGAGCCCGTGCCTGAGCCCACGCGTAACCCACGCGTGGCTCCGAGGATTTCCACTTCCCTCTATTTTCCCGGAATAAAGCAGTGGGGAGCACCAGGGAGTGACGCGGCCTGTTCTGAGCCTTCCCTGAGGCAAAGCGCAAGCCCCTCGGGGCCGGGTGTGGGGCGGCAGGGGGCTGTGCCCCTCAGGGCACACGGGAGGGGCCGGGTGGCCGGGAGGGCCCCCCACCCGGCTGTGCCTCAAAGCTCCCCTCCGGGGACCGGGGCGGCCTCTGCAGCCCCGCCCTGAGCCCCCACCCTCAGCCCGGCAGGGACCAGCCTGCTGGGCCGGGCCAGGACACCGCCACCTTCCCCCACACGCACCGAGCCACATCCCGGGGCATCCGGAGGTCGGCTGGCTCGGGGCGCCCCCACCTACTCTCACCTCCACTCGGGCCCTAAATTAAACGGCCACGGGCCCGTGGGGAGGCTCAGGTTTCCTGCTCAGAACACGCGCCTGCGCGACAAAGCCACCACGGCGCTGATAAATGGGGACTTTCTGCGGCACAGACGGAGGCGCCCCTGAGTCCAGGGAGGGCTGGCAGCACGCGTCCTGCCGCGGCCTCCTGCACCTGAGACACTTGCCCCGTTTCTGCCTGCGGAGTTGTGTGCCCGTGTCTCTGTGTGTGCCCGTGTGCGCCTGCGTGTTAGTGCGTGCACGCGTGTGCACATGCACGCGCACGCTTGTCTTTGTGCGTGCGCGTGTGCGCGTGCGTGAGGGTGTGCACACGAGTGCGTGCCTGTCTCTGTGTTGTGTGTGCATGTGTGGGTGTGCCTTTGCGTGGTGTGTGTGCATGTGCGTCTGTGAGTGTGTGTGTCCATGTGTGCGTGTCTGCGTGTGCCTGCGCGTGAGCATGTAATGCCCGGTGGTGGCCAGGCCTCGTGTTAACCCCTGCTCTCCCAGGCCAGGCTGCAGATGGGCCCAGGGCGAAGGCCGCAGAGGGTACACGTGGCCTGGCTGGGGGCTGAGACTGCGTGTCTGCCTGTGGCCAGTCCCAGCCCAGCTGTGAGTGCGGGCTCTTTGGGGTGACTGGGGTGTGGCCCGGCCTGAGCATCTCACAAAGCCACCAGGAGCGGGGGGATAGATTCCGGAGGCGGTGGCCGGGTTGGGGACCCTTATCTAGGCCAGCCCCTCTCCCTGTCCCTCCCTGGGCACATCCACTGGGTGCCTGGGGTGTGCTGGGCTCTGGGGCCCCAGGTGGCCCCCAAAACTGGCCTTCACCAGGGTCCGCTGAGGCATGTGCTCAGGCGGGGCCACCGTGGCTGGGAAGCCTGCCATGGAGGATGGGGCTGGGTGCTGGGCAGGAGGGGTCAGAGGCCACACCCCGTGCCCCACCCCGTTTGGTGCTGTGTGTGTTGTGTGTGTGATGGGTGTGCGAGTGAGTTGTGAGCATGGGGGAGTGACTATGGGTGTCAGTGAGCATATGAGCGTGCGTGTCAGTAGGTTTGGGTGCGAGTGTGTGTGAGCTGCATGTGTGTGAACGAGTGTGTGTGGGTGTGTGGGCGTCGTCTGCCGGGACGTGCGTGTAAGAGAACGTCGGAAAGTGTGAGGTGCACCGGGGGTGTGCACGCACGCGTGTGAGTGGGGACGGGCCTTCCTACCCAGGTCCCCCCGAGAGCCGCGTGCGGTTGGGGCTCTGTTCCCAGCGCAGCCCCTGTGACCAGAGGTCATCGCTGTTCCCCCGAAAGGCAGGGGCCCAGGCCCTTTCTCCTCGGCCCTGCGGCTGTCCTGCACCTGGGGGTCTCGGGCCCAGGGCTGGCCTCCCACTGCTGAGCAGCGAGGGACTTGGCAAAATTGAAGGGGCGCTGCCTCCCGGGGGGTGCGGTGCAGCGTCCGCCTCCTTCCATTCCCGCCTGGCCCCGATTTCGGCCTAAAGGGATCCGTGTGAACTGGCGGGCGAGTCGCACTCGCACGAAGACCCTCCATCAGCTCCTCGGGATCACATTTCTTGCTCCTTTCCGACTGCAGACAGCACAGGCCCCTTAAAGAGGCGCCAGCAAACACGGAAACACGCGAAAGCAGTCGTGGAGGCACCCGGGCCTCGCGCCGGCTGCCTTGCCCATCCCGTTCCTTCTGCTCATCTCTGGGGTGCCGCTCGCCTGCAGGGGCCGCAGGCTTGGCTTGCAGTTGCTGTCACCCAACAAGCAGAGGCGAAGCGGGAGGAGACGGGCCCTGCACTGGCCTGGGGACCCAGAATTGGACAGACGCCAGCCCCCTGACGAGGGACAAATGCTCCCAGTGGGGTCGGAGGTCAGCAGTGCCAGGCAGAAGATGGGCCGGACAGCCATGGGCTGGACAGAGATTCTGAACTGTGGGCTCTAGAGGTCTGACGCCCCGCAGGGCCCAGCGGGGTTACCCCGTTTGCCCGGCCTGCAGGCCAGGCTTCCCCCACTGACAGCCACTTCAGGGCCCGGGGGCAGGGTGGGGGGTTCCCCCATGCCCTGACCCCAGGGGAAACCCCAGGGCAGAAACCCTTTCAGACGACTCTGAGCCCCACCCCACCCCGGCTCGCCCACGGAAGGGGGGGCTCCTCACCCTGTCACAGGAGCCCAGGGTCCCCCAGGCCCAGGCCTTGGGCAGCATGGACGGGCCTCTGGCCACTCCCCGCGGGCTCCTCCAGGCCCCGCTCAGGCCGGGGGCCCCCCGCTGATGACGCCCTGGCAGGGGTGACGGGGTCCCCTGGCCGGGCAGCCACCCCAAAGGCTGCCCAGGGAGCCCGCGTCCCGGCCCCACCCCAGGCAGGCCCTTCGGCCGGTCCCAGAACTGGCTGCGCCGGAGCCTGGCGCCTGGGGGCCCGCGGGGAGGGCGGCCCCGCGGGGACACGCGCCGCGAAGCGCTCGCCCGGCCGGTGCCCGGGCCGGGGAGAGCTCGGGGGGACGGAGGGGGGCGGAGGGCGACCGGGGGGCGGGGCGCTCCGGGGGGGGGTTCAGGGGAGGGCACTCCGGGGGCCGCGCCCCCGGCTCCCGCGGGCCTGGCGCTTTAAGGCCGCTCATTTGCATGGCCCCGCCCCGCGCAGGCCCCGCCCCCGGGCGCCGCCGCTGGACATTTAAACCGCGGCCCGGGGGGCGCCGCCTGCGCGGAGCCGAGCGGCCGGGCCCCGCGCCGACCCCCGCGATGCCGCGCGGCGCCGCCTGCGCGCTGCTCCTGGCCGCGGCCCTGGGCCTCGGGGCGCGCGGGGCGCGGGGCGCCGTGGCCCTGGGCGACTTCTACCCGTTCGGCGCGGCGCACGGCGACGCCGTCACCCCGAAGCAGGACGACGGCGGCTCCGGGCTGCGGCCGCTGTCCGCGCCCTTCCCCTTCTTCGGCGCCGAGCACCCCGGCCTCTACGTGAGTACCCGGCCGGACAGCGCGCACCCCGGCCGCGGGCACCCCGGCCACAGACCCGACCGCGGGCACCCCGGCCATGCGCACCCGACTGCGGGCACCCCGGCCGCGGGCACCCCGGCCACAGGCCCGACCGCGGGCACCCCGGCCATGCGCACCCGACTGCGGGCACCCCGGCCGCGGGCACCCCGGCCGCAGGCCCGACCGCGGACAGCTCGACCGCGGGCACCCCGGCCATGCGCACCCCGGCCGCGGGCACCCCGGCCACAGGCCCGACCGCGGACAGCTCGACCGCGGGCACCCCGGCCATGCGCACCCCGGCCGTGCGCACCCCGGCCACAGGCACCCCGACTGCGGGCACCCCGGCCGCGCGCACCCCTGCCACAGACCCGACCGCGGACAGCTGGACCACGGGCACCCCGGCCGCGGACATCCGCCCGTGCGCACCCCGGCCGCGGGGCGGGGCGCCCCGACCCGCCGCCCCTGCAGCCCGGCCCGCGCGGCCGGGGGTGGAATGAGGACAGCGCTTCCTCCGCGGCGGCCAAAGCCGGACAGCGGCGCGGGGGCGGGGGGGCCCGGCCACCGCGGCGACTGCACGCGGCCCCGCCCCCGCCGGACCGGCCTGGGGCCCGGGCAGCTGCGCCGAGCCGTCTGCGCGGCGCCTGGTCCCGGCGCGGCGGGCCGTGGGGTCCTGGCCCGCGGACAGCAGGGCGCTCGCCCGCGTCCCCGCTTTGGGGCGGGCTTAGCCCCGTGTCCCCGGGGTGGGCCCTGCGCCGGCGTCCGTGGCCGCGGAGGGAGGTGCGCCTCGTGCCTGCGTCGGTGGAGCTTTCACTGAGGGTGGGCCCCGGCGCTGGTGCCCGGTCCCCCAGAACCGCCCCCACTCCAGGTGAGAAAGGTGCCGGCGGCCTGGTGTGCCTTCACGTCCCCCGGCGCCCCGAAGCACGACCTCTGCCCCGCTCAGCGCCAGAACCGCCGCCCCAGACCCCTCACCACACAGCACACCCTCAGGCCATCCACCCACCGTGCCAACCCGCCGGCACCTCCTCCGTCATCCTGCCACCTTCGGCGCCGTTCCCACCCTTCCCCGCCACTGCTGCGTGGCCACCACCACCACCGCCGCCACCGTATCCGTTCCCGGCCGCTGTGCCGTCCACGCCCGGCAGCCGCCTCAGCTTGGGGCAGCGTTTGGTGCTGCGTGGTGGCGGGAGGGGCAGCCTTCCCTGTAGGTGCCCCCCACCCCCAGAAAGTCCCCCTGGGCCGGGATGCGGAAGCGCGGGGTGCGCCGGGCAGGGCTGTGCTGGGGTCTGCCGCCGATGGAGGGGCCGCGCCTCTCCCAGCGGGGGACTCCCGCTGGCGCCTGAGGCTGGGCTCGCCGTGCCCACTGAGTCACAGGTGAGGCGTCGTGGAAAGGGCTGGTGCTCTGAGCGACGCAGAAACGTCCGCCCCGCCCGAACTACCCGAGGGGGAAGGTCGGCAGCGAAACGGAGAGCCCACAGTCCCGCTGCTGACGAAACACGTCGCCGTCGGAGCCCTCTCCGGAACGAAGATGTCGTTTGACACACGCTTGCGTGTGCTGTGCACGGCGAGCCCCCGCCCTCCCGACGCGGGAGGGACAGTGGGTCTGGAGGGCGCGCTGCCCGGCCGCCGGGGAACACTGCAGGGCTGTGTGGCCGCGGCGGGGACGGGAAGGCGGGCGGGAGGCCCTGGAACTGCAGCCAAAGGGGAGACGGGAAGGCGTTTGGCTCCGACCAGGTGCCTCCCACGCCCGCCCAGGCCGGGGACACGGCCCTGCACGCCCCTGGTCTGGCCCTCGTCCAGCAGGGCGCGGGGGAGCCCAGCCCTGAGGCCAGCTGAGCGGAGCCCGCCCCTGTGGCCGCCTCCGCCGTCCCCGGCCGGCTGCTCAGCACAGGGCAGGCTCACGGCCTCACGGGCACCCGGTCCCAGAATGCCGAGCCCTGACAGGGAGCCAGGTGGGCGCCCATCAGTTTGCTCCTCCTCGTGTCGTAGCAGCTGCACGTGGTAAGCCGAGAGGCTCTGAGCGCTGCTGAGTGTTTTACGGCCGAGGCTCTGGTTTGTCATCAAGAGCGGGGGACTGGTGGCCTCGGGCAGCACGTCACCTTCCGGCTTCCGATCCTTCGTTGGGGGAAGGGTGTGCTGGGTGGTGAGGCACGAGCAGGTGCTGGGCTCCCGTGGTCAGTCAGGGGTGCAGTGTCCAGCAGCCGTGTCTTTAAGACAGCTGTGGTGGCAGGCGGGGCGTGGACAAGGCATGCCCCCTAGGGTCCCGTCCACCCGTCCCCCCGGGCCTCCTCCAGCCCTGCTGGCCTTCACCCATGGCGCTGACCCCCCACCCTCCGTGTGTCTTGGAACTTTGGGGCCGGTCCCAGAATGCCGGGCCCTGACAGGGAGCCAGGTGGGCGGTGGTGCCGGCAGGGCCCCAGGGAGGAGGGTGTCGACAGTGGGTTGACCTGGGGAGGCTGGGCTCCGCATGCCTGCTCCCTGCATTCCGGGGCACGCGGGGTCCAGGACACTCCTCTGTGGCTCGGTCCCCCACCCCCGCCTCCCGCTGCGGGCCGCCCCCCACCAGTGCTGCCCCCCTGCTGGTGCTGGGGCAGGAAGGGGAGCCAGGGGGGGGGTAGTGGTCGGGGAAGGGTGCTGGGCCAACTGGCTGCTTCGTGTGGCGCCCCCGCCGGCCCGGCAGAGGACAAGCAGGATGGTCACCCCCCTGCAGACGAGGACACTGAGGCTCAGAACGCAGACCTGGGGCCTCCAGACGCCGAAGCCCTGCAGGAGCCCTCGAGGGCTCCGAGTCGCGGTGGGATGCAGTGGCCGCGGGGGCAGCGACGTCTCACCGCCAGCGCTGAGCGGGCCGTCGCGGTCCCCCGGGCCACGCCAGCTCGCGGAGCAGCGCTGCCTCCGGCCGTGCCCAGGAAATGCGCGCCGTCCGTCCCTGGGTCGTCGTTGGATGCCACGGCCGCGAGTCCCCTTCCAACGTTTTGGTGACGTTTTTCCCGACGCGCTTCCGAGCCCGTCTAAGGTTCCACGGAACGAACTCGCCATTTCGCGCCCGCGTCGTCCGCACGCGCAGCCCGCCCTGCGCTTGGCAAAGCCGCCCGGTGGCGGCAGCGTGTTCCGTCCCCAGGCGGCGCCATGCGTTTTACCCGACCGCGGGCCGCCGACCGTGGCGGGTGGTTTCGGTGCCTGTGGGGTCAGCGGCGCCGGTGGCCGTCCACGCCGTGCGCCGCGCGCAGGTCCCCCACTCCCCCCCCCCACGGGAAGCTCCCCAAGCGCACCTGCCGCGCCGTCTCCCTCCTGCGCTGTCAGCCACGGGGCGTCCGCGCCTGCACCCTCCTCACCGGGGTGCAGGGGCCACCTCGCCTGGCCCGGGTCAGCTCCGGCAGCCGCCCAGGGCTGGTGCACCGCCAGGGCAGATCCCAGCGTGTGACCCCTGCGGGGTGGCCGGGGGGCGTGACAGAAACGCGGTCCCCAGTCCCTCCCAGAGTGTGCGAGGGCCCCAGAAGCCGCATTTTAAGCGGGTGTTTTGGGTGCCTGTCCAGGGACCCCGGACGTGCTGCTCATCCCAGTGACACCCCCCAGCCTGCCCTCCTGGCCGTGGTGACCCTGGACACGCCTAACTCCGCAGGCTCAGGTCTCTCCTGCCTCCCGTTCACTGGTGCGGGGCTGGCCGGGACGAGCCGCCCCGAGGGCCCAGGCCAAGAGCGCTCCTTGCGGCGCCTGCTTCCAGGCTGCTCGGGCACCCTCGTGACTGACGGGTGATGGGGGTGCGGGCGGCGCGCAGGCCAAAGGACAGCACGAGCTGGCAGACCGGGCCCCCTGGGTGGGGCGGCCCTACTGGGCCGGCCTCAGCACCTCAACACCCGTGAGCGGGGTCTGTGCCGACAGGCAGGCCACCGCCCGCTGCCCAGCCTGGACGCGTGTGCGCGGACGCCTGAGCTCTGCGGGGTCCAGGGAGGAAGGGGCGGGAACAGGGCAGTGTCGGGCGTGGGGCCCTGACCCCAGGCCCTGCACGCCGCGGGCAGCCAGGTCCACGCTGTCCTCCACCTGGGTCCGGGGGCTGGGCTGGGAGCAGACACGGCCCGGGTCTCGCACGCATCCCGCAGCAAACTTCCTGCCGCCTGCGCGGCGGCGGCGGCGGCGCGTCCAGGCTTCGTGGCGGGCTGGGGGGAGGCTGCTGTCCCCAGAAGTGGGATGCAGGGCGAGAGGCCCGGGTGTGTGTGGGGAACGGGAAGTGTCCGCTTTGCAGGCAGAGTTTGCGTCTCCGGCCGTGGTGGCTGCGGGACGTGGACCCGATGGTGGCCACAGAGGTGCAGGGTGGCCGCAGGGACGCCCTGGACGTAGGACAGCAGGAGAGCGAGGACACGTCCTGGGGCGCACAGCCAGGAGGGTGGGAAGGAAGGGCTGGTGCCCGACTCCGGCCTCTGCTTGCCCACCCTCCCCGGATGCCTCCCTCCCCCGCACCCCGACAGGTGCCCCTCCCCCAGGCGGGGTGTGCAGGAGGCTCTGCCTGGAGGGCTCAGGCCAGCCTCCCTGGCCTCCAGCCCCACTGCTGTGGGCGGCCCCATGCCCACGGGCTCAAAACAAGCGCACAAAGGGCCTCGGGGCTTCCCCGAGCGCTTTTGGCGAGAAGTCAGAGCGGCAGCGAGACCCGCCCTTTTGGCTCCGGTGCCGGTGACGGCGCAGGGTCCCTGCCCCCCCAGACCCGCGGCCCCTCCGCCCCCCTCCGCCCCGGGAGGTGGCTCTGCCGAGGCCCCCCGCTCCCCGCTCGGGCGGCCGGTCACCGCCACACGCCCTGGCCGGAGGTCACCCGGAGGCTCTCCGGGCCCCGTGTCCGCCCTGTCCCGGCCCGGGCGGAAACGCTGTCCCTGCGCCAGCCGGGCGGCCGTGTCCGCAGGCAGGGCCTGGGAAGCCCCCTCCGGCCCCCCCGCCCCCCCAGGGCGCACGGCCCCGGGCCTCCCCACGGCGCGGCCGGCGCCACCCGCCACGCCGCTCCCCGGCTTCTCCGCTCGGCCAGCGGCGTCGGGACACCCCGTCCCGCACCCCGCGCCCCGCGCCCCGTGGGGAGAGGAGGCAGCAGGTGGGGGGGGCGCACCAGCCGCGGCCCCCCTCACCCCCGCTGGGACCCAGCGGCCCTGCACTCTCCTGCGGGTCCAGGCGCGACTCCACCCCCCACGGGCCCCCGTTCGCCCCCCACCTGCTCGCCCCCCGCCCCGCCGCCGGGACCTCTCACTGTAAGAAACAGAACCCCCCAGCCCCCCAGCCCCCGGGGCCCTGCGGCCGCCTCTGGGCTGTCGGCCCGCACCGGCCCCTCCGGTCACCCTGAGCCGGTACCATCCAGGCGGCTGCGGCATCGCCCGGGATCCAGCGTCTGTCGGGGAGACCTCCGGCCCTGCTTCTCCCCGGAGGCCTTGGTTATCCCTGGCCTCAGCCCCCAGGCACGCCCCCGGCGAGCGGGGGAGCAGGCCGGCATCTGTGGGGGGCGAGCCCAGGGTGCGAGGGCGGCTTTCGCCTCCGCAGCACGCGGCCCTTCTTCTTCTGCGGTCCCTGCTGTGGCTGCGCCGCCAGTTCTGGGACGAGGAGGGGTCCAGGAGGCAGTGGTGGCACCTCCACCAGCGGCGTGGCCCCCATCGGTCCCACCGAGGACGCGCCTCCCTGCGGGCACACGTGCGAGTGACCCAGACTGTCTCGGCGGCTGCCGTTTGCTCTAGGTTGACGGGCCCTAAGTCAGCACCTCTGGCGGGCCGGGTGGCAGACCCGCCAGCCGGCGGCCAGGCAGAGGGGCCACCTGTTTCAGGAAGCGTGTCCCCCACCCCGTCCTTTGTCAAGGTCGCCTCGATTGACGCCGCGGTTTAAAGCTCGCCTTTCACTGCCTTAGTCGTGTGACTGGGTGACCCCCACAGCTGGCGTTCCCCTCGTCCCGCTCCCTCCTGTCACTGGCGACACGCGTCCTCGTGTGCCCGCTCCCCTTCGACGGTGTCTCGGGGTGTGCACCTGAAACCTTACCTGCAGGAATAACCGGAGGCTGAAGATGGTGGCATCTTCCTCCAGAGGGTTTCGCTCTGCTTCTGCCCAGGACCTGAGACACGACCTGTCAGAAGCCACCGCAGTCCACGTCCATTCCGGGGCCTGAGCGCCTGCCCCGGAGCAGAGCCCACCCTGGGGCTCCCGATCCCACAGCAGCAGCCCGGGCCGGGCCTCCCGGGGGACATCAGGGCGTGGGGACCCGCCCGGCAGCAGGCATCAGGGCCTGTCCAGGAGGGAACGGAGCAGGCCGAGGGGTCCCATGCCGGGGACCGGGAAGTCCCAGCCCACCCGAGGGAGGCTGGGCCACGTGTCACCCCCAAACCCCTGGGTCCCCCCTCCGGACGCCCCTGACTCCCCGCCCCCCCACAGGTGAACAACAACGGCATCATCTCCTTCCTGAAGGAGGTCTCTCAGTTCACCCCGGTGGCCTTCCCCGTCGCCAAGGACCGCTGCGTGGTGGCGGCCTTCTGGGCGGACGTGGACAACCGGCGTGCGGGCGACGTGTACTACCGGGAGGCCACCGACCCCGCCACCCTGCGCAGGGCCACGGAGGACATCAGGCGCTACTTCCCCGAGCTCCCGGGCTTCTCCGCCACCTGGGTTTTCATCGCCACCTGGTACCGCGTGACCTTCTTCGGAGGCAGCGCCTCGTCCCCCGTGAGTTCCGCCCTGGGGACGCGGGGAATGCGCCCTCCGGCCCGTCTCGCTGAGGTGGGCGGGATGGTCGCTGGTCTGTGCCAGGAGTCACCTGCCCAAGGTCACACAGCCCAGCTGGAGAGGAGGAGGCCTCTGCCCTCCCCCGTCCTGCGGGAAAACCCCAAACGCCCCGTGGAGTGGCTCAGGTGCCCAGACGAGGGGGTGACGTTGGAGGGGCTCCCACTGGGGTGCTTCCTGCACTTGCGCTCTAGTCCTTGACGTGACGCCGTGCTGAGCCCTGTGCCGGGTGCCGGATGCTCAGACTCCGCGCCGAGCAGCAGCCGAGACCGAACGGGACGGGCAGGAGGGCGGGTGCTGGGCCAGGTCCGTCTCTACAGGAGAGAGGGGCTTCCGCGAGCATCTCCAGTTTCCGTGGGGTCTCCGCGGGGTCACCGCGGACGTGAGGGACGCGGGGAGCCGCGGGGACACTGCCGGCCCGGCTCCCGGGCGCCGGGGTCAAGCGAGGCCGCGTGCGGTTCGGTTCCCGGAGCGCACAGGAGCCGCGTGGGCGCCGCAGCCGGCCGGCGCGCCTGGCTTCGTGCGTGCACGTTCGCGCCACGCGCCTTCGCTGGCCACGCTGTCGCTAGGCGCCGCTGACCGTCACCTGGCCCGGGCGGGAGGAGGCTCTGGCCTGCGGGTGCTCCGGCCCGTGCAGACGCTCAGCCCTCCCGAGTCGCCCGCTGTCCGATGGCCCGGCGGCCTCGGGGGCAGCACTTTGCCCTTCGGGAACTTTCTCGGCATTCGGTGCCGGAGGCTCGGCTCACGCCCCCCACTAAGCCGGTCCCTGTGGCTTCTGAGTCAACCGAGGCGGAGCCTCTTCCGTTCGGTTCCGTCAGCGGGCGCTGCAGGCGATCGGCTGCCTCAGTTTCTCTGTTGTGTCACAGGGACCCGCCGCGAGGCCTGGGGGGAGGGACAGGGACGCCGGCCAGTCGGCGGGGCGGTCAGACGCACACAGCACCGATGGGTTACGTCGGCGTCCTCTGTGGGTGCCCTTCCCGGCGCCCCAGAACAGTCACGACGGCTGGGTCAGAGGTCACCGACCTCAGCTCCCCGCGACACTCATGACGATGGCGGGAAAGGCCGAGGCCCCGCGAATCACCCACGTGACGCGGAAGCACCGCGAGCAAACGCGCACGAGCAAACCGCCGTCGGACGGGGTCTGCGCGAGCACCGCGGGCCCCGAGGGCCGTGGCCGGCAGCGGCACCCGGGCCCGGCGCCACCCGGGGCCTCGACCGCAAGGCGCCCTGAGGGGGGCGCGAGTGTCTCGCAGCGACTGTGACGCCGCAGCGTTCGCGGGTTCCTGTCGGGAACGTGCCACGGTGCCCGTCTGCGGTGCCCGGTGCAGCCCGGCCGTGGCCGCGGCCCGCGGGGCTGTTTGTCCAGTTCGCCCTGTCCCGGGCCCCCGCTGCACCGCGCCACGCTGTGCCCGGTCCGAAACGGCTCGCGCGTGCTCCCCCCGTGTTGCCGCAGAACCGACTTCCACGTTCCCTCGGTCCCTCCTCTCACCCTTCTCTTCGCGTTTCATCGTGGTCCACGAGGCCGCGCTGCGCAGCTGGCTCAGCGAGCACCAACGCTCTGTGCCCGCGGCCCCGGCGTCCCTGGGCCCCCGCAGACGCTTTCCCGCCAGGCGCAGGCACTGGGGACGAGGCCGCGAAGGTCCCGCCCTGTGGGGGGACAGGACGATGACGGTGCGCGGGGGCGGGCTGCAGCACCCTGCTCAGGCCCCGCCTTGGCAGGTCAACACGTTCCAGACCGTGCTGGTCACCGACGGAGCGTCCTCCTTCACCATCTTCAACTACGAGGCCATCACGTGGACCACGGGCACGCACGCCAGCAGCGGGGGCAACGCCACGGGCCTGGGGGGCATCGCAGCCCAGGTAGGGCCCCGCTGCCCACTCCAGGGCTGACGCGGGCTGACGAGGCAGGCAGAGCCCCCCACACCCAGCGCCGTGCAGAGGCCTCCCCCAGCCCCGACCCCACTGTCCTAGGGCCCAAGGCACCTGTGCCCCCGCCCCACACCCGGCCTGCAGGGCCAGCTGCCGCGGGGCGGGAGGGTCCTGGACTCTGCACTGACGGCTCCCGGGTCCGGCCAGGGCCCAGCGACGCCCTGGACTTGGGGAACTGTCAGGACCTGGCTGGGGACCGCTGACCTGCGCAGGGTCGCCATGGGGCAGGGGTGAGGACACACGGAATTAGCGTCCTCCAGCTCCCGAGGCGCCTGCCCCGCGATCCCTTCGGCCTCGGCCTCCCCAGGAGGTGGGCACGGGGAAGGGCGGGGACTGCGGACCCAGCCGCACGCACTGGCCGCACCTGTCCCCCCCCCCCAGGCTGGCTTCAACGCGGGCGACGGGCTGCGCTACTTCAGCATCCCCGGCTCGCGCACGGCGGACATGGCGCGGGTGGCCGCCACCACCAACGTGGGCGTGCCCGGGCGCTGGGCCTTCAGAATCGATGGTGCCCAGGTGCGCGCGGGGGGCTGCGCCCAGACAAGTAAGCGGACGGCGGGCGCGGGGCGGGGCAGGAGGGGGACAGCCCAGCCCCGTCCACCCGGGGACAGCGGGCCGAGACGCTGGGTGTGAGGGGCGCGGGGCCGCCTCCCCGCACATCCGCACGTGCTCCCCAGGGCCCCCGGGCGGCGGATGCTCCGCCCGGCCCGCTCCCCTTCGGGGGGAGACACCCAGGGGCCGGGAAAGGAGCACCCCGTGCGGGGCGCAGTCTGAGCTTCGGCAACAGCCTCCTGCAGCCGGGGCGGGGCGGAGGGGGTGGCGGGGGACCTGGGCAGTGGAGGGCAGGCGGTTTGGTCACCGCGTCTCAGCACCTTTTCCCGTGGGCGGCCGAGAGGGGAGCTCTGCTTGTCGCACCTGCCACTGGCCGGGGCTCGGGTTGGGGTTGAGGAGGGAGGGAGGTGTGGGTGCAGGTGCGGGCACCGCTGCGGGCGGGCGGTGCTCCCCGGCAGAGGCTGTAGTGTGGCCGAGGACCGGGGTCCTCGGGACCCGGCCAGCCCTCCCACGTGCAGGGGCTTCTCCCGCCGGGCCCCGGGCCTCCGGAGGGTGCGGGAGCCCACGGGCAGGCACTGCTGGCCCTCCCCACCGGAGCACGGGGCCGCGGGGCGGGGCCCGGTCCCCTGGTGTCCCCACCACCACACTGCAAGCCCAGGGGACGGAGCCCGCGTGCGAGGTCCAGGATGACACCCACGGCTTCACCAGGAAGGGGGGCCGGTTCCCAGCTGAGACGCGGCGTCCACATCAGGACGTCTAGCTCCTGCGCAAGGCTGGTGCCCAGTCAGGGCCCCTACGTCAGCCGCAGGGCAGCCCCGCCACGGTGGGCTGGGTGACGGTGTGGCCGCAGGACTGGAAAGGTACAGGCTGGAAGCGGGAACCGTCCCCGAAGACGCCACAGCCTTGGCGGTGCTCTGGACAGGGGGTCCTGCCCTCAGCAGCGCGCCAGGCGTGGGGCCCTCCTCGCACACGAGAGACGGACTCGGGCGCTCGCCACTTGCCCGTTTGTGCTCATCGAGCGTGGATTTCGTGTCAGTCGCCTGCTCCTCGCAGGGCCAGGGCTCCATGGGCTTCCTGTCCAGAGGGCCAGGCGAGGGAGCTGGTGGCCCCTGGGGACCTCCGGAGGTCGTCCCTGGCCAGAGGCCACACGGGTGACACCGGCTCCTCACGTCTCACTCACGGGAAACCGGGTGCTGCGTTCCCGGACCTGCCCGGGGTGGCTCGACGCGGGGACCCCTTGTCCGCGAGGAGTGGCGTCCCTGCCCTGCTGGGCATCCGCGGGTCCCTGTCTGCTCAGCCCCGTGGACGAGCCGGGAAGTTGACGCGTTAGCGGGGCGGGAGGGAGCAGTGGGTTAAGGGGTTCAGGGAAGGCCACCGGCCACGAGCCACCCCCGAGTCGGCAGCGGCGCACACGTGGGCGGGCAGCGGCGGCGGAGGGCAGCCTGGGGCACACCGGGCACCCCGCACAGACCTGGAGGGCGAACCCTGGACGCTCGGCCGCCGGAGACGGGGGTGACAGCTCTGCTCGGTCCTGTGTCCGCAGCCTCCGTGTGCCTGGCCCTGCGCCCGTGCCACAACGGGGGCACGTGCATCGACGACTGTGTCACGGGCGACCCCTCGTACACCTGCGCCTGCCTCGCGGGCTTCACGGGGCGACAGTGCCATCTGAGTGAGTCCCCGCCCGGCTCGGCAGCGCTGTGACAGCACCGGGGCCCCGACGGCCCAAGGTCGAGGGCCTCCGCCCCCGCGGTGGGCACCACTGGGTGCCACACGCAGCGGCCCCGGGACCGTGAGCCTGTGGGTGGGTGCTGCCGCGGCCCCTGGGAGCAGAGCGCCGGGGGCAGGTTCTGGAGGCTGCTGTCCCCGCGGCGCTCCAGGTGTGACCGACCTCGCCTGCCCCTCCACTGAGCCCCACCCCCGCCCCCTCTGCAGGTGTGGACGAGTGCGCGTCGCACCCCTGCCGGAACGGCGGGTCCTGCACACACGGCGCCGCCGGCTTCAGCTGCCAGTGCCCCGATGGCTTCAGCGGGCCCACCTGTGAGACAGGTGAGGGGGGCCCACCCTGGCCCCAGCCCGCTGGCTGCAGGCCAGCCCGAGGGGGTGGTGGGCAGCCCGGTGGGAGCAGTGGGCAGCGTGCCCCAGAGGGCCGGGCCGGGGTCTGGGCAGGCCCAGCTCGATGGGGACGTGGGGGCTTCTGAGGTCAGACGGCCAGCTGTGGGGGAGGCACAAACCCCCACCCTCCCCGCCTGCACCCCCGGGAGCCCGGCGCCCAGCTGCTCCCAGCCCCTGGGGTCTCACTGCCTGGCCTGCGCTGCAGTCTCCCTCGAGACGCCCTGGCCTCTCCCCGGCTGCGCCCACGTCGCCCCTCCTAGTGCCGCGGTGGGTTCTGGTGCAGCCCTGCCCCCCCCCGCCCTGCACCAGCCCCGCACCCAGCCCCTCTCGGCACCCTAACCCTGACCCCCGTACCCCCTGCTCCCCCCCCACCCCACACCCGCCCCTCGGCCCCCTGCCCCTGCCCCCGCGGGGAGGAAGGCAGACTGACACCTGTCCCGTCTCACTGTGGGGGGAAACCCCTTAAATCAAACCCCCACGACCCCGGGTCGCCGCCCACCTCGGCCAGACTCAAGTCCCCCCACACCCAGTCGCTGGCAGTAGCCGTTACTTAGGGACGCGCAGAGCCCACCGTGGAACCAAGCGTGTCCCCCACGGCACCCAGCTGCTGCCCGATGCAGTCGGGGTCACCGTGTGCCGTCAGTCGGCCTCCTGGGGCGCCGAACCTCCCGCCCCGGGACCCCCACGACTCCCGGGAGCTGCACCAGCTCAGGGCCCATGGGTCCCGGTGCTGAGTTGTCAGCAGGACGCGCGGGGCAGCCAGGGTCGGGGTCAGAGGGCAGACAGAGGCGGGCTGCACCCGCTCACCCCACTCTGACGGGGGGCTCAGCGCCTGCGGCAGTCTCGCCTCCCCCACGGGGCCCCCCGCACACACCCCTGGGCACCGCGCGCCCTCGAGGCTCTGTCACTCTGCTCTGCAAGGACAGCCCTCGCCAGTCGGCCTCGCGTGGGAGCCGCCGGAGGTGGGGGCTGGGCCCCCACGGGCCACGACCCGCCCGGCCCCCTGGCAGCCGGGTCTGCAGACCCGACCCAGACGCACCTCCGGGGCGGCGCATCGGGACGGCCCTGGCCGGTCCCCTCACCGCTGACAGTGCCGGGGCCACCGCGGCCCTGAGCCCACCGGCCCCTGCCCCCTGCCCCCTGCCCCGTCGCTCAGTCTCCCTGCGACGCCAAGGAGAGCCAGGCGGCCAGCGGCGCCGCGCGGTGCGTGCGTGCGCCCAGCGCGGGGCTCAGTGCGGCTCTGCCCCCGCAGACGTGGACGAGTGCGGCTCCGGCCCCTGCCTCAACGGCGGCTCCTGCGTCGACCTCGTGGGGAACTTCAGCTGCCTGTGCACAGAGCCCTTCGGGGGGCCCCGCTGCGAGACAGGTAGTGCCCGTGCCCCCGCAGGCGACCACGGTTGCGGGGTCCCCGCCTCTTTCCCTCCCGGTCGGGCTCAGCCCCGCCCGCTCCCGCAGCAGCCGGTGTCCAGCTGGGCCAGCTGGACCGACCTGCCCCCGCTGTGCTGGCGTGGCCCCGCCTCACCTGCTGAGTGCCACTGAGACGTCCCGCTCCCCGCCCGGCCCCGTCTCCCCCGAAATGCAGGCCCCTCTCCCTGCTCAGGGGAGTCTGGACCGTCCACCTCCCTCCCTGCTGCGCCCCGGGCAGGCAAGGGGCCACACAGTGGGACCGGGAAGGCAACTGCCCCTTACTGGGTGTGACGGGATCCCTACTCCGCTGCTTCTTGTCTAAATGCCAATGGCGACGCGGATCAGGTAAAAGGCCAGCTGGGTGCCACGAGCCCCAGCAAAGGCCCGGGGCCGTAGGGCACAGCATCGCCCCGACCTCCAGCGGCCGCAGCCCCGGGGCCGCCGACAGCGCGGGCGGCTTCGACCCAGGGAGCCGCTCAGGACCTCCTGCCTGAGCCTGACGCGGAGGAGGAAATTACATTTTAGCCACAAGCGAGACAAAGGCGGGGCCGTGCCTGCCGCCGGCCACGGGGCCCACGGCCAGTGCGGGCGGGCTGCGCGCTCAGGAGAGGGGGAGGCTGCACGGCGAGGGGCGGAGGCGGCACCCTCACCGCTGGCTGCGTAAGGTCACCCGATGTGCCACAGTGCCCCCTGCCCACCTCGTTGTCCGAAGATCCGCGTGTTTAACTAAGCTCGGGCCAGAAGACAGCTACGTGATGGCAAAGCGCTTTCCAAAGCCAGCACGCTTCGCGCAGAAGAACAAAGCAGCGAAAGCAGACAGGAAGAATCGGCAGACGCGACTCCTGCCACCAACGCAGGCGCATTAGCCACCTTGCAAGGTGCGGACCTCGACGGGCTGATCAGACCCACTGGGAAGCTGGCCGAAATTTGGAGATCACACACAGAAAAGGGTATCTGGCCTCCCGCTTCCGGCAGGATGAACGGCTCTGGGACTTGCCCTCCCGCTGTCAAGAACTAGGAAACCAGACAAAACACAGGAAACGACAGTTTCCAGCCACTGGACAACAGACGGCACGAGCCCCTGGTCCCGGAGAAGAGGGAACGAGGTGAGGTGAGCCCCGCGGTTGCCTGGGTTCTGCCCGGGGCCACGCTGCAGGCTGCGATGCACGGAGGGCTCCAGGCTCCAGGCTCCAGCAGCCGCCCCGAGTCTCCCAGTCCAGACCGACTTGGTTCGGTGGTGGAGTTCGCGGGCGGAGCATGAGTGAGGAGGGCGCTGCAGGGGCCGGGGGCACGAGACCCAGCTCCGAGGCCCTGCCGGGGCCGCTGGGCCTGCGCGCGGGTGCGGGCGGGGAGGGGGCGAGCACCAGGCCGCAGCAATGCGCCCCGCCAGCCCGAGTGCGGGGAGCCATGTGTGCCCAGGGCCAGCCAGTGTGCTGTCCTCAGTGGGGTGTCGCCTCCGTAGTGGGGATAAATAAATGATGGACGGCCACAACAACCTGAAAGTCCGAGTCTACGGCCACGCCGCCCTCAAGGAACCCCATCCCGTCCGATCTCGGAGCTCAGCAGGGTCGGGCCTGGTTGGTACTTGGATGGGAGACCGCCTGGGAATACCGGGTGCCGTAGGCGTGAAAAATCAATCAAATAAAAAAATAAATGAAAATAAGAGGTTGTAAGCTGACAAGGTCGAGCAAGGGCGGCCTCGCCTAAAATACCTGTGTGTGCAGGATCCACGCGTTACACATGTGTATCACGGATGTATGTGAATTTGTACGTTATATACATATGAGTGTTTAAAAGTTCGATCCTTGTGACATTTGAAAGTTTGGTCCCACGTAATTTAGCTGTATGCCAGCATAACATCCAGCACAGAACCCGGGCCCCGAGATACACAATAAAAATGATCGGGCATACAAAGAATTAAGGAGATGCGACACGCAGCCAGCAGAAAAACAGATCAATAGAAACGGATGCCAGAAATGACCGAATTAGCGCATACGGATGTTTACTTGCCTGTGACGAAAACGTGCCACGTGCCCACGGCTCCCGAGAAACGAGCATGCGAAATAGGAGATCAGAAAGAAACTTCTAGAGGTGAAAATATAGTTTGAATTTCAAAAATACCCCGGATTGTATTAACAGAAGGTTAGATGCTGCAGAAGAAGAAATCAGTGAACTCGAAGAGAAAAATAGGAACAACTCGACGTGCAGCAGAGAGAGAGATGGAGCGAGGGGCAGCCCTTCAGCGGCCTGCAGGGCGGAGCGTCCCGGGGAGCGGGAGCGGGAGCGGGGTGCAGCCGGTATGGGGAAACGCGCATTGATGAAAGCTAAACCCCACGCGTCCAGAGAAAGCCTGAAGGAAGCCACACGAGGCCCCACCACAGCCAACGTGCTGACAACCAGTGACAGACACTCCTGCAGGCAGCCGGAGAGAAAAGACACCATCGAACCAGACCGGGTGACAGGCAGGGACAGCGCCTTTAGACAGAGGGAGAACGCGATCAGTGTCGCAGCGTGCGCCCAGGAAAACTGCCTTCCACAGGGAAGGTGGAACAAAGACGTCTTCAGACGGCAGAAACGGAGAAGTCACCCCCAGCGCGAGGACTCCGAGACGGAAGGACGCTGGGACCAGAGTCGGGGCCCACGCCACGGACTGACGGGCGCCAGGGACGGCCGGTGCGGCGCCACGGGTGGGGCTTTTTATCTTTCCGTCTCTGACGAAACAGAAAAGCAGAAAAAGAGCTACCTGTTTGGGGCTGACGACACGTACGGAGGGCGACAGGCTTTTTCTGCTCCGGGTCAGGGACGACTGTCCTCGGCTTCACCGTCACAGGCACTGAACTCTGTCGAGGGACGGCAAAGCAGCCGGCCGCAGACGACACAAAGGAGCGAAAGCGGCGCTGCTCCACTGAAATTCTATTTCTCAAAGTTGGTGGCAGGCAGCACTTGGCGCGTGGGCCAGTTTGTCAACCTCCGGGTCAAGGACAGGAGGGGGGAGACGCAAGGGGAGACACCGAAGGGCCCTCCGTCGAATGTGAAGCGGGACTCAGGGCGTCTGTGACCCTGAAGAGAGGGACGAGGGACGTCTGGGGCCGCGGATGTTCTGATCCGGGCTGGTGCGGGTCACACGGAGCTACGTGTGCACAGCAAACCGAAGCCAGCTGTGCGGCGTGTTCTGAAACCGCACCGAGAACCTGGGCGCCGCGGGAGGGAGGGCAGTGGGCTGGCCAGCGGTCACCGACGGGCTCGGCGACGTCCCCAGGAGGCAAACTGCAGCACGAGGGGCACTGGGGTGAAGAGGGGCCTCGGAAGATGACTCAGGGTCAGTTCACCACGGACCCCACACCTGTCATCAGCACGAACCCCAGCGCGAAGCAGAAGCTGACAGAACCGCAGAGAAAGGCCACGGGGATGGGGCCGGTGGCCGGGAGCCGGTGGGGACGGGAGACCGTCCGCCTGTCGGCCTGGGCAGACGGACACCCACCCCACGTCCTCCTGAGGGCCCCGGGGTGCCCCGCGGCCGCCCGCAGGCCAGGGCACAGGCTCACTGAGTGGACAGGGCCGCGGTCTCGCCCGCAGCCGGGTGGCACCGGGGGAAACCGCAGAAGGGGACCCGGCGGCGCCCGGGCTGTACTGACAGGCGCCTTTGGCACCCCGTTGCCGCGGTCCCCCGCTCCTGGCCGCCCGCCCCGGGAGGAGGCGACCCCGCGACCGGTGACCCCCGCCTTTCTTGCAGGAGGCCCCCCGGCGCCCGCCGCCTGCCTCTCGGCGCCCTGCCTGAACGGGGGCACCTGCGTGGACGCGGACCCCGGCTACGCGTGCGAGTGCCCCGAGGGGTTCATGGGCCGCGACTGCCGCGACAGTGCGTGGGGGGCCGCGGGCGGGGCTGCCCGAGGGCGCGGGGGCGGGCGGGGGCGGGAAGGGGCGCCCCCCCCGCGCCCCCCGTCACAGCCCCCCCCCCGCGCGGCAGGGACCCCCGAGGACTGCGAGTGCCGCAACGGGGGCCGGTGCCTGGGCACCAACGCCACCGTGTGCCGCTGCCCGCCCGGCTTCCTCGGGCTCCTCTGCGAGTTCGGTAGGTGCCCGGCCCCCCCCACCCCCCGCCCGGTGTCGGCCCGGCCCGCGCGGGTCCGGCCCAGGTGCCCCGGGGCCCCGGGAGGGCCGGGCGCGCCCCCGCGGGAAGACGAGCCCGCGCCCCCCGCAGAGGTCACGGCCACGCCGTGCAGCGTGAACGCGCAGTGCCCCGACGGCGGCTACTGCATGGAGCTGGGCGGGAGCTACCTCTGCGTCTGCCACGCCGACCGCAGCGACCGCAGCGACCGCAACGCCAGCCGCGGTGAGGCCGAGGCGCGGGGCGCCGGGGGGCGGGGGCGGGGGGACCCCTCAGGCCCGGCAGGTGCTGCGGCCGCGGTCCCGCCCCCAGCCTGGCCGCTGGGCGGGGCCGGGGGTGGGGTGGGGCCGGGGGGTGAGGCGGGGCCGGGGGGGGGTGGGGTGGGGTGGGGTGGGGTGGGGCCGCCCCCGCCCCGGACTCGCGTCGTCGTGGTCGGTCGTGGTCGCGGCCCCGCGGGGTCAGGGCGAGCGCAGGCGCGCCCCCCGCTCCAGGCCCCCCCCTGCCCCTGCAGCGCTGCCCTCGCCCTGCGACTCCGACCCCTGCTTCAACGGCGGCTCCTGCGACGCCCTCGACGACTCGTACACGTGCGAGTGTCCCCGCGGGTTCCAGGGCAGGCACTGCGAGCAAGGTGGGTACCCCCCCGCCCAGCTCCGTGCCGGGGCCAGCCGTGTCCCCTGACCCGCGCCCGCACCTGCACCCGCACCTGCACCCGCGCCCGCACCCGCGTGGACGCCCGACCCGGCCCCGGCGCCCCAGCTCCTCGGCGGGGGAGGGGGAGCCGAGCACGGGGACCGCCAGGGCCCCGCAGCCCGTCCTCCCGCGTGGGGGGGCGGGGGGCTGGCGGACACGTGGGCGCTGCGGGGCCGCCGGGCCTCGGTCACCGCGTCGCTCCCTCTGTCCGCCCGCAGCGCGGCCGCGGCTGTGCAGCTCCGGGCCCTGCCGCAACGGGGGCACGTGCAAGGAGGCGGGCGCCGACTACCACTGCAGCTGCCCCTACCGCTTCACCGGCCGCCACTGCGAGATCGGTGCGGGGGCGGGGGACCCGCGGAGGGGACCCGCGGGAGGGGGGGTGGGGGGGACCCGCGGAGGGGGGGAACTGGGGGGACCCACAGGAGGGGGGCCGCGGGGGTGGGACTGGGGGGACCCGCACCCCCACACGCGCCATGCCGACCGCACGTGGCCTCCGCTTCCAGGGAAGCCCGACTCGTGCGCCTCCGGCCCCTGCCACAACGGCGGCACCTGCTTTCACTACATCGGCAAATACAAGTGTGACTGTCCCCCCGGCTTCTCCGGGCGGCACTGTGAGATCGGTAAGGTGCAGCAGCCGGGGCCAGGCCCGCCAGACACAGGCAGGCCCAGGCGGGGCTGGCCCAGGCAGGGGGGGCAGACGGGAGGCCCCAAGCCACCCAGAGGCCTCCGGAAGGACAGCGATGGGTGACAGTGACCCCCTGCGCCCTTTCAGCCCCCTCCCCCTGCTTCCGGAGCCCCTGTGCGAACGGGGGCACCTGCGAGGGCCTGGGCACAGGTTTTTCCTGCCGCTGCCGGGCAGGGTACACAGGACGCCGGTGCCAGGCGGGTGAGAGGCCCGAGGGACCAGGTTGGGGCTCGGGTGTCCCTTGGAATTCTGGACGACCAGGGCTGGGCAGGGAGGGCGTGGAGCGGGGGAGAGGGAAGGGGAGCCTGCGGACAGCCTGTCCTGGAGGCCGGGGCACCTTCACCACGGGCCGGGCCGTGCGGGGAGCCAGGGTCAGGGCAGGGCGGGGGGCAGGTGCCCCGAGGTGCAGGCTGTCATGTCTTTGCAGAGGTGGACTGCGGCCCCCCCGAGGAGGTGAAGCATGCCACGCTGCGCTTGAATGGCACTCGGCTGGGCTCAGTGGCCGTGTACTTGTGTGACCAAGGCTACAGCCTGAGTGCCCCCAACCCGGTCCGGGTCTGCCAGCCGCAGGGCGTCTGGAGCGAGCCTCCCCAGTGCCACGGTGATCTGCGGGCCCTCTGGGGTGGGCGGGTGGCGGGCAGGCCACGTGGGGGAGCCCAGCAGTGCTGACGGGCCTGCCCCTCCCCCCGGGCCTCCTTCCCACAAACTGAGGCCGTAACCCTGTGCGGACAGCAGGGATGACTGGGGCTAGCTCCCCTCTGGACGGTTCACGAAGGGCCAGCCCCAGCACTCACACCCACTCTGCCCAGGAGGTGGCTGAGGCCAGGGGACGGGGGCCAGGGCAGATGGGGTGCAGGCTGCGCTCCCTCCCTGTGGGACCAGAGCCAGCACTGAATGAGACCCACCCCGGCTGGGAGCTGCTGCTCTAGGGCGTCCTGGACCGCCAGGGCCGTGTAATGGCCCTTGGACGGCGCCCCTGGAGACACAGCTGCAGGCTGGCGTCCCGCGCTGGCCCAAGCGTTCCAGACTCTGTTCGCCAGGAAATCTGAGTGGCGTTAGTGCTTTGCACGCAACGTGGGTTTTTAAAACAAATTAGCATGGGGACAGGGACAGCATCCTGATGGGCGGGCACGTACATACTGCTCTCTCCCACACCCCTCGCAGGCCCAGCCTGCGCGCCCTGCTCAGGTGGGGCGGTCTGGAAGACGGAGGCACCGCTTGGCCTCGGGCTCTTCCTTTCACCCCATCCTCCCAGCCCCGCCTGGTGGGCACTGTCTAGGAGACGCCCCACTGGCGCCGGTCCCCGGCGTGTTGTCAGGTGAGGGGCCAGTGCCCGGGGAGTGTAAGCTCACAGCCGGGGAAGTACAACACCCCAAACAGCAGTAAGTCCCGACGACACGTCCCACTGGGAGGAGGACGGCAGGTGAGCGCGGGCGCGAAGGGATGCCCCGGATGCGAAAGGAAGCAGGGCGCGGGCGGAGAAAGCAGCTCCAACACGTAGTTTTCAAAAGGACTGAAAACGGTAGCAGCCGAAAGAACAGACGTGGCCTGTAAACTCACAGACGGATACAAACGAAGACCAGGGTGATGAGCTGAAAGATCGGCGTGAGGACCTTCCCCAGAAATTCCGATAAAAATCGAGGGGCGGAAGGGAAAGCGCGGACGGCGAGGTAACAGGAGCCCGCGAAGGAGAGGAAGCGTGAGCGGGGCCACCGAGCGACGCGGAGTCGGACTCCCAGAGCACAGGCGAGCCAGCCGGGGCCCGAGCAGCAGGACAGAGCGGCAGCAGACTCGGCGCGAGAGAGCTGCAGGACGCCAGGGACAGGACGAGATCCCAAAACGTCCGCGGGGGGAAAAGCAGCCGTCCGCAAGAAGAGGGCGGGGCGTCGCGGGAAGAGGACGAGGCCGTCGGGCAAACTCGGGTCTCCGACCTGCCGCGGGGTGCGGACAGCCACGGACTGCCGTCGCGCTCAGTGCAACCCGGGGAAACCCCAGGGAAGCAGAGACGGAATCTTTTCCCTGCGGAGAGCCCAGGAGGCGAAGACGTGGAGAGCAGCCCTCGGGGCCGGGGGGCGGCGCGAGGGGCAGCGGGGAAGCCGGGGAGGCCTGCGACGGCCGCCTGGAGGGGGCCGCAGACGCCAGCCCCCCCCCCGGGGCTGGGTGGGGCGCACGCGAAGCAGAGCCTCCCACGGGAGGAAGAGCTCGTTCTGACCCTGAAGCACCGAAAACCGAGGGGGACCCAAAGTGACCTGGGCTGTGGCCCGCCCCCCAGGACGCCAGAGACCAGCTCCCCGCCTGGTGCCCCGCGGAACAGCATGCCCGCCCCAGGGGCAGGCATTCCTACCGGGTAATCTGTTCTCGAACACGTGCTGCCTAAGAAGCAAGAGGTCGTGGCGTGTCGCCTCGAGAAGGAACGGTCGACAGAGGCAGGCCTGCGGACGACCCGCACGTTAGACGGGACTTTGACTCGGGCATTTCCAGACAGAAACACACACACTCACACTCACACCCTCTAGTGCCGTGTGGTGTAAAACGATGCAGGGCCTACTGCAGGGAGAACTGAAAAGAGAACTGTCAGAGCCACTCGTCCCCGAGCGCTTGTCACCCCCAGGGAGGCGGCCCGGCCGTGAGGGGCAGGAGGGTAGCCCGGCGTCTACCGTGAAGGGAGCACGGGTGCGTCCAGCGGGCGTGGGCCCGAGTTCTCCGACCCTCGCAACGCAGGAGGGGACTGTGCTCTGCCGACCCGCTGCCGAGGCAGTCTTCCCCGCCTCTTCTCAACCCGGGACCAGACCGCACCCGAAGTGGAGACGCGTCCCCCCGAGAGCGGTGCCCGATCGGAGTCTGACCGAGGCTGCGCTGGCGGTGCTGGCCGACGCAGGCCGGCAGGAGAAGGAAACCGGCGTCGCGGAGACGCCGGAGGGGGGAGTGAAACGTCAGTGCCTGCAGCCGCCGTTGGCCTCCGACCTGCGGCGGGCTGCTGGAGGCGACGGGAAGCCGAACGCGTCCGTGCAAGTGGCTGCTCTGGCGGAATCCACTTCGTCCTTACGCAGCAGCGGGCAGAAACGTGGCTAGCGAACGGCCACACGGGGAAAAGCGACGCAACGGAAAGCCGGCTCCTTGGAAAGGTCAGTAAAATAGGTAAACCTCTAGCGAGGCCGAACGAGAAAGAAAGAAAAACGGGCGACGTCAGAATGAAGGACGAGACGTGCAAACAGCGCCACCGGCATTTACAGGACGACAAGGGTGCCGTGACCTCAGGCCGATGCGGCTGACCACCCGCAGGAAGCCTCGAAAGGCACGCGCTCCCGGAACGAACAGAAGCGACGGATGTTCCCGCATCTGCTGAATCCTAACGCGTCACAGCAACCTTCCTGCGAAGGACGTGGAAGGGCCAGCGGCTCCGCGGGCCCCTGGCGAGCGCCCGCAGGCACCAAAGGAAGCACGCCGGCCCGCGTGGCTCCAGGAGCAGCGGAGGGAGGGACGTGCCTCAGCTCGTCTCATAAGACCAGCAGCGCCACGAGGCCGAGGCCGACGTCACAAACACGAGAACACGGGCCCAGGCACAAACCCTGACGAGGTGGCACCGAGTCAGCCCCAGCTCTACACGGAGAGGATGCCGCGCCGTGCCCGAGGGGGCTTTTCTCGAGAACGCGGGGTGGTCTGACGTCTGACAGCCGTCGGTGGGACGCGCCACGCGGGGAGCGAGATGAGGAAGAGAACCCAGGACCCTCTTGAGAGACGCGGAAAAGCCACTCGGGGAAATTCGACTGTCGCCGGAAACTCTCACACTGAGAGGAGGAGGGGGCGTCTCCGGCCCGACACGGCGCCCGTGAAACCAACAGCCGGGAAGGGCCTGATGGCGGAGCCGGGCCGAGCCGCGCCGAGCCGGGCCGAGGCGCCGACGCGCCAGCCCCCACGCCCGCTCCGTCCTGGGCACAGCTGCCGGAAGGAAGGGGGCGCGGGGACACGCGCACGCACGTGGCAGTCTGAGGAAGCCGCGGGTCGGGCAGGCGACCTCAGCGAGGCACAGGGCCCGGGTCGGCACGCGCCGCAGTGGCGGTCTCGCAGCGGGGCCGCGGGCGACAGCGGCAACAGCGTGACGCGCTTCCCGCGTGAAATTCCTCACAGACGTCGCCGTCGCTGCTCAGCGGGAGCCCGAGCGGGAGGAAGCCTCGCCGACGGCGCGAGGAAGTGCTCACGCGCCCGGGAGCACGTCGCGCTGGCTCCCGACTCGCAACACACACGGCCACTTCCGGGGGATTCAGGATTCAAAGGCTTTTTCCGTGTCTCCGTGTGGGAGACGCAGGCCTGGGGGCAAGGACCCGGGGTGAGTCCTTGAGCCGCAAACACACACACACACGCACCAGTAACAGGAGGAAAAACGGGCACGTCGGCCGCCTGGTCTCAAGACTCGACGAAGAACCCTGCGCGTCAACGAGAAAAGCCATCCGCCCGCTGGGAGACCCGCAGAGCGCACGACAGGCCCTGCGTGCAGCGGGCGACGCCGAGCCAGCAGCCGCGAGGGCCGGCCGCAGGAGGCGGGCGCCGGCTCGGGCACCGCCACGACGGTTTGGCGGCGTATCGGCTGCGGGGACCGGCCACGCGGGCGGCGGAGGGGCGAGCCCGCTGCCGGGTGCTCGTCTCAGAAGGGCCGCCCCGCCGGACCAGGAGACGCGGAAGGCCTGACGCCGAAGCATCTTTCCTTTTGCAACAGCGAAGGGTCTAGAACCGACCCAAACGCTCGCGGGGCGGCAGGGCGAACCCCCACACGGCGCCGCTCGGGCGGCCGCGACCGTCCTGAAACAGAGAGGACAGCCACGGAAGGTGGCGCCAGGCGGCCGGGCGCTGGCCGCGGGGGTCACCGCGCCGTCGCCTCCTGTTCGCCCTCTCACGCGATGAGCCCCCAGTGAAAGGGCTCAGCTGGGCGTTTTGAACTCGGGCGCACGGCCCCGGGTCTGGGAAACACCCGCGGGCAGGAAGGGCCCGGGTTCACCCTGTCCCTTCGGTCTCCTCCGTGATGGTCACTGCCCGGGCCCGACCGCGGGAGGTCTGCTGGCCCGGGCCGTGTCTTCCGAGAGCCCTCGGGGTCCCTGTTCCTAGACACGGCCCGGCGCCGGGTCCCCGGTCCGTGCCCTCCCGTCCGAGGCTGCCCGCCCCGGGTCCCGGCCTCTCCGAGCCCCAAGGCGGTGTCACAGCGTGCCGCCCCCTCCTCAGAACACAGCTCTTGTCCGTCTTGTGGCGTCAGACCACCGCCCCTGACGACAGGACGTTGCTTTATTCTCGGGCCTCCCCGGGGCGACCCTCGCGGGCAGAAATCGACGAGTGCCTGTCGCAGCCGTGCCTGCACGGGGGCTCCTGCCAGGACCGCGTCGCCGGCTACCTGTGCGCCTGCAGCCCGGGCCGGGAGGGAGCCCGCTGTGAGCTGGGTAAGGCGGGGCCGCCCTGGCCGGGGGCTGTGGTCACCTTGTTCCGGCCAGTCCCCTCCCTGGGCTGGCCTCTGGCTGGGGCCTGCCCGCGCCCTCAGGCACCATCCGGCTCTGCCGTCCAGCAGGACGCGGGTTCCCTCCCGGGGGAAGGCGGAGGAGAGCTCCGCTGGCAGACGCGGGCCTGGCCGCGGGCCCGCTCCTGCCGCCCGCAGACTCTGGCCCGGGCTCCAGGCTGGCGGAGGGAGGGGGCCCTGCACCCTCAGCCCCGAGAGATGACACCACCAGGGCGCCGGGCCTGGATGTCCAGTCAGGGCCCCCGAAAGCCTGGGCGACGCAGGGCAGGACGCAGAACCCTGGGTGGGGGCTTCGCGGGCGGGCGTCAGGCTGAGGCCCCGGCTGCACGCGGAGGCCCGGGGGAGGCGCGAGCCCGGGCAGGACCCACGCGGGGCCGTCAGCCTCGTGTCCTGTGTCTGCAGAGACAGACGAGTGCCAGGCACGGCCCTGCAGAAACGGAGGCTCCTGCCGGGACCTCCCGGGGGCCTTCGTCTGCCAGTGCCCCGCGGGCTTCGCCGGAGCCCACTGTGAGACAGGTAGGCGCTGCGCTGGGGGTCCCGCCGGCCCGGGCGTCCCTCACACCGTGACAGCCCAGACGCCCCAGGCAAACCCGTTCTCCACAGGCTCAGACCCCGCAGCTGGCGGGGGGGGGGGGCGGGGGGGGCAGGACAGTCCCCAGGGCCCGGCCTGACAGACGCTGGCGGGAGGGACCCCAGAGGTGAGGGGCCTCTCCCCTCGCCCCCCCTTCCCGTCTTCCCGCTGTCCTCTCCTCCCTCCCCCAGACTCCCCCCTGCCGCTCGGGCCCACTCTCTGGATGTTCCGCAGAGGTGGACGCCTGCGCCTCCGGCCCCTGCCAGCATGGCGGCCGCTGCGAGAAGGCCGGCGGGGCCTACCTGTGCGTCTGCCCGGAGGGCGTCCTCGGCCACCGCTGCGAGACAGGTGGGCGCAGCCCAGGGCTCCTCCCCCGCGCCCCGTTCCCCCCGACGGCCCCGCCTCGTCCCTCAGAGACTCCACGAGGCCTCGCGTCCGCCCCGGCTCCGCATCCAGCCATGCGGCCTCGCGGTCCCTGCTTGGCCCCGGGTCTGGGCATCTGGAACAACCTCCCAGGGGAGCGGGTCCTGGCTGACGTGTCCCTCCCAGACGAGGCCTGGCCTGCCCTCTGAGCTGCAGCACCCCCCACCCCCCACACTCGCAGGCCAGCGCCGCCTTGTCCTCTTAGCAGCCCCTCTCCGGGGTGTCCCATCCGTACTGCCCCCGCTTGCCGAGCACAGGGCGCCTGACCTGCCTGTTTGTGTCCCCGGCCCCCAAGCTGGGCCTGGCTGGCAGCACTCGGGGGCAGGGTGCACGGGGCTCTGGGCCCCAGCTCCACACAGGGCGGTACAGGCTGTGCTGGGGACAGGCCTGGGGCCGAGGACCGCAGGGCACAGCAGCCAGCCTGGGAACGAGCACGGGAGGGACAGCTGGGGGCCAGGCCTGGGGCCGGCGAGGGCCCGGGAGGACAGCGCAGCGGCTGTGACAGCGGTGGGGGCTGACTACTGCGTGCTCCTCTCCTGTGGCCTTCCTGGTGGCCTGCCCGGCCCGGGGGCTCAGTCCACACCGGTGCCCGCAGCACGGTGCGGGGTGGGGGCAGCCTGTGCGCCCCACCCCGAGGCACTGCCTAGGGGTGGTGGCAGGGCGGCCTGGTTCAGTGTCAGAAGGCGACACCGGCCTGGCCCCTCAGAGGGTCCTCTGGCAAACCCCGCCTCCCCCCTCCAAGAGTGTCCCCTCTCCCACCCCCGTTCCCCAAAAGCGCTGCCTCCACCCACAGACACAGCCACACCAGAAAGACCCACTGCCCCCAGGCGTAAGGGTGCGAATGGAGTAGGGGGGCCTGGCGACACCCCAGAGCTCACTGCTGCTTTGCCCTCCCCCAGTGAGTGACCCCTGCTTCTCCGGCCCCTGTGGAGGCAGAGGCTACTGCCTGGCCAGCAACGGGTCCCACAGCTGCACCTGCAAAGTGGGCTACACCGGCACGGACTGTGCCAAAGGTGAGGCACGAGGGCACCAGCATGGGGTGGCGGGGTGTCCCCACCTCCCTCAGGGGCGGCAGACGCCCGGAGCACAGGCCAAAGGGCTGAGCGCCTACGTGTCACCCGCCCGGGCTCTGCCCGAGAGGCGCGGAGGGGCACGCGGCCCCGGGTGGCACAGACGCGGCCACGAGCGCGTGCACAGGACCCCCCAGGAAGCAGAGATGCAGCCGCGTGCACGCGCACGGGGGCCCTGGGGGGAGGGCCGAGCCGCGGCCACGAGCGCGTGCACATGCACGGGGCTCTGCGGGGCGCACCCGCCAGACACCAAAGCGAAGGCGTGCCCTGAGGGTGCCGCTGCAGTGCCCACCTCTGCCCCGGGGTAGCCAGGCCGGGAGCCGCCGGGCCGGACACCTGCGGGGGGCTGGGCTCCCGCGGCCGACAGCTGACCGCCCCTCCCTTGTTCTCGGCCGAAACCCTGAAGAGCTCTTCCCACCAACGGCCCTCAAGGTGGAGCGAGTGGAGGAGAGCGGGGTCGCCATCTCCTGGAGCCCGCCCGAAGGCCAGGCGGCCAGGCAAGTGCTGGACGGCTACGCGGTCACCTACGCGTCCTCCGACGGCGCGCCCCGCCGCACCGACTTCGTGGACCGGAGCCGCTCCTCGCACCAGCTGCGGGCCCTGGCGGCCGGCAGGGCCTACAACATCTCCGTCTTCTCGGTCAAGCGCAACGCCAACAACAAGAACGACATCAGCCGGCCCGTGGCGCTGCTCGCCCGCACGCGTGAGTGGCCACGCCCGCCGCCGCCCGCCGGGCGCAGAGCTGGGCCGAGGGGGGTGGGGCCGGCCCACGCGGGGTGGCTGGGGGACAGGCCAGGTGGCAGGAGGCCGCCCCGACACTGCCGAGGAGGGGACGCCAGCGCTGCGGCTGGGCGGGCGGGGGTGGGGAGGACAGGAAGGGCGGCAAGAACCACCGGGCATCTAGGGAGGCTGGGGCCTCACCCACCCGCCTGCTCCTGGAGGGGACGGGGGTCAGGGACAAGGCCGTGGGCTGCCGAGGAAGTGGAGCCGCCGCTGGGCAGTGCTGAGGGACGGGGGGCTCTGCGCCCCCCACACCAGGACCAGCAGCCGGAGCTTGGAGGCGAAGCACAGAGAGGACTGTCGCAGGTGGCACGGGAGGAGGAAGAGGGACATCCTGATGTCGCCTGGCCCTTGCGGGGTGCTGACACTGAGGGCCAAGCGAGGGACGGGATGAGGAAGTCAGGGTGGGCGTGTCAGGAGGGCGCGCCCCGGCCAGCGGAGCCTTTGGGGCCGAGGGAGGAGGGGCTCACCCTGACCCGAGGGGGTCTGCCTGGAAAGGGGGTCTGGAAGCGAGAGGGATCCCCCTCCCTCACAGTGGGGTCTCCACGGGGAGACGGCGGGGTGACGGACCACTGCCCACCCACTGCGTGCCAGTCTGAGCTCCGGCCCCACCTGGCCCCTCCCCTGGGTCTGGGCGCAGAGGCCTCCCCCAGCCTCCGTGCCCGACAGGCCCCAGCAGCACCCAGGGTGCCCGGACGATCACCGTCTGTGACCAAAGCCGTCAGCCAGGGAAGACACGGGCGGGGCCCGGGTCGGCGCCGGTCAGGAAGGACCCTGCCCCGCTGTGGCCCCTGGTGCCGCCGATGGCCCTGGGCAGCACCCCCAAGGCGGAGCCTGGAGCCGCCCACCCAGACGAGTCACGCCGGGGCTGGCCGCGCCTTGCATGGTGCCTGCCTGGGCCCCCCACCCTGCCTGAGCCCCGTCTGTCGTCTCGGGCTCCGGCCCTGCCCCGGCTGAGCAACCCCTTTGTCCCCCAGGACCCCACCCTGTGGAGGGCCTCGAGGTCACCAACGTGACCGCCATGGCCATCTCGGTGCGGTGGGCTCTGCACAGGATCCGCCACGCCACGGTCAGCAGCGTCCGTGTGTCCATCCGCCACCCTGAGGCGCAGGAGGACCAGTCCGCCGAGGTGGACAAGAGCGTGGACAAGTTCACGTTCGGGTAAGAGCTGAGGCCGGCCCCCTGGTCCTGGGGCCCCTCCCCGCTTGCCCAGGGGCCTCGCCCACCCCAGGCCGCGCCACCTCCATCCGAGGCCTCCCTCCTGACGCGCCTGCTCACGGGGCTGCTGGACAAGCGTCGGGCTCGGCACCCCAGAAGAGCCCGGGCGCAGCGCCTGCTGCCCAGGCAGTGAGCGAGGCGAGCCCCGGCGACCAGCCGAGCCCTTCCAGCCTGGGGCACGCAGACCCTCCGAGAGGGAAGTGGGGCGCCCGCTGGGTTGCCCCGAGTCTCTCTGTCCGGGTGACGCGTTCGCACCTCAGCCGGCCCAGTTGTCACAAACGAAACGCGGACAAAACTACAGAACGACCAGAGCCCACACGGACGCCGTGGCCGGGACGGCTGCCTCGGGCCGGGTCCCAGGCTGCGTCCCCGCTGGACCCTGTGGGTGGTTCCAGCTGGAGGGCGGCGCGTGGCGGAGAGGTGGCCCGGCCCCTGGGGCGCTGGGCTCGGCCGGGCCTGCGCAGGACACGGCGGCAGCCGAGGGAGCCCCCCTCCAACTGCTGCGCCCGACACCGGCGTCCCGGCGGGCTTGGTGGGGGCCTGGGGGACGGCCTCCTCGGGGCCTCCCACACTCTTGTAGTTCTAGCTCGCAGACGTCCCGAGGCCATTTTTCCCAAGTGTGCGCTCTTTCTCTCCAACCCCGGCCACCCGTGTGGGGGACGAGACTCCGCTGGGTCTGCTGAGTGTCGCTGTGACTTTCCCCGGCTTTGCGGCCGGCCCACCTCCAAACAGCGGCGCAACAGAAACATAAACGGGGCCCCGGGTGGGCACTCGGTGGTTGTGTCGGGTCCGCAAGGCCACCCCCAGGCTCGCGGCGGGGGCTCCCGGGACTCACGGCTCCCAGGAGTGGCGCGAGGCGCACGGGAGGAAGAGGCGCATGGGGGGAAGCGGGGGCCCAGGCGTGGCCCCCAGAGCCCCCTCCCCGTGGAGCCACACGGGCCACACTTCGTCCCCCGCCCCCAGCTTGGCGACACGCGTGAGGACCGGGGAGGCCAGTGAGGACGCGGCGCCCGGGGGTCTGGGGCGGGTCATGGCGCCCTCTGCCCAGGGAAGTGCCCAGGCCCCGGGAGGAAGCGGGCTCGGCCTGACCCGCACGACGCAGCGAGGGCCTCTGGTCCGCAAGGGGCTGGGGACCATCCTGGGAATTCCGGCCAAGGGCCACCTTGCCTCCGGTCCAGGCAGGAGAGGAGACAGGGCCCCCCGGGCTGGACACCAGCCCCTGGGCACACCGCGGCCGCCCCAGGCAGGCCTCTCCCTGCACTAGGCACCCAGCCCGTGGAGGAGCTTCGGAGGGCGCGGCACCCAGGCCTCGCAGCACCGCTCTGGCCCCGTGCAGCAGGGCAGCCCGCAGGCCGGCCGCACCGCTCCGGAGCAGCCCGGTCGGTCCGGCAGCAGCGCCGGGCACGGAGGCCCCTGAGACCATCCGCCCCTCTCCCGTAGGGCCCTGCAGCCCGGGAGGAGGTACACCATCCGGGCGACTGCCCTCAGCGGGCTCAGGGGACAGGAACGCCCCACCGAGAGCCTGGCCTCGGCACCGCTGCACGTGTGGACCCGTAAGTAAGCTGTGTGGCTGGCCCAGGCCGGTGGAACCTTCCGGAAGCTTTCACCCTCGGTCCTCTCTGCAGTGGCCGTGGCACCAGAAACCCAGCCCCGGGCTGCGTGTACCCGGAATGGCAGTGTGCCCAGGGGCCTGGTCTCCTGCCACCGGGCCACGGCCAGAGGCCGCACGCGGCCCCCTCCACTGAGCAACACGGGCTCTCAGAGCAGACCGGCCCCCACGGCCCCTCCCTCCCCAGCGCGAGGGAGAGGGGAGCCCCGCACGGCGACAGGGACCGGTGACCGGGGGGGTGCAGGTGGCGTGGTGAGGAGAGAAGTGTGAGCAGGGCCTGGCCAGAGGTGCAGCGGTCAGCGCAGGTGCAAGGCCTCCTGTGGCCGAGCACGGGGACCGGGCCCACTGCCCTCCTCTGCGTCCGGGGGCAGGTGTGTGGACGGAAGTGCCACACGGGGGACGCGGACGTGGGGCCCCTCTGCGCAGCCACAGATTCACACTCCCAGCCCCCCAGCCCCTCGGGGCCACAAAGTCGCCGGTGGAACCCAGTGTGGTTCCGCACGAGGCTCCGGCGGTCCCGCCAGGTCTTGCGGGCAGAGGACGCGCGAGTGCCAAGGCCGGTGGCTCGCCCGGCAAAGCGGTCCTGGGCAGAAGACCCCGTCGGCCCCTTCAGCTCCCTCCCCCGCGCTGTGCCTCGTGCAGGGCCTCTGCCACCAGCCAACCTGACGGCCGCCCGAGTCACAGCCACGTCTGCCCACGTGGTCTGGGACGCCCCCGCCCCGGGCACCTCGCTGGAGGCGTACGTCATCAACGTGACCACCAGCCAGAGCGCCAGGAGCCGCTACATCCCCAACGGGAGGCTGGCGGCGTACACAGTGCGGGACCTGGTGCCCGGGAGGCGGTACCAGCTCTCGGTGACGGCCGTGCAGAGCTCCGCGGGCGACCAGCTGCACAGCGAGCCCGCTCACCTGTACATCATCACCTGTGAGTGCGGTGTCACGGGCGTGGGCACGGGCGGCTGTTCGGGCCTGACCCCATGCGGGCCACCTGCCGTCCCCCGGGCGCCTCCCTGGCACAGCCACGCTGTCCGAGGGCCGTCAGGCAGCGAAGGACCGTCACACGGGCGTTCCGAGGGCAAGGGCGGGTGAGGAAGGGCCGGGGACAGTGGGCGCTAGGTCGGCGACGCGGCCCGGGGGCCCCAGACAGGCTGAGCAGCGAATGCAGAAGACGGTGCCGAGGGGCGGCAGGGCCGGGGCCCCGGTGAGGCGGGCGGCCCAGCTGACCCGGGAGGAGCCACAGGACAGGAGCGGGGAGAGACCGGGACCCCGAGCAAGGGTGGGGGGTGGCCGGGGACAGGCGGCAAGACAGGCAGAGTGGACTGGCGGCTGGGGGGACAGACAGCCGGGGAGCGTGGGGGCTCGGGCGGGCCACGCTGAGCACGTGGGGCCGGGGCGGACGCACCCTCCCCCCCACAGCCAGACCCAGAGCCGCCCCCCAGGTGCCTGCCAGGGCGACAGGGCGGCCAGGGGAGGTGCTCAGGGGTGAGGGAGGGGGCCAAGCGGCAGCTGGGTGACAGGACCCACAGGGACGCTGCGGCACCGCGGTCAGGGTTGGGGGGCGCCAGGGGCTCCTCAGGGTCCGGACCGCCATGGGGAGCCCTGAGCGCGGGGCGGGGCGGGGTGGGGCGCAGGCGGAGGGGCCCGCGCACCCGCCTCACCGGCCGCCCCCCCACGCCGCCCGCAGCCCCGAGGGACGGCGCCGACCGCCGCTGGCTCCGGGGAGGGCCGCACCCGCGGGCGCTCAGACACGGGCCGCCGCCCGCGCGCCTGCCGGAGCCGGAACCGCGCCTGCTCGGCGACCGCGGCGACCCCGACGGGCCCGCGCAGGCCCCCAGGTGCGCTCCTCCCGCCCCCTCCCCGCGGGCCCCGCGACGCAGCTCCGTGGGGTGACCCTGGCGCCTCTCCGTGCAGCTTCTCGGAGCTCGTGGACGGCAGAGGACGCGCGAGCGCCAAGGCCGGTGGCTCGCCCGGCAAAGCGGTCAGCGCGAGACCACGTGAGTGCCTCGCGGACCCCAAGGGCCTCGCTGTTACTCGTTCAGGGTTCGTGGCCACAGTGACGAGGCTCGAGACCCCGAAACCCTGAGTTTACCCCCTCCCCCCAGTCTAAGGCGGTCTCTGGCCGGGACTCCGACTCCGGCACGGTCCCGGGCTCCGGGGCAGCACCGAGCGCGGTGCCGCCCGGTCACGAGGAGCCGTCTCGTGGCCGCCGTGGGGGCCAAGGCACAGGTGGCGGAGGGCCCGTGCGCAAGGACGGACGTGACGGGCGCGAAGCAGGTCCGGGCGGAGGCCTCGCGCTGGTCCGCGCCGAGGGGAGCGGCTGCGGCGCCGCCACTGAGCTGCGGCCCTTGGAGCAGCCGTGGCCCGGCCTGGGGGCTCCCAGGAGGGCAGAGTCCCCCAGAGCCGCGCGGCAGGGCCAGGAGGCTGGCTCCGCGCCACAGCCCGAGGAGCTCGCGTCCCGTCACGCTGGGCGCTAGCGCTCGCGGGGACTCGCTGGGCCACCTGCAGCAGCGCCGGGGTCCCCAGCCCGGCCCAGCAGCCGAGGGCCGGAGCGCGGGGCAGAGAGCCTCCCCCGACTCCTGCCATGGCAGGCCCCCGCTGCCCGGCCCGACGCCGGTGGGGCCACCCTGGCCTCGTGCCCCAGAAGGCTCTGGGGCTCTGGCACAGGCCCGAACGCGCTTCGTGGGCGTTCTCCGTCACGGGGGGACGGGGGGACCAGCAGAGGGGCAGAAGGGGCCGCTGACACGGCGACCAGGAGGAGGGAGGGCACAGCGGGAGCAGATGCCCAGGGCTGGCAGGAGACCCGCAGGGGGCGCCACGCAGTCGGGGCGGCCACAGCCTGCGCAGGTCCGGGGGTGGGGGGGGGGCGTCGTGGCCCCCCCAGAAGCTGGGGCCGGACGCTCAGAGTGGAATTGGAAGGAAGCTGAGAAGGTGAGGCCAGTCAGGTCGGAGACTCCGCCGCCGCTGACCTTGTCCACGCAGCCCTGGCGGGGTGGGGGGGTGAGCGCAGGGCCCACTGGAGCAGTGGGTGCCCCTGGGGGCGGCGCAGGCCCACAGACCACGCCAGAGTCAGGGAGGAGCCCCAGGCAGGTGGCCAGCGGAGGGCGTCCAGCTCCTGATTTCTCCCAGAACCCACGGCCCCGGTGTGGCCGGAGCCCACGGAGGACACCCCCACGCAGGTCAGCCCGGCCGTCCAGGTCCCGGCACGCAGCGGCGACAAGGACGCGGAGAGTAAGTCCGCGGGAGGGGACTGCTAGGGCAGGCCTGGGGGAGCGAGACGCACAGGGCCCTCCCCTCCTGCAAAGGTGGAGGGAGCCACGTCACGGGGCGGCGACACCTGTCCCCTGCCCTACAGACGGGGAGCGCCCGGGACAGCACCCGCCCCAAGCCCCCAGTCTGCCCCCTGCCGCTCCCCCCGGGGGGCGGGGCGGGAGTCCGTGGGGGGGCAGCATCCAGCAGGCTGCTCCCTGGGCTCGGCCAGCAGGCCCCCGGGGTCCCAGCCGCACTGTCTGGTGTGGCCCTGCCCGGTCCTCAGCAGCTCCCCTTCCGGGGCGCAGCGGGCACGTGCCCCCCACACAGCCCAGACGGGCTTGCCCTGCCCCCTCGGGGCCCGTCCCGCAGGGACAGTTCTAGGACCCTGCAGCCTTCTCCCAGGACAGCCACAGGCTCAGGCTGGGCTCACCCCTCCCCAGACCCCAAGAAGGCAGAGTGCGGGGTGAAGGGCGAGCAGGTCGCTGCCCTGAGGGCCCCCAGGACACCGGTGCCCTGGAGGACACCTGCTTGCGAGGTGCACGTGCGAACGGTGGCCCGCAGTCCCTCCCTGGCCTGGCAGTGCCGGCGGCCTCGGCGACACCGAGGGGGGCTCCGGGCCAGGGGCAGAGGGCGACAGTCCCGTCCGTCCCGGCGCGTGAAGACGGCCCTGCGGGTGCTGTTTCTCAGGGAAACGGACGGACGGGTCGTCGGCTGGCTCGCCTGCCGTCAGGCCTCTCGGGGTTAGGCTTTTCGTGCCACGAGACGCAGAAATCACAGGGACGTGAAGGACCTGTCCTTGTCCCTTCTGGAGCTCCGCGGTGGCCCCAGGTGGCCCCAGAGGTCACCGCGTGTGCCGTGCTGGCTGACGCGACCTGTGCGTGCCCTCGGGAGGGCCGTCGGACAGTCCGAGGTGGTGACGGGGAAGGAGCCCTAGTGGCCCCCCGGTGTCACGAGTGATCGTGGCCTTCGGTGTCACTGGGGGTCGGTGCCGGCCCCGTTTATGGGGCTGGTTGGTTCAGTTCGTTTTTGCTAAAATAACGGCCTTCAGACCTGGGGCCTGAGCCACGACCTGGGGCACATCAAGAAAGACGAAAGGCGACAGTGGGCGGGGTCCAGTGCAGACCCCAGGGGGGCCGGGGGGGACGGGGCCCGGGGGACGGGGGGTCCGCCGGCGGAGCCCTGCGGGAGGAGGGCGGGAGGGGGGACCGGCCTGGACTTGGAGGGGAGGGCGCACGCACGGTTCTTCCTGTTTTGTGTTTCTTAAAATTTTAAGTTAAAAATGAAACAAGGGGTATTTTGACAAAGATAAAAAAACACAAAAAACAAAAGACGACGACACAGTGGACCCCGCGAGCGCCAGGCCAGGCCCGCTGCCCCTGCAGCTGCCGAGCACACCGCCGCCGGCTGCCCCCGAGGCAGAGTCCCGCAGGGGCCACCTGGCCGGGGACGTGGGGGAGGCGGGTGGCTTGCAGGACGAGGTGGGGCTGCCACGGGGGCGCTGGGAATCCATGCGGGGCACTCAGCGGCGGGGCTGGGAGTCCCACCGCCACGGGTCCCAGGAGAGTCCCGGTTCTGACCGCGCCCCCGGGTGACGGGGCAGGGCTGGGGCACGCCCAGGCCAGTCTGCGCCCCACTGGCCCCCTCCGACCACCTCGGTGCTGGGGACAGGAGGCGGCGGCCACGCCGGCCAGCCTCCCCGGGCGCCGGGACTCAGCACTCGCGGCCTGTTCGCAGGCGCCCCCGGGAACTGCTCGGGAAACCCGTGTCAGAACGGGGGCACGTGCGTGCCGCGCGCGGACACCCACAGCTGCGACTGCGGCCCGGGGTTCAAGGGCAGGCGCTGCGAGCTCGGTGAGTGGGGCCGCTCGCCCGGCGACTTCACAGTGCGGGGCCGGCCCGGGGGCCGGCGGGCGTCAGAGAGCAAGGGGCAGAGCGGCGGCCACGGGGGGGGGGGCAGGGAAGGGCAACGCCAGCCGGGCCCCCGTGAGCACGCCCTCCCGTGTCGCAGCCTGCAGGAAGGTGCCCCAGCCCTGCACGCGGCTCTTCTCGGAGACGAAGTCCCTGCCGGTCTGGGAAGGAGGCGTCTGCCACCACGTGTGAGTCCCCCCCGCCCTCCCGCCCGTGGCGCTCCCGACTCCCGCAGCGCTTCCACCGGGCCCAGCTCGCCCACCCTCGCGGGCCCGAGGGGGCCCCACACGGCCCCGGAGGGGCTTGCTCTGACCGCCCGCTCCCTCCACCTGACGGGCCGGGAAGCCGAGGCGGAAAGGCGGAATCCCTGCCTAAGGCGTGCGGCTGGGAGCAGACGCACGGGAGGCCGGGCCCCGGCCCTCGGCCCGTCCACCCTCGAGTGGCATCGGCCCCTTCCCTGGGTGGCAGGGTCCCGCCCCCGCCTCAGTTTCCCCGTCGGTGAGGCGGGCTGCGGAGGGCTCGCCTAGCTCACCTCTTGGGACCCTCCTGCCAGCGCCCCGGCGCCACGCCCTTAGTCCGCTCCGTCGGGCACACGTCCGAGCAGCCTGTGCCAGGCACAGCCCCGGAGCCCCGGCCCGCCGCTCGGCCCCCACCCCAGGTGACGGGGCACGGGCGGGCTCACGCGTGTTCCCAGGCTGTCAGTGCTGAGGGCAAGAGACGAGCCCGGGGCCGGGGGGCTGGGGCCGGGGGCCGGGCCGCGGAGAGCCCGGGGACTCTGTCCTCCGCGACACGGGGAGCAAGTGGAGGGCGCGCTGATCGGCTGGCACGTGGGAAGGCGAGGTCAGCGGCTCGGTCTGAGCTCGGGCACGAAGCGCGGCCTCAGGACACGCCAAGCTGCCCTGGGGGACTTGGGACGCCTCATCTGCAGGCCATCTGGATCGGGGTGCGGCCGCGGGAGCCCCCAGCCGAGGCCACCAAGGCCTGACGGAGAGCTCACCCCTTGCCGCAGCTCCCGCCGCCCCTCAGACGCCTGCGGCCCGTGGGTGCGCAGGGCCCGCCGCCCCAGCGCCCGCCCTCACACAGCTCTCCCGTGACAGGTACAAGAGGGTCTACCGAGTGCGCCAGGACGTCTGCTTCAAAGAGAGCTGTGAAGGCCCGAGCCCCGGGACGACCCTGCACAGGTGCCTCGGGGCGGTGGCCCACGCTGCGCCCTGCGGGCCGGGGTAGCCCTGGGGACTGAGCGCCGTGGGACGCGTGCCCAGCTGGGCCGCCCTGCCCAGTGTCGTGCTGAGGCGCTGCGTGCACACGGCGTGCAGTGCGCAAGCGCGGGCGGGCGCAGCTGGGCACGGCGGGTGCCGGGGTCGCAGGGCGGCCGAGGGCGGCGGGTGCCGGGGTCGCAGGGCGGCCGAGCGCGGCGGGTGCCGGGGTCGCAGGGCGGCCGAGGGCGGCGGGTGCCGGGGTCGCAGGGCGGGCCGAGGGCGGCGGGTGCCGGGGTCGCAGGGCGGGCCGAGGGCGGCGGGTGCCGGGGTCGCTGGGCGGGCCGAGGGCGGCGGGTGCCCGGGTCGCAGGGCGGGCCGAGGGCGGCGGGTGCCGGGGTCGCAGGGCGGGCCGAGGGCGGCGGGTGCCGGGGTCGCTGGGCGGGCCGAGGGCGGCGGGCTGGCACGCGCGCGCAGCACCTGCCGCCAGAACCGCGGAGCGTGAGCGTCACCGACAGAACCAGGTCCCAGCTGCAGACACGGCGGATCCCGCCACCTCTTACCCCCACCCAGGTCCTTCTCCAAAGGGGTCAAGGCAGGGGCAAGGATTATCACGTCAAGGGGGGCCCGAGTGCCTTTGGAAATGGCCGGTCCGATCCCAGGGACCCAGGCACATTGGGCGTGCAGACCGGCCAGTGACCCCACACGCTGGCTGGCGCGTCACTCCCAGGCCACGGCTGCCCCTCAGGTCGCCCTGGCTCCCCTTCCTTCACTCTCCCGACTCCGCCCCCCGCCCAAGCCAGGCAGGCACACACATGACATGCCAACCTCTGCCTGTCCCCGAGCTGAGGGGCAGGTGGGGCCGCGCGGGGCAGGGCGGGGCGCCAGGCTCAGAGGCCGTCTCCCCCCACAAGCTGTCTTCTCTCATCATTCCAGAAACAAAGCGACAGTCGGACACTGAAGACACCGTAAGGTACGTCCTGGCTTCGGGCGCACCCCACGCGGCCAGAGCCAGCTGGTGGGCACCCTCAGTGCCTGCACCCGACAGGTCTCAGAACTCCGAGGGGTGCGCCTGGCGCAGGCGCACCTTCAGGAGGGAGCGGGCACCCCGGAGGCGAGGACGAACCCCCTGCTGGAGCGCAGGGACTCACGGGACTGTGTCCCTGACCCCGTGGGCGGCCGTCCGCTGAAAGAAGCCGAGCCGGGCCCTGGGCACCTCGCTTTCGGAACGCGCTGAGGCCTCTGTCTCGCCGGCAGATTCCCAGTGGACACGGGCCCTGAGCACCCAGAAACCCTGACGTGAAGACACCGTCCGTGTGACCCTGCACTCCCCTGGCCCCGCCCCCACAGGGGACCCCAGGTCCGCAGACAGGTGGACGGCGGGTTCAACCCAGAGGCCCGTCTGCTGCCTGGGATGAGCTTCACGCCCAGGCGGGTCCTCGTCGGCGGTCGCTGGGGCGAGAGACTTCTGGGCGGCCGGGACAGCTCGCCACCCCACTCCGTGGCCGAGCCCGACAGTCCATCTCCCTGTGCTGGGGGCCAGGAGTGAGGTCGCTGGGACGAGGAGCAGCGCTCAGAGACCTTGACAGACAGCAGAGGCCCAAGAACTTGGCCGCTGTAGGCCGACCCTCGACGCTCCGGGGGGAACACTCACGCCCCCCGGCAGGGACCTGCGGGCGGGAGGGGCCCCGGAGAGGACGCTCGGCCTCGGGCAGTCGTCCTGGTCAAATGCCACGTCCGCCCAAAGGCACGACTGCCCCGCAACGCCCCGAACCGCGCGCTCCTCGGCGGGCGAGGCTTCCCTCTGGGACTGAAGATGCACACACAGAACTCGGGTTCGACACGTTTCCACTGTAACGAGTCATCGGGACGGACACTTTAATTCGTTCAGCAGACCCGTCTCTAGGACACTCCGAAACCTTCGACTATCAGATGCCGGCCCCGAGAACACCCGTTCCTGAGACGATGGAGAAGGCACAAATCGGCAGGGACCCCAAGCCCCGGCCCCAGATGCACGGCCAGGAAGGCCTCGTGAGAGTCGCCACACGGGGCGGCGGGGACGGCGGCCTGCAGAGGGAGGGCCACGCCACCGGAGCATCCCTCCCCCGGGGTGCGGCCAGCCCGCAGCGGACCTGCCCCACCCACCGTCTCAGCAGAGGGAGGGCCTGGCTCTGATGCGCGAGGACGTCGGGATGTCGCAGGCGGCGACCCGCCAGCCAGCGAGACGGGAGCAGGTCTCAGAGCAACGGCCCCATCCCCCTCGTGCCCCGCCTTCGTTTTCTTCAAAGGACACAGGACGTCCTGATTCCGCTCACGAGTCTCTGAGGCCCAGGGAGACGAGGTCTGCGACTGGACTGCAAAGGTCACTCTGAGACAGGGTCCTGGCTGGGGTCCGTCCCCTCTGCGGCTTCTCTCCTCGGCGTCCAGCCGACAGACGGCCAGGCCGGGCCAGGGCCAAGGCGATCCCCAGGGACCAGCCCCCAGTCCTGTGCCGCATCTAGCATGGCCTCCGGGGCGGCCTGGCCTGAGCCACGGCCGGCAGGCAACCGGAGCGGGCGCGTCGGCCCCGGTGAGCGAGGCCGTCTGCAGGGACCCCTCCCTCTGGGACCAAGCGCCCAGCGGAGCGGCTGCCCCACGCTCCCGCCCAGCGCGGTGCCGAGGGGAGGCCGAGTCCTGGGTCGTCCGAGGCTGTCTCCCTCTAGCAGGCTGGTCGTGCGGACGTGCTGCCGGCTGGTGACCTGGCACGAGGCCCGGAGGTCAACGGCGGACAGGCTCCTGACGCTGAGACGGCACCCAGAGACTTCCAGCCTGCAGCTGCTTCTGGCCTCGGGGAAGACGGTCCCCAGGACGACGACGCGGCCCCGACCCGGGTGGCTGTGTCCCAATGAAACTTCATTTACCAAAACAGGGACCACGTCCCACGGGCCATTCTTGGCCAGCGCCCTCAGGCTTCGGCCTGAGAAAAAGCCATGCTCAGGTGACAGGCCACGCCAAGGCACCAACGACCCTGGAGCGTCACAGACGCTCACACTAACTCCGCGCAGAAAGCCACCTGGTGGCATCAAGGCCTCCTGACAGGCCTGGATCACGGAGGACACCTGGGGCGGGCTGGGCAAGGAAACGTCCAGACTCCTCTCGGCCCAGCACTCGGTGCCCGGCCGGGGGCCGCATCTGTGCTCTGTGCGTCCCTGCCACGTCTGGCGTCCCAGGACCTCCTCCCCCTCACACGGGGTGAGGACCGGCGACGCCGCCCCGCCCCCGCCCGGCGCTGAGCATTTCCACAGCTCACGGCTGGGCCCCCAGGGACTCTGCCCAAAGCAGCATGACACCACAGAGGGCTGCCTCCTCTCGCCGTCCACGGACCCGGGTTTTGAAGAATCACGTCCCGGACGTTTCGTTACGACGGCGTGTGCGTGTCTGCGTGTTTCACAATCTGTCACTTTCAGAAGGAAGGAACAGGCACCCCGAGACGTCCACCGAACGCGAGTGTCCCCAGTCTCCAGGGCCCACCCAGGTGAGATGGGAAAACTACACACGCAAGCTCTGCCGCCGAGTGCGCCACGGCGCCGGGACAGTCCCGCGTCCGTGTGGCTACGGCCTCACCAGCCAACGCCAGGACCAAGGGACGCCACCGGAGTAGAAGGAACTTCCTTCGACCACATGAACCACCTCGGCCGCGAGGCAGACGCGCACGTGCGCCAGGTCTCGGCCTAGAGGCACGTGTCTCCGGGAGGCCCCTGGACCCCGAGCTCCGCGCGGTGCAGTTTTGTCACTGACCCGCCATGGTGGGTCACACGTCAGACCCGAGGCTAAAGGAATGACCGTCCGCCCCTGAGACGCTCCAAGTGAGTCGCTGCCCTCATCGCTGGGCTCCTTAACAGCCCGACGTCGACCTGGAAGATACTCAGCATCCTCCCCAGGCATCAAAAGCGCTGACCGGCGTCAAAGTGAAAGGGGGCGACCGCGAGCGGCGGAGCCGGCCTCCTGCGGACGCGGCTGGGATGAACTCACCGGCGGCCGGCGTGGACGTCCGCCCACTGGGCCCCTGGCTGGGCTCAGGGCAGCCAGCTGCCGGGAAGCGTCGGTCGCCTGGACGCCACGAAACGCAGGAGCACGGGGACACACCGGCACACAGCCAACGCCTTCGTTTCCAAACGACTGTGTCCACGCGACGGTGAGAGACGGTGACGACCCGAAGGCCCTTGGCCCACTGCACGTGGCTGTCGCAGAGGCCCGCGAGGACAGCCAGGCCGCAGCCAGATCCACTCGGCGGCTGGGCTTCTGCACAAAGCGTCCTTCCCGTTGCAGTCGTGCTCCGACGTGAGCCTGGAGAGCAGGAGCGGGAATCCTTTGCGTTCAGCGCTGGGTCTCCCCACGAAACGCAGCTCAGACCTACGGAGGCACCTCAGGGCGCGTGGAACGGCGTCCTCTCCCAAACCGCCCGTGTCCTTTTTTGGATGGGAACACGGAAGCCCGTTTGAAAGCCGAAGTGCTCGCGGACCGGCAGAGCTGCGTGTTGCGGGACCAGGCCTCCGCGCGGCCGTCGGGGCTGGGCCGTCCTGGGCACCTGGCCTCAACCCGCTCCTTCCCAGCTGCACCCTCTCCTGGTCCCAGCAACCAGAACGTCCCCCGTGTCCCCTGGGATCAAGCGACACGCCCCCAGACACAGGGCCGCCTGACAGGACTCTTACACGGCTCCTGGGGCACGCAGTCCAAGAGCTCGGAGCCTCACGTAGCTGTCGACACGTGGGCAAGACCTGAATTTCTTTCCGGTCGCGTCAGGATGCCCCTGCAGCACCAGCCCTCTGCCAGCCCCCAGGACGCACTGGCCCTCCCCCGCAGAGAGGACTCTGGCTAATGTCACATGCCACAGCCTGACCCCAACGCCTCCGGTCACTCCTCGGACCCACGGGGCTCCCCAAGGGGGGGTCACAGAGTGCTCCCGGGAACACCACCAGGACGGGACCCGTGGCCCTGGCGCCAGCCTGATCTGCCTGACCCTGCCCAAGCACCGTCCCCTCCAGGCTCAGAGGCCCCATTCCAGGGGCAGGGGCAGCGGCTGGGACCACCGCACGGCCCCTCTGCTCTGGCACAGACGCCACGGCTGCGGGGACTTCGGGCGTGGACGGGACCTGCGGGCCGCGAGCTGGCCCGGGTCGGAGCCGGGCCCCTTCCAGAGACAGAAAACTGCCCAGCACGTCGCCGGCGCCACCAGGCTGCGCCAGACGAGGCCCTGCCTCACTCACCCGCCTCCTCGTCTCTGCTGTACACTGAACGCGATGGTGAAGCAGGATTTCTGGACTAGAAACACGAGTGTGTGTGCGGGAAACCTGCTAACTTGTTTCCGTAAATAAAGTGCTGTGATGTACTAGAACCTGCTGCCTTCTCGTGGTTTTACCTTCAGCCCTAGAAAAACAAAACGACCCTAGAACCAGAAGGAACCCCGTCCCCACTCTGTCACGCGATTATCACCCACGCATCTGTCAGGGAACAAAATAAAACCAGATCCTGAGGCGTTGAGTTCCCAGCTTTGACAGACGCAAGCCAGCCTTCCGGGCCCAGGGCAGCAGGCCCGTGCGAGGCCGGACGGCTGGCCATGCTAGGGACCCCCTCGTTCGGCCTCCTGTCACGTGGTCTGTGATCCTTTTTCACCGAAAGACTAGTTCTAGAATGAAAAGTAACCTGAGACGGTGTGAGTGAAGCTCCCACAAGTTCTAAATAGTTAAGATACTCTCCGGCGTCCGGGTCCTCCTCGCTGCAGCCCTTCGTCACAGCTCCCCCTCCTCCTCGTCCTGGTCCTCGTCCTCCTCCTCACTTACGCTTTCGTCACCAGGCACGTGGTTCTCAGCGCCTTCCTCCTCCTCCCGAGCCAAGAGCTTCTTAAACACTTCAAACTCCTCAGCAGAAGAACAAGCCGTCTTGGCCAGAAACTCGGCTTCGGAAACTCTCAGGATGTCCTTGAGGAGAGGGTTGGGGACCTGCGTCTGCCCCTTCTTGTCCGGGGTTTGGTAGCGTCCCAGGCGCTCTAGGAACGTGTGCCTCTGCCTGGTCTTGGCGATGGAGTACTGCAGGAAGTCGGTCCTCACCACGTCCGCGTGCCTCACCCCCATCCTGAAGTAGGCATACTGCAGACGGAGACGGACAGGTTAGGGCCTCGGGGGCGGACGCGGAGACCTGTCGTTCCGTCAGGGGGAACTCAGCCAGGGCCCCTAACGAGGAACGGCACGGCGCACTCCCACGCCCACGTCTGCGTCGCGGCTGACAACCGCCAGACCGCCCTCCAATCCGCAGCGAGAAAAACGGGGAAATACGCGGCAGGAGGGGGGGAGCCTGTTTTTCTCCACGTGGGGACGAAACCAGTACGAGAAGAACAGGCAGAAATCCACAGGACGCCTAGGGCTCTGCCCCAGTCATAAGTCAGCAAGAGCGAGATCTACTGTCACGATCGCACCCGTGAAAGCGACACGCTAAGCAGGTCCTAGTGAGAAGGTGTCAGCGACTATCCCACCAGCCACGCCAAAGGTGGGCCGTGGGGACCCTAAGGACGAGGCGGGCTCCCTCAGGACTGGCGCCTCCCCCGCAGGCCGACCCGCCGCCCCGACCCCGATCGGCCGCTCACCTGGAATTTGTACTCCAGCTCGCCGGGGTCCTCCCGGAGGACGAAGGGGCACCTGTGCAGGATCTCCGTCACTTGCTGTGCCGTGAAAAGGCACTTGTCCCTGAGCACCCTGACGGTGCTGTCGAGGTCCCGCTGGCGCATGGTGAGGACTTCGGGGCAGCAGTGAAGCACCCTCTTCAGTCTCCCTGCACGACACGGCGAGGGCGAGCCCGTCACTTCGGCGGTTCCCGGCGCCCGGCCCAGGCCGGCCCCGCCGCACGCCTGAGGCCAGCACCCCGCCCCGGCTGCCTGGTTCCTGAGTCTCCTCCCGGGACCCTGGGCCGAGGGCTCCTCCATGGTCACGCCGACATTCCTAGGACCCGGGAGCCTCAACCCGGTGCAAGGGATTAAGGTGAAGGCGGCCACACGCAGGGACGCCCTGGTTAGCGCGTGACGCACGCCGATCCGAACCGAGGTGCCGGTGAGTGAAGACGCCTTTGAAGCGCGCCAGCCCGACTGGCACAGACGGACACTGCCCTGCGGGTCGCCGGGGACGGTTAGTGCCTTGGGACTCAAACCGACTTGTGTGAACAGCTCCCAAAACCTTCCTGGCAGGGGAGTCGGTCACCGTCTTGGGAAAGCGTGTCAGGGACGCATTTCGGGAGTTCAGGCTTCACCTCTGCAGCCCGAGGCCAGGCTGAGCATGACGTGCAGTCAGAGCGCGTGAGGCCCTCTTGGGCCAGACTGCCGCAGGCCACCTGCTCAGGGCGGCGCCCAGGGCTGGCTTTCTGCTCACCCCCCGGAGGAGGAGGCCTCCGCAGAGCCTGCGGGACACCGTGCCACCGAGAGTCAGGAGTGAAAGAGGACGGGCGGCGGCTCAGGGCCTCTGGAGACCCTCCTGGGCCAGAAGGCCCAGAAATGGATCCCACGAACTTCCAGGGTCCTGGAGGCATGAATCCTGGTGGCGCGGGGTGGTGGCTGGAGGGGGTGGCCACTCCGCGGTCTCCCAGGGCCCGGTCCCGCAGTCCTCAGCACACCCACCCGCTGGGCTCTGAAAGCCTCTAGCTCCACGTCACAGGCACAAAGCACTAAGGCCACTCACGTAAGCAGCAGCGGTTACACGCAGCCGGGCCGCTGCGCCGACCACTGACCCCGCCCCCCGCGGGATGCCGGAGCCCCACGGTGACCAGGCAAAGTCCCTGCCTGCCACTCACTAGCCGACTCCCACCGCGCCCTCTGCAGCGGTCACGCCTCCTCACCTCCGGCCAGCACCTCCAGAAGCCCCCCTCGACCGGGCACCCAGGCTCCGCCTCCCCCGGCTCCGACCCCTCGGCCCTGGAGCCTGCGCCCCGGAGCCTGCGCCGTACCTTCTCGGAGCCCAAGCCTCTGCAGGTAGCCGGAGCGCTGCTTCATCTGCATCGCGGGCAGCTTCAGTAACCGCGGGCTCTGCTTCAGGACCGCACACACGGGCTCCGGATGCACACCCAAGAGGATCAGTTCCGACACGACGTCCAGCAACTGTCGCGGGGGGACACCCGGTCGGATCCCGAGCAAATCGCTAACGTGGACGTCACTGAAACCCATGTCCAGGAGGGAACGGATGACCTCCTCTCGCTCCAAGGAACCCCCGACCACGGGCGGCCCCTGCTTCTCAAGGCGGCCCTGAGTCCCATCCGTCCTGCACTCTGGCTCCTGCACAGCCTTCCGGGGTTCACCGCAGGGTAGCTCCTCAAGGCCCCCTCCACTGGAGGCTGCGGTCAGTCTACGCAACAGGGGCGCCGCCGGCCCAGAGATGCGGGCCCAGGGGAGGGGGATCAGGCGGTGCCAATCCAAGACCTGCAGGACAGCACAAAAGGGAAGCGACTCGTCACCCCGCGGAGTGGCGACCTGGGAGCAAGGGGTCCGCGCTTTCGCCCCCCACGGACCGGAGTCTCTGCAGAAACGTGCAGAATGCCGGCGGCGCTGTAAAACGCCGCGGAGGACGGGCAGCGAGGTCACGGGCAAGCGCGTCCCTCCCTCTTGGCTTTGGCTCCAGCAACTCAGGGGACAGCAGGCAGGGAAGGGACCATCTCACGGGCAACGGGCGAAGCGCCCCCCGGGCGGGGTTGCGAGCCTGGGGAGCGGGAGGGGTTCCTAAACGAGCGCGGGGCCGCCGGACCGCGGCGGCAGCGCCCCGCGCCCTCCCCTCCGGGCTCGGGGTGGCTTCGCGGCGGGGAGGGCGGGGGGAGGGGCTTCCGGGAGGGACGGGCGGGTCTGGGGGTGGGGGCGCCGGAGGAGGGTCGGCCCTGCCTGTTCACTCCGACGCGGGGCGGGCGTGCCCGGCGGCCTGGCCCCGGCGGCGGCTGCTTCCGCGGCGCGGGCGCCCAGGGGCCGTCTTCCGGTCTCCCGGGCCCCCGAGGGCCCCTGGGTGACACCCTCCGCCACCCGGGGGGGGCCCAGGCGGTCCCGACGCCCGACACGTCCGGGCGTCGCGCTGGTCGCCGGCCTCACCCGCGGGGCGGCCGCGTGGGCCGCAGCGCCGCCGCCCCCAGACCCCGCGGCCTCACCTGCCGGCCGAGCGCCGCCATGGCGCGAAGGCGGCCGCGGAGACCCGGCGCCGGAAGCGGAACCCCGCTCGGCGGGGCACTTCCGCCCTCCCGGGTGCGCCACTTCCGCCCTCCCCCCGGCAAGCGCGACGGCGCGCGCCACGCGTTCCGCCGCGGGCGGCCCGGGGCAGCGGGGCCCGGACGCCGCCACCCGGGCTCCACCGCCGGCCCCGCGGAGGGCGGGAGCCCCCCGGCGCGGTCCGCGTCGGGCGGGGCCGGGGGCCCTGGCTGTCGGCCCCCCAGTCGGGGCACGGGGCGGGCACGGCGGCCCCGCCTGCCGCCTCCCGGAAAGGCCGCGCGAGCCCCGCGCCCGCTCCTCTGACACCCCCAGGAGGGCCAGACAGATGCGCGTCGTTCCCGGGAGCCGACCCTGGCTCCGAAGGCGGGGCGAGGGGAGGCAGCGGCCCAGGGTTCTCCAAGGTTCTGGGAGGGGCAGCGGGCACCTGCGCGGGAATGCCCCACCCTGGCGCTGCCCTGCCACGTTCACCCATCAACCCGGTCTGGCCTCCCCGCCCTCCGGCCTGCCCTCCGGCCTGCCGTCGTCCGCTGACTCTCAGAACTTGCCCCTCGTCCTGGTGCTCGTTCTCAGATTCCAGATTCAGACCCGTGAGAACTCGGGCATCGAGGCGACGGTTGTGGGGAAAACAAAACGGTGTGCTCCCTCAGCTGCCTGGATTCTGTTGCTCCTGGGCCCCGCGCCTTAGAATCGAGCATTCCTTCGTGTGCTACCTACTGGGCTCTGAGCTGAGAAAAGGAGCTTGACTTTGCACGGATGCGACGTGCAGAGTGGCCGCTTCGTGCCAGACACTGCGCTGGGCGCCAAAAACGCCTTTCTACACGGGTCACGTCCACCAAAAGGAAGGCTGTAATCTGCGTGGAACCAAAGAATTGGTGGTTTTTGTTGTTGTTTCATCTTTTGTCTTAACACTCAACGGTCAGCACCTCAAAGTAAACTTAATGCTTTTCACACCCAAAGCCTGAGAAAAATCCCACGTGTCACCGCCACGCCCCAGAAAGAATAGAATCAAGGACCCCAAGCAGTGATTCCCACTCGGGAAATAAAGGCAGCTGGGCTGCGGGGACTGCTCTGAAGCCGACAGCATCTGTGGTCGGGTATGAGATCTTCGCCCTCCGCGCTCATGCCTGACACACAGACAGTGTCAGGAGAACGTCAGTGTCGAACTCAGAACTTTCCTATCCAAGTCATTCTGGGAAGAACACTCTCCAAGTACCGAACCTTCTAAAGCTATCAGGTCGGGTGAGTTTTAATTATTTTTCCTCATAAAGGAGAGGTTCCTGGAGAGCGAGGACTTTGCATTATCAACCCACAACCTGTAACATGCTCGTTATGAGCATGACAAACACCATAAGAGTAAACGCTTGGCTTCCCCCCCACCCTTTGAAAGCAGTTCTTTTAACGTAAGGAAACTCATTTGAATTCTGAAAAGTAAACGCTTTTCCCCTAAACACCTGAAAAGATACATTTCTAAAAACCCTGCCTTTACCGTCACGTGATGGCAGGGAGGCAGCACTTCCGCACCTTCAAAAGGACGGGGACAGAGAAATCCGAATAACGGTTACCCGAGGCTCCTGAACGTCGCGGTCGAGCGCTTCCCAAAGGCGCCCTAGAAGCCGGCGCAGGACCGGTCTGCGGGCAGCCCGGGCCCTGAGCATCTTCCCAGGGCTCTGGCCAGCGGAGACTCAGAACCTACAGAAAGGGGTGACCTGGGGGGAAGGGCGGGGGTCTTCACTTCCCCTTGCTGCTGTCTGGGGGGTGGGGGAGTTCTCCTCTTACCCTCGAACCACTCCCTCCCCCGGACACCGAAAACAGGGGCTGGACTGCCTGGGCCGGAGCTGGTCCTTTCAGAGGCGGATGCTCTGGGGCCCAGGAAGGCGGGGCCATCTGGGAGCGTGGGTGGCACCAGGACCAACAAGGGTGGGACGGGCGACGGTCAGGGCTGGTGCACGCTGCGGCAGAGGGGGGCCCGGGCTGGCTGCAGGTCATCCGGGGGCACTGGGAGGGCACTGCGGGTGAAGGGCACAGAGCCCGGACAGGCGGCCGGCCGACCGCGACGGGCTGTGCGTGGGGAGAGGGGACGCGCCTGGGACCACGGCGTGCTCCCAGTCTCCTCGGCCTGAGCTCCGGCCCCCCGGGGATGGACCCCTCTGCAGCTGAGGCGAGTGGGGGTGGAGAAACGACATGCCTCCTTCCACCCCGCACAGGGGAAGAATTCACGCAGCCCGAGTCAGGGGAACTGGGGAACAAAACCGCTTTAATCTGGAAAATGTCCACGAAAACAAATTGACGAGACACCCTGGCCGCTCAGTGGGCAGATGAATCCTCGCTAGTTCTGAGGCCCCCTAGGAGCACAAAACGCGACGTCAGCCGGAAAACGCCGTGTGGTTCCAGATCGTGGAGAAACGAGCTCCACGTCTGCTTTACAAGCTCGACGTCATGGCGCAGCCCTGGCTTCTGTTCTGGCACTTGCCACACGCGTGTGCGTTCTTAGAGGTGGACGGAGCCTGATTCCTGAGAACACGATTTCCCGACAGTGAAGCCACCGTCACGGGGGTCCCCCGGGGCCCAAGGCCACTGCACTCGGGGTGCTGCTCGCCGTCTCCTGACCCACAGAGGACGGGACTCCGCTTTCTGCGGAAAGAAGACGTCGGAACGCTCTGCTTGTCTCCGGGAGAGCTCCTGGGAGCAAAGACGTCTGAGGGGCACTCGGAACTCGCCGGCAACACCCAGAGTTCCGGGGCCCGCCCAGGTGCTGCGGGGGACTCTGCGCCCAGAGCCATCGACACCAACTTGGTCTGCTCGCTCTGAGCGGGGGTGACAGACACAGGCTGCTGCCTGGCCACGTGGCTAAGAGCCGACCCTGCAGAGCGGGGCCCCCTGGGCCCCCAGACTCAGACCATCACCAGCTGCAGGTCTCGACCCTCGGCCCTGACACCTCCTGTAGCTGCCGCCTCATCACAGGCTCCCGTGGGCACTCACCTGCCTCTGACACCCACAGCCAAGCTCTGGAGCCTGGTGGCATTCAGGGGCCTCTGGGACAGACCAAGCCCCGTTTGTTTGGTAGGTGACAAGCCAGCTACAGCCCCCGACGTTTGTGTCCCGGACAGCATGGAGGATGTGGCCTTCTGCCCCGCAGACCCAGAAGGCAGCCTGGGGGACCTGCTCACCCTCCTTGGCACACAGCCCACACCCTCACCTGACTTGCTGACTCGACACACCTCCTCCCAGGTGTAGTCAGCAAGGTTCACAGGCTGCGTCACCCAAGGGTCCGTCACCAGCTTCTCCAAGGTGGTGCGCTGCTCAGGCACAGGCTGCAGCAGCCCAGACATGAGGTTCATCAGATCTGGGGACATAAAAGCCCACCCTGGGCGTGGGGCCGAAAGACCCACCGTGGGCGGGGCTGGGGTCAAGTGGCACACACCCGCAGACCGCGGCGCGTTTCTGGTGCACAGGGCCCCCCGCTGCGCTTTGAGAAAGCTGTGCGAGGTCTGTCACCTCTGAAATGAACGCTTGGGTTTGAGATCCTGCCCCAGGCACTCGACGTGCAGAGGTCCCTAAGTACGGCCTGTTCTCGGGGGCTCTGGCTATGCGGAGCCGTGACAGACACGGGGTACACATGACAGTGGGGGGGTAGCTGGTAAGAGACCCAGAACGGGTCCCCACAGGAAGGAAGCGCAAGCTCTGGGAAGAGGCCCACCCTGGACTCTGGATTTGGGTCCCACTTCCTCTGACAACGTGGTGTCACCTCACTCAGGGTCGCTCTGAGCCTCCCTGTCCCAGCAGTGTCCCGCGGGCTGTGTGGGTGGGACAGCATGCAGCAGAGCCGCAGCGGCACAGGGCCCGGAGTGCCAGCACGCCCTGCCGGTCCCCTCCTGGGCCGCCGTGGGCCGCCTGTGACCCCTCACGTGCACAGGCTGCAGCCCTAAGCTCCACGTGACGGTGACAGAGGGTGGGGCTTTTGGGAGGCGACTGTCCCGGGCGATCAGATGAGGTCGTGAGGGCGGATCAGCACCCTCCTAAGAAGAGCCCAGGAAGCTCGCTCCCCATCTCCCACCTCCTTGGCTCAGGGAGGCGGGAGGCAGGAACGAGCCACCAGGGCCCTGAGGGGACCCCCAGGCTTGCTGCCACGGGAGCTGCCGGGGGCTAAGTCCCTCCCCGTCCCTGCAAGCGACAGTCACCGCCACGGCCGAGCTCACGGGCACCGAGGTGGTCTCGGGGGAGGGCCCCGCGAGCTGAGGGGGGCCTCGTAAGGACGCAGTTACCATGGTGCTTTCCAGCCACCTGCACGTCATCCTCGCGTTCAGATCACAGTGGGGGGGACGGGCGGGAAAGAGGACGGTGGCTTCAGCGCGGACAGAGGTCGGGGACAGGCCGGGCCGAGCGGCCGCCGCAGCCACACTCACCTTCCGACACCGGGTACGGAGGGCTGATGGCCGCCTCCATGGTCTCCTCCAGCTCGCAGAAGGGGTTCTCCTCGAAGACCAGCGTGTACAGCGTCACTCCCAGCGACCACATCTCCAGCTCCGGCCCCTTGTAGCTGCCACGGGAGGAGGAAGCGTCCGTGGTGGAGCAGCCCGCACGCGAGCCCCGGGCCCCGGTCACCCGGGACGGGCTCCCAGCGAGGCTTGCCATACTCCTTCCTGGTCACACCCTCAATGGCCGGCACGTCCGCCACCGGCCGGATGCCACCACGCACCAGGAGGGAGAGGAGCAGAGCTACGGCCCTCGGGCAGCTGAGACACGGACTCAGGCGGCCGAATGCCAACTGCGGGCAAGAGGCAGGGCACACGGCACAGAGCACGGTGTCCTCTCGGGGTGGCAGGGGGCTTCCTGGAGGAGGTGGAGAGAAGGCACAGCGGGCAGAGTGCGAGGCACCAGGGCCACCGGGAGCCACAGCGGTTTCAGAACAGGATGGTGGGCCCCTCGGAGAGAGGGCCGAGGCGAAGGATGCTCAGGCCGCAGGTGAGGATGCTCAAGGACAAAGGAAGCCAACGGCATCAGGGACGGAGAAGTGACGAGAAGGTGCCACGGGAGGGGCCCTGGGGGCTGCACCCGCGGGAAGAGCAAGCTCTGGGGACAAGATGCCCGGGCGCACTGTGGTCACAGCCCCCTTCTGGCCACACGGGGCACCTAAGAGGCGCGGATGCTGCCCGCACCCAGCCGTCAGCCTGACCCTCCGCACCGGCGAGGTAACCGCCACCTGCTCTCACGCGGAGGGCGGGAAGCCGTGCGAGCGGGCGCCGGGGCGGGGCTGACTGTCCCCACACGCGCCCCCGTGCTGCTCCAGGCCGCCGGTCGCTCGGCCCGGGGCCCGGGGCGTGGACTCGGGAGCAGCGGCGCGTCACCAGACAGCAGGTTTGGAAACGGTGGCCGAGGGAAACGGTGCACGAGAGGACGGCCCAGGACGGAGCCCGCTGCCGTCCGGGGCCACAGGGAGCCTGGGGACATCGGGAGGCAGAAAACCAGGGACGGGAGGGCTCGGGGCAGCAGCGTGGCCAGGAGTCGTGAGGACAGACCTCGGGAGGGACGAGGCGGCATGAGCTAGAGCGAAACGATCGCATCCACGCTTTCGTTTTCGCGATGTTTCTGTTCTGGAGAGAGACCTTGAGAGCTTTGGGGGTTGAAGAGAAGAACCCGGCACAGGAGACCAGGGTCAGCATCTCAGCCTGTGGGCCCCACAGCCCCCGTCACGGCCACTCCCCTCTGCCACGCCGCACGACGGCCGCCACCGACGCGAGCGGGCCGTGTGCCAAGGAAGCTTTGCTTCTAAACACACAGCCCGGTGAGCCAGCGTGCCAAGTCCTGGTGTCGAAGGCCACGGCGGCGACGAGGGGGAAGCAGGGCCCTGGGGGCGGGGTCCAGAGTCGGCTCGGGGCACCTGTGGCCACAGACGGGGAGAGCGGGCGGGATGGGGGGGAGCTGGGCGGAGGATGCCCGCAGCCTGCCGGCTTCGGAGGGAGCAGACCGGCGCAGGGGAAGCGGGGGGCACGGCCCTCTGGGGAGGGCAGGAGGTAATGAGCAGCACCCAGGGCCCCCCCGGCTCCGAGCCGAAAAGCGCAGAAGTGCCACCGCCCATGTCCCTGTGGGAGCTTCACGGCCCAGGCACGGGTGGGGTGAGGGCGGGAAGCCACAAGCACGTGCCACGATCCCGAGGACACGTAGTCCCCCTCCAACACCGAGGACACGATGGCCACCCGGACAGGACAGCAGCCCGTGGCACTCCGGGGCCCCAGAGTGACCAAAGTTTATCTTTAAAAACCCTGCGAGGCTCTCCTTAGACGCCTCTCGCTAGTGCGCCGCGTCCGGGGCTCTGGGCGGCCATGGGCACGACGCAGGAGTCCTTCAGCGCTCCCGCCACACTCGGCCGGGGACCGAAGCCCGGGCCTCTGCTCCCGGGCCGGCCTGGCCCGCGGCGGGCCGGACGGGAGGGCGCAGCCACCACGCGGGCAGCCCGCCGCCTCCCTCACTGACGCGAATTGGGCCTTGGGCAGACACGGCGATCGGAGCCCCCGGGCACTTCCCACGCCAGCGCCCAGCATGGAAACTGGTGGCTACGAGCCGACGCCCTGGACGCGGCCAGGTCTGAGCGTCCCCGCACCGGTCACAGGAGGACGGCGCCGACAGAGCCGGCACGGGGGGCGCAGGGCAGCAGGGAGCGAGGGCCACGCGACGCGGTGACCGTCCGTCCTGACCCCACTCCACCTGACCGCCCGACGTCGTGTGGGGGGACAGAAACGCCCGCTGTCTGGGTCCGACCTGGCAAAGTCCACGTCGCTCGCGTAGGGCGCTTTGTTTGCACGCGGACGAGCGGAGACAGGCCCGTCTGCACTGAAGCCCCAGCGCAGGGTGTCCCGAGTCCCCGGGGCACAGGCCCGGCCCAGGCAGCCCACGGCGCCCAGGCTCCCCGCAGGGGTGGCGCTCGGCCGCACCCCGGGTCAGAGCCGCTTCCACGGCTGGATTTCCTGCCCTGCGGATGGCCGGCCCGACAGGGTCGTCCTGCGACAGGGGACTATTCCTGTCGGCGGAACGAGTCAGCCCGACTGACGACGAATCCCCTTCACTTACGCGAAGGGTCTCACCTTTTGGGCCTCTCATCTTTTTCTTAACTTCGTCACGCAAAACCGAAACGTAACGGGCGGGAAAACGGTAGAGTGAACCCCTGCACCCGCCACCCCGCTCCCCCCGATCGGTATCACGTTGCCCGCCTGCCGCTCGCTGCCTCCCTCCGCGTCGTGGTCGCGGAGGCGTGAACAGAAGCCACCGGCCCCCTGCAAGCCCCCGGTGGCGGCCCCGCCCATACGTACGGGCTGCCCATGAGGACCTCGGGCGCGCAGTACTCGATGGTCCCGCAGAAGGTGTAGAACAGCCGGCCCCGCTCCAGGTAGGCCGCGGAGCCGAAGTCGATGAGCTTGATCGTGAAGTCCTCGGCGATGACGATGTTCTCGTCCTTGATGTCCCGGTGGATGATGCCCCTCGAGCGCAGGTACCCCACCGCCGACACCAGCTGAAACCGGGGCCACAGGGGCTTTTCACAAGGCCATCCCAGTGCGACACGCGACGCGAACGAGGTGGGATGAGAACAAAAGAAAGCGACGCCGAAGGAGCTGGTGCTGCCCCTCACAGTGGACGGCCGACGGACCAGAGGCAGGCGGTTCCCGGCGTCCGCGCCCGCCGCGGCCGGCACGCGCGACGCCCACGAGCCAGCAAGGGGACGGCGTGGCTCTTTGGAAACCGCGTTATTGTTATCGTTGTGATGAGGACACAGCACGGGGCCTGCCCTCTTAGCAAACCCGTACGCCCCCCACGCCCCGTCCCGCACGTCCTCGCTGCCCCGGTGCGACTGATGAAGACTTCCCGGCGGACACTCCCTCGCCACACGCCACGACCAGCTCGCAGGAAGCACGCAGGCCTGAGTGGAAGCTGCGGAGACACGTGGGGCGCTTTACTGCGTGGGGGCTGGGAGGTGGCCCTGGGAAAGCCTCGCGAGGCACCTTCGGTTCAGGGCTCGTGCGGCAGTTAGGAGCCAGGGCTGCGACCTCCGGCGCGAGGCTGAGCATCCCGCCGTGTGCAGGACTCCCAGCGACGGGACTGACAGGCCTGCCCTCGGGACGGCTCCACCTCTGCCAGCCCAGAGGCCTCGCCCGACTCGGAAGGGGCGCCCGGACCGCACGCGGGCGGCGGGTGGCAAAAGCAGGATTTCCGTCCCGTTTCCGTGGAGGAGCAAGCTCCTCGCCAGCCCTGGTCTGGAACCAACTGTACCGATCCACACAGCGACCGGGGATGCAGTCAGCCACCGCGATCGTCAGAGACGGTTTTCCGCTTCCGCACGGATGTCTTCCAGTGCGATGCCACGGTGAACAGAAGGTTCACTGACAGCGGACGAGTGCCTGCACGATTACACGCACACGTGCAAACGCACACACTGCTCTGGCACCCACACACGTTTGCAACACGCGCACACGTGCGCGCACACAGAAACCACGCATTAACCCCAACGCGGGAAGCGTCCTCAGGTTCATTAACTGCCAAGGGCTCAAGAGAACCTGAACCTGGCTAAGAAGCCGCTCTCCCACGGGGCCCCGCGTGCCCCAGCTGCCGGGAGACCTGGTCACAGGCCCCAGACCCTGCCACTGAGCGGGTGAGGCACAGAGCGCGGGCACCGCGCGCGTGCACGTGTCCGGGTGACGACGCAGCTCCATAAACTGAGCCCACGCTTGCGTGTGACAGCACTCGCCACGCACGCGGATGCACCGACGGGCTCTGCTGCTGCTCGCGAGCCGTGACGTGCTGAGCACTGTGACTCCTCTGTCAGCGGCCCCAGCATCGGTCAGGCCGCGGCCGCTCGCAGGGGCCCCCTCTGCTACCTCAGACACAGAGGTCTCGGAGACCCCTCTCTGCCGTGGAGTCAAGCCAGCGCCGGTGCGGTCCCCCGGCACAGGAAGACGGAGGGACGGGACGTCCTTCTGGCCAGAACCGTGACGCCCCTGCATAGGGGCCCCTGCGGCAGATGAGGGACGGCTCCCCGGTGGTGCACAGGGCCCAGCCGAGCCCGCTGGCAGCTGCTGCCCATCTGAGGCTGGCGTGGACAGTCCCTGTGTGTGAGTCAAGCTGAGACACCACAGCCACCTCCCACCGTTCGGCCGGCATCTGGCCCCGGCCGTCCTCCCCGAGCTCCACCACAGCGTTCTCAAGCTCCCTTTCTTACGCTACAAAACCCAGACCGAAGACTAAGTCCGTCTCAGAGAGGGGACCGAGTGTGGGCCGCTGGGCCCCCGCTCACCTGCCGGAAGATGTGGCTCGCCAGCGGCTCGTCCAGGCTGGGGTGGCGGTCGATGAACGCGAAGAGGTCCAGGCCGGAGCCGTGCTTCTCCATCACCAGCTGAAAGAACCCTTGGTTCTCAAACACGTCCAAGACCTGGGGGGAGACAGCACTGGGTCCGGCCCCGCCGAGACGCCTGCAGACGCGCGTGGACGCCGCCTCCTGGGAGCCGTCGGGGCCGCGAGACCAGAACCGCGCTCCACCTTGATGATGTTGGCGTGCTCCACGCTGGACAGAATCGCGATCTCTAACGTCACTTTTCCAAGTTTGGGATCCTCGACCCAGCAATCCTCCAGAACCTTCTCCTTCTTAATGAACTTCACCACCACCTGAGCGGGGAGCAGAGGGGCGAAGCGGCTGCAGGCATTTGCCCAGGGCCATGGGACCTGCTGCCCGTGATGGCTCGTGGCGGCAGAAGGAACCTCCACGCGCACCTGCCCGAATCCCGGGACGTGACGGAGGACAGCGGCTGAGAGGCCGTGGCCTCTGGCGGAAAGAGGGGGCCCTGCAGGCCTCGGCGCAGCCACTCCCAGAGCACCCTGCGTCACCCTATTTCTCACAGAGGACAGGACGTCCTGCCTGAGAAAGTGACATGAGGCTGAGAACTAGAAGCTGAATGACCGCCAGTCCCGTCGGTTCTGAGAACCAGTCAGGGCTCGGCAAGAGGGACGGACGCAGAGGAATGGGAGGGGGCACCCTGAGTGGCTGGGGGTGGCCGCCAGGAAGTGCAACGGCAGAAGGTGCCACTTGTAACGGGAACAGCCCCGTAGGTCGCTGAATGGCACCTTGTCTCTCAACAGAGCACCTGCAGCCAGGGGAGTGCCAGGCACGCGGCTGAAGGAGCGGCACGGTGAGCAGTGACCGTAGGCCAGGCCTGCCCCAACCCCAGCGAGACTCCGACCGAGACGACAGGAAACCCACCCTCAGGAGCTCATCGTCTGCCGGGGAGAGAAAAGACCCCAAGCGCATCGTGGGCCTGGGAGAGTGAGGGCCGCTGAGAGGAGCTCGGGGAGGCAGAGGCAGCTGGGGCGGCGGCAGAGCCCGGGGAAGAGTCGGGAAGGACACTTGAGATGAAGGACACTTAAGGTGTCAAGTGTCTCTCCCAACCTGAGGGCTCGGGTGCCAGCATGTGAGTGGTGACAAGTGGACGCATTCTGAAGACCCTTCGAAGGGAGGGTCACCATGACTGGACAGGCCAGACGAGAGCGTCGAGAGGAGCCAAGGTGAGCTTGCCACTTCCGGGGGGGTGGCCGGGGGTGGGGGACGAGGCTCTAGTCCAGTGGGTAGAGGGGAGTGTCTGCTGCCTGGCCGGCTGCAGAGCGCAGACAGGAAGGAGGGCTCCCCCAGCCCCGGCACGCACCTCAGATGAGCGTCAGCGGGAAGCAGGGGGTGAGAAAGGAGCGGGGGAATTAACTAAAGGACAGGACTGTCGGCAGACGGAGCAAGCTTCAAAGACTTGGACCAAAGTTCTACCAAGTCTGAAGCAAGAATAAAGAGCATACACACAGAGACACGTCCTGCTGAGACTCCTCAAGTCCAAAGATTAAAAAAAGAAGAAAGAAGAAAGAAAGGAGGAGCAGGAGGCGGCGGCAGAGGAGGAAGAAGGAAGAAGAAAGAAGGAAGAAGAAAGGAAAGAAGGAGAAGAAGAAAGAAAGAGGAGGAGGAGGAGAAAGAAGAGGAAGAAGAGGAGGAAGAAAGAAGAAGAAGAGGAGGAGGAGGAAGAGGAAGAAGAAGAGGAAGAAGAGGAAGAAAGAAGAAGAAGAAAGAAGAGGAGGAGGAGGAGGAGGAGGAGGAGGAAGAAGAAGAGGAAGAAGAGGAGGAAGAAAGAAAAGAGGAGGAGGAGGAAGAAGAAGAGGAGGAGGAGGAGGAGGAGGAGGAAGAAGAAGAGGAAGAAGAGGAGGAAGAAAGAAGAAGAAGAGGAGGAGGAGGAAGAAGAAGAGGAGGAGGAAGAGGAAGAAGAAGAGGAGGAAGAGGAAGAAGAGGAGGAGGAGGAGGAAGAAGAAGAAAGAAGAGGAGGAGGAGGAAGAGAAAGAAGAAGAGGAAGAAGAGGAGGAGGAGGAGGAGGAAGAAGAGGAGGAGGAGGAAGAGGAAGAAGAGGAGGAAGAGGAAGAAGAGGAGGAGGAGGAGGAAGAAGAAGAAAGAAGAGGAGGAGGAGGAAGAGAAAGAAGAAGAAGAAGAAGAGGAGGAGGAGGAGGAGGAAGAAGAAGAGGAAGAAGAGGAGGAAGAAAGAAGAAGAGGAGGAAGAGGAAGAAGAAGAGGAGGAAGAGGAGGAGGAGGAAGAGGAGGAGGAGGAGGAGGAGGAGGAGGAAGATCAAGTTGCTGGCAGCAGAAGCCACTCCGCACCAGACGCGGTATCTGAAAGGTTCTGAGGGGAAAAGGCCTCTCGTCACTCGTCCTTCCCAGGAAGGCTGACGACAGGTACGTTCCAACAAGTGAGAGTCTAACTCGGGAAGGGGAAGAAACTGACGTAACAAAAGGCCGAGTCGTGCCCTGAAAACTGCGAGCGCGCCGTCGAAAGACACCGAAGGTCTGAATAGGGGAAAGCCACCCCACGTTCCTGGGCGTCACGATTCGACACTGTGCAGAGGGCAAACTCCCCGCAACGGGCCTGAGCGGGACCCCAGGGCTGCGCCACCCTGGGAGCTGAAGCTTAACCCTTCAAAGTGCACCCTCCGGTTGGCCGCTGTCCTCGGCCACGGCCTGACGGCATGTGAAGTGGCACCCCCGCGTTCGGAAAGGCGAAAACACTCACGTGTTTCCTTTCACCCCAAGAGAAGAACTTGGGGGCTTCCTTCTTCTCCCTTTGGGTCTACAGGTCTAAAGAACCCCCCAGGGCCTATCGGATCCCTGATCCAAAGCAAGAACGAGAAGATCCGCCTCGGAGAAGCTCAAGGCGACAGCGGGAACTCGAGAATCAGACGGCGCGGAAGCACGCGACAGCAGGGCCAGCATGGCCAGCGTGGCCAAAGGGTTCTCAGGAGACGCGCCGCCGCACGTGCCTTAGCAGGAGGAGCCGCTTAAACGCTGCTCGGTCCAGCAGGGCGGGAAAAGCAACGGTGACTCACAGAAGGCAAGAGAAAAAAGTAAAAGAAAACAGAAGCATTTGGTGAACGAAACAGACAACCCTTCGGCACGTCTGCCAAAGAAACGCGAGGGAACGTGAAGCTGTGCACGGCCAAGGGGACGCCACTAGCCACAGACACAAGTCCAGGCAAGCACCGCGCGCACCGCAGGTCCCACAGAGCTCAGCCGGAGCCGGGAAGGAAACAGCGCACGGCAGACTGCGAATGGTTCCGAGTAAAAGCATCTGCAAATCAGAGCCAGCGACACGTTAGAGGAGCGTGAACGCACCGTCGAGGACGGAGCCTACGAACGGGAGCTCTCGACGTCCACAAAGGGAACACAGACGTGCTCATCTCGGAGGACATTTGCTGGGACTCAACAGTATCCTTTCCGAAACAGGAGTGAGCGGGAAATGGAACGACTGTCCTCACACCGAAGGCGGCCATCGGAAATAAAAGGGGCCGGAGTAAGGCACAGGGACACGGCAGGGGAGCGTGGCGTACCTGTCACTTCACCGGGCTCTGCAGGTCCTGCCAGGCGACAGGAGGGAGGGCAAAGCGAGGGTGACGAGACACAAACAGAAAAGGAGAGAACTGTCACGGCGGGCAGAAGCCCCGAGGGGCCGGCCGCCTGCACATCCCCAGAAGCAGAGAGACCTTGACGCGGACGCGCGGCTTTGGCTCGTGCCCACACCCGCGCCGGCGAGCGGAAGGCCGGCCTGACCCCGCGCTGCCCCCCGGGGCCGGTACCTCCTTGTTCTCCTCCTTGTGCACCGCGGTCCACACGAAGCCGAAGGCGCCGCTGCCCAGCGGGCGCAGCGTGCTGTACTTGCGGGAGTAGGCGCCCTCGCAGGCCGCCAGCCCCTCCAGCTCCCCCGGCCCAGGGGCTTCGGCGAACCACGGCCAGCTCCTGAGCGTCTGCAAGGGCAAAGGACGGTCTGCGGGGCCCGGCCCGAGAGCCAGGCGGCCTGGACACCCAGCACACTCACACCCCACCCTGCACGTGGGGCGCGCACGCGCGGAAGACCCTCCACGCGCCTTCACACTCACGCAGGGCGTCAGGGGACAGCGGGACAAAGCCACAGGCAGGCCCGCCCCAGCCCGCCGGCCGGCCCAGAGCCCGGCGCACGCAGCGGCGGGGCCGGGGCGGAGGCCCACCTGGCGCAGGCTGGACCCCGGGAGCTCGCACACCGAGTGGCTGGAGCCGGGCAGGCTGGCCAGGAGCAGGCGGGCGCGCGGCGCCGGGGGGCCGCGCAGGAGGTCCTTCACCAGCCAGCAGCAGAAGAGGGGCGTGGGGCCCCGGAGCTCCACCCGCTTCACCTGGAAGCGCACACCTGGAGGGGCAGGCGAGAACGCACGCCCCGCTGGTTCCTGAGGGAGGGGGCCGCACGGAGCGCCAGGGCGGCGGGCAGGGGGCGCCGGGAGAGGGGAGGCGGGCGGGCGGCGTCACGCCCAAGGGAAGCGCGTGGCAGACCCGCTGACGCGGATGCGCCTGGAACATCTGCCCCGCCGGACGTGCCGGACACGGGGTCCGCGCAGCCACGAAGGGCCAGGCACGCACACGCGCGGAGGGGCCTGCTGGCGATTTCCTTTCTGTTCCTACTTTCTAACACTTCTCCAGATAACACGTGTTCCTCACGTGACCCTTTAAAGTCAGGATAAAAGCCTCAGTAAGCACCACGACAGAATCAGCCACGAAGAAACGAGGGGCTAAATCAGTGCCACCTATTAATTAGGAAAATGAGGAGGAAAATAAAACAAAGAAAATGAGCCTCAAAGGGGCAAGTGAGGGCCCGACCGCAACACCCTCCCACAGCGAAGATTTTTAGCGACCGGAGCAGCCCGAACCCCAAAAGCTCATGAAGAACCACCACGAACTCCTCACTTGGCTCCTCACTCTGCCCCGCAGGGTGGCCCCGGGCCTGGGCCGGCCGCTCCGGGGCCCAGCCCTCCTGGGCATGCGCACTTGTCATCCTGACCTTGGAAACCCCTCCGGGTTGAAGCCCCGCAGGCCACGGCGCTGTGCCCGGGGCCCCGCGCCTCCCCCAGGACATACTGAGCAGCGAGCCGTCCCGGTGACAGCAGCTCCCGGCGTAGGTGCCCTCCTGGATCTCGCACTGCGGGCTGGCGGCCCTGGGCGTCGCCGAGCGGTCCCCTCTCACAGGCGTGGAGGTGACCTGGATGCTCAGCCTCGGCTCCTCCGACGGGCACGTGTCCGCGGGGCCTGCTCCCAGCATGGCCAGGATGCGGCCTGGGCTCTCTCTGCCACTCACGCCGCCACGCTCCGAGGACTCCAAACGGGTGTCAGGCGGTTCCGGCCGGTCGCGGTCCAGCGGGCCCTCACCGAAGCGCTGGCCTTCGCCGAGAGCGCAGTAGGTGCCAGCCAGCAGTAGCAGCTCCCTGTCACCCACGGCCTCGGCCTGCGGCCCGTGCACCGCGCTCACGTCCACATCGGAGCCCGCCAGCGAAGGAGAGGCTGTCCCCACGCGCTCAGACGAGGCGCAGGAACAGTTCGAAGAAGTCCGGTCTGCCCACTCGCTGAAAACGAGCTCCTTGAGGTTCCAGGAGAACGAATTCCCACTGGCCTCCCGGGCCCCCACCGCGTCCAGGACGCCGGGGATGTCTGTGGCCAGGGCGTAGCAGGCTGCGGAGCTGCCCGAGCGGCCGGCCTGCAGGTCTTGGCCTCCGAGGTCACACAGCGACACGGGGGACGAGAGCGAGGGGTGCTCGGCTGGGACCGGCTCGATGCATGAGACGCCCAGAGGCCCCCCAAAGCTCGATCTGGACAGCTGCTCCTTAATCAAGCAGGTCCGCAACTCCTCCCGGTCGCGCTGCGCTCCCAGCCACGGCTCCTCCAAGGCGGGCCTGGAGGCCGAGAGCAGCCCAGAGGGGCCGGGGGCCGAGGCCGGGCTCCCCTGGGGCACGCTGTGCTCGCCCCCACGTCCAGGGTGCAGCCCCGGCAGGCCCGCCCCGATCGGCTGCCCCGCAGAGTCACCCCGAAGGTCTGCGTTACGGGCGCTGCTCAGGTCCCTGCACTCCGGCTGGGCGGCCTGCGACCGGCCGCTCGCGTCCGCGCTCTCGTGCCCGTCCTCAGCTGGCGTCTGAGCTTCCGCACTGTCACATGAAACAAAGGACCTGGTGCCCACCACGTCGGACCTGCCTCCTGCCAGGAGGTCCTGTCGGAGACGCTCCGGTGGGGCAGGCTCCGCCTTCTCCGGGCCTGGGTCCCGCTGGTCCTCAGGCAGGGACCGCTGCTGGGCTGCCGGGCTTCCTTCTGGGATGCTGTCCGCCCTGGGGAATGCGATACAGGTGACACTGTGACTCAGGAGCCATGGAGGAGTCAAAAAGGGAGGCCACACGGCTCCCCCCTCTGCTAGAGACGAGTACAAAGCCTTCACCAGCATAGACTTACGACAGAGAAAAAACTGGATTTTCTAACCGAGTTAACAAATAAAGCCCCAACTCGCATTTCCAGCGGAACCCACGTTTAGCAGCGATTACCCAGAGGACGGCGCGGAGCGCCCAGGACCACACGCTCAGGACCGAGTCGGCTCGCCCTTCCCGGGGGAAACAGAGGGGAGAAGAGACTCGAGAGTGTCGTGTGTCCTGCGCAAAGCTGACCTGTGACCGGCTGCAAATGGCACTGACCTCACAGCCAGTAGGAAAGCGCTCAGAAGGGCCAGCGCAAGGACGGGGCGGCCCGGGGTGGGGGCTGCCGGGCTCCTGCGAGCTGGGACAGAGGGCCCACGGGCATGTTCAGACAGGGTGGCCACCAAGGAGGAGGCTGTCACCGCCCAGAGGTGACAGGCGTTGGCCCAGCTGCTGTGGCGCCCACTCAACAGACTGGCGCCGGCCCTGGGCCGCACGGGCACCCAGACCTCGCCGACCTGGCCATCCCTGCCGCAGAGCCTCAGAGAGGCCCACGAGGGCGAGGACGGTGCCACAGAGGAAGGAGCCACGAGCGGAGGGGGCCCGAGGGGCAGAGAGGTTGGCTGGGGGCCGAGGGGTGAGGCCAGGCGCTGCGGAGGCCCGGCGAACGGTACCTGCGCCTCGCCACATCCACCCGCCACCCTGTCCACGGCCGGGGAGACCAGCCCCGTGCGTGGTCGGCAGGTGGGGCAGCAGCGCCTCGCTCCCCTCGCCACGCGGGCGGCAACCCCTCTGTCGCGGTCACAGGGTCAGGCCCGGGGCAGCTGTGCACCGTCCCCATCTCCACGCCTCCCAGGTGTCGCCCTGTCACTACATTCTGGCCGAGATGAGGAAGTGGGGGGCCTTCTCCCCCCTTCTCTCCACTGCCCAAGTCTGCGAGCTGTGATGGGCAGCGGGGACGTGGGGCCCGAGCCCCCCCGGCTGCTGGGGGCTTCGCTCAGGGCCTCGGCCCCTCGTCTGCGTCTCGCGGTCCACCCGGCTTCCTCGGCAGCAGCTGACAGGGCGGCCCGCTCCTGGGGCCCCGGGAGGGCGGGCGGACAGCCTGGAGGAGACACTGACACGGTCCAGGACGCAAACCCTCCGGGCCTCGCTGCCCTCCTTGCTCCTCAGTCCCCGGCCTCGCTGTCCTCACCGCTGCAGCCCATTTCCTGGACCGGACCGGACTGGACCGTAACTCATGGCCACGAGCCTGCGAGTGAGCGAAGGAAGCGGCGCGGCTGCACCGTGCGCCGGAGACGCAAACCGCGGCTCGGGACGGAGAGGCTGAGCTGCCCGCCTGGGCGGGAGGCAGAGGAGCGACCCCCGGGCACTCCCTCGCCGCCCGCGCCCCCGACACGCCCCAGCGGCGAGCGGCCCGCACCCCTGCCGCGGGCAGAGCCGCCGCCTGCGCACGCCACCCAGAGGGGGCTCCACGGTCACGCAGGGGGAGGCCGGGGAGTCGACGCGAACGACAGGAAGCGCGGAGCGCCCGCCCGAGGGCCGGACGCGAGGCGCCTGGAGCCCGCGCCCCGCAGAAAGGTCCTCGAGACACACACGTGCGCGCGCGCGGTGCAATGCTGTCCGCGGGCACGGGGCGCGCGCGTGCCCGCTCCCACGGAGGGCCTGCCTGCGCGGTCCTGCTGCTGGTAGAGGGACGAGGCGGTCGTGCCTGATCCGCGCACGCGCCATGCACGTGGACAGTTACGCGCGTTGAGGAAGGCTCTAGAAAGACACAAGTGCTCGCGGTGGCGCTGGGGGTCTGGGATGTGAGTAGGAGGGCTTGGCCCTGTTCCTCTGCCGGACTTCAGGAAAAGCACGCGCGTTCCCGCGTTCGCATTTTAAAACCATCTCAAGGACGCCGGACAACGCGACGTGGCTGAACCTCCCAGACGCGATGAGCCAAGGAAACCCGACACGAGGGGACGCATCGTTCGAGTCCAAGGAGGGGCCCTCTGGCCTGCGTCCGGGCCCCAGCGCACGGGGCGTGCTGGGTCCCGGTGCGAGGGCCGAAAGGGCCGTGGGTCACACGCGCACCCACTGCGTGGCACCTGACCGCGTGCTGTGCACAGGAGGGCTGTGGTAGCGGGTTTTTATTCCTCCTTTTCTAAATTTTCCAAACTTTCCGACACGAACTCCTTTTAGTCTACACAGAGTACTTCCCTGAAGCCTGCACGCGGAGAACAGGCTCGAATGGCTCTGAAAACGAGAACGTTCCGCTTATCAGATCCTGGAAAGTCCCGAAAGCTTCCCACAGGCAACTGAGGGCTGCGGCGCAGCGGCTGCTGCGGACTGGGGCCTGGGGACTGGGGACTGGGGACTGGGGGGGACTGGGGACTGGGGACTGGGGACTGGAGGGGGACTGGGGCCTGGGGACTGGGGACTGGGGACTGGGGGGGACTGGGGACTGGCTGCACAGGGAAGGGGGGAAGCCGACCTTCGGCACAGCTGCACCTGACACAGGACTCACCGCGGAGTGGGTGGAGAGGGGAGGGAAGGAGGGAGAGCACCTCCGGGGTCCGCCTGGGCCTGGGACTCAGTGACGGCTTCTCGGCTCTCCGGTGGCTTTAGGGTGTCGTCTCGCGGCAGGGAGCGGTCGCCAGCAAGCCCATTAGCCCCTGGACCTAGCAAAAGAGAGCGCTTTCCATTTCAGGCCCCCACAGACGAATCTCTTTCTCTCCCCGTGACTCGACCGCTGGGCAGGGCTGGCCTCGTAGACTCCGTCACCCCTGTCCGCAGCATGTCCTGGGCCCAGCGGACGCCCCAGATCAGGCCAGCACCCTCTGCTCTCCCGCGACTTTGTCCCGGGCCCTGCCCTCAGCACCATGAGCCACTGACACGAGTTAGAGCAGGGCCCTCATCGGCCAAAGGCCCGCTCAGGGCTCCGGTCCCTAAGAGGACCCCACGGCCCCGCGGCCTGACTGCTGCTACCCTCCCCAGGCCTCCCGGCCACTCGCGGAGCGGCTGCCCAGCCCGGAATGCCGTCCCGGCCACGCCTCCAGGGACGTGGCCCCAGAGCCAAGGCTGCACGTCCTCCTGAGTGCTAGTCCCTTCCCACACTTGGCACCCGTGCTGGGAGTCACCTGCCTCCCACCAGCTCCACGGGCCCCGTGCCACCCCCACCGGGGCCTAGCACACCGCAGGTCCATCGCGCCGGAGGGCGAGACCGCTCTTATTGCCCGCAGCCGGACGAGAGGCTCGTGGCTGCCACCACGTCTCCGGGGCACCTCGGCGACAGCACGCGGGAAGCCCCGAGTTAGAAAGTGGCCATTTGAAGGGTCGCCGGCTAACAAGCACCCTTGAAAGCAAAACACCTCAGTGTGACTCCTAGCGCCCCCAAGTGACACTGTGGGGCGAGCTGCGTCCCCTGTGGCGGGTGGGACCCCACGCTGAAGAAACAGCTCACGAAGCCCAGAAAACACCACCATCTGACGACGAATGCTCGTTTGACCAGTCCGATGCTGTCGTCACGTTGTTCCCCCGGAAACTATATTAAATCTACTGGTTGTTCAAACTCCAGGTCCTTTCACAAATTCGCCCTCGGGTGACAGCACTTAGACCGCCCTGGGCTTGCCAGGTGTCCACAGCAGCGCACGAGTGCCATCTCGTCCTGACGTGCGACCCCGCCACTGCTGCGGGACTGTCTCGTGGCCTCATCGCCTCTGACCCCTCCCGCAGAACAGAGGCCAGGGACCCAGCACCGCCTCCCGTCAGCCCACAGGGACAAGAAGGAGGTGGCAGGGCCGGCGCGCAGCTCCTCCTGGCTCCCTGTCCGCAGAAGGCAAGTACCAAGGAGGCTGCAAAGCGGCCCACTCCCTCCCAGGAGCCCAGAGCCCGCGAGGGTCCCACTCCTCACAGCGTGGCCGGAGGCAGCCACCAAGTGGGGTTTGGGAGGAGGACAGAGATGAGCGTAACAAAGATGACCCCGCGGGGCCGTGGGGTCATGTTAGTTCAGGCGTGGCCAGGGTCCAGCCAGGCTCAGCCTTACGCTCGCAGAGCTGCGGAGATGACTCAGAGAAGACTGCCCACCAGCCCCTGCGTCCGAGACACAGGCCCGGGGGACCGCCCTCCTCTCTGCTAACGCGTTACTGAGACACGCGCGTCCCGTCCCTGGGACGCCAAGGCCACCGGAGGCACACCAGCCCACACAAACTGTCCGCCCGGCCCCCCGCACACAGCACCCCGCAGCCCAGCTCCCCGCAGCCCCCTGGGGCGGCACGGGAAGCGTGGGGCAGGCCTCACCCTGGCCCTGCTGGGCGTCCCCGGTCAGCTCCCCAGCCCCACTCTGGCTGCCCAGGTCCAGGCAGCGGGCCAGGTCCGGCGGCAGGAGGGAGCAGTCGTACGCAAGGTCCATGTGCTGGTAGAAGCCAGGGATCAGGAAGGTGATGTTCTAGAAGACAGACAGCCGCACTCAGACCCGCCGGCCCGCCCGCAGGCCGCCCGGGGAGAAGAGGAAGCCGCAGCGAGCAGGTCTCCGGGGTCCGGGTGTGTCGTTCCTCCAGGGGAGGGAGACCCTCGAACTCCTCAGCCGGGCCCCATGGTCAACAAGGGATTCATGACTGCCCCCTTTCCTTGTGAAAACGGTAAAACGAACACCCTGTGAAGCTGGTGGCTCCGACACCCACACACCTCTCAAGCAGAGGCCTGACCTTCACCCAAGCTCTCCTCAGGCCCGGGAGCCCGTGTCTGCAAACTCCGTACTCAGCTCTCAGGGGGTGACTGTGCCCTGGCAGCAAAGGACGGAAGAACCTCAGGCCACAGGAAGGTGACCCCTGGGGTCCAGCAGGGGCCTCCGGGTGCCGGGCGTGGTCTCTGAGAGAGGGTCCAGGCCGTCCCGGAGCCAGCGTGCCCGCGCTCGCAGCCGGCCCTTGGCCGCGTGAGTCCGAACACACTCTAACCGGGGGGGCATCCACCCACACCCTCTCTGGAGGGACCGGCCACCTTCCTTCTCAGTATCTCTATTACACAGCAGAGGGGGCCTGTTCCGGAGCCTCAGACGAGGGTAAAGCTCTGACCGGCTGCTCTGGGTCTGGGTCCACCCCAGTGTTTGACTAGAGAGTCCTCTGCTCTGTGCAGCCGCCCGTGGGGCACGCGGCACACGCCAGGCCTGCACCTGCACCTGGGAGCCAGACCAGCCAGGCCATGGAGCAGGGGGCTCGTGTGCCCCCCGGCGGGCCCAGGGAAGCACTGAGACGGCCGGAGGAGGGGCATCCTGCAGCTGTCTAAGGCACGGTCCGAGCTGGCCGGACGAGCCTGGGGAGGACACCACCAGAGCCGACTCCACAGGGAACAAAGGGAGCTGTTCCACTGAAGTTCAGCCCAAAGGGCCAATTTGTGAGCAAAACACACGGGGTCTACGGTGGCTCGTTTGCAGTCACTGATACAGGACTGCCTGGCGGCCTTGGAGAAGAGGAAAGGGACAGCCACCACTCCTGGCAGCCTGGCCCTCAGCATGGAGACTTCTACCTCCTTAGAGAAAGTGCTGTACGAGAAAGAAGGTTCTAGAAACACCTTCCTCTGACCCTGACCACATGATGGCTCCCCTGTCGCCCCCAGGACAGTCAGGGATGTGCAGACAAGCCCCGTCTGGGGGTGCGGAGAGACTGCCACAGCCATGCCACACCCTCGACCAAGGACTCAGACCAGACTCGCTCGGGAAGAGCCCCCCTCCTTGGACGGCTCTGGGAATGGCCCACGGGGTCACGGGGCGCTCAGTGTGGGGTCCAGAGGAACGAACGGGGAGTGGGGCCGGCCGGGACAGGGAGAGGCGGGAGCGGTGGGACACGGACCAGCGCCCCCACGGGGAGGCCCCACCTTGCCCAGGAGCTCAGACTTCCCGTAACCGAACAACGTCAGCGCGAAGCTGTGGTTGATGCCGTAGATGGTCCCGTCCGGCAGGAGGGTGACAAGGCCGCTGACGGTGGAGAACGCCCAGACGGACGCCCAGAAGCCCTGCTGCGGGGCCCCGGGGCCGCCCTCTGCCTCCTCCCCGCGGGGTCCGGACTTCAGCTTCATGCTCAGAGGAAAGGTGGCGCCGTCCCTGGCTCTCCCGACAGACCTCTGGATCTTGAGGGCCTGGAAGGAGGACGCCGCTGAGCGCGCACGGCAGCGCACGCGCCGGGCCTCCGATGCTTTCGGCTGGAAGGTGCCCCACGCGCACCGGGGGCCCAGGGCACCAGCCCCTCACACCCCTGCCCTCCCCCCTCAGCCTCCCCGGGGCGGGCAGAGCGCTCGGGGCTCCTACCTCGGGCACGGGCTCGCCAGGCGGAGGGAGCTGCACCGACGGGATCAGGTCTGTGATGCGCTGCCCGACCACGTCCTCCCCAGACTCGTAGCCGTGCAGGTGAGCAAAGAGACTGTCGCACGACGTTATGGCTCCCTGGGAGGAAAAGCCAGCGGTAAGCACCGTGATACAAGCTCCTCGCGCTTCACCTTCAAAGTCAGCAGCGCCCCGGAGCTGCAAGCAAGACCCTCCACAGCGCCCCCATGCCGAGGGGCAGAGAGGCACGACACGCCACCGCCTCGCCACCCCCTCCGCCCGCAGGCGACTCCGCGTGGCTCGCGGAGGCGTTCTGCGCAGGCCCAGCACCCACGGGTGGCGCGTTCACGGGAGGTGCGACGGCCACAGCCACGGCTCGCGCGTGAGCGCGGCCGGTCCGCCAGCCCCCGGGCCTCGCGGTTGTTACGTCACCGAAGCGTTAAGCAGTCCCGAGGGATTACGATTAGTCCCTCTAGTCCCTCGTCATCGTAATCGAGGCGGCACGGACACGGCAGGCTGGGGCCCGTCGCACGCACACGGACACTACGGGGCCCCGCAGGTGCGGGCTGGCCCTCCAGAACCTTCGCATCCTCTTTCTGCCCGAAGGCGCTGGCGGGGACAGACTGCCGCGTGCTGGCGGAGGAGGCGCGCGCTCAGGGGACACGGAACGCAAACTCACGTCACTCTGGAAGGCCACCCAGGCCGAGACCCGCTCCACGGGCTCCAGCACGACCACGCAGCACAGGCTGTGCTCCTGCTCCACCCGCTTCAGCCACACGGAGACCGGGATCTTCTCCCCGCCGCGGCTCACGACGTCCACCTGTGGGCAGGGACAGGCTCGCACCCGCCGCCACCCCGGCTCCGGGCATGCGGGCACCTTCAGGTGCTGCTCGCCTGCCTGACGTTTTGGGATTTAACCAAAGTGCAGACCAGGCTCCTGACACTGAACCTTATGATCTGAGCGAACGTTCTAGAAGAGTTTCATCACCAGCACCAACCGTGGTTTCTTAAAGGAACAGACACGACACCCGCTCTTACTTTCGCCCTCAGCAGTCAGGCCCCTGGACAGGGACGTTCTCAGAGCCACGAAGCGGGTTCCGGCCCACTTCTTCCCGAGGCCCGGGGCTCAGCACCTGGCGTGCAGCTCAGCCTGCCAGCACCTGGGCTGAGCACGGCGCACGCCGGGAGCCCTTCCGGTCCCCTGAGCCGCCCAGCGCCGCCAAACACAGGTGGGATTTAGACGTGAGGACAGTAAGTCGCGTTTGTCTTTGGGACCTGCTGTGGCACCTGCACGTTTGCAAATGCTCCCAGCGTCCCCCCGCGAGTGGGGAGCGCGCCAGGCCAGCGCACGCGGCCTCCGTTCTGGTGACGCCCCCGCTGCTCCCCACCCCTGCGCGGGGTGGAGGGCGGCACCCACGCCGACCACGCCAGCCACGTCTTCGCACTCACCACCGTGCCGAACGCGACAGCGGCGTGGCCGTCGGCCTCCAAGTGCTCCTCGCTGAGGGCCTCCACGACGTCGGGGTCCGGCTTCAGGAAGAACTGCGTGAGCTTCTGGCCTATCAGGTCGTGGCTGCTGTACCCCAGGAGCTGGCACGCGTTGTCGTTGGCAACCAGGATCTGAGGGTTGCAGGGGGAGCCGGCGTCACCAGCAGCATCCCTGACTCCCAGGCATGAAGACGGTGGCACGGCACAGCCGGGGAGGCCCAGAGAGCCAGCCTCTCCCCGGCCACCTGTGGGCGGGCTCGCGGCCCCTGCGACTCCACTGTGTGGCAATAAGCACGACTGAGGGGCGGGGCATCACGCACCCCTCACCCGCCAAGGAGGGAGCGCCACGCCACGGAGACTCGAGGCAGAGTTGGGGTTTACCCCGCGATCCCGCTCGTCTCAGTTCCAGGTCTTTGCACTGACGCGCGTCACGCTAACCCGTTTACTTCAAACATCGAGCGTGCGTTCTCCCTTCAGTGGAAGCGACGCTCGAGCAGGCACGAGCAAAGCACGGGCTGCGTGCTTGATGCCAGGATTCAATTTGTTGTGACCGATTCGTCTCTTTTGTTAGTACGGAGGTAAAACGAGAAGTTTTTCTAATTGCACTTAAAGCGCACAAATTCCTGTTTGAGGCTACGAGTCGAAGGCACGGACCCCAACCCCTCGGCTGCGTCGCTAGCTGGGCACATACCTCCGCGGTCTTGGCGTCCACGGTGAAGATGGCCTTGTTCGGGTTGCCCGCGGGGGCCGGGAGCAGGGGCGGGGAGCAGCCCGAGGACAGGCCGCGGAGCAGGGAGCAGCAGGACGTGCTGCCCAGGGACCCGGCCGGGCCGGCCTGCTCGGGCGTGGCCGGGCAGTGCAGTTTGCTCGTGCAGATGTTCTGGGCAGCCAGCGACGACAGGCAGTAAGAGCTCCATCTGTCTTCTGGAGAGAAGAGGAAACGCAGCTCCAGACCTCGGGGGCCGCCCGCTCGCCCGTGAAGCGCACGAAGCACGCGGCCCTCGCCCAGCCGCTGCCAGAGTCGGGGAGGGAGGGCTCCCGAGAGGCGAGTCACACGGGGCCTGAACGTCCGGGGCCCGCCTGGCCCCCCGGGGGCTCCACAGCCACGCAGGACCCGCCACTCCCGTGTAAATGACACTCGGAGGTCCCTTCCCGCCTGCCCAGCCACAGCCCTGTCACTCGTTCCCAGAAAGTCACAAACCCAAGTGCCGCCTGGCGTCTCCACTGCCCCCTTACTCCCCCCGCCAGGCCACCCCTCTCCAGGAAAAGCGCTCTCGCCAACACCTCCGGCGGCCCCAGAGGCCTCCCCTACGCCGCCCTCAGCCTTGCCCGGCCTGCCCTGGCGGAGCGCCCTGTCCCTCGGCTCCCTGCGCCTGCCCCCGCACCTGCTCAGCCTCAGGGCGTCTGCTCCACCCCGCAGCGTGGGGCTCCACCGGGGGTGCGTGCCCTGCGCCCCACGCTCCCCCTCCAATGGCCCAGCTGCCCGCTTTCCTGCCTCAAGAACATCCGCTCCATCCTCTGGCGGCTCAAACACCCAAAGAACCTGCGTCACCTTCCTGTCTCCTCTGGGCCCTTCACTGAGGAGTCCCCGACCTTCTCGGTGGCCCCTGCCCTGGTGCTCCTCTCCACAGGCAGCCAGTCCCAAGGTCAGCTCAACTACCTGGCGCCTTGGGACTCGCACTGCGACACCAGCTCTGCCTCTGCTCTTGACAGCGACCCGTGCGCAGGCCGACTGAAGCCCGGGCTTCTGAGGGGCCACCTGCCTGCCCCGCGGCCTGCCACCCCTGCAGCACCCCCAGCCCTCTCCAGCCTGCCCCTGGCCACCCTCTGGACTCCCAGCCCTCCGCACTCGCTGCAGGCCAGCTGGGTGCCAAGCCCCCGCCACCGCTGTCACTGCTCGTCAACTCAAGACCAAGGCACCGCCCCTCCCCTACAGCCCCACTCCCCCAGCTCCAGGCCTTCCCACTGTCCTCACAGACCCCTGCGCCCCAGGCCTGGCCAGCGCCAAGTGCGCCGTGGCTGTCTCCTCAAGCACCCCCAGGCGACGAGCCCTTCAGGGCCCGAGTGACGCTGTCTTTCTCACTGTGTCTGGGCCCAGGGGTGTCCGGACCCTGGGGGCACTGGCTGACTTGAAGCAATGGGTGAGCGGGCGGGCACCACCCCCCGCCGCGAGGGTGGCTGCCCCCACCCATCTAGTCTGCCCGCGTCGGAGGACCGCGTGGGCCTGCAGTGCGGTCAGTGGCTGAAGCACTTAGCCACACTGTGCGTCATCCGCCACGCAGGCCAGGACGGTGTCCCCACACGCTCTGAAGTGAGAAATCACACTTCGCTCTATTCTGACCCTGACACCTGGAGGTGAATTCCGAGCGCCGGCCGAAAAGGAGTTTCCTGCCTAGAGTCACGCAGGGCGCACGCCGCAGGAGGGCCTGCCGCAGCGCCCACTCGCGCGCGCCCAGCACCCAACCCGGCAGACGAGCGAGCCACGTGTGGGCGTCACGGCGGACGCCCACGACGACCAGAAGGAGGTCATCACCGGAGAGTGCCATCCTGCTCTGGCAGAGTTTCGAAAGGCCATTCCTCCTGGTCAGCTGTCTGTGGGCCGAGGACAAGGACTTGCTGGTCTGCACAGCAGGGCCCTCGGTGGGCGTCGGCGAGGACAGGTCCCCGCACAGGTACCACTGCTCCTCTTCAAAGGCCGGCGAGCCTCTGTCCTCCATCAGGAGACGGCGGGCCACGGGACAGTCGTCAACTAGAAAGCAAGGGGACCCTGGTCAACGCCCACAGCGGACAACACAGAGGCCCTCGAACCAACGCACTCTCCCCGAGGACACAGGCAGCCACGGCCGCCCAGGCCGGAGCCTGCGGCCTGGGGGCAGTGGAAGCCAGGCGGAGCTGCCAGGCGGAGCTGCCAGGCGGAGCTGCCAGGCGGAGCTGCCAGGTGCTCCGTCGGAAGCGCGCGTCGGAAGAGCTGGGGGAGCAGGAAACAGGCGGGGGTGAGGGCCGTGCGGAGACCGGGCCGCAGGCCACGTGCACCGAAACCGCTCTCTGCCCCAGAAGCTATCTCTGCCCGGCATCGCGCGTGGAGCGTCCGCTGACACAGCAGCAGGAGTCCGAGGCTGAGAGTCTGGGGCTTCGTGGTTAAAGTTTTGTTTTCAGATACTTGTAGATTTGCATGTAGATAGAAAAAAAAACTGCTCAGGAAAGTCCCACGTGACCATCACCAAGGTTCCTCCAAAGAGACACTTTCCACAACTGTAGCTCAGAACGAGTGCATGGGGCCCCAGGTGGCCTGGACGGAGCGAGGGGTCCAAGGGCCGCGGCGCCGCGTCCACCAGGGCCTGCACCCCCTCGCCTAGACCCCTTCTCGGTGTGCTGAACCCCGGAGCTCCGGCCACGGGGCCCAGATCGCACCTCCAAGACTCGCCCGGGCCTCCGCCCCGCACGGGCCCCCCACATCAGCGTGCAGACCTGAGGACGGGCTGAAGCGCGGCATCTGCCGGCAGGCGGGGCACCCACACCTGCGAGCACAAGGCCCCTCCCGACACAGGTGGACCCCGCCGGAAAGGGGGCTGGCGCTCCCCACGCCACGGCCACCGCCGCAGTCCCGCTCGGGATTCCACGGAGGCCGACCGGCCGGTTCTGCCCTGGCCTCACGGTCACCACCAAGATCCACCTGGACAGGAGGGGAGTCTTTCAGCTGACGGTTTGTAACCCGATTTAAAACGTTTCTCGCGGCGACGAGAGCATGGGGTAAGATCGCGTCTGTGTGACTTCGCACGGACAAAACATCCTTCAACGGGTAAAGATAAGCTTCTTTAAAAACCCTGAGAATGTAGTGGGCTGGATGAGTGGCATCGCCAGCAACCGGATCTCACCAGGATATCGTTTCCGCGGCATCACTGAGCCACTGGAAAGTAGGAGAAGCTTCCGGCGCCAGACGTGGGACAGCACGTCGTCCAGAGACCTGAGGGCGACGCGAAGGCTCCTAAAGGCAGCCAGGGACCGTTTCAGAGAGCCAGGGTGGCCCTAGCAACCCCCTCCAAAGCACGGCGGCCGAAACATAGGCCCACAGTCTTCCAAAATGGGGCCAGCCGAGGGTGCCCTGTCCCCGTGAGGCAGACACGGAGACCACGAGCAACCGTGGGCAGGAAAATCAAGGCGCGGGTAAGACACGCGAGAGCATGGGCCGTGAGAAGTGCCTGTCACACGTTAAAGACGCAAAAGACGAAGTCACGAAGGAGCGCAAACAGGGGCATCTCAAAACTCACTGGCAAGGTTCTGAAAGAACCGAGCTTTCAGAAGTAAAGTCTTTAACGTTTTAGGGTTGGCAACAGGATCTGTCGTTAAAGCGTGCCCAGACAGCTTCGCTGGCGAGGTCCGTCAAGCAGGCCAGTGCCCAGATGCTTCTGGGGAAGAAAAGAGGCGGGGGCGCGTCGAACCCGGCTCGTGAGGCCAGACCACCCCCCAGCATCAAGGCTGGAAAGGAAAACTGCGGGCTGACGACCTGCACGAACAAGATGGGAAACCCTCGACGAAATTCGGTGAGCAAGACCGCGAAGGCGCGGCGCCGCAGCGGAGCGGTGCAGGGCTGGCTGACGGGGGCTCCCGCTATCCTTCAGCTGATGCAGGAGAAGCATCTGACGAGCCCGCCCCTTCCGAAGAGAAGGAGCTCGAGGCCTGGGACGCAGGACGGCTGCCCCCGGCCTGGGGCAGGCGCAGCGCACCTCGCGCGGAGCCCGGCCAGTGCCGCGGGCGAGGAAAAGCGGAGGCCCGCGTGCTGTCCGGAAGCCTGGCGCCGCCTCCACGCACAGGGGGCGGGTCACATGCCCAGAAAACCCCGCGGGCTGGAGAACGGCAACCTCCCCGTCTGAGAAAGGGGGTGGAAGGAGGCGGCACGCAACTCGCATAAAAACGCGAGAAAATGGTCACCGCCTCAGTCATCAGGGAAACTCAAATGACACCCGCCAGGAGCTGTCACCGCCCAACCACCAGGACGTCTAAGATCAAACCGAAGGCAACACGCAGGGCCGGAGAGGGCGGGGGGCAGCCGCGCGCCACAGATGGCGGCAGGGAACACGCGCGGGCACGTGCCCGTCCGCCCAGGCTCCGGCCCGAGAGGGAAAGCACGCGGCCCACGGCCCCCTGTGGGCCACAGCCTCGCTCACAACAGCCCACACCGCACTCGACGCACCGGCCGTCGCCGGGGCCCAGGGAAGCGAGGGAAGCAGAGCCACGCACGGGAGCTGCGCGCAGGCAAGGTGGACGAGCCGGCGCCGGCGCCAGCGCCGGGCCCGAGGCGCAGGAGGCGCGGACACAGCAGACCCCGTTCACGGGGACAGACGGCGCAGTGGCGCCTCTGGGGCCGGCGGGGCAGGGCGGGGCTGGGCCGAGAAAGGGGACAGAGGAAACACCTCGGGTGATGGAGGTCGTCTACCCGATCGTGCTCGTGCCCGCACGGTACACGCGTCTCAGAACTCACTGAGCCGAGGGCTTGTGGGCTCGCCTGACCGTCTCCAAGTTGACCCCAATCAGCTGGTTTAATGCTGACGGACGGGGGAAGCCGGCATGCAGCTTCGAGCGGGAAGAAAATGGGTGACCTGGGAGAGACGCTGAACAAAGAGCCCAGGACGCGACACAGGGAAACGGGAACGTAAACGCGAGAGCGCCGCTGAGAGCTGAGGACGGAGATAACCGCCATCTACCTGGAGCGAGAATGGAGCGGGAGAACCACTGACGACGTGAGCCTGAACGATCTTCAGTGGCAGAGAGATGCGCCCACAGAGTCAGGACCCTGGTGGGGACACTCGCGCCACCGGACGTGAAAGCTCGATACGAAGCCACAGTCACTGCGTCGGTGTGACTGCCAGGAGCCACCAGACAGAGCACAGGAGCAACATGGAGCCCAGCCAAGGGCGTCGCGCCTCTGCGTACTGGAACAGGACCAGGGAGGCGTTGGTTGGCGGTCACCACCCAGGAACCGCCGCCGGCTGCTCCAACCCATGGCAATGCCGGACAGCCCACGGCCCCGCGCGGAACCGTGAGACAGAGGCGTGGCAACGACGTTCGGAAAAACCAACAGCCACGGTCAAAGCCACGCTTGGTCAAAGCCAAGACGCGAAACTTTTAGAAGAAAGTTACACAGACTTTCCGTAAGTCATGGGTTGGGTAAGTTTTCTGGAACGAGACACCAAAAGCTCTAGCTATGGAATGAGATGGGTAAATTCGACATTAAAGTTGAGAATGTCCACACACCAACCAAAGTATGTTAAAAAAGTGAAATAAGCCACAGTTAGGGAGGAGATATTTGCCACGTGGGTAACAGAAAGTTAGCATCCAGGAGAGATTAAAAAGCCAGTACTTTTTCCTAATTTTTAAAGACACAGCCCCGTAGGAAAATGGACGAGAGAGAGGAGCAGGATTTCACAGGAGAGGAGAGCCTAGTGGCCACAAACCCTATCACCAGAGGCTTACCTTTGTCATCATAATCACAATTTCATGCCTTCGAAGTCAGCAAAACTTAAGAATTCCAGCGCTACCCCATGCTGATAAGACGCGGCTCGGTGTGAACCCTACAGATTAATTTCTTTCGGAAACAATTTAAATCAGACATTTGCCTACTGGGACGGTAGGCCCCACTCTTGGATGTACGTTCTACAGACGTCCTTACACGGGGGCAGCAAGTCACACACGCGACCTGCAGGGCAGCGTGGTTCACAGCGACAAAATAAGAGGAAAACCCGAAAAGTTCATCAGCGAGAAAACAGATTTTAAACTCTGTACATTCGTGTCGGGAACCACAGAGTGAAAACGAACGCTACACACACAAGGGCAAACCTTAGAGCTACAATAAGTGGAAACACTCGCGCTACGAAAAGCTCCCCACAGTGGATGACCTGTGAAACGCGCCCCAGTCCAAATCCGTCACTTAGGGACACACACGCGCGCGCGAGACGAAGCCACGCTGCCGGCAGGAGCGCTCCTCGGTGGGCCCAGCAGGCTGGACGGCGAGGACAGCACAGCACAGGGTGCCCCGGCTCCACATCTGGGCAGCGGGCCTCAGCGGCTTCGCGCTACTGTTGTGACTCATGACCACCACGGCGTCTGTCCTTTCGTACGAACCGACGGGCGCGCGCTGACGAACTAGGAGACGTCTACCCAGCAGGCATCCCCACGGCAGCCGCTGGGAGAGCAGGAGGCTGGAAGGACTGCGTGAACCACCGAGGTGCCGCCTTCCTTCAGACAGCAAGGCGCGCGGGTGTCGCGGGTCCACACTCCCGTGCTACGCACCTGAGGGCACTTTATTCCTGCGACAAACAACACTGACGCGGTCTCGGTTTCCCACTTCCACAACCTACCCGCAGAGCACCGACGGGCGCAGCACCGCACGCTCAGCACGCCCAGCGCACCGCGCACCCAGCACACCCAGCACACACAGCACACTGCACACCCAGCACACTGCACACCCAGCGCACCCAGCACACCCAGCACACTGCACACCCAGCACACCCAGCACACCGCGCACCCAGCACACACAGCACACTGCACACCCAGCACACCCAGCACACACAGCACACCGCGCACCCAGCACACACAGCACACTGCACACCCAGCACACCCAGCACACCGCGCACCCAGCGCACCCAGCACACCGCGCACCCAGCACACCGCGCACCCAGCGCACCCAGCACACTGCGCACCCAGCGCACCCAGCACACCGCGCACCCAGCACACCGCGCACCCAGCGCACCCAGCACACCGCGCACCCAGCACACACCGCGCACCCAGCACACCGCGCACCCAGCACACTGCACACCCAGCACACCGCGCACCCAGCACACCGCGCACCCAGCGCACCCAGCACACCGCGCACCCAGCACACCCAGCACACACCGCGCACCCAGCACACACCGCGCACCCAGCACACACCGCGCACCCAGCGCACCCAGCGCACCCAGCGCACCCAGCACACCACAAGCACCCAGTGCACCCAGCACACATCACAGACCCAGCGACCAAGACCCGCACTCCAGCACACCCAGCACACCGCGCACCCAGCACACCCAGCACACCCAGCACACCCAGCACACCCAGCACACCCAGCACACCGCACACCCAGCACACCCAGCACACCCAGCACACTGCACACCCAGCACACCCAGCACACCCAGCACACTGCACACCCAGCACACCGCGCACCCAGCGCACCCAGCACACACAGCACACCCAGCACACCCAGCACACCCAGCACACCGCACACCCAGCACACCCAGCACACCCAGCACACTGCACACCCAGCACACCCAGCACACCCAGCACACTGCACACCCAGCACACACCGCGCACCCAGCGCACCCGGCGCACCGCGCACCCAGCACACCCAGCACACCCAGCACACCCAGCACACTGCACACCCAGCACACCGCGCACCCAGCGCACCCAGCACACACAGCACACTGCACACCCAGCACACCCAGCACACCGCGCACCCAGCACACCGCGCACCCAGCACACCGCGCACCCAGCACACCACGCACCCAGCGCACCGCGCACCCAGCACACCACGCACCCAGCGCACCACGTACCCAGCACACAGCGCACCCAGCACACCCAGCACACACCACGCACCCAGCACACTGCACACCCAGCACACACCGCGCACCCAGCACACCCGGCGCACCGCGCACCCAGCACACCGCGCACCCAGTGCACCCAGCACACACCGCGCACCCAGCGCACCCGGCGCACCGCGCACCCAGCACACCCAGCACACCGCGCACCCAGCACACCCAGCACACCCAGCACACTGCACACCCAGCACACCGCGCACCCAGCGCACCCAGCACACACAGCACACCCAGCACACCCAGCACACTGCACACCCAGCGCACCGCGCACCCAGCACACCCAGCACACCGCGCACCCAGCACACCCAGCACACCCAGCACACTGCACACCCAGCACACCCAGCACACACAGCACACTGCACACCCAGCACACCCAGCACACCGCGCACCCAGCACACCCAGCACCCACCGCGCACCCAGCGCACCCTGCGCACCGCGCACCCAGCACACCCAGCACACCGCGCACCCAGCACACCCAGCACACCCAGCACACCCAGCACACTGCACACCCAGCACACCCAGCACACCCAGCACACTGCACACCCAGCACACCCAGCACACCCAGCACACTGCACACCCAGCACACCCAGCACACCCAGCACACTGCACACCCAGCACACACCGCGCACCCAGCGCACCCGGCGCACCGCGCACCCAGCACACCCAGCACACCGCGCACCCAGCACACCCAGCACACCCAGCACACCCAGCACACTGCACACCCAGCACACCGCGCACCCAGCGCACCCAGCACACACAGCACACAGCCCCCCCAGCACACCCAGCACACCGCGCACCCAGCACACCGCGCACCCAGCACACCCAGCGCACCCAGCGCACCCAGCACACCGCGCACCCAGCACACCCAGCACACACCGCGCACCCAGCACACCGCGCACCCAGCACACCCAGCACACACCGCGCACCCAGCGCACCGCGCACCTAGCACACCCAGCACACCGCGCACCCAGCGCACCCAGCACACCCAGCACACCCAGTGCACCCAGCACACACCGCGCACCCAGCACACCCAGCACACCGCGCACCCAGCACACACCGCGCACCCAGCGCACCACGCACCCAGCACACCCAGCGCACCCAGCACACACCGCGCACCCAGCGCACCGCGCACCCAGCACACCCAGCGCACCCAGCGCACCCGGCGCACCGCGCGGCCACCCGCCGGCCCCGAGAGCGCGCGGCGCCCGGCTCCGCCCCGCAGCCGGCCCCCCCCCGCCCCCACGCGTCGGACGGACCAGGCCAGAAACGCCCCCGTCCGGGCCGAGGCCTAGGATTGTTTTTAAGCAACGGCGGGGGGGGGGGGGAGGCTTTGGCACGGGAACAACCGGGGGGCTCAGGTCGCCGCCGGTTTCCACCCCAGAGGGCGCCCCCGGCAGAGGCGGGGAGGGGCCTGCAGGGCGCTCCCGGCGGGCGCCCCGGCCCCTGACGGGCGGCCTCTGGGGGCGAGCGGCCCCGCTTCCGCCCCCACGCCGCGGCCAGGCGGAAGCCGCGGCCGCCCCGCGCGGAGCCCGCACCGCGGACCGCAGGGCGGGCCCGGGCCGGGCGGGGCGGGCCGGCTCGCCCTCTCCCCCTCTGTCCCCCCGAGCGCAGGGGGCTCACCTGCGGGGCCGGCGGGAGCCGCCGGGCTGGACGCGGCTGGCTTCACCCGCCGCTCAGGAGGCCGGTGCGCGCCTCCGACCCCGCCGGCCAATCGCAAAGCAGCGCGCGCCGATTGGCAGGCGGCGCGGGCCAACCGCCGCGGCGCGGGGGCGGGACCCGGCGAGCGCGCGCGGAGAGGCCCGCGCCAACGGTTGCTAGGGACGCGCCAGGAGCCGTCGACGGCGGCCCCGAGGGGCCAAAAGGGACCTCCGCGGACGCCGCTCGCGCCGCCGTGGGTTCCAGGAGGGTGAGCGGCGCGGGGCTCGCCTCCCGGCAGCGTCGCCCCAGCGTGGGGGCCGCGAGGAGGGCGCCCTCGCGAGACCGCACGCCCGCGGGGCCGAGGGCCGAGCCCGCCCGCGCCGGGCGTTAACGGGGAGCAGCGCGTTCGCACGGGCGCGGGCCGCGCGGCGGCGCCGGCCCGCGGCACGGACGCGGCCGCCGAGGCGCAGGGCCCCCCCTCTCGGGCCCGCGCGCAGCCCCGCGCTCCGTGCGCGCAGCCCCGACGGCCGCGTCCTCCTACCCGCCTCGCCTCCAGACGCCTCCGCGGCGCTTTCCGATCTCCTGCCGGGGCCGGCGCGGCGGGCGGCGCGCGGACGGACCACAACTCCCATGGGGCGCCGGGGCCGCGCATGTGCGTCGAGGGCGCGCCCCCCGCGCCGCGATTCCATTGGCTGGGCCAGCCCTGAGCTTGCAGCCCTGATTGGCTGAGGCGCCTGAGGCGACAGACTCCGGAAAAGGGAGCAGCAGCCAACATGGCGGCGGACCGCGGCGCGGGCCAGCAGCAGTCGCCGGAGATGATGGAGGGTGAGCGGCCTCGCGGGGCGCGGGCCGAGCGGCCGAGCGGGCGGGCGACGGCAGCCGGCACTGGCCTTGCCCGAGGGACACGGGGCGCCCCGGCCCGGCCCCCGCCGCGCGGCCTCTGACAGCTGCCGCCGGGCTGGCTCGGGGGGGCGGGGGCGGGGGCGCCCCCGAGCCCGTGAGCCCCCCGGGCGGAGGCTGCAGCGGCGCGGAAGGCGCGGGCGGCCCGGGCGGCGCCGGACCCAGGGCGGAGGGGAGAGCGGCGGCGCGAGCGGGGCGAGCGGGCGGGGACCGGGGCCCCGGCGTCCGCCCGCGGCCGAGAGCCTCGCGCTGAGCCTGACCCCGCGCCGGACCCCGCGCCTGACCCCGGGCCTGACCCCGCGTCGCTCCCTGCGCGGCCCGGGAGGAAGCAGACGCGGGCGCCCCGGGGCCGGCCCGAGCGGCTCCCGAGCGCGGCGGCGGCGGCGGCGGCAGGGACGGGCCCCCCGGGCCGAGTGGGCTGTGGGCGGGGGCGCCGGGGGCTCCGCGGGCGCCGGGGTTCCGAAGTTGTCAGGTTCCGAAGGACCCGATCGACCCCTGCGTGTCGGCGGGAGAAGTCGCACGCGTGACCGCGCTCGCGCGCACACCCGCGGCCGGTGCGGAGTCAGGCACCGGACGCCGCGCGCTCGGCCCCGCCGGTCCACGGGGGTGCAGGGGCCTGGAGAGCGCCCCGGCTCGCAGGTGGACGCCAGGCGAGCGCAGGAGGCCAGGAGGAGGGCGGCCGCGGTCTCGAGCGGCGCGTGCGGGAGCGATGGCTGCACAGCCAGAGCCAGCAACAAGCTGAACCTTAAAGGTTCAGCCAGGATGGACACAGGGTGAGAGAAAGGTCAAAGGTCACTCAGGCGCAGGCAACCACACAGACACGGGCACAGGGGCGTGAAAGAACTGGCCTCTTTGGGGGAGGGTTCCACCGCCAACGGTCATTCTGGAGGAGGCTGGACAGTGCGGGTGAAGCTGGCAAGAGACGTCGTGGAGGGGGAAACACTTGAAGGGTCTTGGACTTTGAGACCCTTAGATCTTAAAGCAAGGGAGGGCCCCCTCCTATTCCCTTTTTTCTCCTCCTCACCCCCTAGCCATTTCCACGTCTTGGTAAACGGCAGATCCAAGCCCCCGGCATTCCCCACCCTATCGAAGAATAAGCTCGGACGCTTCTACGTCCTTAAAACCTCTTCCATTCCCACTGCCAGTACCTCGAGCCAGCCCATGGTACCCAGTCACCGTACATGATGGTCCTCTCACACGCCCCAGGGGCCCTCCGGATAGAGTCCCAGCTTTCATGCTAGCTAAGCCCGTGCCGCCCTGGGATGGGCCGCACTAGGCCATGGCCCAGGAGAACGCTCTCTTAGCCTTGACCACAGAGTGTCTGCCCGGCAAGGCAGTTTCCTCTGCTATCTGAAAGTAGGCTGTTTCTTTGACAAAGAAGCAATTACCTTAGGGCACATTTTGCTAATGGATGCACAAAATGGAAATGAAGCACAGATGTTCTCAGATAGGGTTCAAAGCCATGGCAACTGGATGCTGAGATGCTGGGTGCGGTCCCCGGGGAAGGAGCTTAGCGGAGCCACTCTCTGTGCTTGGAGTGTGCGCTGCCTCTGTTAGGGCTCCCTGCAGAACATATGACACCGTTTTTGCTTTTCACGTTTTTGTATAAAAGCAAAAACCCTCCTCAGATTTCCGGTAGTGAAAACAAGTATTAACATAGGTCTTTCCTAAAAACGAAGTGGCATAAAGTGAGCTTTTGAAGGGCGGGGGTACCAGCAACTGCTGTCTCCTGCTTTCGCTTATTAAAAGCGAACTGCTTCTGTGCCTTTTCTAAGTTCCTAGACGAGCTCCCTTCTGCAGATTTGGAGACCGGGGTTTAGAAAAAGAAGTGACTTGCCAAAGTTGTGTCTCTAGGGCAAGCTGCAAACTCGGGAAAAGCCACTGGCACTTTAGAAATATTTGGAGTCAGAGATCAGATTTGGATTTTAGAATCTGATCAGATTCTCTGGCGATGGGGAAGAGAGCAGACAGGGCCAGACAAGCCAGTCAGGAGGCCCAGCAAGAGCCCAGGCCCCGGGGGACACGTCGCCGAGCCAGGGCGGTTGCCAGGGGCAGGGGGGAACTTCCTAAGGGCGTGTTTGTCCAGCAGTCCTGTCCTGGGTGCTTCCGCACCAGGCCCAGCGGGAGACCCAGGATGGGGTCGGACTCCCTTCCTCTCACTAGCCCCCCCTTGTAGATCGGCTGCAGTCAGGCATCCGGGTAAGCTGTCAGCGCCTGGGGCTTCCACGCGGGCTCCAAGAGGTCACGGAAAAGGAGAAGAAAACCACCTGACGACTCGCTAGTGCACTGTCACCAGCCTGCCGCATCTAATCGTTCCCTGTTAATCCGGACGCTGTGCACGTGGCGGCCTTGCGGAGCTCTGCCCTGGCATCAGTGTCCCGACGTGTAGCATCCGTGTCCTCACGTGGGGCACCGAGCTCTGTTGGCGGACGTCTCCTTTGTGATTAGCACGCCCCGCACCCACAGTCGGATTCGAGTTAGTCTTGGTGTCTTTCAGAGTGTGGGCCTGTGGGCTGGGCGGGTTTTCTTGGCCAAGTGGATAGTGGAGCATGGATGAAGGTAGGTGGCAGGGGGGTCACGACGACCCCCCTGCGCGGACGTCCAGGCTGCACCGCGTGTTGGCTTCAGCTGTTGAATCAGCACCTCGGGCTCTCAGGGTACCCGGCCAGCGTTGGGCTCCGGAGCGCAGCAGCGGTGCGGGACTCACCTGCACCCCCGCACACCTGCCCGCTCTGCCCTGCCCCCTCCCCGCCGGGTTCTCCCGCCCGCGGATGGGGCGTGGGCGACTCCAGGGCTCACTGAACTGAGCTCAGCAGATGGTTTCACGTGACGTCTTCGTGACTTCCCACTGGATGTCAGGCTGCTGTGTGTTCCTCAGGAGTCCCGGCGGTGACGGGGGTTCTCATTGATGTGTGTGGGTTCAGTTGACAGGCGAGTGGAGTCTGAGGAGTCGGGCGATGAAGAAGGGAAGAAGCAGAGCGGTGGTATCGTGGCCGCCCTCAGCGAGCACAGCCTGAAGGATGGAGAGGAGCGGGGCGAAGAGGACCCAGAAGGTACCAGGCCCAGTTAAGAACCTTGAACTCACTAACGCGGTGGCCGAGGGCGGTGTTGCACGCGTGCGTCAGTCCCGGGGTTACTTGGCCACTGTCTTCCGCTGCTGCTGCATGTGCCCCCTCAGGAGCAGGGCTGGTGGCCCTGAGGGGCGGCGCGGTGCCCACCGAGGGCGCCTTGGCGAGCTGGCTCGCTCGGGACGCTTGCGGGCAGGACGTGGCTTTCTCTAACTCCGCAGAAGGCAGGTGGTACTAGCGTGCCACGTGGAACAGAACCAGCCGTGCGGCGGGAAGGCAGCCTTGTGGCTGGCTGCTGCTTTCCCACCGCTTCAGAATGGCACTCGCAGCACGTTGAGAAGTCATTTCTGAGCCCTTCCCCACCATTTCGCGGGCCTGAGGAGGGACCTCTCCGTGGCCCAGATGTTAGGACCCTCCTCTGAGGGAGAGGATGCCCAGCGGCCCCCTGTTGCCTTAGTGAACGACAGTGACAGCTGAATGTGGAAACGAGGAAAGTACGTTCTCGGCCCTTCGGGGTGGTTTTTCACGCTCCCCAACCGTAGTCTGAGGCTTTTTGTCTGTTCGCTCAGCGTCAATTCGCATCGAAAAGAACGAGCTAGAAACCACGAGCCCGGAGTCTGGGGGTCGTCCTTAGGCAAAAACCGACTTCTGAGCAGCGCGCCTCCCAGACGGCGCTTACGGAACGGTGACCGCGGTGTCACCCGCCTGAGGGAGGAAACGCGCCGGCTTGTTGAGGGTCTCTGGCGGCACGCCGGGCCGTTGCCCCCCGCGTCTGTGGGCCGTGCACCGATTTCCAAGTCGAGCGTGCTCTCTGCGCCAGCGAAGCCGTCTGGTCACGGAGGCCCCGGCCGAGTGCGGGGCTCGGTCGCTGTGCAGGAGGCACAGGCATGGGGCGGGGGCGGCCCTCGCCACTGCCTGCCTGCGTCCCATCAGGGGGCGGGGCGGGGGCTCCCCGTCCCGGTGCTCGCGGAGGCCCGGGCTGCCGCAGGGCCCGTCGTGGGTTCCTGGCTGGGGAGCGCGGGGAGCGCAGCCGCGCGGCAGAGTGACTGCGCTGGGCCTGGCTGGACCACCCCCCGCGCCCTTCCCTCCAGACCGCCAGCTCGGTGTCCCCGCGGGCCCCGCGTCCCGCGACCCGAGACTCGCTCCTCCCCTCGTCTGCGTGGCTCTGCAGTGTCAGTAGAACAAATTCAAGCGCGGCAGCCGTCGCCTCTCCACGTCAGAAGAGCGTGAATGGACCGTCACGCGCTCGGAGAGGCGCTCCGCGCTGGTGACCGTGGTGCAGAGGGCGAGCCGACCCTCCAGGGAGCCCGTCCGTGCCGGGCGCGTCGCAGACAGGACCCCTTGAGCCACGCGACCGCGCATCCTGGGGGCCCAGCGCGAGCGTTCTGCCCCCTTTTACTCCCGTGGTGTCTCGGTTTGGACACGAAGTGGCGCGGGCCCCCTGCCTTCATGGAGTTGCGACGTCCTGAGTCACGATGTGGGCTTTGTGCGGCCCTCGGGGGCGGGGGCGACAGTTTGGGTAGGTCCCCTGGTTTGGTTCAGCCTCTTTGGTAGGTTGGTCGATGGACTACGAGATCCCGGGTGAACCGTGGTAAATGACGTTTCTTCAGCCGGCCACTGTCGATCGTCCTGGAAAGGCTTCGTGGAAGACTGAAGCGAACTCGGCTGGTGCGGGGCCAGCGCTCCCTTATTAAGCGGGTCATGTGTCCAGTGTGCCCTCCCAGGCCTCGGTCCGGGGGCCGGGCTGCCAGCTGGCTACACCCCGGAGCACAGCCAGCCATGCCGTAGGGAAGGGGCAGCGGCCGGAGCCTGCAAAACGGTGACAACCAGCGTGAGTGACGTAGAGGAGAGACCGCAGCCCCCACTCCAGCCAGGAGACAGACGGGGGGCCCGGCTCCTTCAACAGGAAACTGCAAGAGCAAAGAGGGACTTCAGGGAATCGCCGTCCAGCCACAGACGTGGTCCGACTCGGGTCCTAGGCCAAGCGGACTGAGGGGGAATCCTGACAGTGGCGGCGACATCAGGAATTACTGTCCCTCGTGACGTACTGAGTCCTCGCAGGCCGTGTGCGTGACCAGGTCCAGACGAGACGCAGAAAGGGGGCCGCCGGCTCCAGGCCAGGCCCTCCGGGCCAGGGTGGCTCCTGCCGCCCTTCTCGGGTGGGACGGGCCAGAGCGAGGCCGCCTCCCCAGCCGGCGGGCCCTCGGGTGGAGTCAGCCCCTGGCCACTGCCGAGACCTGTCCGCGTCCTCGTGGGGCTCTGTCCCGTGTGCCGTGCCGCGCCGCGTCTGGTCTCGCTCCTGGCAGAGAGGGGCATTTGAGGATGCTGGGCTGCTTTCCACAGCCACACCCCGGGACATCAGATGTGCCCAGCGTGGTCAGTCGTCGGATGGCCTGATTTATTGCCACAAACTGGGAGGGTGTGCCACCACCCCACGCGGCTCTGGGCGTCACCAGACGGCGGCGGCCTCCCCGCCCCTTCCCACCAGGGGCTTCCGGCCACCTGCCCTCTCTCCAGATGTCCAGAGCACAGGGGGGACTTCGGAGACCTGTGTCGCTGGCGGAACTCAGGAAACTCGGGATGCTTGAAGGTGACCACTGTCGGACCAGGCTGCTGACCCTCCCACGTCACCCAGATCCTCCGTGTGTTGCCCGCCAGTTTGTCCTCTGCGTTCGAGTCGGCTCTGAGCCGGTGGCCCGGGTGCCAGGTCTTCACCGAGGCCAGGGCTGCCCACTCCTGGCAGCGGGCGCTCTGAACCGGCTCTTTTTCTCTCGCTTTTTCAGGACAGGAGCTACCTGTGGACATGGACACCATCAGCCTGGACAGAGACGCAGAGGTAATGCTGCCTGCTCGGCCCCCTCGGCCGTGCCGACAGGCCGCCCTGACCGTCAGGTCCCGTTGTGGGAGGGCGGCAGACTGGTGCCTGCCGGGGGGCGGTGTGAACTCCCTGCGCTCCCCATGGGTGCAGTCATTCCCGCTTGACCCCGTGGCAGGTGAAACGCCTGTGACTCGTCGGTTACACGGGTCAGAGGTCACGCTGTAGATGGTGGGGTCCTGACCGCCGGTCTGAAAGCAGCCGAGGGTGGGCAGGAGACGGCGGGAAGGGCAGCACCCAACCCCGGGGTGCCCGGCGCTGACGCGGTCCGGTGATCTCCGAGCTCAGGGTTGCGCTCGGGGGAGCGCGGCGGGGAGAGAGCGTCTACGCGCCCCGGGTCAGTGAAACTGCGACACGCCACAGCTAAACCCAGAGCAGCTTGAGGCCGGCCTCCATGCCACCGTCACTGTCCGCTGCGGAGGTCACGTGACCCGGCTCACCGACTGCCCCCGGCCCGCTGGCCGGCCTGCGGGCCCCCGGCAGCTGAGCTGGTCTCCGTCTTGTTTCAGGACGTCGACCTGAATCACTACCGCATCGGGAAAATCGAAGGGTTCGAGGTGCTGAAGAAAGTGAAGGTGAGACGGCCCCGCTGCACCCTCTGAGCGCGTCCCCCCGGCCACACGGTGTCGCTAGGTCCGCCCGGGATCGGGCCTCATCTGGAGGCGGCGCCCAGAGCCCCCGACTCTGAGCAGGGCGGGCCGCAGGGCGGGGCACGGCGCGGTGGGCAGCCCCGAGCCCGCCCAGTCGAGCACACGCCGGACCAGACAGCCCTTCGTTTGCAAAGTGGAGCCCATTAGGGGCTTCACTCTGCCAGGAAACCGCGCGCACCCCAAACCCCGGGCGAGGCCCCGTGGCAAAGTCACCCCGCTCCAGAAAAACAGCGGGAGGTGAAAGCTGCGTGTCCCTCGCCCCCGTGGCTTTCCCGCGTCCCGAAGCAGCTGGTGCTGCTCGTGGGCTCCCCGCTGGTTGCCCGTGCCAACCACCCTGTCCCGCCCCCAGACTCTCTGCCTCCGGCAGAACCTGATCAAGTGCATCGAGAACCTGGAGGAGCTGCACAGCCTCCGGGAGCTGGACCTCTACGACAACCAGATTCGGAAGATTGAGAATCTGGACGCCCTGACAGAGCTCGAGTGAGTCCAGTCTCCCCAGACCTGACCTCGTGCCCGGGCTCTCGGCCCCTGAGCGGCCGTGTTGGCCACAGGGTCCTGCCGCACACCTGGCTCCGTAGGTGGCGTTGGCTTGCCCGTGGGCTCCGCCTGCACGTCGAGGCTCCTGGGTGGTCCACTCGGGGCGCGCTCAGTGCGGTCCTGTGAACCCCGGCGTCGGGGGGGGGGGGCGTAGGCTGCCCCCAGCTGTCCCTGGGTAGCCACAAGGTCCTGCCGCCAGGGTGATGGGCGGTCCTCCGGGTGGGGTGCCACCTAGAAGCTAGTCGCGTTCTGAGTTTCGTGCGACCTGTGCTCGTTAAAAAACAAACGTGTTGCTTGTTCCAGGGTCCTAGATATTTCTTTTAATCTACTGAGAAACATCGAAGGGGTGGACAAGTTGACGGGACTGAAAAAGCTCTTCTTGGTCAACAACAAAATCAGTAAAATTGAGAACATAAGCAACTTACACCAACTGCAGATGCTGGAGCTGGGGTCCAACCGCATCCGGGTAGGTGCGTGCGGGCAGGTGCGGTGCAGCCTCAGGCGTCCGTGAGAGCGTGTGCCCGGACGGGCGGCCCGGCCTGCCCCCTGCACGCAGACTTCACTCCCCACCCACGTCGTGACCTGAACGCAGCGGAGCACCCAGGTCTGCTCTGCCCACGGGGAGCGACAGCCCCCAGCCCCGCTTCCACGCGTGCTCACCGCCGTTTCGGTGGGCCCGAGCAGTCGCACATCGAGGGGCCGCGGGCAGCCCGGGGGCCGGCGGGGTAGGAACTAGACTTGGGGGGGGTGTCCCCAGTCGAGGCAGCCACAGGGAAGGGCCTGTGGAGGGGACCGAGGCCGACATCAGGGTGGAGCCGCCCGCAGAGAAGGGGGAGGCCCAGCGGGCTGGGGGTGAGGACGTGTGCCCGCCGGGCTTCCCACGGCCGGTGGCGCTGGCTGACTGCCCGCCACGTGCTGGGAGCGCCCCTCCGTCGGGCTCTGGGCAGGCGGCACCCAGGGAGGGTGGCTCACGAGGGCCTCGTGCCCGTGGTCAGCGGTGACGTGGCCGCAGAGAGCACGTTGACAACGGGCGCGCCGCCAGCTGGCAGCGCTCAGCCGGTGTCTCTGCGCACTGTGGGGGGAAAGGCGGCTCGTCACGCAGCAACACGGGCGGTGGCAGTTCAGGGCGCCCTCGCCCCAGTCTTCATCCTCTAGACGACCCCTGCCAGCCGAGTGCAGCTGGGGGGGGCGAGATGCGCCCCGTGCGCTCCCTGGGGCCCCGAGTCAGCGCGCACCTGGCCTGCTTTCGCAGTGTCCGCCGAAAGGTGGTCACAGCGGTGGGCTCGGGGAACGTGGTCGCCGTCCGGCAGCGGCTCACGAAACGCCCTGCGGCGCGCCCCCCCCACGGAGCGGCGGGCGAGGGGCTGGGCGCCGCGGTCCCGCGCAGGCGTCTCCCCTTGAGACCCAGGCCCGGGCAGCGCGTGGTCACAAGCCCTGTGTGGACTGACATGGGGACGGGCAACTCAGAGTCCAGGGCTGGGAGGGACGTGAGCACCGGGCCCTCAGGTCTCGCGTGTCCCCAGGACCCAGGAGACGAGGCCTCGGACCCGCCGCCTCTTCTCTTTTGTCCGTGCTGTACTCCGAGTGAGATGCCACTGGAGGGCTCCGGGGGAACAGTCCCTTGCGTGACGTCCTGCGGCTCATCTCCTGGCCCCGGACCTTGCCCTCCCCCGGGGAGCAGGCTGGGCACGGCGCTGACCGCTGCTGTCCTTTTCGCAGGCGATTGAGAACATCGACGCGCTGACCAGTCTCGAGAGTTTATTTTTGGGGAAGAACAAGATCACTAAACTTCAGAACCTGGACGCGCTGTCGAACCTGACGGTCCTGAGCATGCAGGTACCGCGCCACCTTCGCGCGGCCGCCTCCCGGCCCGGCCGGAGCTGCCGCGGCCCTGGGTCTAGCTCGGCGGCCCGGCCCGGCCCAGCCCGGCGCGTAGGGTCCCGCGCGCGCTCTCAGTGCGCATCGCGCCCCTTTTCCTCACGGGTCCCGGGTGGATTTTAGGCCAGGGGCTTCGGAAGGTGGGGCTTGTCCCAGGTGCCCCGGAAGCAGTCGACTCGGTGGTGGACACGGGTCCTGGCTCATCGGCCAGCCCGGAGCAGCCTGGGCCCACGTGGCCGTTTCAGCCGGCAGCCAGGCGTGGAACAGACCGGGGGGGGGGGACCTGGCGCCGAGGGACAGCACGAGCTGGAAGACGTGCGGGTTTGTTTGGAAACGTGCAGCGATCGTGGCGTTTCTGACCAGGCGCGCCCGACCTCCGCGCGCTCTTCAGGCGCGGCCCTCTCCCTAGCGCCCTTTCCGCAGGGCCGCTCCGCGCCGCGCCCTCCGCGCAGTCCTGACGGCTGTCGCTCTCCCCCCGCAGAGCAACCGGCTGACCAAGATCGAGGGGCTGCAGGGCCTGGTCAACCTGCGGGAGCTGTACCTCAGCCACAACGGCATCGAGGTCCTCGAGGGCCTGGAGAACAACGTAAGACCCGCTCGGCCCCCCGGGCGGTGGGGCACGGGCTCCGCGCGGCGGGCACCGGCCCCCAGGCCTGGCCTGAAGTCGGGGCTCCGCCTCAGGGTTGTCTCGGGGACCTTCCGGCCCCGCAGGCCGAGTGCGCCCTCCTTGCGCGACCGACGCGTCGGTGGTCGCAGTCCCCCTGCGCCGGCCGGTGTGCGGCCTCAGCACGGGCGTGGGGGTGCCCCCGCGGGGGCGGCCGGCGTTCACGGCACGTCCCCCAGCGCCCCTGCAGGCACTTGCAAAGGTTTTCATTTTTATTTTGTGTTTTTAGGCGAGGTAACCTGTGGTTGACCTCACAGACGGCAAGGGCCTCGTCAGCTTACGATCCCTTCTTTTTTTATCTCGTCACCTGCGCCTGCGGCACCCGGTCTCCCAGGCAGTCTCCATCCAAGTAGTGACCAGGCCCGACCCGCTCAGCTTCCGGGCTCCGGCTCGTTCAGGGTGGCGCGGCCGCAGGCCGCGGCGGGTTTGGAAACACCAGCCCCTTCCGCCCCTGCGCTCCCGGGACAGTAGGGGCTCGCAGGCATCAGCCGCCACCCGTCCCTGGCCCTCCTGGCCACGTCACTTTCTGGCAGGCAGTCGGCTGCCTCAGCCCCCCTTCCCAGACCTCGGGACGTGGACAGCGGGTCTCAGCTGCCCAGACAGTGGCTCTTCCGCTCCTGCACGTTCCTTCCTCCTGCTCAGCACCACCTTGGCGAGGACGGGCCTGTTTATGCTCCTCCTCCTGCCCCCGGCCAGCCCTGCCTCGGCTGCTCAGCTCGGGGCCGCCTCGTCAGGTGCGAGCTCAGGGTAGAGTCAGGTGCGAGCTCGGGGCAGCCTCGTCAGGTGCGAGCTCGGGCCGTGCTGGCCGAGCTGCAGAGGCCCGGCCCTCGGCGGGCTGCAGGCGAACGTGCCCTTTCTCAGTGCCGCGTTCGAGACACACAAACCGCTTTCTCCCGTTTCGTCCTACGGCGCTTTCCTCTCCTGCTCCAGTGCCAGCAGACGTGCCGGGGTCGGTCACCCTCGCTGCTGCGCACGCGGTGGTTGTCTCAGGGCGGGCACCGAGGGCCTCAGTCGGGGCCGAGCCTGAGTCACGCCGGGGGCGGCCGTGCATTCTGTCTCACCCGTGTCTGCACCGAGCGTGGGGACAGTCGGAACGTGCCTGTGGCAGGTGCGCTCGCCTTTTCTGTCCGGCAGCCGTGCCGAGGGTTTGCCAAACTGGCGTGTGCGCACGGGGCGCGTGCAGGGGTGTGGAACGTGCGCGGAGGCCTCGCTCTGAGGCGCGACAGCGAGCGGGGGCCACGGACCGGGGCTGGGCAGCCAGTGCCCAGGGAGGGCCGGCCAGAGGGCCCCGCGCCTGCGGGGCAGCAGGGCCTGGCCGGGGCGCCGCCTCGGGGCCCTGGGCCTGAGACACAGCAGGGACGAGCAGTGGTGGCCGGCGTCCCCCTGGGCCCGCGCCTGCCCCGGGCCCCGCCCTCGGTGCTCCAGCTTCCCCCTCACTCTCCGGGGGCTCATCCTCGTGCGGGATGAGGAGGTGGACGTGTCTTTTCCCAAACGGCAGGTCCCCGGGGGAAGGCGGAAGCCCTGCTGGGCCTGCTGTTTTACACTTTTCCACTTTTTTGCTTCTGCGTGAGCTTTCGGAACGCCCAGCCCCCGGGGGAACACGAGCCGGCGCGGCGTGGGCAGCCGGGCCCCGTACTGAGGCTCGCGGCTGGTTCTGGCCGGTCCAGGCCATGGAACCGGCCCTCTGCCCAGCCCTCGTGGGGTCCGCTTCTGCCGTGTTCAGGCCACGTGGGTTCTGCCAGTGTCTGTGGCTGCACCAAGCACCGCAGACGGGCAGCGGGCTGGAGAGACCTGGCCCGTCCCCGCGCCGCTGCCCGCCGTGTGCCCGGCGCTGCCCACAGGCCCCTGTCAAGTCGCTGTTTGCTCTGAAAGCCCCGGACGCTGCAGGCGCCCAGCAGGCTGAGCGGACGGGACGAGGCCAGCGGAAGCTGGGTGATGGCGCGCCGCCCGGGGTGCCCACGCCTACCACGTGGGGACACAGCCCCGGACTCTAGGCCTCCTGAAGGGGGGGCACTGAGCCTGGGCTCGAGCCGGGGGGGACCCGGGACGCGGGGGTTGTCACACTCCAGGGCTGGAGCACCCCGAGTGGGCAGAGCCGCTGGTACTCGCTTATGGGGGGCGGGAGGGGGGGCACTTCACGGACGCGAGCCTGAGGGCTCCCTGACGTGGGGGGCTGGGCGTCAGCCCCGGAACGCGGCCGCAGGCGCAGCGGCGCCCTGGGGTGTGAGCGCCTGGCCGGTGGGCGCGCTCAGACCTCGCCCAGGGCGGGCCCTCCGGCTTCCTTAGGTCCCGCGACCGTGCACTTGAAGGAGGCGTTCCTGAGGCTTAGCCGACGCGCCCGGAAAGTGTCCGTGGCGTCCTCAGGACAGAGGTTGGGACCCTGCCCGCCGCCGGGCCCGCGTCCGCGCTGCTGCCCTCCGTCAGCTGGGGACCCCAGGCCGGCCGCGCCCACCCGCCCTCGATGCCAGGCCTCCCCTCCGCCCCTCCGCCTGGTGGCCCCGTCCCGGACAGGACGGCCTCCGGGCCCGGCAGTGCCACCTCCCCTCGCGCCCGGGCTGCTTCTTACCTGCGACCAGCCAGGCTCCCGGTCCCTCAGGGAGGGAGGGAGCCGTGCCCTAGGCTCCCCGGCGTCCTGCCCCGTGAGGACCACCACGCGGGTGTGAGCCCAGCATCTCGGGGGCCCGCGCCGCCCCCGGAGCCCAGGCCTGCTTTTCCGCAGGGCGACGGCCCTCAGCGGGCCCTGCGCACGGGGACCTGGGAGCCCAGGGCTCAGAGTCTGAGACGCGCTGCAGGTCCCAGTGAAGTCGGGCCGGGCGGCGTGGCTGCGCGTGGGGTGCTGTGTCCTGCCCCGCGGGCTGCCCGCGCGGCCAGGTGCCCCGCCCCCGTCAGCAGAGCAGGCGGCTCGTCCGCGGCCCGGAGCTCGGCGTCCGACTGTGCAGTCACGAGGTCGTCGCGGAAACCGAGATGATCCAGGAGATGTCTGTTTCCTTTTTTCAGAACAAACTCACGATGTTGGACGTTGCGTCAAATCGAATCAAAAAGATCGAGAACGTCAGCCACCTGACGGAGCTGCAGGAATTCTGGGTAAGTGTGACGCCCCTGGGGGCCCCGGGTGTGGCTGCTGGGCCCCAGCTCGGCTGTGGGCGGTCCGCGGAGCCACAGCTCGGAACCAGCGGGATGAGCAGCAGACGGGCCCGCCGCGGGGAGAGGACGGGTCAGGCCGGGCTTCCGCCGTGGGGCTTCCCTGCGTGCCCTGTGCGGGGCGGAGCGCGGGGCGCACCCGACTCCCCGGGAGGCGCAGGGCCCTGCGACCCCCCGAGGACGCTGAGTCTCAGACCAGCGGACGGCGGGCGGAGCCCCCCATCTCAGGAGGGGACAGGAGCCCACTCGGCGGGGTCGCCCCATCTCTCAGCCAAGGAGTCGGACTCCAGGAGGGGCGCAGCCTCGGGGGGCTCAGCCGTAGGTAACGCCGGAAACCCCCGCGCAGACGCGCCCGGGGGAGCGGGGTCCTGCGTGGAGGCGGCCGAACCGGGCAGGGCGGACGGCGGAGGGGCGGGTGCCCGGGAAGACGCACGGCGCCTTCTGACCCGCTGGTTTCCGGAAACCCGCCGGCCGCCCTTCGGTTCTTTCGAGCGCTCCGTGGCGAGCGCGTGACTTCGTAGTTAAGAGCGCGGAGCAGCACCGTCTCGTGGGACGGACGAGTTCGCGCGCAGCGTCTGCCCCGTGGAGGGAAGCCGCGCGCCTGCACGCGGGAGCGACCGACTGCACACCTCGGGGCCTTCCGGTGTCCTGGGAGCGAGGAGCTCGGCGCCTCCCGGGCACTGCCGCCTGGGCCCTGGGGCTTCCGTGCGCCCCTCCCCAGCCGTGCCTCGTCCTTTACCAGGCCCCGAGTGCAGCAGAGGTGGTGGCTTTCCGGCTTCCCTCGTCCCCCCGCCATCGTCTTTGGAAACTAATAGAAACCAGGGGCTCGTCTCTCAGAGGCCCCCTGCCCCCGGCAGAGGGGCCACGAGCATCCGCTGGACGGGGGTGGACAGAGCGGGCGCCGGATGCAGACGCTGCGACAGACCCACTGGACCAGAGCCCCATCGTGCCCTCGTCCAGGTGTTTTGAAAAGTGGGAGAAGTGGCCGAAGCAGGTCCCTCCGGTGGCAGGTCCCTGCAGGGAGCCTCGGCGGTCAGGGTGTGGAGTCTAAGCTGCTTTGAGCCCACGACTCAGACCTCGGAGCCCCTCCTCCTGAATTTCGTATCCTGGGACGCGGCGTGGGCATGTGGCGCCCGCTGTGGTGGGGCACTCACGCCGCCGACCCGGCAGGGGTGTCCTGGTGGCGCCTGGCCCCACTGGGGTGGCCTCTGCAGCGGTCAGAGCACCCGGGCGGCAGGAGCGACTCTGCGGGCCTGTGCGAGCGCGGGGGCAGGCGGGAGTTGTCACCGCTGCGTCATCTGTTCCCTGCCGGCCTTCATTTGCGTTCGCCCCTGTGGTGGGGCCGTGGCCCCGATTCCGGGCACGAACAGGTGCGTTCCACTTGGGACACGGCCAAAAGGTGGCCGGGATGTGCCACGAGGCGATGCAAGGTTCCGCGAGGTGCCAGGGAAGACCTACTACCCGGGACCGCGTCTCGTGCCCGGGGCTGGTGCGCCCGTGGCCTCCCCAGGTGGGGAGGGGAGACGCAGGGCCACCGGGTCCCGAGGGCGCCTCTCTGACGTGCGTGCGTGTCCTGCAGATGAACGACAATCTGCTCGAGAGCTGGAGCGACCTGGACGAGCTGAAGGGGGCGCGGAGCCTGGAGACGGTGTACCTGGAGCGCAACCCCCTGCAGCGCGACCCGCAGTACCGGCGCAAGGTCACGCTGGCCCTGCCCTCCGTGCGGCAGATCGACGCCACCTTCGTGCGCTTCTGACGCGCCCGCCCGGCCCCCTCGGAAGAGCCTCCCGGCCACAGTTTTTTAATCCGCCGTTGCTCCCGAAAGCATCTCTCTATCGGCCGTCTCACCCATGGCAATAAAAAGGCACTGAGTGAGTGATGGCTGCCACGCGTGATGCCCGCTCAGCCGTGCCCCGGGTCGCAGGTGACGACGTCACTGTCCCCCAGGCCGTGCCGCCACTGCCCCTTCCTGCTTCCTTCTCTGGAGCGAGGTCACCTCTGCCCGAGGAGGTGCCACAGTGGGTCACCGCGCTCGCCGGGCGGGCGTGGAGGGCGCCCGGGGGCCCCGAGGCCAGGCCGCCCAACGCTTTTCTGTCACTGAGACCGGACCAGGCCAGTTTTAAAACTTCTGTAGATGAGAAAGCAAACCCGAGGGTGGAGGAGGACAGAGCGCGCGGGCCGGGCCAGCGCCAGGCCCCCAGGTCGGCGTCGCCTGCGGCACGCGCCTCATCGTACTGCCAGGAACGTGAACCCCGAGCCCCCCTCGAGGCCTGTGCCGCGGCCTCCTGTCCTCACCGCCACCTGTCGGCGTGTCTGTCAGCTTCACCTCAACAGTCACCAGGGTCCAAGTTTAATCTGCAAGGACCCTGCCCTCAGGGTCGCAGATGTCCCCTCTGCGGAACGAGGATCGACGCGGTCACCACAGTTCCCTCTGCTAAAGTCCTAGGGCTGCCCTGGCCACGAGGGGGCCACTCGCTGCCACACGTGGCCGCTGCAGTTCCAACTTAAATGCATTAAAATAAGGTGAAACTAAACCCGCAGTTTCTCCGTCACGCTCACACAGTTCAGGTGTCCGTGGCCACGTCTCGGGCGGCCGTCTGGGCCGGCGCTACCCCGACCCTGTGCAGTGGGCACAGGCCGCCCCGGGGCCCCCCGCACAGGAGCTGTGGGCACGGCCACATCCCGTTCCCGACTCACCCTCCCCGAATAAGTTGTGTGTCCTTAACACGCGCGACCTCCAACGCGAAAGCAAGCTCAGGGAGGAGTTGGGGGGGTGGCACCCTTGTGACCCTAGACTCATGCCCTCGGCCGGACGCCATTCACGTCTGGGGACAAAAGACACATTTTAGACACAGGAGTCAGGGTTTGGGTGCCCGAGCCGAGAAAGTTATTCGGAGGAGCCGGCCACTCGGCACAGACCAAGGGGAGAGGTTGAGAAAAAGGGGAAACGGTGCAGGAGCAGCGGCGACGCGCCCCGAAACCAGCCAGGCCGGGGTGGCCTCGGCGGAGCCACCTGGCCCGGGGCTGCTGGCCTTCGTCGGGGGCTGGGGCTGGGGGGGAGCAGGGGTGCAGGGAGGGCGGGCCCCGGCGCGGAGGGGCAGCGCGGCCGGGAAGCCGAGGCTGACCCCTGGGAGCAGGGACGAGGTGTGGGACGCCCCTGGTGGCGTGGGGGGGCAGCTGGCATCTCAGAGGCTTAAACGTCGCACAGACCCTCCGGGGCGGGCCCATCGCGACGCCCCGTTTCTCCGAGAAAAAATCGGTCCGACTGCGGCGTCGGTGCGGAGAGCGCGGCCCCCCCCACTCCCCACTGCACCCCGAGGCTCCGGAGAAGCGCGGCCGGCCCTGAGGGGGCGGGGCCCGGGACAGGGGGCGGGGCAGGGGCGGGGCCGGGAGACAAGGGGCGGGGCCCGGGGCAGGGGGCGGGGCCGGGAGGGGCGCGGCCCCAGCGAGGCGGGCGTCAGTCGGTCTGTGCCCCTCCCCCTCCCCCTTGAAAACCGCGGGGGGGGGCGGGGGGAGCAGCCCGAGGCCAAGCTCCAGGCCGCACGAGGGGGGGGGGGGACCCCGCTCTCCCCCGCGGCCCGGTCCCCCCAGCCCGTCCCTGGGCCACGTGACCCCCGAGCAGAGGCGGGGTGGGGGCGGCCCCGCTCCGCCGTGACCCCGCCGTGGACGGGGACGGGGCGTGGGGTCAGGCCGGGGCCTGGGGTCCCCGCGTGCTGGGCGGCCGCCGGGGGCACGGGGTGTGGGGTGGTGTCCCGCGGGCGCTGTCCCCCCCCGCCCCCCCCCGTGGTGGCGTCTGAGGGTGGGGCCCGGTTCGGACCCCCCATCCCCCGAAGGGTTTGACTTTTCTGTTTTCGGGTCGCGGGCACAGGCCGGGGCTGCTCTCCTCTCCCCTAGACCCAGGCAAGTCCGTGCTCGGTTTCGCTAAACAGGTTCGTGTCCACGCGTGTCCCCGACCACACCCTGAGGTGTCGTCCGCGAGGCCCACCGCACACCCTCACCCTCCACCTCCGCTCCGTGGCCCCGGCCGTGGCCCCCCTTACGCAGGCATCACCAGGAGAGAGCGTCGTCCGTCTGCACACGCAGTGGTCGCCCTGGGGAGTTACGGTGGACGCGCCCCATCTCAGGCGTGCAGGACAGGTGTGCGGGCGTCGCGGGCGTCGCTGTCCCCACCGTAAAGTCGCTGCAGCGTTGACCGCCCCCAGCCTGCACGGCACAGCCCTGGGGACACGGGTTCCCCTGCCTGCTCGCCCGCCGCCCCGGCCCTGCCCCGCTCGCCTCTGCCGCTGTGAGCGCCGTGTCCGTTGGGGTTTAGATGCCACGTGTCGGCCATGCCAGGGGGTGCTGGTCGCGCTCTGACGTCGTCCACTTAGCCCAACGCCCTCCAGCTCCACCCGCGTGGCTGCCAGACCTTTCTGCTGCTTACACACGCGTCACCGATTCGGGCTTCGTCGCCTGGAGGTGGAGAACCTGAGGTGGGTGATGGGGCTTCCTGCCCGGACCACAGTGGGTCCTGCGTCCGTTGTGGGTGGACGTGAAAAGTCAGGTTTCTTGCCCGTTTCGGAGCCACGCCGCACGGGCACCCGCCAGAGCAGCCGCCGCGGTCTCCGCGTCCGGATTTCCATCCTGTCCTTCCTCTCCCCTGCTCGCTGCCCCCGAGTCTGACAGCGCTGAGCTAGGGTCCCCGGGGGGCCAGGCCGTCGGGGCCTTCACGCCGTCCGGCCCGGCTCTGCTCACGCACCTGGAGGCTCTTCGCCGCGCACGCGCTCGTCTGTGGTCTCGGCGACACTTCCCGTCTCCGCGGGTGAGCGAGCGGCGTCTCTCCCCGCGTGCGGTTACGTAGACCTGACGCGGTGTCTCGCCACTCCGGGGCCACCCTTCAGCACGCGCCCTTCCCGTTTCCTGAGAGAGCCTGGGCACTCGTTCTCGCCTCCCTCCCCGGGCACGACACGGGGCACCTCCGAGTGCCCCTCACTCCGCCTGGGTGTCACGGCTTCCACTGAGCTGTTGACAAACGCACGGAGACTCCTCGGCGCCCTGAACCCCGTCCACCGGGCCTTCCGTTGACCTTCGGCAGCTCTTCCGGGGGCGGCGTGTGCTTGGCCGACTCCCACGTACGGGGCTTTTGTCTCAAAATCTCTCCTTCAAACAGCTCGTGCCACATGCCGGGTTGAGAGTCACCGCCCTCCGGTCCTCGGAGCGACTCCGTGGCGACCCGGCGCTTGTTGTGGGAAGCCTGCGCGTCACGCCCGACGTCCTCCCTCGTTCTCCCCGACCTCTGCCACTGACAGGTGTCTGTCGCGCTGGCTTTGTTGAAGCTCCTGGGTGAGCCCCGGCTGTGCCGCTGCTGGAAAGGGCGACGTCTTTCTTCGGTCCCGACGCATCCGCATCTCGTCCCCTCGGCGGCGCTTCTGCGCGCCCCCTCCCATCCTGTCTTCTGGCACGGCCGGTGGCACGGAGCTTCTCCCCTTCCCTCGTGTCCCGTCCGTCCAGGCTGTGGTCGAGCGGCCGCCCACCTCCCTGCCCCCCTCGGCGTGGTCACGTCCCAGCTGTCTCCGCCTCCCCCAGTCCCTCTTCCTCCGGGTCCAGTTTAGCCACTTAAGTTTGTCCCTTTCGTTGGGGGAATTTTTCAAATATTGTATTTTTAACTTACAAGAATCTAAAAAGTTTTTCTTTCCTACGAAGTCGGCCCTGGCAACAGTGCTTTCCGTGGGGTGCGGCAGCATCGAGGTTTGTCACGGACTGGGACGTCACGTCTCGCCGCGCGTCCGAGACGAGCGCTCCTGACACGGCCGGCAGGGCCGAGCGCTGTGCTTGTGGCAGGAGGGGACGCGGGGCAGGCAGCGGTGCGCCTACCGCACGGCCACGGCTCAGGCCTCTACGGCACGTCCCACCGTGGGGCCCAGGTTAGCCTGAGAGGGGAGGGGACAGTCGCCCCCACCCCGCGGCCTGGGCTTCAGCTGGAGGGGGCGGGCTGCAGCCACCACGGCGGGGGAGGAGGTGGGAAAGGACGAGGGCAGACGTTTTGGCTTTTAGAAAGTCAAGGAAATTTATTTCCTGAGGTCGTGACACAGGAAGCAGACCCGGCCTCGGCCTGGGGGCCAGCGCGCTCCGGACATGCTGGGTGGACCGGGGAGCGGCCGGCGGCGCTGACCGCCGAGGCGGGCCGTCCGGAGCGCGGGTGCCGGGGCCCGGAACCGGCCGCACGCGGCGCCGGGCACCCCGGCTTCACTGTGAGACCTCGGGGAGGGGGAGCATCGACAACGTACGAGGGTCCAGCCGCTGGGTCAGGTCGAGACAAACCGCTGTGTGCCGGGGCGTGGGTCAGCGGGCTGGAGAGGCTGCTGCTTTCTGCCCATTATCGTTTGGGGCCCCAAGGGAGGGTCTTGGGGGCCACCTGAGCCCCGAAGCTGGGGAATTCCTCAGAGCTGCTCATGTCAGGAGCCTGTGGGGGGGAGGCGACGCCTGAGCGGGGGCTGCACTCGGGCGGCCCCCTCCCCCGGCGCCGGGGCGGGGTCACCTGGAGAAGACACCTGACCTTCTCGCTGCTGCTGGCCGTCCAGGGAGCGTCCCGCACCACGAAGCCCTTGGACGGCGCCCTGGCCTCCTCGTGGGCGGGGGGCTTCATGTAGACCTGCAGCACCTCGCTGTCCACCACGTCGGCCAGCTGTGGGCACGGGGGTGGCGGTCAGTCTGCAGGGGGTGCTTAACGCGCACCCCCCCCCCCCGCGCACCCATTTCCGGCCTCTGGGGCTCGCTGCTCCTGCAGCCGCCCCGCGGGCCCCCGCACTCACGTATTCCTCCTCCAGGTTGAGGATGTGGTCGATGGCCTCCTCCACGTTCTCGGGCAGCCCCGTCACCGTGACGCAGTTGGGGTCCGGGGCCCCGCTCTGCGGGAAGCGGATGTCCACCTGGAAGGCGCACACGCAGGGGCGAGAACGGTCACTGCCAGCGCCGTGGCTCCGAGCCGGTGCGGGTGCAGGGGTCTGGGTCCCCGGGCGCCCCCAGGACGGGGATGCCCGGAGCACAGAGGGAGCTCCATCCGCAGAGCCCACCGAGAGCGAGCCTGCTCAGGATGCCGTGCCCCGCAGTGACCCGCTTGACCTCACCCCCTCCGGAACGAGTACCCGAGCCGCGGACGTCTCCCCTCCGAGACCCCGCGGGTCCGCCAGAAGTCGGCGGTCGAGGCAGGGGCTCCCTCGGCAGCCCACGGGAAGGACTCGCGGGCTCGTCCTGGACACAAGCGCCGTCAGGGGCGGGGCGGGGCGCGCACCTTGAACTCGTCCATGATTTTGCGAATGGCTTTGCCGCGGGCACCGATGATGCGGGCGTGGACGCGGTGGTCCAGGAGGACGTCCTCAGAAACCATCTGCTCGAGCTCCCCCACGATCTTCAGGATGGCGTCCCGGGCGGCCTCCGTGTTCTTCTCGTAGCCTGTGATGGTGATTTGGTCCTGGGGCTGAGACGGGAGAAGCCGGTCAGGAGGGCCAGGCCCCGGGACCGGCTGAAGGGCAGGGCAGAGCCAGGCAGGCCTCCCCCGGGGGCGGCCTTACCGCCGAGGAGCAGGGAGGGGGAGAGGGACAGCAGGGCGGACTGCACGGGGCAGGTCGGCAGCGCCCACTCAGCTGCCGGCCCCTCCCCCAGGGACAGAAAGCCCCTGCCAGCGAGGGGACCGGACACCGGCGGGTGAGGCTCTGCTGGAGACGGAACGACCCGGAAGAGGGTGCCTGGCGCGCGGTGGGCACAGTGCCCCCCACCTACGGTGTGCCCTGGCCTGGCGAGGGCGCCGGCCTGCGAAGGGTCAGCAGGGCGAACGGGTGACTCGAGGTACAGAACTTCAACAGGGGAACAGCCTAAGCCCCGTCCTCCCGGCCGGGAGCAGACGCTGCACCCACAGGGAGAGAGCAGGACGCGACGGTAAGGGAACGGGGACAGAAAACAGGAACGAACCCGGAGAAACCACAGGAGCAGGAGCTCAGAGACCCACGGGGCGGGAGACCAGAGAAAGCCTTGGGGCCTGGAGAGCAGCGGCCGCCCCACGGGGGGCCCAGCGAGGCTCCCCGACGGCGCGGGCGCCTCAGGAAAAGCCGCGCGAAAACGACGGGCCCGCCTGACCCTCTCAGCTCACGGGGCGTCCGCAGCCTGAACGCCCAACGGCGACTTCGGAAACCCGGCCCTTACGTACAAGAGGGAGGGGAGCCGGTTCTCGACGTGACTGGAGACGGGGAAAGGCCGCCCAGACGTCCTCCGGAAGCAGGTGGACGGGAGGACGGACACAGGGCGGCGGAGGAGGGGTGAAGCAGGTGTGGGGGGCCCCTGAGGGCGCGCCTCCCTCCCCGGGTGACGCCGCGGCCGTGTGGCCGGCTCAGGGAGACAGGGTGGGGGAGCCCGAGACGCGCAGGCGGGTCCGGCCAGTCCAGAAGGCCTCGGGGCTCACAGCCGCGGGCCTGGCGCTGTGCAGCGTGCGAGGACCCCGCAGGGACCGGCGCCCACCGCGCACAAGGCCACGCCCCGGGACGGGCACCGTCCAGAGGCTGAGCCTGAGGAGCAGGGGGGACGCAGAGAGGCCAGGCAGGGCTGCGGGATGGGCGAGGGGTGTCCAAGAGGGGGCTGCTTCCCGCTCCCGAGGACGCAAGGTGGCGGGCGGGGGGCACCTTGGCAGGCCCCACCCGTGAGGACGACAGCGAGAAGGCCCCGGCCCACCTCCCAGGAGGGAGAGGACACACCCGGCGCCCAGCGGCCAGGTGGGACACGCCCCAAGTCCACACGGCCACGCGGCCGGGCCAGGACGGGGCTGGACCCTGGGTCAAAGTCGGAGTCGGAGACCTGCCCTGCGGACCCTGGCCTCTGGCCACCCGGCGGGGCACAGCGTGCCTGCTCCCTGCGCCCAGGTCAGGAAGAGGTCGCCGCGGGCCCCGCCCGCCCCAGCGTGGTGCTGCGCCTGGCCTGAGCGCCGCGCTCACCTGGCTGCCGTCGTCCTTGTCGGGAAACTGGATGTTCACGTCGTGCTCCAGGCGGATCTGGGTGATGACCGCCCCCTTCCTCCCGATGATCTTGGGGTGGTACTTGGGGTCCACGGTGACACTCAGCTTGAAACTCCGCAGAGCCTGAGAGCGACACACGCAGGCGTGAGGCGAAGGAGCGCGCTCACGCTCGCCCTGCACGCCACACGCACCCACGGCCTCACTGCGCCCGGCCCGGAGGGCACCCACCGCCGCCTCGGCAGCAAGGACACGACACGGCCTTCCCGTCGGGCTGTGCGCATCCCAGCGTCGGCTGCCAGCGCGCGCCAGGGCACGCGGCTGCCGCACGGCCACGGCCCCTCCGGAGGCCCTGGGAGGCCGGGGGAGGCTGAGGGGAGCCGCGGGCGGTGGCCTGCGCCTGCCTCCGCTCCGTGTGGGAGAGGCACCCGAGGCGGCAGCCGGCCAAGTGCCCTGCTCTCTCGGGGTCGCGGTGCAGAAGCACCCGCAGGGGAGGGGACCAAGTGCCGAGGGGCCGACGCAGCCCGGCCACCCATGGCCAGAGGACAAAGCCCGGGTCCGGGGCTGGGGACGACACAGCGGGGACACGCTCCGGCTGCAGGGCCGGTCCCTGCACGTGGCGAAGAGCCGTGACTGCGCCCGGGAGGCACGCCGCGGCGTGCTGCCACTCGGGACAGGCGAGGCGGTGGGCTCTCACCCACGCTCGGCAGCAGGGGAGGCGCGGACACACGGCGCGCGCTGGGGGCCCCTTGGACAACGGCCCCCACGCGTCCCCAGGTCCACTTCTAGAGAAACCGCTGACGGGCAGGGAGGCCGGACGCGGCCGCTGCCAGTGGGAAAGGGGCGGCCGTGTTGCCTCCCAGCGAGCGCCTCTGCGGCAAGGCCTCTGGACGCCGCCGGCACAACGGGGTGGCCCGCCCGGCACTCACCCGGTCCTCCTGCTCGGCCTGCAGCTCCCTCACGCGCTCCAGCAGCCCGGCCTTGGCCCGGCCCAAGTTCGCAGCGAGGCCCGTGATGGCCACGATGTCGGACTGCAGCTCCGGGGCCGGGACGTGTATGTTCACCTGCGCGGAGACGCGAACAGAGCCGGGTGCGTGGGGGCCTCGGGACGGGATGTGTCCACTCGGCCCCGCCGACGGTGAGCGTGCCAGGCGTGACCGGCGGCCAGGGACACGCCCGTGGGCTCGGGACAAGGAGGGCGGGGAGCGGGGCTGGACCCCACTGCCACGGCTGCTCTACCTCAAACTCGTCCATCATCTTGCGGATCCCGCTGCCCTTCTGCCCGATGATGTACCGGTGGAGGTCAAAGGGCACCTCCACTTCAACCGTGACAGGAACCAGAGCCTGCAGGGACGACGGTTGGAGTTAGGCCTGAGAACACGAGCAGAGTGACACCGCGCGCTCAGCGACAGGCCTGCGGGGGCACGAGGACAAGCCCTGTGAGGACGCGCGCCCCCGGAACCGTCCACGCTGTTGCCCCCGGTGGGGAGGGCCACCTGCAGCTCCACGGAGACGCAGGGGCAGCACGAGGGAGCGGCGCGGAGGCTGACGCCGGCGCCCGCCCTGGACCGCCGCAGGCGCCCCGCAGAAGCACGGCGAAGCAGGACCGGACCAGCCAGGGGACGGGACGTTGGGCGCGGGGAACGGAAGCGGCCGGCAGAGGCTCACCCCGACTCCCGGCCTCACCACGGTCAGCCGCAGCCCCCGACCGCCCCCACGCACTCGACCGCGACGCGAGGTCACGGTCCCCCGCTCGCCTCCGCGCACCGTGCACGGCCGTCCTGCGGCCGGCGTGAGGTGGCACTCGGGCAGCGCTCGCTGCCAACAGCAGCCCGCGACAGGCCTGGACACCCCTGCTGCCCAGAGGGGACACCGAGACCAGAGGCCGCGTTCGCCTGCTGCCCACGACACCCAAGAGCTCTCTCTGCTCCCGGGGCCCCCCGACCCCGGGCCGCTGCCAGGTCCCGGGGAGACAGCGCCTCCACCTGCCGTGCAAGCCGAGGCGCTCAGGACGGAAGTGACCGGCGCCCGCGCCCACGAGGGCAGCGTCGTGGAGGCCACGCCTCGCCCCGGCGGCCCACGTACCTCGAGGGCTTCCTTGGCGGCTTCGCACTTTTCCTTGCGGCCAGAGATGACGATGATGTCGCACCTGCGGGGAGAGCCCGGCTCGGCCTCTCGGGCCTCCGCGGCGTCGTCGCCGTTCTCCTGGACGGCCGGCTCGGTGCTGTGGGCTGGGCACAGAGAGGACGGGCAGTTCGCGCCTCCTCCCCGCCGGGGCACGAAGCTCCCTGCCTCGTGGCCGAGGTGAGAGGCGCGGTGTGCAGCAGGGGCGCAGGGCGCGGCCCACGCGCTGGAGGGGGACGGACGCGTGGACAGCCCAGGGGGCCTGGGAGGGCTCGAGAGATTCGGGAGGGACGAGATGAGGCTGCACCAGCTTCCCACGCCAGGAAGCACCCGGGGGAGACACGAAACGGGACAGAGAGCGGCCGGCGGGGCTCCCGTGGGCCACTCCAGGGGCCAGACGTTCGCCCAAACGAACAGCAGCGCAGCGCTCCGGCGAAAGACGAGATCCGGGGGCCGGTCGCTAAACACACGCGAGAGCGACCGCAGGCAGGACCGCTGTTGCACCCGCGGGTGACACTCTGGAAGGAGGCGTGGGCTCTGCGGGCGGCTTCTAAACCCGGCAGAGCGGGGACGCCGGCTACGACTCTGATAACCACGCCCCACGGTCAGGTCTGCCGACGGTGACGATCGCGCCACCGTCACCTCCACTGACGCGAGGCAACACCCGGCGCTGAGCAAACTGCCCGGCGCCGGGCAAGGAGCAAGTCTGCAAACGACCCCCGACCCCCGGGCGGCTCAGAGAAATCGCGCGTGGAGGTGGGGAGGGGGCGCGAGGCGGACGGGGGAGTCTGGGCAACGAGCACACGGGACGCCTCTTCCTGCGCGACGTCTCTGAACTGCGGCATCGCGTCAGGATCAAAGAGCAGACGTTCGGGCGAGGAGGGCGACGCCCTACGACTGGACCATTCGCCACTCGACAGCCTGCGCTGCCGGAGAAGGGGGCTCCAAGGGCCCAGCGAGCTCCGGACAGGGCACGTGGCTCGCCCCGTGGGCGGCTGAGACTCCGCCCAGAGGGCGGACAGGACGGAACCGACGAAGTGGCTCCGCCCACAGCGGCCTGCCACAGGTCACCTCCCTGCCCGGCCCGCGGCGGGCGGAGTGGAGAGGAGGGGCCGCTGCGGGGGACCAAGCGGACGCAGCCTCGGCACGGCCTCCCCAGGGGCCGTGGGCAGTGGGGCCGCGCGTGGGCTCCCGGCACCAGCCTGAGCCCCCAGGACGTCTGAAGGGCGCCCGGTCACCCTGGAGCGACTGACGACGCTCACCTGGAGACGGGGAGCGAGACCAGCCTCGGGCCCCCGGCGGGGAGGCGCTTCGCCAGGACGCCACGGCCACCTGCGCCCGCCTCGCCCCAGGGCGGCCCGGAGCGCGCCGCGGACCCACCTGCGTTCTCCTCTCTGTCCGGGAACTTGATCTGGACGCCATAGTCCCGCGTGATCTGCTGGATCCTGGAGCCTTTGGGCCCCATGACGGATCGATGGAATTTCTGGGGTATGGCACACTCCACGGTCACCTGGGCTTCCTGCGGGAGGGGCGCAGACGGGAAAACGCGGCGGCGAAGGTTAACGGCTCGTGGTCAGGTCACGTTCACGCCACGGCCAAGCTCGCAGACGCCCCCTTGTCCCGAGGGGAACCCAGAGCCCCACGGGTGATGGGGCAGAGGAAGGGCACGGGGCAGGGCCAAAGGGGAGCCTGGGGGAGCCTCCCCAAGAGGGCCGCAAAGCATGAAAGGCGCAGGCGAGCCCCACCGCGCCGGTGCCTGCTCCCGCCCCCGTTCCGAGCTGACGACGAGGGCTGCTCTGCACGGGGCACCCTCCTTCAAGCAGACGAGGGGCCACGCCAGTCCCGGGGGTGGGGGGACACTGGGAGGCCGTGGAGCCGACTCCACAAGGAGCCACTGGGCTTCGCTAGAGAAAGCGCCTGAGCGGCCGCAGCAGGGGCCGCGGGGAGCGGGGCGAGGCCGGAGGGAGAAGCAGCGCAGCTGACGTCCCCCGCTCTGGACGCACAGGGACGCTCTCCCCTTCGACCCGTTTCCTTCCCTCTGGGGGGGAGGAGAGCGGGAAGCAGGCTCCCCCGCACATGCCGCGCGCTCACGTAAGCTGCGTCTGCAGGCGGCTCCTCACGGCCTGGCGGGGGAGGCCACCGGCCGAGAAAGGCAGCCTGGCGGGCAGGGCCCGACGCCCGAGGGACAAACGGGGCGGGGCCCCTCCCGCCGCTGCGCCCGAGAAGCACGCCAAGCGCCCCGGCACCTACCAAGTCCTCGATGATCTCCTGGATGCGCTTCTTGGCCGCCTCCACACAGTCCTTGGCGCCCTTGAGGGTGACTTTGTCGCTCTGCGTGCCGGACCGCGGGAAGCTGACCATCACCCCGCCGTACTCCTCAGCAATCTCGCGCAAGACCTGGCCTCTCCGGATGACGAAGTGGCGGTGGTGCTTGGGGTCCACCAGCATGCAGTCTTCGACCACGTTATCCTGGGGCGTGGGGGGGGGTGGTCAAGGGCCCGCCAGCCGGGCCAGGCGGCGCGGGCGGCCGGGGCTCTGGGCCGCGGGGTCTCACCAGGTTCTGGATCAGAGCCTCCAGCTCCTTCTGGGCCTCCCTGACAGCGTCCTCCTTTCCCATGATGGTGATCAGGTCCTGGTCCTTGTCCTCGGCGGTTGGGAATATGATGCGGGCGCCCGTGGTGTCGCGCACCTTGCGAATTTTGCCGCCGCCTTTGCCGATGAGGAACTTGTGGTACTCCGGCTTGGCGCGGACGTCGGCGGTGAAGCTCCTGGTTTGCTGCGGAAACCAGGGCCACACGTCGGCCCGCTGCCCCCTGCCCGGGCCCTGGCGCAGGGACCCGGGAGGGCCAGGGGACAACGGCGTGGCCTGGGGCTTACCTCGCACTGTCCCCAAACGGGGCTACTCAAGTCACACCCAGAGAGACGCTGGCCACCCAGGCTGTCCTCCTCGTGCTCCCCTCAGCGCGACGAGAGAGGCCGAACGGCCGAGCACGCGGACGCAGGGCCCCAGCGCAGCGCCGCCGGGCCGTCCTCCCTACACAGAGCGCGCCCAGCCCCGCCTCAGGCTCAGGGACGCCCTGCCGAGCGCGGTCCCGAGCCTCAACCAAGAAAGCAGGGCCCAGAAAGGCTGGACACGGGACCGCGCTGCAGGTGCCAGCTCCCCCGGCAGATCCAACGGGAGGGCATGCGGTCCACGTGCCCCTCCTGTCCTCAAGCCTGACCCACACGTGGGAGGGCCGGCCAGCGCGTGCGGGGAACAGCGCCGCCAGGAGACGAGACCCTCGCCAACGGCGGGTGGCCCCACAGAAAGCCAACAGGAGAGGCAGGCCCCACCCGGCAAAAAGGCTAACACGTCAGACCCGGGCGGGGCTCGCCCCGGAGCTGCAAGGTCAGTGAAACTTTAAAAAGCGAAAAGTCAATCCGACACACACGCTAAAAAACCCCAAAGCCCACGTGATCGCGTCAGTAAACGCAGGAAAAAAACCACTGACCAAACCCCACACCCACCCGCGGCACGAAGCCTCGGCTAAGTCGGCACGGAAGGGCGCGCCCTCGGCCTGGTTAGGGCCCCCCAGCAGGCCCAGCGCCGGCGCCCCGACGCTCGAGGGCTGAGCGCGGCCCAGGCCACAGCAGGGCGAGGCCGTCCGCTCCCACCGCCGACCGTCCACGCACGGATCCAAGCGACCCAGGGAGGGGGCCCGCGTGGCGTGCGGGTCAGGAAGATGCCGCTGCCGCGCGCAGACCCGGTGCTACGGCGCGACCGCTGGGAAAAGGTGCCGGAACTTTCTATGAGTGAGCCTTAGCAGACACGTAAAAGGAGGGCAAAGTTCAAACGCCAATCACGCTTCTACGTGCCGCCACGACCGAGAGTTACAACGGGTCACGAGACCCGTCGACGACAGCACGAAAAGGGGAAAGACGACACACGGCGCGGAACGCGAACTCCGCGTGCTAATCCACACCGCACCCGGCAGGAACACGCAGCAGCAGACGCGAAGCGCGGACGCAGACGGCGGAGGCTCAGGGCTGCGGAGGTGCCAGGCCCCCCGGTTCCGTCCTCGCCTCACACCGACCAGTCCAGCCAGCAGGACCGTCTCCCCGGACACTGCCAGGCCGGCTCCGAGAACGCTCTCGGGAAGGCAAGACGGAGAACAGCCCACGCAGCTTCGAACAGCACAAAACTGCAGGGCTCGCCAGGGTCTCTCAGCGCAGCGGTCCGGCCGCCGTGGCCCCAGGGACCGGGGTTCCCAGGGGCGCCTCACGCCCGCCCGCGGGCCTGGGGCGGCGCGGAGGCCGGCGCGGGGAGCGGCTGCAGACCGATGGGGCTTCGCCGCTCGCTCACCCGCCCGCTGCCCACCTCCCGCCGCGCGGCCCGCTGCCTGAGGGGCCACAGACCAGCACCGGCCCGAGGGCTGGGGACCCGCCAAGAAGCTAGCCACCCGGCCGTGCGGCGTGGCGGCGCCGGGACGGTCCAGGAGCAGGCGGGCTGTGACAAAGGAAGAGCCTTCGGGGTCAGAACGTCTCGACTGCCCTCAGGAGGCGGGCACGTGACGTGCGCTTGCCGGAAGCCTCTTACAACAGGCACGAGCAAGCGAACGAGCCGCACGGCGGCGTCCTCTGCTGTCCGAGGAAAGCCCCTCAGCGACGCTAAGCGCAAGCGGCGGGAAGGGACGAGAGGCTCCTGGGCCTGCCAGGAAGGGAGGGAGCTGGGGGGTGCACCGCGGCGCCCGCCCCCGCGGCACTCACCTTCTCCTCGGCCAGGTGCAGGAGCTGCCTCTTGGCCTTCTCCACGTCCGAGGAGGGGCCCCTGATGACGACCGTGTCGCTGCCCGAGCCCTCCACGGGGAAGTGGATGTGGACCCCGCCGCACTCCTCCATGATGGCGCGGATCAGGCGGCCCTTGGTGCCGATGAGGGAGTTGTGCAGCTTGGCCGGGATGGACACCTCCGCCTCGGTGATGTTGGCCTGGAATCACACGCGGCACGAGGCAGCCACGTTTGTGCGGGGCCGGGAAGGGCCAGAGCAGTCGGCCTGAGGGGCACTCCGGCCGCCTGTCCCTCTGCCGCCCCGTGAGCCAGGACTCTGTCTCCAGCGACCAGGGTCACCTCCCACGTGACACCGGCCGCAGGGAGCACACACGGCGGGCCCCGTGCTGCCCCTGGCTGTGCCCCGGCGCCAAGGACAACGAGCTGACAGCCCGGGGAGACCAGGGCGCCTGCAGGTCGCGGGTCAGAGCCCAAGACAAGACGGCGCGGAGAGAAGCCCCCGCGCTGACGCACGCAGGGAGCCTGCCCGGGCCAGGGAAGACGGCTGGAAGGCCGAGGGGACAGGGACTGTAGCTCGGTCAGCTGCCCCGGTCGTGGGACGCAGGGCACAGCACGCAGAGGGTCTCACCTCGTAGCGGGAAATGACCGGCCCTGGACCACGCACAAGCACGGACCCCCCTACGAGCCTCCAAAGCACGTCCGGGGAAAAGCTGGGTGCTCTGAAGCGACCGAAAGCACGCGGTCCCGAGGGGTCCGCGGCGGCCCGGGGCCCGGGGGTGAGCGGGTGAACGTGCTGAACGGAGCGCGTTTACGGGGGAAAAGCGCGAAGGCTCTTCCTCGTCTGCATCTCCTCAGAACACGACCGGGCGTTCGCACAGAAAGGCTGGGGGGCACCGTGGGGCTCACGACACGCGAAAGCCAAAGGCGCGGCGACGAGGCGCGGAGGCTGGGGGGCGGGGGAATCGAAGCGACGAGACGACGCTTCGACGCCAGGTCTGAGAGGCGCCCTGAACCGCCAAAGCTGCCACCAGGGGAGTCACGACGAGGCCCACAGAGGAGAAAGCAACGGAACCGCCCGATCCAGGAGGCCGGAAAGGGCAGGGGGCGCCCGGAGCCAGACAGCAGACTCAGACCCGGGCGTGCGACGTCCTCGGCGAGGCGGCCCGGGGCTGGCCGGGCGCCGCGGTTCAGCACGCTCCGGAGATGGCGGTCGCGGTGTCGGCTGCACGAGGACGCGGCTGACGCTGACCCGCACGCCTGAACGGGAAGGTGGCGAACCTCGCACACGGCTCAACCACGAAGCGATCTCGCCGACCGCCGCGAACGTGTCACGCGGCACAGCCGCCGACGAGAGCAGGCGTCGACGCCTCACGCTCCGAAGGCAGAGTCGGGGGAGCGACCGCAACAGCAAGCTGCCGGAGAGACACCCGCTCTCACGTGAAAAATCGGTTTTGGAGCAAAAAACGTTCCAGGGTGAAAGGAACGAAAGTGACGACGTCACTACGGAGAGAACGACGTGGGAACGTCGTGGAGCCACGCTGACAAAGCCAACGAAAACCCTCGGACAGACGCAAACGGGGGACGCGACGAGGCCGCGCAGGGAAAGGTGACCCGGCAGGGACCGAGGAGGAAGCACGAGGAAAGCAGGCTCAGGGAGAACGAGGGGAGGCGGCGGGAGGGGGCTGGGAGTGGGGGCGGCGGGGTCAAGGGCACGGACTCCCACGCGCGAGGCCGCGGTGTGACGACAGCAGGGGGTCTGCGCGGGCCGGCAGCTCCACACGCCCGCTCCCACCGCCGCGTGACGAGAAAGGGGGTCACTGCGCGGTGAGTCGCTGCCGAGACTCCCCGTGGCGACCGTTTCCCCACGCACACAAACACGGGGCCGCACACCGCACACCTGAGAGTGACGTCCTGCGTCCATTCCACCCCAGAAACGAGGCGCCGCCACACGTGACAACACGGACACGCGACACGACACGCGACACGACACGCGACCCACCACGCAGGGGAGCGCAGCCCGGCGCGAGGCGCGTGGGCGCTGCGACCGCGCTACGTGACGCGGACGAGGCAGCCGAGGGGCTGGCGGTGGGACGGAGGTGGACGCGGGGGTCCGAGGCGACTGGGGGACGACAGACACGTCTGGGACTCCACGGGCACACGCTGTGGCCCCAACTCGTCCGGCCGCACGCCGTGCGCGCCCGTCTCCCACGTTTCCGAGCGCCGAGGGGGCAGAGAGGCCTTCGGGACCCGGGGCGTCCGCGTCAAACTACGGCGACGGCTCGGGACCCCTGGCCGCACGGGCGGCTCCCGCGCACCCCGCCCCGCAGCTCCCCGTTACCAGGTCTTTCTGGATGGACAGGATGCGGCTGCGGGCGGCCTCGCAGTTGGCGCGCTTGCCGGTGATGACGATGGTCTCGGAGTTGCTGTTCTCCGCGGGGAGGTCGATCTTGGTGTTGCTCTCCTCCCGGATCTGCGACAGAGGCACGCGTGAGGCGCGCGCGCGCGAGCGAGCGGCAGAGGGGGCGGGGCGGGGCGGCCAGGGCTGCGGGCGGCACCTTCTTGATGTTGGCGCCTCCCTTGCCGATGATGTTCTTGTGGAACTGCTTGAAGATCGGAACCGAGATCGAGTAGCTGTTCTCCACCTCGGGAACGAGAGCGTCGGCGTCACCGGTCACGCCACAGAGCGCGCGAGTGTCCCTTCTGTCCCCGAGGGCAGCACCCAAGGCCAGGGCTCGGCCCCTGGACAGGCCCGTCCGCTTCTCCCCCGTCGGGGGGGCCTGCCACGGACGGGCGAGGCTGCGACCCAACCCGGCCCGCCGGAGCTGACGAGGCAAAGCCCCTCTGGCGGCCACAGAACCTGCCGTCGTAGGTGCAGGGTCCAGGCCTGGCCGGGCGCCCTCGACCCACGCTCTGGGTTAAGGCGTCACCCTTGCCCCACCTGGGATGGCGCTGGGTTGGGGACGGACGGCGGCCAGGACGCCAGGCTCAGAACACAGGACCCCGGCATGCAGGGCAGCGCACACGAGCCCGGTGCCGGGGGCCTTCCCTGTCCCCTCAGAGGTCACGAGCCTCGGGCACACGGCGTGAGAACTGGGGGGAGCGCGGGGCCGCCCAGCCCACCGGTCCCTGGGCCTCTGAGCCAGGCTTCCGGAAAAGGACCCCACGTGACTCCTGGGACGCGCCTCTCCCTACGGGACGGGCAGACCCTCAGGGAACAAGGGGCTGGCACGGCAGAGGGGCCCTCCCCACCGGCTTTCCGCGGATCGCCAGGCGGGGACGGTGTCTGCCGCCCGACCCTCAGCCCTGAGGAACGGCGTCGGTGCCGTCTCCAGGCGCCCGGGGGCGGGGGTGCGAGGGCGTCGTCCCCCGCCTCACGCTGCCTGCAGCAGCCACACGACAAAGGACGCAGGACGGGCCCCGTGCCCTACCAAGTCCGCCACCATCTTCTGCATGTACTTCGTGCACTTCTCCACCTCGTTCTTAGGCCCCCTGAGCTGGACGATGTCGCTTTTCTGCGTCGGGTCTGGGAAGTTGATGATGACCTGGAGGAAGTGCCCGCGGGTGAGAACTCCGAGAACCGCGGGCTCCCGCCGCCCGGCAGCCCGCCCGCCCGCGGGCAAACCGTACCTCCGGGAACTTGTCCCGGATCTCGCGGATCCGCTCGCCCTTCTGCCCGATGATGGTGCGATGAAACCTCTGCTCGATGACCAGGTCCTTGGTGCGCTCGTTCTCCTGGACACACGACGCGGGGGCGACGTCACGCACCACGAGCCGGGAGGGCAACGGCCCCCACAGCCGGTGAGGAGGTGCCCAGGTGCGTCTGGGCAGCACCCCTGGGTGCCCCTGGCCGGGAGCGTCACACTGCGCATGTGTCACTCTTCTGAGCAGAGTGCGAGCTTCGGCTGACACCGGCCATGGCGGGAGCCACCGTCACCACAGCCAGACAGACCCTGCGGCTGGCGCGGTGCCGGGCCGCGAGGACCCAGGCCCCCGCCCCACCCCGCACACGGCCAGGGCACGTAGTTACGGAAAAGAGCAGCTCAGCACGGGGCACCGGACCCACGTGGTCCAGTCCTCGTCAGCTGCCCCCCCCTCCCCGGAGACTCCAGGTCAGACCGGCCTCCAGCCGCCAGAGAAGTCGGGTCCAGATGTAGTGACAGGACAGCCCAGAAACGGGGGCCCAGGACGGTCACGAGGAGAACCCAGGACACGGGGAGAGCGAGCCCCGGCGGGGCCAGAGGGCGGCAGCAGGTGGACGCACGCCATGGATCGTGGCCGAGAAAGAGTCACGACTGTACAGTGGGCCCGACCCGTGACCCCAGGGACGGCACTGCTGCGGGGCTGAGCGGGGAGGCCGGGGTGAGGACGGCAGAACGCACCGCATGGCCCCGGCCCTTCCCGGCAGCCTGCACACGCGAGGCCGGGCAAGGCGCGCTCCCGCGGCACCGAGGAGACTCGCCGCTGTGACTCGGGGAGTGCTGCCGACGGGGGGGGAGGGCAAAGCCCGCCGCACACGTCCTCGTCGTCCCCCGAGAGGATTCACAGCAGTGACTCTCCCCCTCGGACGCACGAGTGCCACCGGGTGCGTTTTGAGAACCCGAAAGCCTGGCGCAACGCCTGCAGCGGGTGCTCAGGCACCAGGGACTCGGGGGTGTGGCCGAGGCTGAGCCCCCCGCCCCCGCCCCCGCCACACCACAGCGGCCCAGCAGGAGGCCTGGCGACTTCCACCCCCAGGACCGCACGCGACAGTGACGGTGACGCCGCAAGGCAGAGGCACCCACGGACGGGGGGGGGGGCTCCCCAACGGGCCTGCCGGGCGTACCATGCGGGAGGCGAGGTCCAGCAGCTCCCGCTTGGCCTGCCGCACGCCCTGCGGGTCCCCCTCGATGCGGACCAGGCTGCTCTTCTCGCTGTCCGGTGGGATGCGCACCGACACCTTGTACTGGTCCTTGACCCTGTTGACTGAAGCACACAGAAGGGGACACGCCTGGGACTCAGGGTCAACCGCATCGCACCAGGGACCAAGGGGTCTAAAGCCCCCACAGGCAGGAGGACGAGGAGGCCCAGGGCCGGGCCTCCCGTGCTCGACGCGAGCGGGGTCCGCTCTCCGCCGGCTCAGCGGCGGCTGAGACCGCAGAGCCTGAGGCCGCTGGCCTGGCAGGCGGCGGGGCTGCCGCTTCGAACGCGACGGGTCCCCAAGGACGTCGTTTCTTCAACTTCCTTCCTGGACACGCCGATGAGACGAAACCCGACTTCTAGGTGGGGCCCGTCCGTGGCGTGTGCGGTCTCCCCACGCCCGCGCGGGGTCCTCCCGCGTCCCAGAGACGTGCCCGTGGGCTGACGGAACGCCCCCACGGCCCAGCGACGGGAGGATGGCCTGAGCAGGGTGGGGGCCCTGGCACCCCGGGCTCCGGGCGGGGCCCGTCCCCGCAGCCCTGAGCCGGGGGCGGCGGAGGCAGAGCGCCGTCGCCCTCGTCTGTCGCCGCCTTTCCTAAACGACTGGAGAGCTCGCCCGCACTGCGTGTCTCACACGAGAAGCGTCTGGGGTCTCTACGTAGGGCTGGGCGCCGTCCGGGGGCCGGAGACGTGCCGCAGGGACCTGGCCTCTGGTGGCGTCGCCAGCCCCTGGCGCGGCCGGTTTCGTGACACGTCGTCTCACGTGAGGCCAGTCTCTGAGACCCTACAGTGACGGGGGTGAGGGCCCGCCATGCTGAAAAGGTCTGATGTTTCTCACGTGAAGACGAGTTTGGGGACCCCAAGTCAAAAAGCTGCTCATCAACACCAACAGCATCACCTGGAGTCGGAGCACCCCGCCAACCGAGAGCCCCAGGGCGGCTGCGCTGCTGCCTCGGGAGGCTCCCTCGTCAGCTCGGCTCCAAACCCCGCGCCCGGCTGTCCGCACGACAAGCGAAGCCGCGGGCCTCTCCCGCCCCCGCTGGACAGCACCCGGAGTCCGTGGCAGAGCCAGGCCGCACCCTGGCGCAGCGTCTGGCCGAGCGTGCAGGCAGGGGCCCCTGCACCGAGGGCCGCCGGAAGAGCTGAGGGCAGAGACCGCCAGGAGCCAAGGCACTCGGGGACGCGAGGGGGCACTGCTCCGGGTCAAGCCCCGCAGGACCGCCAGGCCGAGGACAGGGGACTGGGTGGCAGGAGGGACAACGAGGGGTAGGGGCCGAGCCGGACGAGACAGACACGACTCCGAACCAGGTGGTTCCACACGTCCCGGGCGACTAGCGTCAGAACGCGGCGTCCCCGCGTTCGCAAACAAAACCCGCCACAGACAACCCACGCGCACGCGCGAGGGGGACGGAAGGAGCGTGCGGCGTGCGCCCATCGGCACCGACGCGTCGCTCTGCGCCAGCCGTTCAGAACGCGCCCAGGACGCGAGACCGACACCAAGCACAGAGAAGGCGACCCGCTCACGGGCACGCAATCACAGCGGCTCGCAGGGGCGTCCTATCCGCTCAGCGGGGCCTCGCCACCTGGGAAGGACCCGGGAGCGGGCGCACCTGGCCCTGAGCGCAGCCGCCGTGAAACGACGTGGGCTCCAGCAGGGCTCGCCGGCACACCCCTGACGGCCCGCGGGTCGGCAGGCCAACGCTGAAGGGGGCCGACACGCCCCTCCCCGCCAGCAGGCCCCCTCCCTGCGGGGTCCGGCTTGGGCGCGAGCCTGGAAACCCCGCCTCCTCCCCGAGCTCCACGTGAGGGGCGCTGGGCAGTGAGGGCTACGGAAGCTGCTGGACCGCACCCGGCGCGTCTGAGGGCCTCGGAGGGTCGGAACCCCGGGGGTGCCCCTGTGGGTCAGGCGGTGGACTGACCAGATGGCCCACGCACCCCGCTAGGCCGGACGGCTCCAGGCCACCCGGCCCCAGGAGAAGGTGAGGACACGGGTCCGAAGCCTCCCTCCTGGCCCGAGCCGGCCGCACTCACTGTTGGCCCCGCTCTTCCCGATGAGGTGCCTGTGGAACTTGTGGTCGATGTTGATCTCCACGTAGTCCATGCGGTTACTCTGCGAGGAGGGGAAAGAGTGCGTGGGGACGGGATCCTACCCGTCGGGCAGGAGGCCCGGCCCAGAGCCAGAGGCTGCGGCAACGGCGGCCGGTGCGGCCCCGGGCCCCTCTGAAAGGCTCTTCTTCGAGTGAGGACCCCTCCCCTGACACCTGCCCGGGACTCGGACAGCTTCCGACTGCCTCGGAACCTGTCACCCGCGGACGCGACGGCCCTTCCGTCCCGAGAGTGACGTGAGGTCTGGCCGCCACGCGGCACGATCCGGCCCCACGCTGCACCGGCACTTACCAAGTCCTTCACCATGGCTTCGATCTGCTCCCGGGCCACGTTCACGTCCTCCGTGGGGCCTTCCAGCGTGATCTTGTCTTCGCCCTCTGTGAACTCAATGTGAACCTACCGCACCAGGACAAGAGGAGGGACGGTCAAGCCGGAACAGCACGCGGCCACGACCTCCAAGAACCCACGGGTGCCTTCCCGGGGCAGCTTCACGAGAAGGACCGGCCACAGACACGACAAAAAGGGGGCCGGGGGACGACTGCTGTTTTGGTTCTAAATACCACGGGACCGGGTCCTCTGCCAAAAACGGAACTGCAAAACCCTTCGTGCTGTGCCGGCCACCGAACCCACTCCCAAAGCCGATCAGCACCGCGTCTGCTGTGCCCTTCGCACTTTCGGAATGGCGGCGCACAGCACCGGACAGACGCCGAGCTGCCGGAAGGGGGTCCCCGGACAAGCCGGTGGCCCCTGGCTCCGTAACACGGCAGGGAGGGGGGCTGGCCCCACGAAGCCATCACATCTGTGCCTCCGGGACTCTGATCTTAGGGAAAGCGACGCGACTAGAGAGTAAATGGGAAACGACGTCACACGGAGGACGCGGTTCTGAGTTCCGTCCTGTTCAAGTTTCCTGGGAGCCACCGGCCCCTCTGGAAAACCGAGAAGAGCTCAAGGACAGGGGCGTGGAGGAGACGAGGTCTACGCACGAGCCCACACTCCCCGAGTTCTGCTCTGCAGGAGCTGGGGACCTCTCGTGCGTGATGACTACACGAGACGCTCACGGCGTTCACCAAACCGAGCCGCACGCGTCCGCTGTCGTTAAAAAAGCACAGGCGTGTTTCCTAAACCTTGGATTTTTAAAAAACGCGCCACGGTCTTCAAAGGCACCCGACAGGACCAACGGCAGCAACGGAAACCGAGGTCAGACGCAGAGGCCAGACCGCACGGCCGACGGGCGCCCCACCTTGGGCATCTGCTGCGTGACTCTGGCCAGGTTCTGCCCTTTCTTGCCGATGATGAAACGGTGGAGCCAGGAAGGGGCGGACACGGAGGAGACTGTGAAACTGTTGGCCTAGGAGAAGCAGGACAGGAATGGGGGGGTGTGCGGCGCGCAGGCTGCGGGGCCTCGGCAGGGGCGCGCCCCGCCCGCCAGGGCCCTGGCCCCGCCGCCGGGCCGGGGCTCCCGGGGAACGCTACCTTGGCATAGACCTCGGTCAGCGCCTGCCCCAGCTTCTCGGGCTCGCCGCGGAGTATCACCGTCTCCGAGCTGCTGTCCGAGGGCGGGATCTCCACGGAGACCCCCGTCCGCTCCAGGATCTCCTGCAAGCAGTTGCCCTTGGGCCCGATGACGTACTTGTGCTGGGATTTCTTCACCTCCACCGCGATGGTCGTCGTCTTTTTTTTCTAAGAAAGAGCACCAGCGGCGTGAGAGGGAGGGGCTCGGGAGGGGCAGGTGGGGACAGAAAGTTGCCACCGGAAGAGAGGGAGGGAGACGACCAGCCCCTCCCCGGCAGCCCTGAGCCCAGCGGGGCTTCCTCCTCAGGCGATGCCCCGAACGCAGGTCCAGTCCCGGCCGACGACAGAGCCGGACGAGCTGCAAACACCAGCTCCCCTCCCCAGGTTAAGGAACAAGTCCCAGACCTCAGCTAGGCCACTGAGCTAACCGTTCACTCCGGACGTGACCGTTCGGGCAGCGCGTCCAGCCCCGGGGCAGCCCCGGGCCGGGGCGGTGGGTGAGAGTGGGGGACAGTGAGGACAGCGTCCCGCAGAGCTTGCCCGCCCGCAGGGACAGGGGGACGGCGGGCTGGGCCCTGACCGCGCTCCTCTCCCGCCCCGGGTCTGCCCTACCTTCTCTTCGTAAATCTTCTTGATCCGAGCCACGGCCTGAGCCAGCTGCTCCTTCTCTCCCGTGAAGACGATTTCCGTCCGGTTGACGCTGGGTGGGGGGATGTTGATGCGCGTGCCTGTCTCCTGCATGATCTCCGTGACGAGGCGGTTGTAAGGCCCAGCGATGAAGGGGTGGAACGCCTTCTCCACTTCCAGCCTCTCCACCGCGCGTTTGTCCTGGGGACGAGAGGACGAAGCTGACGGCGCCGCTCGAGGCACGACCCGAGGACACGGCTTCCCGGTCGGGGTCAGGGTCGAGGCGGCCGCACCTGCTCGGCGGAGATGAGCAGGACTTCGTGGCGCGCCTTCTCGATGCCCTCTTTGGTGCCTGTGATCCTGATCTGGTTACTCGCGTCATCTGGGCGTGGGATCTGGATTTTGGTTGCAGTTTTTAGTTCCAAGTCTTGCAGTTTCTCTCCGTTTTTGCCAATCACAAAGCGATGGTGTTCTTTGGGGATGGCAACAGTCGCTGAGGCCTTTAACAGGAAGAGAACCAACACATACAACATCTGCAGGGTCTGGAAAAGCTCATTTTCCCAGGTCGTCTCCGGCCTGCGACGTGACAGGAGGCGGGGGCGTACGGACGCGGCAGACGGCATCTGTTTCTGGAGCCCGGGGCGACCTGTTTCAGATGTAAGCCCCGCGTCTAGTACAAACGCTTCTTCCCACCTCTTCACCATCGGTTAGAGTAACAACTCGTCTGCGTAAGGACAGTGGAAATGACCCAACCCTGCATCCCACCAGTCACACTGCCAGAAACCCAGCACCTTCCTGAGGTCGCAGAGAAACCGGGGAGGAGACCGAGGCTTCGTGTTCCTAACCCCGCACAGAAAACAGCCGTCAGCCGGGCCTGTGCGACAAGGTTCCTACCACGGGCGCAGCAGAAAGCCGCACGTCGGCCGATTCCCTTCTCCCCACGGGACACAACTTCACAGCCGACTGTTCGACGCAACAGAAGTGCTGAGCCGTGCCACAGGCCGCCAAGGAGGCCCGCGCCTCCCAGCTAGCGCAGAGGCGGGACCACGGGCTCCCGCGCTGTGAGCCGACGAGGCTCGCTCCACCCGGGGTTCAGTATCAGGAAAGCAACCGTTTATGTGATCCGTGTTGTTAGGCGTGTGGAGGGAAAAACCAAATGATCACCCCCGCGGAAGGTAAACCCACTCGGGACAGCAGCCTGCCAGGAAACAGAAACCAAGCTGGCCCTGGCCCACTCACACGTGGACTTTTATTTTATTTTTCACGTGACAAAACGCAGATGCTCCCCGGCCCAAAGCTGCAGCTAACGGGCCAGCCGTCGCGAGGGCCGTGCGCTGCCCACAGCACGGCCTCGCCTCCCCGCAGGAGCGCGAAGCACACGCGGCGGGGCGGGAAGCCGCTCAGGGCGGCATCGCCAGGAGGCGAGTCTTGGGACGCGCCGCTGCGTCATGACAGCCTCGGTGCCTACGACAGGGAGGTGAACGTGGGATCCAGAAGTCGACAGCTTCAGCTCAGCTACAAACCACCAGTCACGAGACTTAAAAGAAGAGGCCGCCGTTTTCCGACAGGCAAAAGGAAAAAAATAAGAACAAAGGAGCCGGACACGAAGCCAGCGAGGGGTGGAGCACGAGCCTCCGAAAGCTGCAAACAGCCCTTGGGAGATCCAGAGTCATTCTTAGCAAATGTCGACGAACAGCCGCTCAAATCAGTGCTACGGGTGACGGGACAGACTTACGGACACAGATGAAACCGGACTGGACGCTGCACGGTCCGCGGACCAGAAACTAAAAGGTAACACCCTCAGGAGCCCCAGAGAACACACGAATAGACTTTCCTACAACCCAAAGTGCAAAGAGCTGTCCAGCAATGACTCGAAATAACAAACCGTTTACTGAACGTGACTGACCCCCAAACACACTGAGCAAGACGACGACTTGAACTTGACAGGACAGGATGAAAGGACAGTGCGCAGAGCACACAGCCCCGACAGACGGACCCGGCTGTCAGGGCACAACGACACCTCCGGGCCGTGGCTCGGCTACCCCACGCGTCCCGGGAGCCTGCGCTGAGGCGCGCTGGGGGAAACGGGACCCAGAGCGCGCACGAGGCTTGACTGTGACAGAGCGCACCAGGGCAGGGTCGGGAAGCCACCAATGCCCCCAGCAGGGGTGCTCGGCAGCCGCATGGAAAGGCGAGGAACGTCGCTTTCTGCAGACAGCTCAAAAGTGCGCAGGGAAACACGAGGCGTGCGCCTGCACTTAGGGAGGCCATCTTTTGCTTCTGTCTCAAAGCCCAACCATGGAAGGGTACACCAAAGACTCGGGACGTCACCCAGCAGGGAGGGTGGGGACAGGGCGAAGCAGCCGCCTTTGGATGTCCCTGATCATACAGCTTGCAGTCGCTGAATGTTTTAGTGACTTTTAGAAATTGAAAACAAACTAAAGCAAACGACCCTAACCGTGTGTCAAGGTGACAGCGTGACCTCAACACCAGAACCACTTCAAGTGACTGCAAAACCCCATGGTCTTTCACCTCAACTCCAAGAACTAGGTTGAGCTCATTAAGTTTCCTGGCAAAAATGTCCAAATTTCTTAGACAAACGGCTGAGCCCAGGTGCGTGGGCGGTAACGGTTCAGGTCCGTCCACACATCTGTCAGACACAAGGACGTGACCGGGGGCGAACGCACGTTCCGTCAGGAAGCTGCAGGGGGCTGGCCAGGCGGGCCCCAACCACTGGCCCGACACAGGGCGACGGTCAGCCCAAGGGCGACTGGTGCACAGGTCAGCAGTGGAGACAGGAGAGCGCCACTTCGGTCTAAAGCCTGGGGGAGAGGGACGCCGCTCGGTTGTAACCTGCGCCCCCAGGCAAAGGTGAGGAGAGAGCCCCTCACAGGGCGCCGACCGAGGCGGGACGGGCGGCTGGGAGCCGCCACTCACAACCCTGATGGGTGAGGCGGTCGGGAGCGATGCGTGAGAACGCCTGAGCCAAGAGTGACCGCAGACGTCACGACGATGGACTCGACTGAGGACGCCTCTGTCCCCTGATCGATCTTGGAACCAGACCGAGTCCACGGCCCCTCCCACAAGTTCTCTTGCCAAACAAAAACAAGCTGAGCGAGAAAGTAATCGAGTCCCTAAACCGATCCACCAGGTCACAGGAGAGATGGTGGATGGGAGCGAACCAGACACCTGCTGGTCCCACAACCAAACGGCACTGAGTAAAGGGGCGGCGGGGGCATTGCCGAAGGAGGAGGACTCGAGGAGCCGCAAGCACGCGTCCGGGGCTTCCCGCGAAAGGCCAGCACCGGGGCCGGCCCACAGCGGACGCCGGAACCGGTTTACAACCAGCAGAACGCGAACCAGTCCCCTCCCGAGTCTCAGGCCGGGCGCTGCGCGCTCACCCACGAACACGCGCCGACTCTCGTGCCTCGACCTTGGAATGGCAGCCTCGCACCGGTGTCCTCACCACGCCACTGAACAAGCCCAGCTCAAGAGTCTCTCACCCTGGGACACTCAACTTCCGGCCCATTCACCGAACAGCACGACTGGCGGGCGGCCTGGTTCCGTTACTGCACCAGTGGCTTTCCACCAGGAACGCCGGGGGACCCCGAACGCCGCTGCCTGGCGGACACGGCCCGGCCCCCGAGGGAAGGGTCGGAGGCAGCTGAGGCCGAGGCCGGCGACCACGCACCTGCGTCTGCAGTCTCGCAACGATGTCCTTGCGGGCTTTCATGACGGCGTCCAGCTTCCCGGAGACCATGATGGAGAGACCCTGGTCTTTGGCAAGAGACAGCTCCAGGTGCGCGCCAGTCCTCTGCATGATCTCCAGGCAGATCTTCGCCTGTTCGCCTTCCCCGAACTGGTTCATGTCCTTGTACTTCCTCTCCTCCAGGGGCACGTGGAACACCTGCACGGGGCGGGCGGGCGGGAAGGTGCAGCGATGCGGCAGCGGAGCGCCAGCGAAGGCTGCGTCTCAGGGCCCGGCGCCCACCGAGCAGCCGATCTGCGCACCCGCTCGGTCCCCGCCCCCCCGCCACTGCGCTAAGGCCAGAGGGCGGTCCAGAGGGGCCCAGAGAGGCCTCCGGCAGGGGCTGACCCTGGCGAAGCAGCGAACTACAACCCAACGCGAAGGAACTGCAAGGGCGCCTCGGGTGACAGGGCGGTCGGCGAGAGGGGCTGGGTGGAGGGACCGAGGATGGCCGGGAGGGACCATGCCCAAGAATCAGAGACGCGGCTGGCTACGCTGGGAGGCGAGGAGGGGCGAGACAGAGGGTAAAGGCATCAACAGAGAGGCTGCTGGGGGAGCTGGGGGAGCCAGCGGAGGAGGGCGGGGCGCAGGTCCCCCAGCCCACCTGCAGGGCTGCAGCTGGGCACACCCCCTGCTGGCTCAGGGCCCCCCTCCCGCAGCTCCGTGCGGGGGGGAAGGGTGGGAGCAGGGGGAAACAAAGCGACGCCCGGGGTGGGGCCTGAACCACTAAGTAGAACACGGTGCATTCAGCAGGGTCAGCAAGACTGGTGAGAGCCAGTTCCATCTCAGACACCCCCCAGGAAGGCGGAAGACCCAGGAGGCGGTTGCTGTGAGCCTCGGGCTTAGGGAAGGGGACCTCTCAGCACACACGGCCTGGCATGAATTCACAGAGAGAAGCGTGAGTCTGCCAACACCCCAGGTTCAGGTGGCAGGGTGACGATGGCTGGTGGGGGGGGGAGCCAGAAAAATGGTGACACTGAAGCCAAAAGAAGAAGGTTCCTTCGAGACAGTGGACGAGAGGCAGACCAGACAGACAGGTTCCCGTGGGGGTCGGCGACGGGAGGGCCGGGGCACTTCCGTAGCTGCAGCAGACACTAGACTGCAGAGGACCGAGAGCCGGCGGGACACGGCGAGCCTCGGGGCGGCTGTGCCCTGGGGAGCTGCCCCAGGGCTGGGGGCTGACTTACATGGTCCCATCCCAAACCCCTTCCTTGAGATGCTGCCGCTGCCCCGTGCAGGGACAGGTGGAGACCACCGGCTCCTACCTGAGTGATGACAGAAGCCTTGATGGGCCGGATCTTGTTCCCCCAGGCGCCGGCGGGTTCCTGCGTGCTCTCTGAGCAAGGCGCTTTCTCAGGCAGGGGCGGGAAGGCATCCTTGTAGGTCGGAGGGTCACTCTCTTCTTCTGAATTCAGAGTGGCAACTGAACCAGCCAACAGAGATCAAGAGGAAGCACAGTGCCCTCAGCGTCAGATGAAAAAGCACGTGGAGAGTTTTAACGCCAAAAAGAGAACACTATCTGTTCAAGTAACAGCTCCCCCCACCTCCTCGTTCAGCCACGGAAAGGGCCCCAAGAGGCCACCAGGCCCAGCACCCTCAGGTTCAGGGTGCGGACCCACGGGGCCAAACCCTGCCCCCGGCACAGCTTCCCTGGAGACTGGTGTCAGCTCAGACCCTGGGCGCCCCACTCCTCCCCACGACTGAGCCTCCTGACGGCAGTTCTTGCACCGAGATTTTTGTGCCCTGGAGTCTTCTAATTTTGCATTTAAAAAATCACAGGGACAACGATGCCCCACAGAGCACAGCCTGAAACCGCAGAACAAAACCGGGGCCCGGCCAGGCCCGGCCGCGGGAACTGCCCGACTCGACCACGCCGAGCAGAGCTCCCGCCGCGACTTCCGGCCTGAGCTCCCCGCCCTCTGCAGGGAGCACCTGTGGGAACCAGTGCCCTCATCACTACCCGTGCCCGCCCGCCACCGTGCCCTCCACGTTCGGGTTTCTGTCCCAATAACCAAAGCTCCGTGAAAGCAGGCGTGTGAGAGCTTTGGATCAGCCCCAGCGCCTGGGGCTGAGCGCCACGTGTGGCAACGGCAGGGCCCTGGAAAAACCACTGTGACCGGGCCTGAGACAGGGCAGGCCCTCGTCGTCGGACTCGGTTTACCACTTGTAGCCGGGTGGCTGTGCTACCCCTAGGCTCTGACGAAGCAACAGTCAGTGCCCTGCGTCCAGCCACTTAGACAGGGGGACGACGCAGACCCACAGGGCTGCCGGTTAGCTAGAAAGACCCAGTCCCGAAGGCGCACTCAGAGACACGTGACCAGCAGTGCCTGGGTCACCACTGCCCTAGAAATGAGCACGTCACACGGGGCCAGAGTGAGCGTCACAGTGGATTTTTAATCTTAATAACACTGAACCTAAGAACTGATACTCGGTGCAGCTTCTAGAAAACTTAGGAATATCGGAACGCTTTGCAGTACAACAATTTGCTCTTTCAACTGAAAATCTTATCAAAGCTAAACACAGACAAAGGATTTCAGCGGAAAATCTAGCATTCCAATCAAGCTGTAAATACATACCAGCTCCCAAAGGAAACAAAGAATGTAAAAGACCAGTTCTCACTTCTACCTTAAACAGATATTAAAATGACAACGTTTTAGGCCTCCTGGCTGCGTGCTATTCCTCTGGGACACTCGTGTCCTCGATCTTGGCCTGCTGCCTTAGAGACCTCGCGAGTCAGGGCCCAGTGCTCTGGGGATGCTTCGCAGCCCAGATTCAGTTCCACCCAACTGTGCAACAGCAGCTTTGAACAGCGAATCCCACTAAACGGTCAAATCCACTGGCGCTGCAGAAAGCCGTCCACGTTTTAAATCTCACTGTACCCAGCTTCCCCCGCTGCTCATGGCCACGTGCACCCTGCACACAGCGTAGTGCAAAGGAGAGCAAACGGGCTTCTGCCCCTGGCCCTACTCCACAGCTACAAGGTCAAAAGGTGCTTTGGACGGCCACGGGTTTGACGAGGGCTGGGAGGGAAGGGTGTCTGAGGAGCCCGTGAGAAGAGCATGGTGCGGCCGTCACCTCTGATCTGTTGCGGAACCAGCCCACTTCGGTGCTCAGCAAAGCTCTCTTGGGTCAAAACGGCAACGGAGCTCATGGTTGATCTGGCGCCTACACGCAGTCCGGTGAGCCACTGGAGCGGGGGGAATGGGCCAGAGAGAAGGAAGTCAGCCACCTGCGAGACTGGTGAGCTGTGAGCTTCAAACAAGGGCTCGATGCGCCTCGCGATGGCTAATGTACGGTGACACTCAAACTTTCACCCAGTGAAGAAGAATGCAAGTAAAGGAGGGTCCCCGGACAGCTGTCCCCTCAAAAGCTGCCCTGGAACTGGGGAGATGGGGGCTCTGGCGGCGAGGACCAGTACCAGGATTCCCGGGCAAGCACCATCTGCACGCCACCCAGGGACCCACTGGAACCCTCCACGTCTGACCTGGCCATACAGATCCACGTCTGCACACCTCCCTAGCTCTGTTACTTCTGATGCTCACGAAACCTCGCACCTGACGGCTAATGGCACAGCACACGGCCGTGAACTGGGCAGCCCCCTACTGCTCACAGTGACTGGGGAGGTGGGACAGCCTTCTGGTGCTGGTGGAGCCAAGCAGTAGCAGGAAGCAGCAGGGACTGCCCAGGGGAGGGCCCTAAGTGCCTCTGACACACGCTGATTGGTCAGTCTCCAGTCTCCTGTCACCCAGGTGTGGGAGGTGGAACCTGGCAGGCCACAGAGTTGCTCAGGGCAGGAACCAGACACCCCCGAGAGGCCTAGCACCCGTGCAGGTCCTCTGCGAAACTCCTGCCCTCGAAGCCACAGCCCCTTCGTTTGGAAAATGGGGCTCATTTCACACCGAGGCGGGGGTGTCAGCTCCCTGCCCAAGTCCAGGCAAGCTCTGGGCTGCTACAGGGAGCAAAAACCCCTTGCCACACGATCACGTGCGGAGTGGCTCGCACCGCCTTGGAAAGAAGGATAAGGGGGCCGAGTAAATGAATCAGAAGAGTGAACTTTGGCCTCTTTTTTTTTTTACAACTTAGTAGGACCTCTCTAAATTTAAGAAAATTAAGCTGTACATTAAAGATGCAAAATCCAAATTCAGATGATCCTGAGCAAACATTGTTCGCATTTAAGAAAAGGGTAAAAATAGATGGAAGCAGATGACACGTCTGAAGGGCACATGTGCACACGCCACTCGTGCTGGGAGCTGCGGAGATAGTGGTTCTCTCTAAGGAGTGAGCAGAAACTTCAGGACGAAGCGCGACGGGAGAAAGCACACGCACAGCGGGGGGCGGGGAGCTCCAGACAGGACGTCAGACTTACCAGCAAAGCGGTCGTCAGCCAGGAGTCCGTCCGAGGCCGCCGGGGTCAGCCCGCCAGCTCCTGCTGGGGCGGGGCGGGGAGGCAGAGGGAACAAGGACCGGAGAAGTTACTCATCTGCACCCTACAACCCAGATCCTTCTGCCTCCCAACTAGAAAAGGTCAGAACTTTACTTAAACTTTACTGACACTTAAGCAATCTTCTTGGGGAAAAATGGAGGCTCCGGTCCTAGGCTATTAGCTTTAAAGGAACGCGTCCGAGTAGAACCTGAACCATCTAGAACTTTGACGAGGCAACTTTTCCAGGAACCTGACGGGGTGCTCCCGTAAGGACCAAAACTTTTCAATGGAACCACGTTGAAGTAAAATCCTCACAGACTTGACGGCTCGCTAGCCTGCACGGCGAAGCGCTTTCCTCGTTCTCCTCTTAACCTGACTGCCAAGCCGGAGAAAAGAGGTTCTGTGACATCGAGTGTGGACCTTGGGGGTCCCTTCTAACCAGGTCACAAGACAGCAGCGGTGGCAGGAACCTTCCACGGCAGCCAGGGGAGACCAAGAACTGCTCTGTGAAATAAGAGGGTGTGGGCCACCTTGCCTTGGGGGACTTCGGGATAGGGAGGCTGCCAGGTAGGTTACCTGCCGCTTTGCACGCAAGGTGTGATAGATAAGCTAGGCGTGGGCCCAGAGTGGGAGAACGGACAACAGTAACAGAACACCCGACCGACGGACTGGAGAGTAACACCCCCAGGTTCTCGCCCACAGTACCCATGGAGCAGGAGCTAGGGAGACAGTCCAGGGCACCTGGAGGTCTAGCAGAAGACGCCAGGTTTAAAAGCATCTTACTGTCCCAGCCGGGCTGGGGACCGCTGGTGCTTCAGGATCTTAGAAAACCTCTAAACGCAGGGCTTGAGTTCCGTGGTAAAAGCACTAGGACGCCCAGGCCACAGCAAACCGGCCCCCACAACTACCCGTTTCGGAATCGTCTCCAACAAACTCTAACATAAGCGTTTTAACGATCAAGGCGAGGATAACACCTTGCCATGGAATCGGGGTATCAGAGGAACACATCCATGCAGGGGGCTGACAGGACTAAAAGGTGACAGCTGCCCGAGATCCCCAGGGTCTGGCCTGCCCCACTCAGCCAGGCTAGAAGCAGGGCGGGACGCTCCAGGTCCAAACACTGACAGGGAAGCCAGGCCCAGGCCTCCAGTGGACCCTACTGGGGAGGCCCACGACCTTCCACCCAAACAGCCTCCAACTTCAGGGTGTCCCAGGCATCAATGTCACCTCTTAAAATCCATGGACATCTACCCCTTAACAAGCCACATTCGCCCCACGACCACGACTGCGCCCATAGCCTCTCCTCTGTGCCGCCACTGACCAGTCCTGTTTTCCTGGACAGCCCTGTCTTTAATGCCCGGTGACTGGCACACCGCAGCCTGTGTACAGAACTGCCCACGTCTGCTCCAGCCATGGATCTGTGACAAGCCAATCCCCACCAGCACTTGGTGTCACGTGCAGGTGGGACGATTCCTGCAGGCTTCCTGACACTGCTCACACACGTTTCAGAAGTCCTGGCCAGCTAGGCCTGCCACTGAACCCTCGGTGTGACTGGCTCAAGCAAGAGGCACCACCACAGCCAAAGCTCACGCGAGGGCGAGCCTGTCAGATCCTCTGGCGCCCCATGTAAGCACAGCCCCTGGGCGGGTGAAGAGGGACAGAGGGACCTCCAGAAAGCTGCCGACTGGTCTGACAGGGTACACTGGGTCTCCAGTCTCCACATTTCAAATGGCAGTTGAATCTGAAATGTCACAGCTGAATGGATTAAACGGAGCAATAGACGTAGCACCTAAGGTTCCGCTATCGTCACGTAAGACTGTTTTTCTTATAAACGTCTCAAAACCCCATCTCCAAAGAATCCATTTCAAACGTGCCTCTGATGACCTGCGTGCAAATGCAGACCTCAGCCTCACCTGAGGCTTGGGTCGGGTCTGACGCTAGCACCCACCCCTACCCACTGGCTCTAGCTCTCCCTTCTCAGAGAGCACCCAGCAGACGGACTCCTGCTCCCCGGAGACCTCACCACAGTGAGCTGGGCTGGGCAGGCTCTGCACCCAGCTCCTTCCTTGCTGTCTGCAGTTCCCAGGAGGCCTCAGACAGGCCCCAGGCTCCGGGCTCTACAGAGGCCAAACGTCTGTGATCAGCCCCTCCCTGGATCTAGGAAGGCTGCTCAGACCGGGATGGAAAGGGACCTGCAGTCTGTGCACAACGAGGGACAGGGATTCCAAGGGAGCCCGCGCCCCACCTCTGTCCTCCTCTGTGCAGCCGTCACGCTGTGCCCAAACCTACAACTTCTCTCCGCCGTCGGGCCACAGAGAACACGTCTGCTTGCTCCCACCGGACCCCTTCAGGTACCCGCAGCCTCCTACTTCTCCAGTTATTCCCAAGACGGCACGTCCCTGCGTCGTTTTCATTGCTCTCAACTCCTTCCCTGCACAACGAGCCACGTCTCAAGTGCGCACAGCGAACAGAGCTGGAAGAGCGTCCACAAAAGCCAGGTTCTCCTCTCCCACCCCGGGGCGCTGTCAGGCAGCGGGGACGCCCCACGTGGGAGAGGTGGCGTCCCCACCTGTGTGGGTCACAGGGAACAGTCTGGAGCCAGGGGCTGCACTCCTCTGCTGCCCAACGCGCTGAGATGAGCCCTGTGACCCTCTGCCAACCTGAACCTAAAAGGAAAGCCTCTGCCACGGCAGGGCCCGCGAACGGCGTCGGAGAGACTGTCGTCGCCTCTGCCCCAGGAGACCCACCCTCGACGCCCGGCCCGGCTCGGCCCTCCCCGCGGCCGGCCCGCACCTGCTCCCACGGCGCGGCCACCGCGCGCGGGAACCTCCTCTCCGGGCGCCCCTCGGGCCGCAGCCCAGACCCGGCCGGGACGCGGGAGCCGCCGGGGCCGAGGCTCTCCGGGCCCAGGCCTCAGCAGGCCGAGCGGAGCCCGAGCGTCCGGTCCCGCCGGGGCCTCCGCAGATGCCACCTCAGCAGGCCCGCCCCGGGCCTCCCCGCGGGGGCGGGGCGGGGGCGGGGCGGGGCGCTTAAAGGGCCCGCGGCCCCCCCCCGCCTCCCCCCTCCGTCCACACTCCCCTCCGTCCACACTCGGTGTTTCTCCGAAAAGGCACTTTCGCCCGCGACCCTGGGCGCATCCAGGTCCTGCTCCCTGGGGGGAGGGGGGCGGCAGGTGGAGGTGCGGCGCGTCCAGCCCCCTCCCTGCCCCCCGCCGTCCCGGGCCCCCCTGTGGGACAGACACAGGGACAGACGCCGGGACAGACGCCGGGACACCCCCGCTGCGGTCGGGGAGGGGACCCTGGGGGGGAGCGGGGAGGGCCCCGCCGGGCCGCCCACGTCACCGCCCCGGCCCAGGCCGGCCATACCCCCCCCCGCGCGCCGGGCCCCGCTGTCGTGTGTGTCGTGTCGTGTGTGTCGTGTCGCCGTGGCCGTGGCGGCGGGGCCGGCGCGGGAGGGGAGGAGAGGGGAGGGCCGGCCGGCGGGGCCCGGAAACTTTCTCGCGCTGCCCCCGCCGGCGCCGCCACGCGCAGGGCTGACACGTCGCCGGCCCCCACGAGCCCCCACGCCGGCCCGGGGGCGGGGGCGGCGGGCCCGGCGGGGAAGGGATCCCGCGGCGGGCCGGGGGGCTGTGGGGGGTGGAGGGAGGACGACCCCGGCCCCTCCCCCTGTCCGCACTCCACGTCCACGTCGGCAGACCCGCCCGGCGCCCCGGCCCCGCCCCCGGCCCCAACTTCTCCGCGGGGCGCCCCGCCCCGCCGGGCCCCGCACCCCCCGCCGGCCCGGGGCTCACTCACCCCTCCCCGCCCCGCCGCCGGCCGCGGGAGCAGCCGCCCGTCTCTCCGTCCGAGGCCCCGGCGCCCGCTCCGTCCGAGGCCGGGGCCCGGGCCCCCGTGGCTTTATAGGGCGGCGGCTCCAATCCCGCCGGGACACGTCAGGCGCGGCGCCCCGCCCGCCCCGGGGGCGGGACCGCCCCGCCCCTGCGCCCGGGCCCCGCCCGCCCGCGCACCGGTCTGGTCCCGGCTCGGCGGGGCCGCCTGCCCGGAAAGCGGCCCGGAAGGCGTCGGGGCCCATGGGGGCCGCTCGCGGGGTCTGCACCGCCCCCGCCCCCGAAAGGAGCAGGAAGCGCGGAGGGCCGCCCAGCGGGGACCTGCCCTTCCTCGACCGGCCCGGCCCCGGGGACCTGCCGCACGAGTGGGCGCACCCGCTCCACCGGTCGGCCCCGGTGCCCTCGCCTCGGTCCACGCGCGGCCGTTCCTTCGCGACGGCGCAGGGCTCGCCCGCTTTAAGGAGCGGCTGAGAGTGGGTGCGTCCGCCACGCGCCCGGGCCTAGGCGCCCAGGGTCAGCAGAACAGAAGCAAACCTTCAAGGGACTTCTGCGGGGGGGGGGGGGGGGGGGGCAGGGCTGCATCCACCCGGCTGTAAGAGTGACCTCCCGTTCAGGGCTCCCAGAAGCATCTGCCAATATGGGTTTGCACCTGTGACGGGGTGGCACAGCAGCAGAACCCTGCAGAGGGTGGGGCCCCAGGGACACCTGAGGCCTGGAGCACCCACAAAGGGTGACAGGCAGGGCGTATGGCCAGGTCAGGCAATGGAGGCTAGGTCAGACATGCCCAGGGCCCGGCCACCGCGGCCTACTGTCACCACACGCAGCTGCCTGGGATGAGGGGAGGCGGTGGGGGCTCTGGGCAGAGGGCAGGGCCGGATGTAGGGAACTGCTGTCCAAGTCTCCGGAGGGCGAGGTGGGCGGAGACGCTCCTGCAGGTTTCCCCTGAAGATAACCATGGCTTTCCATTAAGGTTGGCAATGGCAGGTGGATAAGTGGCCGGATTTGGAAGGGAGCACCAAGGGGTCCCTTCTGAGATGGACACAGGCCTGATGGAACGCCATGGCCCTCACGACAGCACTGTGGAAGAGAAACCGTAGGAGACAGAAAAGTCGGCTCCTGGGAGCCGGGGGGAGCCATCGTCAAGGCAGTGCCCAGGTCCCTAGGTGGGCGCCCTGGATCTGGGAGGGCCTGGCTAAGCACCACAGAGCTCCTCTGCGCCCCTTCCCGGGTTCCCACGGCTGCTGGCACGTGGACCGGCAACTCGGACAGTGCGTTTCGCTGCTGGTTCCTTTGGGGGGTGAGGGGGATGACAACGGGGAGGAGGGAGGCACCCAGGAACAGTTGGCAGGCCTGCTGTCCGAGAACTGCCAACGAAGGCGGGAAGCTGGCGCAGGCAGGGGCTCGCACGGTACCTGAGGCACAGGAGGCCTCAAAGCAATTGGTTTAAAAACGTACCCGAGGAAAGAAAGAAGATTGCACGTTAAATCTGGGCGGCGAATGACGCTGACAACGACGGCCCACTTTCCTTCCCAGCACACTTCAGTGCAGCCAGGTCTGTGGAGGCAAACTCTGAGACCTCCGGGTCCAGCAAAACCGCACGAGTTGCTGTGCGAACCGCTGCGACAGCCTCAAAAGGCGAGCATCAGTCTGAGACCCTTTGGGTTGGCTCAGGCAAAAGTTTAGAACAGACCCGCCTCCCACATAAAGCCACGGTCCCCAAAAGGACTAACCCTCAACGGAAGGCAGCTGCTAGGAAAAAAAAGAAAACTCCACCGGCACAGAGAGACTGTGGAGGGGAAGCGCCTCCCGCGTGCTGGCCGCCATGCAGTAGCAGTCAGGCAAGGTTAGGGCTCCAGTTCCTACGCCCCCACGTGTCCACGTGGCCAAGATTCCCTAGCTTTAACACAGAAATGAATCAAACAAAGCAATTCCACTCAGAAGGGAGTAAACCTCAAACGAGGCTGCAAAGGACATCCACAGATCTACCCACACTGCAGAGAGGCTGAAAGTCCAAAATTCAAAAATAAGACTGAACTTCAAATGACATATCAGAGACTCCAAAAAAATAAAAAATTAGAGACATAGGACATAAAAGCAGCATTAAAAAGAATCAAGAGATGGAACAAATGACAGCAGCACAGATAAGAGGGTGAGGAAGTTCAACATAAGTCTAATAGAGGTTCCAAAAGAAGGAAATAGAAAGAACAGGGAAAAAATACTGAAGAAAATTCAGGAATGAAAAGAGACAATATTTCCCTCCCATCCCAAACACAGAACAGGTGGCTAAGCAGCAAAATTTAAACAAATCCAAATCCACACCAAACACACTATAGTGAAACCTGAAAATGCTAAGGACGAGCCCTTAAAAGCAGCTGGAGAAAACGGGCAGGTTACCTGTAGAGAAGGCCCAGAGAGGAGAGCAGACAACTGAACTGCCAGCACCCAAACCTACAGAGGACAATGATATAACACCCGTAAATTGTGCTGAATGAAGTAACTATCACCTTGGAATTCTTTACCTTGTTTAAGAATGGGAGTAAAGTAGACACTTTCAAACAAAAGTAAAGCAATTACTATTGATGAATAACTACCGAAATATCTATTAAAGGATATATTTCAGCAAGAAGAAAATGAAAGTCAGAGACTTTGAAAGACGAATATTAAGAAGCCATGAAGCTAGACAGAGTGAAAAAAGCATTGATCGTATGCTAACAATAAAATCTGGAGAAAGTTAAAATATAAGATAGAATTAAGATTCTAGGTAGCACAGAGACACACTTCAGATGAAAAGACACACAGACTAAAAGGAAGGAAATAGAAAAAGATACTGCCTCGATGGACCTAGAGGGTATTGCGCTGAATGAAATGGGTCGGACAGAAAGAAAGATATCAAATGACGTCACATACGTGCGGAATCTAAAGAACAACAACACAGGCAGAAACAAACCCAGACACAGAGAATACTTGAGGGCTACTAGGTGGGAGGGGGATTGGGAAGACGGCAAACAAGGCAAAGGGATAAGAGGTATGAATGGACAGCTGCAGAACAGACACAGAGATGGAGAGTGCAGAGTGGGGAAGATGGTTAATGATGTAATAAATCTTTAAGGGGATAAGGGGGACTGATCGCTTTGCGAGTTATGTGGATCTCTGATCACTATGCTAAACAACAAACTGATATATTGTATGCCAACTATAACTAAATGAGTTTCAAAAAACTCATTGAATTGTACAATGTAAATACTAGCAACTAAGTGTCTATTGTATTTCAATAAAGCTGCGAAAAAGATTATACAGCAATAAAATATAAGGTGGGAGGGGGAAACTGAAGCTGCAGTATATTGGGGAGAGGTTAAAAATATTAATTTTAGCCCTTGTTAAATGAATGATAAAAATTTAAGGATAATCTAGTAAAAAAACAAAGTTGTTAACTTTCAAACCAAAACCCAAAATCTTCCAAATGGAATTTACTGGCGATGTTCTATCTTAGATTAGGTGTTAGGTTCAGAGGTACTCACTACTGTATACGTTATTACTTACCGATTACATTTTTTATTACTAATTATTAAACGAGAAGGAAACAAAATAGGCAACAATAGAAGTAAAGAGAAGCAACTTAAAAGCCAATTTAAAACACAAGGATGATGGACCAATGAATCATTTTAAGTCTTAATACACTAAACTGGCCCGTTACAAAATCCAGTTATCAGCTATTTAAGAGTCCAAAACTAAGAAGACACAGAGGTTGAAAGTAAAGGGATGGAAGAAACACTCCAGGCAAGTCCTACCCAAAGAAACATGCGCCAACTATATGATCGTGAGATAAAACAGACAGTAGGATAAGAAGTATTATTAAGGAAAAGGTCAAGAATGAGAAATTCAGTCAACTCTGATGAATTTTTGAACACAGATACAAAAATACATAAAGTAAAAACCAAACGTTACTAGAAACTGATATATACAAGATTACAGGGGCAGACTGACTTGAATCTTGGTAACAGATTATGGAGCTTAAAAATGTACAGAAAATTAAAACAGTATAGTTAATAAACCTACTTTATTGGATTTGTGTAATCTGTCGCCTGAAGATGAGAAATGGCATGTTATTTTCAAATGGAACTTTTATAAAAATTGGCAAGGAACTGAGGCAACAACAACAACAAAAACAAAACCCCAACAAATGGCAAAGCATGTAACATTCTGTGACCACAACTAGTCAACTTAAATTTTTAAGCCTGGAAATTATTAAACTTGCTCCTAAATAGGTCATGGGTTAAAGAAGAAATCTGAAAATATTTACAATAAAGCAGTTATATAACCACACTTGTAGAATGAAGTACAAATGGTACTTGGAGACAAGTTTATAACCTTAAGCCATCATATTATAGTGAAAAAAAAAGTAAAAATTGGCTAATCATCCTCTCCTAATGTAGAAAAATAGAATATAAAAAAAGATAAGAAATGTAAGAAATTAATAAAGTAAAAGACATACCACAGAACAAACTCAACCTACAGCTGAGTCTTTAAAAAGACTTAGATCTCTGGCAAAAAATGATCAATGAAGAAAAAAGGAGAACAAGTATAAATAGGCAACATTAAGAATTCAAAGGGAGTCAAAAACTACAGCTACAATAGATTGAAAAATTACACAAGAATTCTATTGAGAAAAGTTTGCATTAGCAAAAACTTGAAAACAGATGAAATAGGCAATTTTTAGAAATATAAGTTACCCAAAATGAATGAGTCTGTCTAGAAACATAAACTTTAAGTAACCATCTCTGTCCAATCTTCGAAGAAACCAATAAAAAATTACAAAGCAGCACTGTAAGACCACCCTGAGGGGTGACCAACCGGTGGATGCGCCCACCTCGCTGAGAGGGCCCGGAAACTAACACTTCCCAGGCCAGCATCACAGGCAAGAACGTGTGGACTTCATTTAGGTACCCGAAAGCAAAAGCCTCACATAATCTAAACCTAGCCAACGGACCCAGAAACACAAGCACAAACACGTCATGCTCAAGTCACGTGTATTCCATTAATACAAGGGGGTATGCCACGAGGAAAGGAAAGTAATTCGCCACAATATAAGCACTGGGGCAAGAATGATTTGATCATCCCAAACATTAAAGAAAAAAAGAGGGATCCGACAGAATTTACCCATTCCTGATAAAAACTAGGACCGGAAGACACGCCCTCCACTGGCGCCCACCAGAAGCCCTCAGTAGCCGGGGTCACGAGGAAGACAGCCTGTGCCAGTGACGGAGTGTTACCTGCTCGAGCCTACACTGCAGATTCTGGCCAGGGTAGTAAGGAAATTTGAAAAAGCAACGTACGAGAGGCTTGGAACCCAAGCAAAACTGCCAAGGTTCAGACAACTGTCCCAACACGAGGTCCGGAGAATCGGCAAACGCACCACTAGAACTAACTGAAACGCCAACGGAACCAGCACACAAAATTGTTCCCAACACCGGCAACGAACTATTAGAAATAAGCCGAGTAAGAAAATACGATTTACAGAGCGTATTTCAAAATCTCTGAAAAAACCTAACTGGAGAAATGCCACGTTCGACTACGCAGGAAGACGTAGTCACAAAGGTTACGGTTCTCCCGTAATTAGAATTCCGAAGCAAACGCGACTTAAATCCCAAAGAGGTGCGGGGTGTGTGTGTGTGTAAAAATACTTTCATCCACACTTTAACAGTGCATCAGACAATACGCATATACACAAATTCTAGAACATCTACACATACAATTACGTTCACACAACTTTTCTACAGGACCAGGGGCCGTCAACAGCTGCAAGATAGATTCTGAGAAGGCTGAGGAGAAGGCAGCAGAGACCTGCCCCGATACCAAGGTTTCACAGGGACCCGCACAGAGAACCACGGACAGAGGAGGGCCCCTGACACAAACATAGCAGACAGACGTCGTTGTCCTCGGCGGTGGCCTGGGGGACAGACGGCACAATCGAAAGCTGAGAGAAACCCTGGGTCCTTACCTCACGCCAGCCCCAGGGCCTCGTGAAGCTTAAGATGCCAGCGCCGAGAACAGCGCCACTTCCCGACAGAAGCCTGCGGGAGAGGCCTGGCCACTCGCGTCCCGGGATGCGCGTCGCAGCCTCGCAGCACACCTGTGGGCAGGCGAACGTGGGCAGAGAAACCGAGGCGTGTCACTCACGCCGCTGATCCTCTCTGCTGACGGATCCCGCTGCGGCAGGGCTCGGGCCCGTGGGAGCTGGTGCTAGGGGCGTCCGGCGCCCCCCCCACAGAGTGCGTGGTCGGCTCAGGGCGAAGAAGGGCTCGCTTCACCCCCTGGACGGCCGAAATTCACTAGCTAACTCCCGTCGTGACTAAGCTGCTGAGACGCGGCTGTCACTTCACGTCAACCCAGGCCGCCCGCTCTCCCCGAGCACACCGGAACCCGGAGCCGGTCTCCGACTCGGAGATGACGCCGCTGACCGCGTGCACACTTCATCAGCAGCTCTGCTCCCGCAAAACGGGGCAGCCCCGAGCCAGGGGGGCGGCGGCCGGCTGCCGTTCCCGCGTCCGTTCCCGCCGCTTCGCGCGCTGCACTGCTGCTGGAAGCCCCGGGAAGGGCCGCTTAGCACTCCCTTCACAGCCGTACCTCTCAGCAGGCTCCCTATTTCTCGGTCGTCTGCGACTGAGAGGCTTCACCTGAGCGTCGGCTGGGTCCCGTCGGCATCCCGAGCGAGGCGAGGCGGGGCGAGGAGCGCCAGACCCGCGGTCAGGACCCGAGGCCCGCACTCCCGCGCACACGCCATCGGGTCTCCTCGGCGGCCTGTCTAAGCTCTCCGCGTCGACGTTTCCCACTGCAAACTCTCGGGGCCTTTGTAAATGTTAAAAAGATCAAGGGAGAGAGCCCGCTCTATGTTACCTCCCTGTTTGGGGATATCAGCCTTCAGCTCCACCGAATAAAAACACTCAATGCAGTGCTCTACCGCACTCATTCTGCGGATACCGAAATAAGCGGCGAATGACTTCCTGCAGGAGAGCAAAGAATATTCATCCAGAGCCCAGTTCAAGAACACGAGCCAGATAGATGCACTTGATAAGAGTTTTTAACAGCAGAGGGGACAAACAGGAGGTTCGGAAAGTAAGTTAATGAATTTCCGTAAAAGAAGTGAAAGACTATTCCCCAGAGCCATGCTGGCCAGTGTGCACTGTCAACACGTGTCTACCGACACTCGAGGTGTGGCCAGTTCACACTGATAATGCTTTAAGCAGAAAAACACACACTGGATTTTGAAGACCAAAAAAAGTAAAACATGAATATTGATTACATGTTCAAATAATATTTTGGATTGGGCTAAACAAAATGTTAAACTTAATTTCATGTTTCTTTTTACATTCCAAGGTGAGCGTTAGGACACTTTATGTGTGTAACTCGTACCTGAACAGCAGCAGTGCTAGAGTTGGTTTCTTAAAAGCATAAATGTAATCTGACAAAAAGTTTTTCGTAATAAACTTTATATAGCAGTCTTAGAGAAAAAACCCAAATCATTTATTATAAATCTCTTGTTTACAATGAATAAATTTAGATTAGGGGAAAAAATACAAAATGGGTACTTGTCTCAGTCACGGAAACAGCTCCCATACCAAAAAACCCATGGAGGAATGTGTGGCGTGAGGTCGTCTCAAAGGCTGCTGGGAAAGAAGTGACCGTGTTTAGTTTCCAGCATTTCTTCCAAGGACTCCGACCATCCATTAAAAAGGGGGGGTGGAGGCAAAAAATACAAACATCTCTCACAGAATTGCAACAAGTATTTAATTTGTACAAAAGGAAACTCGAGTCGAAGGCAGCAGGACAGTCCACGCTTTACCTCTCAGTTTGGCAAAAACAAGTTTGACGACTGTCAGAAACGGTGTGGGAAAGCGTGTGGCTGGGGAGTAACTACTGATACGATCTCGGAGGAAAGGAGTTTGATTTCAGACTGTAATTTAAACACAAATATCCTCTGACCCAGCGAGTCCTCCTGCTAAGGATCCCCACCCGTGTACTCGTCTACGTATCCAGAGGGAGCGGTACTGAGCCAGGGCTGGGTGTCTGTGCTGTCTCTGACCCGCAGAGAACTGGGCAAACCGACGGCGGCGGAGCGCACAGTCCCATAAGCGGCCTCTACAGATGACCTGCTGAATGACCCAGCCTTCACTGGCCCGGAGAAGGACGAGCTGCGGCCGCTCTCCACGACCGACGCTCCCCTCCGGGCCCGGACTCCAGCTCCTCGCACCATGGCCGCCGGCTCCCCCAGCTGCTTATCCCGGCTTCACGGCCAGGGTAAGCAAGCGCACAGCTTAAAATGAAAAACAGGCGCAGAGAAATGTTTCAGGGGACGTTGAGTGTGGCACAATGAAAGTCTCAACAAGGGCCGGCTGTTCTGAAAATCAAGTCGGTCGGGTAGAAAAGAACGCTTGCGAGCCCGAGGCATCCTACACTCCAACCGCTTTCTCAGTGTCTCCAGGCCCCGATCCACTGGGGAGACTTGCAGCTCAGTGTCCCAGACAACTCCCGCAAGTGTGGGACAGGCCAGAAGAGATGACGCAGGGATTCCGTCAGCAGACCCTCGCATCCCGCCTCCGAGCCCGGTACGGAACGACCGGTGAACGCACGCACGCACACCCGTCCTCCGACCACACACCCAGCGCCGGTGCCAACGACTGAGAAAGGGCAGCTCTGCACCCCACTGCCGCGCACCCGGCCGTGTCAGAGGCGCGCGGCATGTGCGGCGTCTCTGGAAGGACACTCCAGCCCCCGAGAACGGGAGAGGGCGCGGAGCCGGGGCCGAGGACGCTCCAGCCCCTGGGGAAAGGCAGCGACTGCCGCACTGTGCACACCTGAAACTAAGGTGACCCGTGTGCCACTGCACCGACAACGAAAGAGGCCATTTGCAAGGAGGGCGATGGCACCGTGAAGCTGTGTACCGGGAGGCTGGGCGGCCAGCACGTCAGACGTACGGCTTGCTTTCGGTACCCAAAGCAGCGTTTCCACGGGGACGGGAACGACGGGCAGACCTGCGCGGAGTCCACCGGCCCGCGAGACGGCCCCAGCAAGGGCAGGAAGGCCCCGGCGCCCGTCCTTGCGTCAGCCCAGGCACCTCCCTCTGGAGAGGAGGACGCCGGGCCGCGCGGCATCGGCCGCTCCATGGCCGCGGAAGGCAAGCGACTCGCGCGGGCCCGCGGCCTTTTCTGTTTAACGAAATCACGCACCAGTGAGAAGTCTGAGCAGACTGACTTTTCGTTGTCGATTTTTTGAGGGGCTGCTGGTCATGGAAAGCGTGAGGCTTCACACGAACCCCGGGAACCCGAGGACGGCAGACACCGGGGAGCTCCAGGACCTGGAGACGTGCGGCGGGCCGCCCGCACAGCTGGGGGCCTCGGGCAGCGGGGGACCGCGGGCCACGGTGCATCGCAGCGTGCAGGAAAAGGTCCCTGAGAGTGAGCGCCCCGGCCTGGGAGGACAGGGCCGGCCCTTCCCACCGGCCACTGACGTGCTGCCTGCTGGGTGGCCATCTGCTTAGGTGACTTCTCAGGGTCTCCGTCTCTTAGAATTTCTTGTTTCGTTAAGGAAACCAGCCACGCTTCCTAGTGAAGGCACTTCCGCATGACCCTGGGGTCACTCATGTCTCCAAAGGCCATGGGGACACATTTCAGACCAGCCCCTGTACACAGATGCCTCACCAGGGCTCGGGGCCACGGCAAGCCCCCACCTCTCTGTAACGGGGCTTCCGGAAAGCGAAGGCCGGCACGGCCAGGATGCGGGTGGACTCGCTACTCCATCCGACAAGCGAAAGCACGCCCACTCCTCCGACTGTAACCCCCATTAAACTGTAGGGAACAAAATCACCCCGTCTGGCCCGGGCAACACCTCGCACTGGAAGGTGTCCTTCTTCCTACACTTTACGGAGAAAAGCGCCGTGCGCTGGAATGGCCGTAGGCCCCGTTTGCAGAGCCCTCTGCCGTGGATGCAAAGCTAACTGGAGCCACGGGGGGCAACACCGCGTTGGACCTGGGCCTGCAGCACCCTCTACACTGGAGCCCCGAACATCAGAAAACTCAGGTCCGCACTGCGTCCCCGGAGCCTCCAATGCGGTCACACACACTGTGTGCTGCCGGTCTGGTGACACTGGGCACGTCACAGCTCTTGGCCTGTTTCCTCATTGTCAGAAGAGGACCTGGGACTCCATTATCTCCCCAGGACTATCTTTCTGAGTCTACTCTAGGGGATAAACCTTATTTTTGGATTTAAAGACTCTGCGGGAGCCCTTAGTGACACAGCAGTGCCCCAAAGAACCAACCCGACATTGAGGCGCCCGAGGATGAGCACAGCGAGCAGACCCGAGCGGAGCCACTGCAGCCGATCCTGAGTCAGGCAGCGACACGCTGGCCTCAGAGCAGGCTGCGAGCAGTGATGCAGCCGTCGCACCTGCCGCTGCGCCTGCTGAGAGCCCGCAGGCAAGAACACCCTGCCCGAGGGGATGGCAGGGGACAGCAGGGTCCAGAGCCGCAGAGGCAGCTCCGCGCGGACACGAAGCACGGCCGGGGGACTGCGGCTGCTCTGCGGCACGGCCTGCAGACAGGGAACAGGGGACAGACGCCGGCCGGGTCCCGCCCAGGGCAGCCGCCACATGCAGGCTCTCAGAGTCAGACGCTCAAAGGCGCGGCGTCTGGGACGTGAACACGAAGGGAGGAGAAAGGAAGGGGGCGGGAGGGGAGTCCAGCTCTTCCGAGTGCGCCTGGACCCACAGCTTTGCTTTGGGGCCGCACAGATCAGAGAGGAACAGCCTTGAAAAATCAATGCGTCCCGCTCTTCACCCTGGGGCTGGCTGTGTGGGCGAGTTCAGGTGTTGACCATTCACTGAGCCACATACACTCAGGACAAGCACAGTTCTCTGTTTATCATCCCTCAGTACAGCTTCCTAAAAAAGTCTAAACGACTCTAACAATGTCACATTGGCAGCTGGAGAAGAATGTAACTTTAAAACAACAGTCTGACGACATATTCCAAGGGGGATACAGCCTAGTACTATGACTGCTGTCCTTCTAAAAATACGTTGTGGGATAAGGTCATGAAGTTAATACCCTTAAAAACCGAGATTTGCAGCATAAGCAAAAGGCACACGTTTTAGTGAAAATCACGTAAATTTATATCTGAATTGGGAATGTCTGCCCTCACGACTGTCCCTTAGCCCTGTCTGTCCTGGGAAGCAACAAGGCAGCAGTGAGCACCTCTAGAACACACACTGCGGCATCCAAACACGCATCCCCACTGGCCCGAAGCAGGACGAGTCCAGGTGTGGAACAGAAGAACATGGACACGCTGGGACACCTTGCTGCGGCAGAAAGCGAGGCAGTCACAGACTAACAGGGTCACATCCAAAGCAGCAGCCAACGTGGGAGAACAATACAAACATGAAAGAAAATAACTTAATGACATCCACATCCACAGGTTTGGACTACGAGGGGGAAAAGCCACAAAAATGCACTGTCACCATGGAAGCTGCTAGTTCCAACTCATCTGAACCCCAGTAAAGAAAAACGTTTCCCCTTTCTCTCCAGCAGGAATTGTATTTCAGGGTCATCAGCCTTGATTGGGGAAGCCCCCTGACACACAGACCTTGGAGACGCTGCGGGATGGGGTCCAGAACCCTGCCATAGAGCAAGTATCGTGACAAAGCCGGTCGTCACCTTCTGGCTGGTGGAGGGGCTTGCCTTCTTGGTAAAAAAAAAAAAAACGTACCCCGTGAAGCACAATAAAGAGAAGCACAGTAAAACAAGGTACGCCTGTGTAAGAGTGCCAGTAATAAATGTAGAAATGGAACCAGAAAATCTTCATTTTGCAATTGCCAACTGTAGGCTATATCATGGCCCCCAGAGACATCCCAGTCCCCGGTCTTGACCTGTGCCTATTACAAACTAAGGTAGGAATACTCATGGAAAGAGTAGCTTGGACTGTACAGGTGGGATCTAAATGTAATCAGTGTCCTGAAGATGGAGGAAGCGGTCACAAGGAATGCAGGTGACTTCAAGAAGCTGGAAAAGGCAAAGTATGGATTCTCTCCCTAGAGCCTCCAGATGGCCCTGACACCTCGACTTCACCCCAGTGAGACAGATTTCAGATCATCTGTTACAACACTAACAGGAAAATAATACACCAGTGAGACAGTGGGTACAAGCAACACGGCTGTTAAACCCATCAGGAGCTCTGCAAGGCAGAGAAGCAGCCTGCTGACACTGTGCCCACTCATCAGTCACGGAGGACAGCCAGACAGCGTGCCTCCGGGTGTAGTGCAGCAATGAAGCACACCGTGCGATCTATGACCTATTCTTGACACCTCCCCTACCTCCCACCCCACACCGGCAAAGAGAACACCTGAAACCCATTAAGCCTCCGGACCTAGCTACCAGTGTACAGAGGACACGAGGACCAGAGAAACATGCTGCACAGCACAACACAATCGACCAAATCCAGGGTGCAGCGAACTCCCCAGCACAAGTGGCCCTGTCGCTTTTACAGATCGATGGCATCTTCTTCAAAAAGGAGAATAAATTGTTATGGATTTTAAAAGAAACTTGAAGCACCAACCAAATGCAGTGTGGGGACCTCCTATGGGTTTTGATTCAGGCAGAACAAGTGTAAAAACATATTTTGTGACATTTGGAGAGAACTGAACACAGAACAGATAAACATTCGGTGATGTTAACATAGCTAATTTTCTGAGGTGTGATTTCTTTAAAGCCCTCATCTACTAAAGATACACGTTTAAGTATTTACAAGTGACATGAAATCTGAGATTTACTTTAAAAATACTCAAACTGAAAATAAAAATTATGGGGAGGGGGAGGGAGGCAGGGAAAGATAAAACAAATAGCAAATGTTGGCAACGGTTGAAGCCAGGTGATAGGTATATGAGATTTCAGTATTCTCTTCTATTTTAGGATACATTTGAAAATTTTCCTAATAAAAATGCTTAAAAAAGAAAACAAAGAATACTACTTTTCAAGATCTAAGGGATGCTGCCAAAGCAACACTCACGAGGATGAGTCAGACTCGCAAATTTCATGATAAAGAAGAATGAAGATAAATGACCTGAGCGTTCAAGATGGAAAGAGGAAAATCAAAGTACAGGGAACAAAAAGAACTGGTGTAATAGAAAATAAACAAAAAACAGGCTGGTCAATCGAAACCAAAATGTTTCTCTGAAAAAAGCAATTAGAGAGCAATTAACCCGTTCTAGTCCAGGGGTCCCCGACTCTGGGCTGCTGTACTGGACCACGGGCTGTTGGGGAACGGGGCCGCACAGCAGGAGGTGAGCGGCGGGCCAGCGAGCAAAGCGTCACAGCATGTGCAGCTGCTCCCCAGCTCCGGCGTCATGCCCTCAGCTCCGCCTCAGATCATCAGATGTTAGATTCTCATAGGAGCGCCGGTCCCTGGTGCCACAAAGGTTGGGGACCACTGCTCTAGTCCACAAAGAAAAGGAAAGAACACACACATAACACGAGCTCACAATAATACAATATTATGTTAACCTTTCCCAGTTTGCAGGAACAACAGTGGTACAAACTACAGTAATTATATCCCCGGTAGATCCCAAGGAAGCCAGAGCTTCTTTGCCCCATGGGGGCCCCACAAGTTATTTTTGTATCTCACTGGCATTAATTGGGTCCTGAGCCCATTAGGGGACCCATAACTGTAGTCAAGAGGCCAAGGGGATGGGACATGACTGTTGGTCACAGCCAAGCGGGGTCCACCCCTGCGGCTCGGCCATTTCGTCTAAAACGATGGCTCAGACATGGTGGGAAAGGGTAGCTCCAAGAGGAAAATCAGGGCACTGTCTGCCTCCCCCAAACAATGAGTGGGTGGGTGCTGCAGAGGAGAGAGACTATCAGTTTACAAACATGTAAAGTTTTACACAGAACACCAGCCTAAAAGATATGCACTAAAATTAGAGAATCAGACACGATGACTAAGTAGGGTCTGCTGTGGGGTGCAGGCAGGACTCAATAGTAGGAGTGTATGAGTCTCGCATTTCCAGCTCAAAGGAGGACAAATAAACACATACGCATGACTGATAAATGGCTATTAAAAAACGCCCAAAAGACTGATGAAATTCAGCATCCATTCCCTGCTTCTTATGGAATTTAACATCGGGAAGATGGAAATGATTGTAAAAATATTGCCCAGAATATGTCGTATTTAGTGAAAAGCTAAAAATTATCCCTTTGAAATAAGTAATAAAATGGCAAAGACGTCTATTGTCAAAGACTGTGAAACATGTACCCTAAGGAGACATAATTAAGCAAGGACACAAATGCCACTATTCTGCAGATGACCATCGATCTAGAAGACCCCTCTCTGTGATGAAAGGCTAGGAAAACCAAAGGAGAGTTCATTAAGTCCGCAAAATGCGCCTCCCTCCCCTCCTCCTGGCTCCTCCTCTTTCCCTCCCTCCACCCCCACAAGGGGCCCAAATCAGGCAGATGTCACCAAGGCTCAGCCCATGAGACTTACCACAAAGATTTCTGTCATCTACAGCCTCATGGAAAAGCCAAAAATTATCTGTGGCATGATGAACAATGGCCGCCCAAAGGTCTCTGTCAGATTTGGAATGAAAATGTTACCTTATTTTGGAAAAAAAAAACAGTCCTTCCAGATGTAATTACAGATCTCAAGGAGATTTTCCTGGGTAATCTGGGAGGGTCCCACATGCCAACACAAGTGACCTTATAAAAGGGTCGAAAAAACATAGCGTGGAGGAGAAAGCTATAGGAAGAGAGACAGAGGTTGGAGTGATGCGGCCACAAGCCAGGGACTTAGGGGTAGCCACAGAAGCTGGCAGAGGCCAAGAAAAGTCTCTCACCTAGAGCTCCGGAGGGTGGGTCGCCGCACCAGATTTCAGATTTCTAGCCTCCAGGACTGTGAGGGAATCAGCTCCTGCTGTTTTAGGCCACGGTACTTGTGATTTATTATGGCAGCCCTAGCAAACTAATGCAACATCCCAGTAGGACTTTTCACTGTGAAAAGGATTCCCAAATTCACCTAAAAATAAAACCAGCCTAGATCATTTGGCCAAAAAATAAAAAAAGGTTAGGACTAACCTACAATTAATAAAGCATACTGAAAAGCAGTAGTATTAGTACTTAGTAGTACTGGCAAAGGAAAAGAAAAACAGGACGAATGAAACAGATCCATGTGTACCTATGAGTTTATCATTTGATCCAATGTCATTTCAAATTCACGAGGAAGGATGGACCAAGTAATAAACAGAATTAGGTCAATTTGCTATCCATTTTGAAAAAAATATGAAGGTTTATCCCTACCTCATGCCATACTCCAAAACTGGTTTCAGCCAGATCAAAGGACAGAGTTCTAGATCAGAGATCTGGAGGCAGACAATTAATCCCTGAGGAGCTAGAACACTGAGGCAAACCTGTGACGTGGGCTGGGGGTGCAGCAAGAGCCTGCTCACCATACAGGCTGTAGACACCAACAAACAAGGAAGATACCAGCTCACCTGATCCTGTTAGAGCGTCAGAGTTTTCTATAGCAAAGACTATCTACCAATATAGCCGTTAGGATACAAATAGGTTTTTTTTGTTTGGAAAACATCAATAGGGCAAGACACAACACAGTTCAGAGAAAATTAACACAAACTGCACATAAACACGTGCATACATGTTCATCCGCACTCAGATCAACAAAAGTGATGCAGTTTTGAAATGGTGAGGAAAAATAGGCTCGTCAGCCAGAGGATGTATAAAATTAGAAGGCACTTGAAAACACATAATAATAGACACATACAATCCAAAGCAGCACTCACACTTCAAAGAAGGTGCTCCCCTGAGCACCTGCAGAAGAACGCAGAGGCACGAGCACAGCGAAGAGAAGGCTCATGGCAGCACTGTCCACAGGCAAAGGACTCAAAGAACACAAGTGCATGAGTGAGAAAGTGGGAACTACAGCGATACACTGACACCAGACAGCAGGTGTGCAGACACCAACAGTGACGTGATGGCTCAGGCAACAGCCTGGAGATGGCAAGACAGCACACAGGACTTGGTTTTAAAAAACTGGGATACGCACTTCCACCTAAGAGGGTGTCCACAGAGCTGGGCTCTCAGAGGCCGACTGAGAGGAAGAGGGCAGAGGGCGTCTGTGCAGGAGACCGGTAACATACAGCATGACAACCGGGACACCAGCATCCAGGACTGTCACTGCAGGAAAGGGTATGAGACTGAAACTGAGGTACTGGAATAAACTCATGGTTTTCAACCTATAGATCTGAGAAGAAACACGAGTATGTATACACGTACATGTAAGTGCTGTGTGTACACCTGTACGCACACGCATTCTGCAGCTCTGTCCACTGAGAGGGCCTGGGTGCACTCACACTCCGACGACAACCTTCCTGGTGCCCAGACCCTGCTTCTGAGCACCAAGTGTCCTAAGAAGGAACCAGGTTTCCTAGAAGAGGCTGATCCCAGGTCTGAGGCAGGAAAGCACAGGAAGAGCCCAGCCTATCTTGTACCAGAAAGCAAGAAGTGCTGAACCAACGATGGGGATTCAACAGAAAGACGCAGGAGTTAGCCTCATGCGGCAGGTTCCCACTGGCCAAACCTGGGACCATATGAGCATCAAAATAGAGATAATAAAGAATGATAATCTATAGAATCAAATGGAAAACTGGTAGCCTGTGTTGATAAAAATAAACGAATGAACTGAAAAGTTTGATAGGACCAGAAACCACCTCACTCAAGTGATCAAAGGGAGTGTCACCCGTAAGGAGACCAGCTGACATTGATGGAACGCAGAGTGGAGAATCCCGTTTCCCTTCCGTGCTGTTCCAGGCAAAGGTGCAAAACCTGAATCTAGTGAAAACACCGAGCCCACACTAAGGGCCGTCCTCCAAGGTAACTAACTGTCTGTGACCCATAAAAGCATCGGCATTAGGGAAGCCGAGGGAAGATGGCTTCAATGTTGCAGTTTGAAGGAGCCTGAAAGGGCCTGACAACGAAACGTCAACGCGTGACTCTGAACCGGATCCCTCTGGTGAAAGGCAGCCAGGCGCGTTTCCCGACGCTGACGGCTGTGCTGTGGTTAAGGACGAGTGTGTCTCGTTTGTGGGAAACACCAAAACACCCAATGCTGATGAGGTTTCGTGTCCCCAACTTACTCTCAGGTGGTTCAAAAAAAGCATTTCATACGATACTTGCAACTCCTCTGCAAATGTGATAGTTAAAAACAAAAAAAGACAGACACTACTACTTTAAAATAAATGCCTTAATTCGGAAATGAACAGGTTGACACAGGAGAGGGGTGGCAAATAACGCTGACCACTGAAGCGCGAAGTCCAACCCCAACTGTCATTACGTGTGCCTAATTCCGAAGGCCACTGGTAAGATAGCGCACATTTCAGCAACGTTCTAAATGGAATGACACAGTTTTGCCTCAATTTCAGGATACTGTGGCTACCAAAGTCCATCACACGCCATCTTTTCAAAGTGCACGGAAGCAGCTTTTAAGCCATCAGAAAGTGTCAAGGAAGCTGTGACAGCACGATCTCTCGCGCACAGCAGCACACCCCAACAACTTCAGGTCCACCTGGGGACCGCGGAAGGTGGCAGGAGCCCGTCGGAGCCGTCTGTGCTCCGTGGGCTGTGCCGACACACGTGACATTAGGAAGGAAAAGCACGAGGCGCCCACGTGAGCCCGCCGCACACACACGCCTGCCGCTTCGGGACTGGGGCGAGGAGACAAGACGACAAACAACAGAACGTTTTAGAACGAAACAGTCTTACAAAAGGCTTCCTGACGCACGCCCGGAAAGCGCTCAACAGGCTACAGGGGAAGGAGCCTCGATACAGCCGCAGCCCCAGCTGATGGCGAAAACCCTGCTATCCAAGGGGGCCGCAGCGCGATCAGGTGAAGCGGACAACACAGATGCCACCACCCTGTCCTCCCCAGGCCACTTCCTCCTTGAAGACCTGGTCCTAAAGCTGCCAGCACCGCCTGAAAGCAGAGCTTGTCATTTGGAAGACACCAAGGGCTGGAGGCCGCCCGCACCCTCTCCGGCGGCGAAGCATTCTGGAAGCCCCGGCCATCGCGGACAAGGAGGCTGACATGCCACAGCGCTCCACGAGCAAAGGGGTCTTTCACAGCTCACAGGAGAGCCAGCCGCGTCCCCTTCTGGGTTGACCCAATCTCTCAGAACAGAGCTGCGCTTACCAGTCTCAAGGGGACGTGACCGTCCTCGACACCTGTGTAAACTAAGGACGGACCCCGACGGCGCCGAGACTGCTGGGTTGCCCTGGCTGCAGCTGGCTCTCGTCCGGATGTTCCCGAGACCACAGGGCTAAGCCTGGGAGCCAAGGGGCCCCGCGCACAGGCGGCCCGGCAGCACTGCTGAGATCACTGCACAGCGACAAAGGCCACACAGAACTTTGGTCTCTGGGGCTGGCGAGTCAGCTCCAAGCACAGGCAAATGTATCAAAATAGAAGCCTTGTTTCAAAAGAAAAAAAAATGTATTCTTCTAATTGATCTCGCACACGCTGATTTCAGCCAGGGACACAGGACCGCCTACCTCATCTGTTCAACAGAAAACCAGTGAATACGATCCAGTAGGTCCACCTGAAAGACATTTGTAAGTGAGCTAAGTGTTGATAAAATTAGAACCATGTTCCGTGAGAAATGAAGAGCAGCACATACACTTGTTACCAAGTAAAACCCGGAAGGATAAAGCGAGTGAACCTGACTTTGTTCACTCCAGGAGCCAACACACTGGGAGGTGGCTCCCATTGTCACCTACCGCACCCGCGGCCCCACTCAGACATGCTCAGGGCCCTGTTTAGGAGTTACCAGACACCGTCAAGTCACACGGCTCCCGACCGCTAGTATGGTACAGCAGAAAGGCAGACACCATGCAGGATTACCTTTTCCTCTTTTATTTTTTAATTCTAAAAAGAAGTGGGGTTTTTGTTGTTGTTTTTTGTTGTTGTTTTTTGACGCCTACAGCACCTGGTCTTCCCAGGCCATCTCCTATCCAAGTACTGACCAGGCCCGACCCTGCTTAGCTCCCGAGATCAGACAAGAGTTTTAAGAGGGCAAAAAAGTTCTCAACCCTACGTAACGAGGCATTGGAAACCGGACGTGTGACATAGAGGAGGGAGCCTGAGGGCCGAACCGCTCCCAGCAAGTCACTCACCTGACTCACACACAGCACAGTGTCGCATGCACAACTCCCCTTCAAATGACTTCTGTCCACGCTACACTCCCATCGTCTGCTTTCCCTCTGACCTCTTTGTGTGAGGCGCCCGGTCCTTTCGGGATAAAGGCGTTTTCTCCAGCTCCACCGTGTCCCCGAAGGCCATCTGTTGTGGCAACCTCTGACAAGTGCAGCTCTCTCCAGAGCCCCAGACGTGAACCTCCTAGGGGTGAGGAGCAGTTGCCATGCGGCTGGCTGCTCTCCACGGAGGGACCTGTGAGAAGGGGAGGCCGCCCTTCTTCCCCCGCGAGTCACCCCCAGGCCTGCAGGACGACTCAGAAGCAGGACACGCTCAGCCACCAGGCCTGCCTGTGCCAGGCCCTGGACAGAGTCTGAGACGCTGGCTTACGACGCCCCGCCCCGGTCCCCATCGTCTTCACAGGGGATGCGTGCGCCCCGCACACAGCCACCGCAGTCACAGCGCAGAGCCTCCTACAGGGCCCGTCGGCGTCTGGGGCACCGACTGCAGCGCACGCTGAGCACACCCGCCGAGGTTAACGCCCTCTAGAAAGAGACCCGAAGAAGCAGCGACAATCAGCTCCTTCTAGACGCCTCGGTGCTGTCACGGGCCGCGTGGCCAGGAAGCGCACGCCCGTGAGTGGAGAAAGCTGAGCAGTGGCCAGGCTGCGCAGGGTCCCCTCACTTAGCAGAGCGAGGCACAGAACTGATGCTCCGCTTCAGAAACCTGGCTCCTCACTCAACCTGCGCCCCCACGCAAGATGCCAGCTGGGCCAGGGCGTCATGCGCCACGGCCCCACGGGAGGCAGCACGAGCAGAGGGCTTTCTGTGGGCCCTCCTGAGGGGGAACGCCCAGCCCATCGGCATCGCGGCCGGCTGCTGGCCCAGGTACAGCCGACCCTCCGGGGAAAGCCGTCTTGCGAAGCCAGGCACCGAGGCCACCACGGCACGTGGTGGCAGAGCACCAGAGCCGCGGCGGCACCCGGCCTCTGCACCGGCTCGTTCCCGCGTCCGGCGTCTCCCTCGGAGCCTAGGAAGCCGCTCCGGAACCAGCAGCCCACGGAACCTCACCGCAGGTCAGAACCGCACGCGCGTTCAGAACATTCATTCGGTTTTCAGCAACCGACACTCCTCCGTTGGTTCACCACCTCGAAAGCACGCAGCACGGGCCACGACCGAGCTGCCCTCCAAGCCTGGGAGGAGGGGCAGGCCGAACCGCGGCGGCACTGCTCCATGCCACCCAGGGGGCAGCCAGCGCTGGTGCCACTGAGCTGCTGCGACAGGCAGCTGGGAACACCAGTTCGGTTCTGAGGGACAGAGGCTCAGTGAGGATCTTCCATCACCGCCGCCCGCCCTGCCACGTGGCGGCTCCAACAGCTCAGGAGACGTGGCCCCGACGCAGCTGCTTCGGCGAGCGGCTTGGCCCGCCAAGCTCCCCTCTCCACTGAGAAACGGGGTCCGTGCGGCGACGTCCCAGGGCCCTTCCGAGGATCCTGTAACGCAGAGCGGCTCCACCGGAGCGCTATGGGCCTGTGGGACGAGACAGGTCCTCCCTGCACCGTGCGCCTCTGGCAGCACCTGAGGCGGGACAACGACCCGGTCTCCAGACACTGCCAGGTGTTCTCTGGGGGCAAAATCGCCTGGTTGAACCAACCACCACTGGACAAAGAAGGGCGCACAGCCTGATGCGTGGGAAACGCTGGAGGGAGGCAAAGCTCTGTGTCACTCGAGCACCCATCCGTGAAGTGGTTCACCGAACCAGACACCTGCCATGAGTGCAGCTCCAAGCGTCATTCTTCCAAACTTTAAAACAAGGTTTCAGACAGACGGACCTGGACAAGGGTTCGGTGCTATCAAAGGCGAGGGTGGGGTGGGGTGGGGTGGGGGGAAATGGCAGATTCCCCTGCCTTATCTTTGACACAAAGCGGGAGCCAAAGTCTTAGGGATCAGAGGCACCTGCAGTGACAGGGCTGAGGAACAGCTGGCCCCAGACGGAGGCGCAGGGCTCCTGACTGCCAGCCCCGCGCGGCGCTGGCCTCGCCACCCTGCTGGCCACCCCCAAGCCCTGTCCGACTGGTGGGGACCCAGCAGTGCAGTCAACACCCAGGACGCGCTGCTGCAGCGAGCCTCAGGAGGTCCGGCTCCGGGACCGAGGGTACCAATTCATACAAACAAAAGGCAAACCTAAGAGTTTTCAAAACACACTCATTTGAAAAGAATTCAGGCCGACTGCTCAACGGCACTTGCTAACTAACCACTGGCTTCTGCATCAGCAACCTCCTGCCTCTCCTTGCCCCAGAGAAGGCTGCTGTCCCAGTGCTGGGGTCTTGGGGCACAGCTGAGCCTCCTGAGAGGACCCTCCACCACCGTAGAGCCTGGGACAGGGCGGGGAGCGGCTGTGGGGCCACCTTCACATGGGCTGTAGTGACGCCGTCTGTATTAACATAGTGATGCTTGTCAACAGCTTGCTGCACTGGTCGACTGAGGACTGTAATTTTCAGCCTAAAAATGTGAAATGCAACAACAAAACGATGCAAAAACTGGCACTCCTTCATGGTTCTTCCCCAAGAACTATCTCCAAAATCATTGTTTCCTCTAACCTTTTCCTTGGACGTGTTGATACATGGTTTAAATAAACACAGGATCACATTATATGCAGTTTTGCCACTTGCTACCCTTATTTCTATTAAAAACGCAACAGGGCTGTCCTTCCAAGTTTTGTGTACAAAGTTACTTCATCTGGTAACAAATGCATTTGAACGAAATGAACATAACCCCCGGTTGATGTTGCCTTTTCTTTTCTCGCTACTAGGAAGGTTGCCCAAGAGTATCCTCTGCTCACTTGAGCCTGTAGCTCCACAGGGTACATTTCTAGAAATAACAGTCGTCCGACAGCGGATGTACGGACAGGCACTGCCAAGGAAGCTAAAATGCATGACACCCAACACCTTGCCCCCTCACCTTCTGTGACTGAAACGGTCATCTCTATCTTTCCCAACCTGTCAGGAAACAGGATTTTAACGTCAGTTCTTTCCTGGCCATTGGAATGTCCCAGCTGTGAAGACCAAGCCACTCACAGCCACCGTCCACGCCCCTGCCCAGGTGCTTCAGTGCACCGAGGACACAAAGTGCGATGCACAGCTGGGTGCAAGAGAAAACCCAGGCACAGCAGGAACAATGAATGGCAGGGAACGCAGGTCGTGAGCCACAGAGGGCACTGCTGAAGGGCACCCAGGCTAACGTCGTAAGAAAATGCCATTCATGTTCTGCCTCTCGTGCCCGGGCCCAAGGCCGTGGACTCGCCTCTGGAAGGGAAACAGTCTTTGTACTGGGGACACCAGTCACGGGGGAGGGCGGGGAGCCACGGTGAAGACACGGCGGCTCTTCCAGATACTTCTCAGACTGCAGCCTTCTCCCGCCCTTGGCTCCCTGAACACACACAGCCAGGAAGAAGCTAGAAGATATGTTTCTGGATAATCTGACGAGACCCAAAGACCCTGACGGGGGGCTGTAAGGAAGGGCCCTGCCAGACGCCCGCACAGTGAATGCCACAGCTGACGAGCCGGACCCCCGGGCTCAGCGGCCCTCTGACAACTGAGCAGGTACAAAAACACCAGAGAGCGCAGAAAAGTTTCTGATGTAAAAGGCAAAACCCCAAAACAAACAAAAAAGCAGCCTGAAGCAAACAGACTTCAGGCAAAGAAAACTGTACAACTTACTAACGTCCTCACGTAAAAGGAAGTACTACATCTATGAAACAAAAGCAGGAGGTTATAAAACAGGGAGAGGACAAGAGAAAGCTCTTCAAAAGAAAGTGGAAAGCCCAACAGAAGGGCTAGGAGATGAAACTGAGAGTCTCCCAGAGAGAAAACGGAAGCCCTGAGAAAGCCAGAGTGTTAAACCAGAAGGTCCGAGAGTTTAATCCTAGAGAGAAAAAGTGAATGGGATGGAAGCAAAGCAATGAATCAAGAAAAGTGCCCAGCATTAAAAAATGAGAATTTCCAAATAAAGGGGCCCAAAGTGTGGGTAAGAAATCAAGTAAAAATAAACTCAGAGGACGTCGCCGTACCAGGTGTTCTGAATTTCACAGAAAATCCTCCAAGTTTCAAAAGAGAAAACACAGTCCCGTGAAAAGCCTTCAACAATAACACTGGGAGACGGGAAGGGCAAATGGTGCCCGAACTCTCACTCAGGTACGAGGGCAGAGCCAAGCGCTTGTAGACGCACGGGCTCTCATGGCTTTACCCACTGCATCTCTTCCTGGGACCTCCCTGAGGAAGCACGCCATCAAAAGGAGAGAGCAAAAAAGACGAACGGGAAAAGACATGGATTCCAGGAAACAAAGGACCCAAGAGCTCCAGGGAGGTGCCATCCAGCAGATCGGAGGCCTGGGAGAGACTGATTCAAGAAGAGATTAAGAAAAAACTAAATTTCATCAGAGAAAATTAAGGACTAAATTTCTCGAAAAGAGATCGAGACAACTGGTGAATCTGGCATCAAGTTTAGCGACAAAAAGGCAGAAAACTAAGCAAACAAAACCCAAACAAGACGAAAAACTTCAGCAAGCTGCGAATGACACTATGCAGTCAGGATGCAAACAGCTAACGGACTGAACTGACCAAATGAGAGGCACCTGCTGTGGGCAGCCAGCCAGGCGTCTGCAGAGAGAAGGCAGAGGGAGAAGGCGAGCTCCTCGCAGAGTCCGTGACGAGACCGTGTGCGAAGGGGAGGGCAGAGCGGTCCGTGAGCGAGCCCAGCACAGACGCTCTTCAGAGGTCGCGGCGAAGACCAGCGCGCTGGCCAGGCGCACGCGTGGCTGCTCGGCAGGGACGGAGGCGTGGCTGGGGGAAGGAGAGTCAGCTTTTTCTTACGCGTCTTTCCTTTTAAAAACGTGAAGATACACCCTTGATCTGAAATACAATTTTTAATTTTAAAACTCACATGCCAAGAAGCAGCATTAAAGAAGACACAGCGCACCGTTACCCAATGCCCAGCGTTGAGATGACTAACCGCACGTGATGCCCAGACGTGTCTGGGACAACACGTCCGGCTCGTCTTTAACAGAATTCGAGGAACTTCAGCGTGCCTGGAAAAACGACAGCCTCCTTGAGATGTCACTTCCAAAATGTCTGACTTTAGAAATTAAAAAGGAAATAGAGAAAACCCTGTTTAGCCCAAAAGCATCTGTGTAATGCTTGTAAAATGTTACAGACACAAAAATCTTAAATGCTTGCTTTTCAAATGTTGAATGTCGTGGTGCTTCTACAATTTAAGGGTAAAGGCATTCTGACACGCTGAGATAGACTCTCTGGCTGCTTTTCTACTTAGGCAAAAACTTTTATGAAGTTTTTGCAGCCATAACTCAGCAACTGAGAACTCAGCTGTGTGCGATTTCTTCCAGGAGCTTGGTTATTTCTTAACAGAGAAGGAAAAGCCTTCCCTTGATCACTAGCCCTGTGGGAGGCACATATACCGACTGGGCCATACCAAATAGAAGGAACCACTCGGCGCTGCAAAAGCGTTCTCTGCTCAAGCCCTTTGGTAGATGAGTGCATTTCAGTTGAGAAGCATAATGGAGACTCCATCTGATCCACCTGTGACTAAAGGTCACAAGTCATCCCGGTAGACTGTGTAATCATCTGAAAGCCTGTCCCAGAGTCTTAGATAAGACTGACTGAAGGGCATGGAGTCCTTTGCAGCAGGATCTCCGCAAGCCCTCCACCACTTGAGATCAGCAGTGCACCAACTTTGCAACCTCCTGCCCACATATGCCCAGCCAGAACCGTCGCGTGTGCCCTGTGCATAGGCTAGAACACCTCAGACTCCACCTGCAAAAACTCTTATTCATCCTCTAAATCCCAGTTCAAGAACCACATGTTTGTGAAGACTCTAACAGGTGATTACTGCCTCCTCCTTCCTATATCCAAATGCGGTTCACATTTCCATTGCTGCTCTGTAACCTAATTCTTTTACAAGTGAATCTTCTAAACTAAACCTAAACGGCTTGAGGAAAAGAAGCCTACAACTTCTTTACCTGTGCATTCCCAGAACCCTAAACAGTGCCCGGCACACAGCGATTTCCAATAAATGCTTTCTGAACTGAACTGTTTTGCTGAAGTGAAGTCATGAGGCTGAAGTCAATCAGAAGCCCCAAACGACAAAACCAAAGGAAAAAATACTTGATGATCCAAGCAGAAATTCTCCCTCCAGGCCGCTGGGAAGTTGGCTCGGCCCACTGTGACAGGCCGAGCCGGGCCTGGAGGTGCTGAGGAACGTGGCTGGCCGTGCGAGCGCGCTCTCCTCACGCGGGGCGTGACTTACCCAGGTGATGTGAACCTGGAGATGAGGTAAACCCCCAAACAGTGCTCAGCACATTAAATAAACTAATGGCAGTTAAAGTATAATCCTCACTGCAAATTATTTCACTGGCTTTCAAATGTTGTCCGTCAAGGCTTGAGGGGCTACGATCGGCTTGGGATCGGCTTTCTCGGAGCGTAAAACTCTCATGACAGGTTGCTGCCTCAGACCCAGAGGATGGGGAGTTCACATAGGAAAGCAATCCTTCTGACCACTTTAAACGCTTTCCAACATCCTAGCATTGAAGGTACTGAACGAGCTTAGCTTGGGGCCACCTAGAGTGCTCAGTGTTTCCCTCTCCCAGGTTTGCTTGCAGAAATGCAGACAAAACCCTAAACCCAACACCCTACCTTACTTAATAAGGCCTTAACGAATTACCTGCCAAGAGACGGACTCTCCTTAAGCAGACCCTAAGCACAGGAAGTCACTGCCTGAGGGCTTAAGACAGCCATGAAACCGGGGACCAGCGGCAAAACTCAAAACCGAGTGGCTAGTCCCCTCGTCACTGCAAACTTCGCCACCCCGCTCCGTGTCACCGCAAGCACTGTTCCACCAACCACCACAGGTCGCGCTCTGCTCTGCTCTGCCACGGTGTCCACGCGCCACGCGAAGCCCGGCCCTCGCTGCCTGAGTGGAGCGGGGAAGGGTGTTTGGCGGCGGGCCCGTCCCGGACCGGTTTTCAAAACCGCCCTCGGCCGGTGCCCCCCACGGGCAGGGAGCGCTCGGGGTCCCGACGCGCGGCCCTCGGAGGCTCAGAGGTGCGTTTACTAATTTCGGGCGGGGGCAAGGCACAAGGGTGTCCGGCCCGACGAGTCCTGAGGAGAGTGCGGGACCGCGCTGGCCCGCAGGCTGCCGGGGGCGAGGAGGACCCCCCGGGCCGGGCGTGTCGCCGTGCGGTCGCCGAGCCGCCCCGGTGGGCTAGGCCGGGAGGCGCCCCCAGGTGTCACCCGCACCCAGACCAAGGAGAGCGCGAGGGGCCGCCCCCCGGACGCAGGCCCGAGCCGAGCGCACGAAGGCCACGTCCCCGGGGACAGCGGCCCGGCGCCCACGTGACGCGCGGCAGCCAGTGGAGGCGAGGTCCGGACCACCGAGACGGCGGCGGCCCGGGCTAGAGCGGCCCCGCCGGCCGCTCGCCATCCCGCCCCGGCCCGGCCCCGGCGCTCCCAGCTCGGTGCTGCCGCCATCTTCCCGGCGGAGAGGGCCAGCGGCGCGGGCCCCCGCCCCGCGGCCGCTCCGCGCTCGTAGCGCCGCCGCCCGACCCCCACCTCGGCCGCCCCTATCCCCCTCGGCGGTCGCTCGGCTCCGGCGGAAGAGACGCGCCCCTCCCCGCGCTAGTTGCCCACAGAGCGCGGGGTCGCGCTGTCTGTTCCAGTCTTACCAGCGCAAGGAGACCGCGCTCACAAGGTGGGAACTGGGGCGAACCCGGGGCGAGCCGCCATCTTGGTAAAGGAGCAGAGGCTACGCTTGACCTCCCCCCACCCCCAGCCTCTATATGGCCAACCGCCGTGGGCGGGGCTCGGCGCCTGCGCAGAGGCGGGGCCGCGGACGCGCCCGCGCCTGCGCACGGGGGAGCCGCGCGGGGGCAGGGGAGGGGAGGGCCGCGTCGGCGGGGGGCGTGGCGACGTGCTGACGCCACGACGTCCTGACGCCGGCGACGCGCTGACGCCGCGTGCGCGCGAGGCAGGGCGGGAGCGAGCGGGCGGCGGGCGCTGGGCGGGTCCGCGGCGCGGTCGGGCGGCTCCGGTCTTCGGCTCCTCGGCGGTGAGTGTGTCGCCGGGGATCCCCGCCCCGCCGGGGTGCGGGCTGCGGGGCCGACGCGGCGGGGGCGGGGCTCGCGCTCGGGGCGCGCGGGGCTGCGCGCGCGGCGTGGGGGAGGGGCGGGCGGGCCGCGGCCTTCCCCTCCCCCCGGCGCCCGCCCCCCGGAGCGCGGCTCGGGCGGAAGCGCCGGGAGCGCCCGCCCGGCCCCTCGCTCGCCCGTGGGGGACGTGCGCGGCCTCGGTCACGGGCTCGGGGTGCCGGGCGCGCGCGGGGGGCGCGGGGGGCCAGATGCGCGCGCTTTCCCAGTGCCGGGGGCGGCCCGTCGGGCGCGCTCGTCGCCCGGCAGTCCTTTGGCCGCCCTGACGGGGCCCGTCTGTCCCGGCGCCCCCGGCGGAGAGCCCGTCTCCAGAAGGCCTCGTGGCCTCGGTAACTCCCGGGCCCTGCCCGGCCGCAGGACGGGGCGGCGAGAGGACACCGCGGCCCCGCCCCGTGCTGGGCCGGGCCGGGGGGCCCGCGGTGGGCAGCGGCCGCCGTTCGCGCGGACGCCGACGAGGCCCCAGAGGCTCTCGGTGAAGCCCCAACTCTCTCGAGGCCCACAGGACCCCACGACCTGGCCCCCTCTTATTGCTCCGGCCTCAGGTTTTGGCACTACCATCCCCCACACACACCTTGTTTGTCCGCTTACCCCCAGCCGCCCTGTCCCAAGACCCAACCTCCTTGAACTTGCTGACACTCCTGGGGTCTTTCTCGCCTTTGGCCTCCCTTGGCCCAAGCCCTTCTTCCTTTTGCCTGGACCCCGGTTACCGCCACCTTGGCTTGCCTGGGGGATGTGTGCATCTTGTCGCCTTTACCCGTTACCTAGCACAGTGGCCCCCCACACACGGGCCTCCCAGCCTTGGTGGAACGACTCCAGTCGTTGCTTCACCTAAAGTTAACGTTCTGAAGCAGCTCGCCATCATATGCGAGGTATGGCGACGGCGTGAGGGGCTATGAAAGTTGTTTCCTTGTGTTTGTAAATTTAGGTTCATTATTTTGTCTTTTGGCTGTTCCAGCTCAGGCTGTCCCTGTGCCCCCCAGCACCCTACCCTGCACTGTATACTGCTCTGTCGGATCTGGCCAGTGACCTGAGCTTGAAGGGCATATCCTGGTATTCTATTTTTCACCTTAATTGCTACCCCAGCACAGCAGTCCAGGGTGAAGAACAGGGATTTTCAATCAGATCAGATTTGCTTTTCCACTATCAGGGAAATGGGGAGGAGTTGGGGGCAACCTCCCCCTATAAGCATTCATAAATGTGATTCAGATCCATTTTATACCCAACTCCAAAGGCTGACTGCTGAAAAAAGAGTGTTATTTTTCCCAGAGGGAGGACCACAGAACTCATCTCTTAGCAGAATTGTGTCAAAGCCGTTTATGAAGCCTGTGTTTATCCCAGTTTGTGCTAATGGTCCCAGGTCCCACGGTTTGCTACAGAAAACACTTTCAATTGCAGGGTGCTGCCCCTGAGGCAGCTAGGAGTATTAATGTGGTGCACCATACATGTGCCTTTCTCAAATTCAAAGAATCTGAATGCCAGAACATTCCAAGGGCTCTGGATGGGGTGGTTACAGATCTTCTGGGTCCTACCCTGCAGAGTTATTTTTTGGCTGATGTACGTAAATACAAGAGTAACATTTCAATGACTGATAGTTATAGGTAGTCCATCGGTATAAACGCTTCCAGCAAAACATGTTTAAACCGCCAAGGATGCAGTTTTATCTATCTTTTCTTCATCGTTTGTTTTGGAAAAGTTGGCTGCTTCTATGTGAATTAGGATAGGGGTATTGTTCTGTGGAAGAAGGAAGCCATAGGTCAAGCAGAAAAAAATTTAAAAGTTTCATAGCATTTAGAGTGAGCACAACCTGAGAATAAAATTTTCACTTGACCACATTTCTGAGGTTTGAAGGTCCAGCTGGTCTGCACCATGGCTTAAATTAATCACAGCTTTTGGCATTTTTTTGTTGTGGTCAAGGTTGTCTCATTGGAGACCAGGCACTTCAATTGGTGGCATAAAAAAAAACAACTGAAAATGTAAAGTATGTAACTGGCATAAAGAAATTTCAACAAGTTTTAAGAGATTTTTACAATAGGTGTTCACAAAACATGATCTGTTAAAATGACAAGGGGTGTGTGTGTGAGATAAAAATAACTCCCAGTTTGGAACGTTCCTGGATAACCATTGAATCAAGGAGAGTAACAAAAGCAGAACAATATGCTATCTAGAAAGTACTGGAAAGAAGACAAGCAAAATCTAAGACACAGCGAAAGCCTCATAGACTCAGATGAGAGTTCGAGTTTTATGTATTTTCATTGTGAAGGAACATTGAAAATAATGAAGTTTGGTTCTGAAGATATTAAGAAAGAAGCGATCTTAATAGCAAGGTAGGTAAATCCAAAGATTGGTTCTTTGAAACAAATTCTTAGAAATCTCTTAAAGAAAAAAAGCAAATACATCTAGAAAAGATGGTATAGGAGGTGAAATCAGGGTGACCACAAATTCAGAAATCTGGAAGAAACATGACTTTCTAGACAGGTTACCAGAGGGGAACCAGGTACTGGAAAACCTGTCCAAAACAAATGCCACTGAACAGCCAAGCAAGACCTACCAATGAAGAGAGACCAAGACTAGAAGGAATTGGGGGCAAACTTGGTCCAGCCCGGAGCACCTAGCACTGGTGTCGCTCAAGCCACTACATAAAAATGGAAAGCACTTCAACTTTTTCAGTGAAGACACCACAACTTTAGTGACAAACCCCAGTGGAGACCTAAGAAAGCTTGCTAGCTAGCCGTAAGTCTGCCTCACTCATCAGTATAAATGCCAAATTTCTCAGTGACTTTTTGCTGGCAATTAGATTCCAGAAACGTACCTAAAGCATCTATCAACATAAGTTGTTGTAGCAAGATAAAGGATAAAATCATGAATAGATGCTGAGGAAACTTCCATATAATCCAGCAACCGAGTCTTGCAAAAACACTAAGTAAACTGCTTTATTATAAATCAGGATATTTCCGTAGACCAATGGCAGATGTTCTCTGATTCATCTGCTTCTCTTGTCCAGCAGCTCAGCTTTCCTGTAAGCTTACCTTAATTTCACTACCTAGGCTGAAAGCATTTTGGTGACTCTAGATCTGGCTTCACCTGCTTCTTGGTAGTCCTTTGAGCTCTAGGCTTCACCTGATAACGCCCCCCCCAATAGTAATGATCTGTCATAGCAAGAAGCAGCTCACAGACTGCACATAAGTACTCACTTCGCCCTTCTCTTTCCCCCTCATTCCTGCCAGACATCAGGAAAGGTCAGGCTTTCAGTGGGCCACTACTGAGGAGAACCGAGACTAATAGCCCTTCTATCACATGCCCTAGAGCTAAAGGCTTGCAAATCCTGCGTGTAAAGTGGTTAACCAAGCTGTACCCGGGGGTGCAGGGGCCTCAGTCCTTTAGAGCTGGTAGGGAACAGTTTCCATTCAAAAGGGAAACAGCTTATGCAGTGCTCAGGAATGTTGAGGTTGGGCGGAAACGGCCAGGCCAGAAGGTGAAAGAAGCTGTTTAATACCTTTCTAAGCCCCAAAGGGAATCAAATCTGGCTGCATTCATCCCTTTGTTACCAGAGCTTAGCCTACAGACGACCCATTTTCCAAAGCTTCAAGGCTTCTCAAACTTGTATTGAAATTCCAAGCATCTCTGAAGCTGTCACACTTCTCAAGCTCTCCAGTGCCCTCAGTCTAGTTCTCAGGAGCTCAAGGACTCTGACGGGCTCACTAGGCCCCTTTGTTAAAAAGGTTCGCAGAGAGGAGATGACACAGTTCAAGGAGCTCGTCTTTCTCTCCTGTGTCCGTAGTGCTTAACACATTATCAGTACTAAAAGAGTTTGAAGATTGTTGAAACTGGAATGTATGTAAGTAGGTATGTATTTGCTTTCATCGGCCCAATTGTATAATGTTATAATGAGGTAATTTTATCATCTCTGGATAGTTGATGTCATTGAGAAGCTGTCAAAGCCTTATGTGTAAGTCTTTTCTATCAACGCATGCAAAGTTAAACGTATATGTTATGGTGTACGTGTATGTTTTTTTTGCAGATTGACAAAGCTTCACTAAAGATGTCTAAGGTAAGAGCTTACACTTCAGATATCTACAGTATGAGGGGAGACTTACTCAAATTGTTTATAATCAAGAGTTATTATTCATTGTTTTAACGTAACTGATATATTTGATTCATTAAAACATTTCTAATTTAATTGTCCTAAAAGCTTTGAGCTTTCTTATTTCAGATATCCGATTTCTTGTTTTTCTAAACACATCGGTAACAATCCATTTAGCATCGTAAGATCATTTTCAGAAGACTAATCAAAAAAATAATTTAAAGTTCTACTAATTATGATTCAATTGGTGGGGCTCTTAAACTTGATAAATTGGCTTACATTAGCTCGTACAAATTAGCCCAGAACCTTGAAGTAAATGAGTTCTAAAAGACATGCTGAGAAAAGCAGAACTTAACGTTAAAATGACAAGATTATCATTTCCTTTTGCCTTTTGTTTTTGAATCTCTGGGTGTTCCTTATTGTCTGATGCATAAGCATCACACTGATTTTTGCTTTTTATACAAGTATTAGTGTAGAACACAAGCGGAAAGGAAAATAAAAATTAACCATAACCGTCATCCAGAAATACTACTTTCGTGAATAACGTTTTGAAAATGTTCTTTTTACACATGTGCATGTGTGAATATACATTTAGAAGATAAATCAATTTGTCTAATGCTTTCCTCCCATTTATAGCATGCCACCACCCAGTTCTACAGCTTTCCTCTACTTGCTTTGTCAAATGTTCATCTGTCATTCCTCATGTCGGGTGTCCATCTGTCAGGGAATGTCGACATTTGGGCATTGTCAGCTGTGATCGTGTTCTCATTCTCAGTCTTCTCTCTCTCAGTCTTTGAAGCTAGATACTCAGAAGTTGACCCCTAAGTTGCCTGCCTCTCCCTTGATGAGGCTCTGGTCCATAGAGCTAGGTTTATAGTTAGAGACATGATGTTCCTTGAATACTTTCCACAAATACATCACAGCTGACACCTGGAAGTATTTGCTTTTATGGATTGGTCAATCACTTCACAGAAATGTAATTTTAGGTCAGCATGTTGGCATGGAATAAAACTGCATTAGTTTTTTTATTTTAATGTACTTAAGTGAGTACCATCAGTTTTCTGATAGAAGCGACATTTTGGTATTATATGTATTTAACTTGTGAGAACTAGTGATGTATATGTCACAGCTTGATTATATTTTAGAAACAACTGATAACATGTTTATTTGCTCTTTTTTTTTTTTTTTTTTTTTTTTTTTTTGTAAAATCTTGTTTTAGCAACAACCAACTCAGTTTATAAATCCAGAAACTCCTGGCTATGTTGGATTTGCCAATCTTCCCAACCAAGTTCACCGAAAATCAGTGAAAAAAGGTTTCGAGTTCACACTGATGGTGGTCGGTAAGAAATTGACTTCTACTCTTCAGCTTATGAAGTGTGCAGCTGTCTCCCGTTCCAGCCTGGGATATAATGATAGCATGACCCCTAACATCATCAAAGGGAAAATTCCTTGATAGCAAAATCAAATAACGTGAGAATTTGGGGGACACACCTGTTCCCATCTGATCTCAGAAGCTAAGCAGGGTCAGGCCTGGTTTGTACTTGGATGGGAGACCACCTAGAAAACCAGGTGCTGTAGGTGTAAAAATATAACAAACAAACAAACAAATAAAAGCAGATGGGGATTAAGGGTGAGACAGGTACTGAACAGCAACTAGAAAGCTGACCACAGAACCCTCGACTTTTAAATTGTAACTGGTAGTAGCTGGAGGCGTGTCAGGAAAACCCCAATGTACCCAGCTTGTAAGCCAGGAACTATTACAGGGGAAAAGCGTAGTTTGTGAAATATGGCAGACTTCTAAAGAAATAAGAGATTTCCCAAAATGGCACGCCACATGCAAATGAGAGACGACAAATGTTTGGGCAGCTCTCTCCAGGAATTTTAAAATCACAAATAAATGTGAAGACCTCAAGGCAGAAGCCAGGCGGCAGGTCCAGGAGAACGTGGCCGTGCTGCTGAAGTGCCTGCTCCAAGGGTGAGAGCCGGCAGCAAGTTATGTCGAGTTACTGGCCTTCCAGAATGATGCGGGGTGGCCAGTCGGTTTCAGGAAAAGCAAGATTAAAATTGTAAAGCGTGTGGCCAGATGTGTTACCTGCTCGAGGATCAGTAGGATGGCCAGTGTGACCAAGTTCACAAGAGGATTAGAGTGAGCACTGAGACTTCAGAACTAAGCTTAGAAAATGAAGATATGCTGGCACGATTGTAGGTTCTTGCATTCTGAGAACACAGGCTGCGGATCATCCTTCCTGCAGGCACGTGAGCCTGGAGGGGGTGGCACTTAGCACTGTGGGGCCTGTGGGAACATCCTCCTTGGAGCTCCGTCCTGCCATCTCCCCAGCTCGTGACAATGCGAATGGGCAGAAAAGCTGACCACTTAGAATACTGCCCTTCACGGGCCTCCAGAAAAGGCCCTCGTACCCTTGTTTGGGGAAACAGTGTCTCCTGGTGGTTAAAGTCGGGTGAAATCTAAAGCTTCTGTAACAAGTTGCCTGATAGGATCTCGGGGTGGTTATTGTGAAGGGGGCTCAGCTTTTTCTTCGCTGCGCAAATTTCTCGTGTCGTGGCGCCCCCTGGCCCCTGACGCTGTGTCTTCCTCACAGTGGCACCCGGAGCCCTTCTCGCACTCAGTGCCTCCCGTCTCAGTCTTCGCTGTCACCACTTTCAGAGGGTGTCTGGCCCCAGCATGTTTCGTGGTCCATCTTTTGGACAGGGATGGATTTACACTGGTCCAGATCCCTCGTGTCTTGTTTTGCCCTTTAAAGGCACCTGTGTGAAAAACTCGCTGGGGCCGAGGGTCCCAGAGCGGGGAGAGCAGCCCCGGGGCAGCGTGCTCTGAGTGACCGAGCATCGCTCGGAGGCGTCACACAGGCGCTATTCCAAACGGCGTGGCCACTTACACGCTCCGCGTTAAGGCAGAAGCAGCCCCTGGGGTGTCGCTACTGTCTTTGGAAGGAGGCTCGGGGGCCTCTGCTCAGGTTCTGCAGCCAGTCTCTCTCCAGCCTCCTTTTCCACGGCTGTCACGACTCAGCTGGTGGTAGAGCAGCTGCCATCCCCCTGCTGGCGTGCAGAGCTCCACGGGAGCAGGGCCTGAGCTGTCCTGCTTTTGCCTGTGCCCCAGCAGGGATACCTGTGCCAGGGATGCGGGAAGGGTTTAGTGCGTTCTGGTAGAGCCCCTGCAAGAGCGGGGAAGAGCGTAAAGGCGTCGCCGGGCTGTTTACTGACGGGAAACTGATAGGATGGCACGTTTAGCCGCGTTTTCATGCTCTCATTTGGACGTGTTCAGCCTGTAGTTCTCCTTTTAAGGTTCTCTGACCTCTATGAAAATTGCGGGCTAGTTAAAGCACAGTCCTGAACTTGTGCACGTTTCACACTGTTTGGGTCTCGCTTTTCCCAGCAACGGTGATTTTGAAACAGGCGGGTACGCCCTCCGCGTGCTGTGCGGGACTCAGCAGAGGCGGTTCAGACCGGGGAGCCCAGGCGACATCTGGGCACCAGGTTCACAGGCGCCTCTTCATGCCGAGTCCGGCCTTAGATGACGACCGACAAGGAAGCGATGCAGTCTGTTCTTGCTCCTTCAAATATAAGATTCCACTCTCTGTATCTCCTCGGAAGTTAAACTTCAAATACTCAGAACACGTACTTGCACTAGCGGGGCATTCTTAATGCATCAGGTGGGCACGCTGCGGTCAGCAGTGAGCGGGGACGTTGCCTGGCCCGAGGCGGTTGGCACGGACCTAGTGGTGGCGCCAGGGGGGTGTCAGCACAGGAAGAGGGAAGTGCTGCACACACACCCGCCCCGTTGCGGGAGACTGCGGTGGGCGTGTGCCCGTTTTCCCTTGCCACAGCTCGGGAGGCGGGTGTGGCGCTGTCGCCATCGTGAAGTTGATATGTTCAGTTTCCTAAAACTGATAAGTTAAACACAATCTGTAAAACTCATAACTGAACAACCTGCTTTGCATTCTATTTATCAAAAAACAAACACCGTCTCTAAACTCTTCCACATACCCGTGAAGAGGCGAGGTCACGTCTCTGATCCCGCGTGTGAATCGTGACGTCCCCCAGACCTGGATGCAGGCGGAGGGCCCGCCCTGTGAGCACCGCTGTCCCGTCGCCAGAACGGGGCAGAGCGGACCAAATTCATAGTCGTCGTGTGGCGTCAGTACTGTTCGTGAGGTGCTCAGCCCCCCGCCGGGCCTCACACAATGCTCCACAGATGACAGTGTCGTGACGTCATTCTCGTTCTCGTGCAGGTGAATCGGGTCTAGGAAAGTCGACTCTCATCAACAGCCTGTTCCTGACCGACCTCTACCCAGAAAGAGTCATACCTGGAGCTGCAGGTAGAAACGTCCCGTCCCCGTCCTCCGTGTACTTCTGCGTGACGGTGGCTCAAGAGACCACGTGGTCTTTCACATGGCCGCCCTGTGTGTGTGCTTTCGTTCAGTTAAACACAGGGACGGCGTCACTTCGGGGGGGAGGGCGTGCTGCCCCTGCGCTGCAGACTCGGACCCGGATCGTGGGTCTGTCCTCTCCGAGTCTCTCTCTGCCTGTAAAGAGTAGTGCCCGCCTGCGTGGCACGTTCGATGGGAGGATCCAGTGACGGTGCTGCCCTGGAAACGTGTGTGGGCGGGAGCTGACCGGGAGTGGGTGTCGTGGGACTCTGCTGTCCGTGCACTCGGCGCCCACGAGTGGGTGTCGAGGGAGTGGACTAGGCACGTGGTGGCCGGGGCCGCTGCACCGGGCCAGGCCGCCCTTTCACGAGTGGCGCGGGATCCAGTCTTCAGAGGAATTCATTCCCAAGTTATTTTCTTTGTCCTAGGAAAAGGCGGCGTAGTTTTCGATACTGGCGTTTCCACCTTCCCCGCAGCCCTTAATCTTAGCTTCAGCGTGTCTCTTGCTGACTCTGGGCTCATTTTTACACAATCCTCGTGTCACCTCCTGAGAACCTTTCTCAGAGAGCTAGAGACTTCCAGGTCATTTGTTTAGTAGAAGGAAGTAACGGGTCGTTTCTTTTCTTCGCAAACTGGCTCGTCGTTAAGACACACACTCTTACTAAGTTTGTTTCTTTTCTAGAGAAAATCGAAAGAACTGTCCAGATTGAGGCCTCGACTGTTGAGATCGAGGAGCGAGGGGTCAAGCTGCGCCTGACAGTGGTGGACACCCCTGGCTATGGTGATGCCATCAACTGCAGGGATTGGTATGCACTCCCCGGGGACAGAGCGCCCGTTTACTTTTGTCCTCACGTGTTCAAATTTACAGCGTCGACGAGTGGTTTTGCGGTTTGGAGTAACCGTCTCGTAAAACAAGACGATTTAAAGCACGTCAGTGATGTCTTGAATAAGGAATTTCCCAGGGAATGGGTATTTTTCTTGCAAAGCATCCTAGCGAGATCTGAGAGCCAGCCAGCCAGTGAGGCTGCCCACCCGGAGCCACGGCCGTGGCCTCGACGCCGGGCACCGTCTTCCTCCTGCCATGTGAGGATGCCACATCTCAGACGCACTCAAGCCGTGGTGCCTCTGAGGGGCTGCTCGCTGGCAGCATTTGCAGACAAGGACAGGAAGAGGTGGCGGCCAGGTGGCCTGTGCCGCGGCCGTGCCGAGAGCCCCGCGTTTATTGACCGTGTGGAGCCCTGGCCACGCTCGCTGTGGGCTGGACGGGCACCGCCTCCTGTCCCGGACGAGCATGCCCAGGCGAGAAGCCTTCCTCCTCCTCCTCGTCAGGGACTTGTCCTTCTGCCAGTTATCCTCGTGTCACGCAGATGTGCTGCACTGCTGCAGTGTACACACCTGTTCTCGTGCCCGTGTCCTCTGCTGCCACGGTGCCCTTCGTCCATGTCACAGACACACCGCTTGAAAAGCAGTGGCGACCCTGGGTCTTCACTCGGTCATGTCAGGCTCCCGTTGACCCTTTCCTGCTTTTGACCTCGGCACTTGGAGGTCATCATGCTTGGCGGTTTCCAAACATCATCTCGCAAATCTGGACTCAGTTTCCTTTCCCTGCTACAGATGAATTGCAGCTTGTATTCTGTTGGGGGTCGGGGGCTAGGAAGACGCGTTTCATCTTGGAAGTTGGGGCCCGCCTGCAATGGGGTCCCATGAGCCTTGGCGTCCCATGACCCTTGGCATCCATGTTCCTCCCAGTTTTAAGACGATCATCTCCTACGTCGACGAACAGTTCGAGCGGTACCTGCACGACGAGAGCGGGCTGAACCGGCGGCACATCGTGGACAACAGGGTGCACTGCTGCTTCTACTTCATCTCGCCCTTCGGACACGGGTGAGTGGCGTGTGTCCCTGCTGTGGCGACCCGGGGTCCGTAACACCGTGCCGCCTGCCCCCAGACCGCACGTTCCAACGTAAGAATTGAAGTCATTTTAAGAGAAAAGGTCGTGTGTGATCTTTTTTCCCTGAGCATGTGGCACTTCTCAAATCATTCATAGACTCAAGCCCTTGGATGTTGCGTTTATGAAGGCGATTCACAACAAGGTCAACATCGTGCCTGTCATCGCCAAGGCCGACACGCTCACTCTGAAGGAGCGCGAGCGCCTGAAGAAGAGGGTGAGTGTCACGGGAGTGGGGGCACGAGTGGGATGCGGGTGGAGGGGTTCGGGGGGGGTTTTAAGTAGTATGTGGTCCTTGTGGGTTTTTTAGTATTTTACCTTCACAAAGAGGTGTCGAGCCTTTACTATCCTTCGTAATTCACCTTAGGTGAAAAAGCCGCCAGTGACTTACAGGGTGGCTGGTGAACAGAGTCCTCGACGTGTCTGGTAAATGGTGTGGCCGCGGGAGTGGGGTCACCGCCGTGAGCTTCCGTTCCAGCTACGCGTTTTTCTCCACACGGTGCACGGGTTGTAATAGTCGGGCGTCGTAGCATTTTAAGGGCCTGGGTTTGGCCACGGGAGTGTGGCGCTGCGGCTGTCTGCCACCCGCTGTGCCCTTGCCTCCCAGCAGCTGCAGTGCTGGCTGGTCGTCTCTGCAGTATCTTCTGTGTTACCCCATGAGGCTGCTTTATTGCTTTTCTGGTATTAGTCTGTTTTAATGATTTGTCTTTTTAAAATGACACACCTGTTTGTGCCTAAGCAAGTCTGGACTCACATCCTAAATTCTACAAATACACGTTCTTTTGAATTTCCACAAAACAAGCACTAGTAACAGTACCCATCCTTCTGGAACATGTCTGTGTCTGTTTTTTGGACATGTCATTCTGACATTTGACTTTCTGAGGTCCCAGTGCACCCAGAAAGCACTCCTGCTCTCCCTGACTCTGCTGAGCGCACACGGAGCTTTTCTTCAGTGTGTTCCTGGGCCTTCCCACTGCCCCTCGGACCTGATACCAGGAACCTCTGTTTGGGTCACCTGTGTGTTCCAGGAGTTTGGGACAGGAGCACTCAGCACTGTTTATGTAGTGAACGTCGTTATCATCTCCTCACAGCTGTGTCAGATGAATTCTTAGGAAGCGAGTCGATGCACGTTTAAGTTTTGAAAGATGGATCCGTTTCCCTCAGATGTATAACCGCGCATGCCCAGAGCAGGCTCTTCTCTCCACCCCCTGGAACAGTCCTGGGTCTGTCACCAGGGTTTGCCAAGGGCACCTCACCGGAGGATGGGAAGTGGTGTCCCATTCCAGCGTGAGTCCCCGGCCGCTGGTGTGGGCTGCCGCCCCGCCACAGGGCTAGCGGCCGGCCCGTCCGTGCGCATTCTCCCTGGTGTTCAGGGGACTCTCCACTTGGTCCCCCCCAGTGGTCCTCCTGACTCGGTGTCCTGCATTCCAGCCTTCCTGGACTTCCTGGCACTCCCAAAACCTACCTCCCATGCCCTCCCCTCCTTGGCTCTGACAAGGCCTTTCCCGGGCACCTCTTCGTCCTCCTCCCGTTAGACTCTTGCCCATCCTCAGGGACCCTTGGCAGCAACATGTGGCTCCTCATGCTGCAGCGTCTCCCATGGCAGCACGTGGCGATCTATTGTGACATGCTTTCATCATGGCTGCCCTGCACGTTCAAGTGATGGTGGCGTCACTGCCACTGTGGACAGGGCCTAACGTAAAAACGCCTGCAGCCCTGCGCGATGTCATTTGAAAGTAACCATCGTAACCCATTTGATTCTTTGTTGAAGTTTGGGTGATTTGATGTATTTTCAAGTAAGTTGAGTTGGACTTGACCGGAATTTGTGCAGTTTGTTAAAATTTTACTGGCCTTGTCATTCTTTCAGATTCTGGATGAAATTGAAGAACATAACATCAAGATCTATCACTTGCCTGATGCAGAATCGGATGAAGACGAAGATTTTAAAGAGCAGACTAGGCTCCTCAAGGTAAGAGCTCTGTCTTCAGGTGCACCAGGTCGCCAAGGCCTGTTTCCTGTCACCTGCCTTCAAAACAAGGAGTTGGCACAGGCCGAATCCTGGAAGGCTCGACTCGGAAAGTGTCTGGGTAGGTCTGTTTACAATAGTATCTTTGCTTTAAATGCATTTGGACCTGATTGTCACCCGAAGGGTCAAATCTCATTGCAGGTTTAATTTCAGGCAGTTTGTCCCACAGGGGAGGTAACTGCCACTTTGAAGTCAAATGTCGTGTGTGCGCCAGTAGCTTTCCGGGTAAACTTGGTAGTGAGCTGCCAGGTGCCGTGTGCGTGCACCATGAGCACCGGGTCCCCGCGTGCAGTCCGTCTAGCCTGGCTTTTCCTCTCTAGGCCAGCATCCCGTTCTCTGTGGTCGGATCCAATCAGCTGATTGAAGCCAAAGGCAAGAAGGTCAGAGGCCGCCTCTACCCGTGGGGCGTTGTGGAGGTGGAGAACCCGGAGCACAACGACTTTCTGAAGCTGAGGACGATGCTCATGTAAGTCGCCCCTGCCCTGTTAGCGGTGCGGAGCCCGGGGCAGCGCTTCCTGGTGGCTTCCTGGTGGGAGTGGCCGGTGGCCACAGAGGTAGCTTCCAGCGCTTTGTGCCACCGCAGGGCCACTGGGTGTGGTGCCGGAGGCCCTCGCTGGCGCTCCCTTAGCCATACGCCAACCAGCCCCTTTACCCGAGGCCGGGAGCTTCGTACACTCCCCGATGCTCTCTCCGGTCTCCTCTGAGGCTAAAAATAAACGACCCGAACCAGCCCGGGCGGGCTCCTTCGCTCTGAGGACCGGGTGGGCTTTGTGGCTGGCAGCAGCGGCCTCAGGCCCCCGGGACGCCCCAGCCGGCCCGATGGGCTCTTAGCAGGCGGAGCGCCCGTGTCGAGAACAGGCTGCGTCGCTCTCGAGGGGCTTTCGCGGCCAGTGGCGCGCGCAGAGCTGCTGCTCTCGAGTGACGGGGCCAAAGGGCGGAGCGTGGCTGAAGTCCGCGACCTCCGCCATCGGCGGCGCGGACCCAGGCCAGCGCCGAACAGCCGGACGCGCGCGTGCGCCCCTCGGGTTCCGCCTGGTGTGGCAGCTTTGCGGGAACTAACGTCGCTAAAAGGACATTCAGAGGACCTGTTCCGGCTAATGCTGAGTGAGAGCCCGTCCCCGCGTCGGCCGCTGACGTGAACCCAGCTCTCCGGGATGGGCCCTGGCCAGCAGGGTCCCGTCACGGGCGGTGAGGGGGCTGAAGACAGCTCCAGGGTCAGCGGTGCGTTTCCCAGGCGAGCCGCCCTGGGTGCTGGGCAACAGGCAGTGACGCCTTCACTCGGTTACGAGCGCCAACGTGTTCGGAGAAGCCGGGCCAAAAATCAGGGTTTCCTGTGGTGTTTAGACCAGCGGTCCCCGGCTCTTCTGGCACCAGGGACGGTGCTCCCATGAGGACCTAACGCTTGAGGAGCTGAGGCGGTGACGCACGGGGGAGCAGCCGCAGACAGAGACTCCTGTGCGGCCTGGTCTCTACCGGGCCGGGACCGGTACCAGTCTGCGCCCTGGGGGCTGAGGGCCCCGGGTTCGAAGAGTCGAGCGCCGCTTCTATGGTTTAGAAACGCGTACCTCGTCTCAGACGTTGGTTGCCTAAACAAAACTCACGTTTCGTCGTGTGCGCGCCCCTGTCCGGCGCTGGTGGTCTCACGCAGAGCTTGGCAGTGCTTGTGGCAGTCCCTGCGGAAGGGACTCTTCACCTGGCCCTGTCGGGCGGGCGTGTCTGCGTATCATTTCCCGGGTAGCGGGGGCAGACACTGCTGTAGATGTCTCCGTAGCCTCGCCCCCCACCCCGAAATCGCAGGAACTTCGCGTAGTTTACCAGGTTAAGGGGGTTTCGTCGTGGGGTTCTTCCACGTCCTCGACTGGCGTTTCCAGCGCCGATGGCACGCGTGTGCAGCCCAGCCCTGCGTTCTCTCTTTCAGCACTCACATGCAGGATCTCCAGGAGGTGACCCAGGACCTGCACTACGAGAACTTCCGCTCCGAGAGGCTCAAAAGAGGCGGCAGGTCGTTGCTCAAGTCATCTGTTCTCCTCTGTGCATAGTGTGTCACCCCAGGTTATGCCGTCCCCCTCCTGGATGGGTCTAGCTCGGCCCTCGTGACCTCTAAGCCACATGGTTTGGTTTCTTGTTTTAAGACACTAGTTTTTGTGGTCGTTTAGCCTGTTCTTTAGTGCAGGTGAGTACAGGTAGTCTTTAATCGTCCGCACGTAAAGCACAGCTTCAGATGGGAAGGCCGGGCACTAGCTTGGAGTCTGGAGAAGGATGTTGAGAAACCGCAGTGCCCCCATCGGGGAGGGCAGCAGTCCCATGTCCCTTGCCCCCTCTGCTTCCCCACCCCAAACTCAAGTGGCCGCCCCCTCTTGACTTTTCTTTTTCACAGTCCTAATAGGTTCTCGTTTGCGACCTGATTTGTATCTGATAAAAGTATACCTCTGCTTAGAGTTTCACAGATGAGTGATGCACGTCATAAAAGAATTTTCTGTATGGTAGTTCACTGAAACGTTCACGTTATTTTAAAATGTGGTAGGTTTGTGCTCTGTATGAGATACACGTTAATATTGATGTGGGGACCAGACACTAAGAAAGATGTCAAAGGCAAGGAGGTCCCACTCTGAGTAAAAGCTGACCTGGCTGTGCCCCAGGCCATTGGTCATGAGGAGCTGTGTCCTCGTGAGTGCAGAGGGCCTCTGCTTAGACGTCAGATCCCGTGTGATGGTTATAGTCTGTGTGCATAAAGAATAACTTTAAAAAGGGTATTCGCCAGGCAATAGCTATTATTTTTTGAGTAGGTAAGGATGAAAATGTTATCCCAGCTTAGAGTATCTCTGGAATTTTCCATTTCATGTTGTTTTTCAGCATTCTTTTTTATGTCATTAATCAGAAAAGTGAAAAATTCATGTAATTTTAAATATGTAACATTTCTCAGATACGTAAAGTGAAGTGTTACTTTGTCATCAGAAAAAACCAACTTAAACTTGTTGCAACATTATAATTGTAATTTCTTTCATCTCTTAGAAAAGTGGAAAGTGAGGACATGAATAAAGACCAGATTTTGCTGGAAAAGGAAGCTGAGGTGAGTAGGAAAGGACTATTTTTCAGTCTAAAGCTGTTTAGTTTACATCAAAAAGTGTGATTTGTAGTTAGCTTATTTTTTGAGAAGGAAAATAGTTCACGTAACAAACTTACCTTATGTGACTATACGTAGCGTGCATATTGTTTTGCATATATCACGTCATTCTCCAATAGCAGTTTAATAGAAAGCTTGGAAACAGACTGTAGTAACATGACTGATTTTGTCACGTTCAAAAATGAGTTTGTCTACGCATAGATTATAACCAGTTAGAAAATTTCATGAAAGAAACCCATTCACAACACTAACAAAAATTTAAGAAGTACGTAGGACTTAACATGGGAAAGAAGCTAAAAACCTACTGACAAAATTTTTAGAATTTTAGCATACACACAACTTGGAAGGATGCTGAATTCCAGATCCCAGTCTAAGTGAATCTCTAAATTTAGCGCAGTTCCATCAGAATCGTGCGTGTCTGCTGAGTTTTTTCTCCTGGGGATCGCTGTACAAAAGAATCGTAAAGCCTGGGAAACGGGACACTGTAGGGACTGGATTAAAGTGAGGAGGCTTGCTTTCTCGGTCACGGAAATGTCGGAGAACGGACTCATCCAGAGGGGGTGGCGTGGGTGGCCGCTGGGCACACATCTGGGGCCCGTGGAAGAGCGGGCTCCTCCGTGGAGAAGCTGGCCCTGAGACCTGTGCAGCTGTGGAATCCGCACGTACCTTTTAGAAAATAGGACTTACTGCTTTGGCCAAATTAATTCCATATAAACCAGCTTTTAAATTTTAAAAGCCCGCTGAGTTACCTGAGGAAAGTTTAGGGGGACGTTCTGTAACAGTTGCCTAGAGATCTTTTAAGGACATGGAAACCACAAGGATGAAACTCGACAGGGCTGACAAAGGACAAACGTTAGCCACGTGAGTGGCTGCGCGTCATCCCTGGGCGCTGCAGTTTCTCCGGCCTTTTAGATTAAAAAATATCTTTGTCTTGTCTTTCTTTACTTCCGCTTATGGATAATTTGTTTTTTACTTGAAGTACATATTTTTATTTGTTCAGTTTCCTCTTGAGTCAATTATTTTACCGGTTTGTGAGAGTCCTTTGTATGTTAACTCTGTCATGTTCTGGGAAGGCGTAGACTTTGAAATCGTAGGACTTCCAGAGCACCTGTCAAGAATAAGGGACAGCAGACCCTGACAACCAATAACGTGTCCCCACGTCTTGTGCTCGCAGCTCCGCCGCATGCAGGAGATGATCGCGAGGATGCAGGCGCAGATGCAGCTGCAGATGCAGGGCGGGGACAGCGACGGCGGGGTCCACGGGCACCACGTGTGAGGTGGTAAGGATGCCTGGATGACGACAGGCCTTTGTCACTCATGCTTGGCATTTTGAAGTCTGTCTCTGTGTCACTGGTCTTGAGGGAAACAGGGCCGCTCCTAAACACAGAAGCGTCTCCACTCCTCCGGCCTAGTAAAGAGCCTTCCTGTTTTCTGAGCTGTAACTACGATGGGCAGCAGAAGAAAAACTGTGTTAAAGTAGCCTGTGGTGGTTGTACAAGCAGAAGTTTATTGAAGCTGAAAACATCTCTTCAGAGAGAATTTTAACTGTATCAGTCGGCTTGTGGAGACCAAAAGTAAAGCTGGCAAGAGGGGGTGGACCGTGCCTGGTAGGGCAGGGTTAGCCCGACGGAGTTGCTGACCTCCCGCTCGTCACCACAGCTCTGCTCCATCCCCTGGTCGTCGGCGAGTCACGTAGTAAGTCCAGCCGTCCTGCTTGAAGGGAGTCAGCAGACACCAGGGGCCCAGAGCTTCCTCGTGTCCTCTGGACAGGTGGGCACTGAGCTCTTAGGCGGCTGCTGTCATCACCTCCAAGAGGAAGGCAGGAGAGGTCAGTTCAGCCACAGGAAGCTGCCGTTACCCGGGGTTGGGTGGGGGCGACCGTTCCACAGCAGACAGACAGCCGGCTGGACAGTTTGAGCTGGCGCAGGTCTGCGTGGAGGGGGACTCTCACTGCAAGTCAGGGATCTAGTTGTAAGGGCATGAGAGTTTGGTGAAAACAGGGAGGTGACGCAAGTGACCCAAGGCTTAGTTGACACGTGGCAGGATTGACGAGAGAGAAGGCAAGGAGCCCAGAGGCGTGGACACCTGTCATGAGTCCTCCACTTCAGAGGGACAGGTGATGAAGGAAGGACCTAGAGGAGCACACTGGGGCATTAGTCACCAAAACAGCCCCTGCCTTGCGTGGCTAATTGGGAGAGGTTTTAGTAGTAAGATGCACGCCCAGAAAGGCACAAAGACACAATGTCCCGTGGAAGCGGCTGCCAGAAAGGGACCGTCCACGCAGCCCCACCTGGGTCAGAGTTTGGCTGCCTTACTTTCAGACATCACGGAGACCTTGGAACAGGCCGGGGGTGCGTGCTGAGTCCCCACTTCACCAGTAAGGGCACTGTGCTGGGCCGGGGTGTGAAATGATTTGCCTGCGGTCACGCAGCCAGTGACTCCAGCGGCCGAGGGGGCGGGCTCTCACAGGCTGGGTGGCTGAGGGGTGTCCCTTCTACTCTGACCTTGCTGCTGTGGCTTGTAAAGCTTTAGCTATGGAAATCCGACTGGGTACAGAAAGTGGACCGCTCTTCTTGTGCGCTGCTTCGTCCTCAGCACGTTCCCAGAGCCTCACAGGTGCCGTCTGACTCCGTCAGCGCTGCGGTCCTGTGGCCGGTTCGTGCTGTTACGCAAAAACTAATGCTGGCGCTGATCAAAGCGTTTCAACGTGTCGTGCTTTGTTTTTCCAGAAAACACTCTGCAAGATAAAGAAAACATTCCGGATGAGTAATACAGCTCTGTGTTTTCAAGAAATCGTTGGAGGGGTGCGGACCACGTTACAGTGCCTGCGGCCCAGGATTTTAATTTTTTAGACTTCTGCCATATTCTTTTGTATGAAGTACTTTAAGCATTTGTATTCAGTACTAGGGTATACTTTATCTTTTGAGTGAACTTTGTATTTTCATTTTCTTTCACCTTAACTAACCACTAATGTGGGGATTGAGTCCCAGGGATCAGTGAGCTTGTGTAGTGACTGTGATTCGGCTGGCCTAAGCAACTAATCGTTGAGGAGCACTCGTATTTCTGAAACATTTCGATTTACCCAGAATGTTCCTGAGTGGTAGAGACATGGACATGGTGACAGACGAGGCACGAGGCTGCTTACTCACCAGGGTGCACGTGCCGTGTGGCGACTCCCCGCTGCCTGCCTCTGTTTGGGTGCGACACCTGGCACGGGTTTTGCTGCTATAGTTCAGTACCATTAAGTCATTGCACACTTACCTGTTTACCAAATGACACAGAATTATCTAATGACACACACATTTATATTTACACATCCTTTAAAATACAGGCTTTTAGGGATAAATTTTGAGAAGTCTCTGGATTCTTTCTCACATTGGGTCATTTTTTAAACCACTAGGCAGAGAACTTGTCACAAGCCACTTCTGTGCACCGATACTGGTTATGCTCTGCTGTGGAAACAAAGCGCCATGGGCTCTAGTTTTCATATTGCAACTGAGATTCTCACCAACAGTGAGAGTCAATAAGCTATTTTTACTCAAGTAAATTAAAAAACTTTTTAAGGAAAATTAACAATTGATCTGTTCAGAAGCTAACATTTTTGTATTTTTATACTGCACTTTAATATATTCTGTAACTGCCGGTATAGGAAATCTGCCTTAGTGGTGGAAATGAGGGTCCTTTGGTAAGCGGGTACCTCTGAACCCAGACCTGTCACAGGCCCTGAGACCTCCGCCCCATGGCGCCCAAAATGCCAACCAGGTTTCCCTGATTTGGCTTTGTTTAACTGTTGCTTTTTTGAATGGTTTTCTAAAAGGTGGCAAATAGCAGTGATCATTTTATTTTTAATGTGCGGATTGTCTTGTTTATTTCAGCTACTGCCATTTCCTTCATTTAGATGTAATACAGATTTCTCCATGTGTCATGGAAGAATGAAAGACATTTCAGATGTGGGCCACTTGGCAGGTGCCACCAGTCCAAGCCACACCTGGTATTTTCCGTGTTTTGTGGCCTTGGCCTCCCCCACTCCCACCCCCACCTCCTAAGCCAGTCATTCTCCCTGTTATGACTGAGGGTGCTGATTCCCCCCGGGCTTGCTTTTTTCCAATGTTTCTAACGTTGGCAAATGAGTCTCCAGAAATTAACAGGTGAAGGGAGACCTGGAAATGTTGGTTTATTTAACATTTTCATTTTGCTATAACAGGAGGGATCGAGATGGAGAAAAGGCTCAATCTGAGGATAAGGAGGTTTTTCCGTTCGGGCCAAAAAGTAAAAATGAGGGTCAGTACATTAATGTGGTACAAAAGTATACTGTGTCCTTGCTGGCTGGCTTCCCTGTTGCATAATTGTGACTGGGCAGAAGCTTTAGGCTTAGGCACATTATTGCAGTTTCCACCAAGAAAATGTACGACTCTTAGAGTACCTCCATTCAAGACCAGTTACTTGGGTTCTTTTAGCATTTATTAAGTCTGCCAGTAAAAGCTGTTTAAAGGGAGGCAGGGAGACGTTTGCAGGCGGTTGGTGTAAGCCTGTGTGCATTTAAGTAAAATTACTACCTAGTGCTAACTGCCTCCTTCCCACCCCCCGTGATGGTTAGGGTTAAGCTGGGTGGGTTGTCCTATACCTCTTCACTCTTAAATCCATTTTTTTGTTGGCCAAACCTAAATAAATACTTTTGCTAATAGATAATTGCTCTTTAAGAAATCATCTTTATCTGTAGAAATGTATTTTAGAAACTATTTTACACAGCAGTTTTGTATCCATTGAAACTAACCTTTTATCAATAAAGCACTATTCTTTAGACCTTAACTGAGTAGCCCTCATTATTGATTCTTTGTGAGGGAAAAGTGTAAAGGTCCAGAGCCCCTCTTCAGTCATCTGTATATAAAATCAAGTAGAATTCTTTGCACCAATAGCACCAGCACCCAGCAACTTTGTATTGGCGATCTCAGTCCCAAGGAAAGAGCCATAAAGACTGGAAAGGAATTATTTACAGATGACCTGATTGCGTAAAGTCAAACTGATCAACATTAGCACTAGCAAGAGCTCGTGGATGCCGACTCACGAGTTAGAGAACTTAGTGGGAAAAGAAGGATCTCATTCGCTGTGGCAACAACTACCGAATGCCTGGAAATACAACGCATGACAACTCTAAGCAATTTTTCTAGATTTCTAAGAAGAGAGGTCAGGAACATTCCTGTACAGTTTTTCAGACATTTTCAAACCTGGAATGTAAAGATGATCCAGGTGGCCGAATCGCCGCCTCGCTGCCGCCCAGGAGCCTCCAGACCTTTTCCATCCCTGGTGTCAGCGCTTCTGAGCCACCACCTCGACCCCGGGGTAGTGGAACTCCCGCTGTCCGGTCCCCCTTTCCTTGCAGGCCCCTGCCCCGCTCCCCAAACAGGCTTTCCCGTTCGCAGCCAGCGCTGGCAGTGTGCACCTGTTGGGGCGGGGGGTGGGGTTCCGTTCCCGCTTCGTGCTACCCTGGGGCAGCGAAGACTGACTTCGTGACGAGGGTGTCGTGGGGGCGGGGAAGGGGCGTAAGAGGCAAATCTGGAGGGAGTGATGGGGGATTCGGGGACAAGGAGGAAGGGGTCTCTAAAGGGCCGAGCCTCGCCCCCTGAGACGGACGTGCTGCGACGCGCGTTGACCGGCTCCGGGAAACGGGGCGGAGTGCTGCCGGAGGGAGTCCCCGGAGGCGTGGCCCGGGGGGCCTGGCCTCGCCCCTACAGTCCGGCGGGGACGCTGGGCGGGCGTCTTGGGGAAGATGCGCGGCCGCGCCCTAGGCGCCTCCGAGGAGAGGGGGCGCGCGCTCCGGCGGGCGGCCTGGGCCGCGAGCGGCGTCTCGCTCCGTGCCCGGGGGCGCCTGGCCGAGCGGCCGCTCTGCGCCGCCGCGCATCCCGCCGGGCCCTCGGGACTGCGGCGGCGGAGGCGGGCGCCCCAAGGGTGCGGCGGGGCGCGGGGCGGAGGGGGAGCCGCTCGCGGCCCGCGGCGCGGCCCCGAAGTTCGGGCCCCGCCCCCAGCCGCGGCCCCGCCCCGGACGCGAAGCCCCGCCCGTCGGGCCTGGCCCCGCCCCGGACGCGAGGCCCCGCCCACCGGGTCTGGCCCCGCCCCGAGTCGCGGCCCGCCCCCGCCAGCCGGGCCCCGCCCACCGAGCCTGGCCCCGCCCAGGGCCGCGCCCCGCCCAGCTGGCCGTGTCTCCGCGGATTTGCCTTCGACGCCGCGGAGGCCATGACCCCGCCCCCCCCGCGTTCGTCCGCCAATCAGCTCGGCGTCGCGCGTCCAGGCCGGCCAATCAGCAGCGCGTCCGCGGGGCGGGGGCGGGGCCCGGGCGGGGCGCGCGGCGCGGGCGGCCCGCGGGCAGTCGGGAGCGGGCGGAGCGGAGCGGGGCCGGAGGCCGCTGCGAGGACGGCGCGGGCCGGGCGGGGCCGCCGGTGAGGACGCGGGGCCGCGGGGCTTTTGGCGGGCGGGGGCCCGGGGCCGAGGCCCCGACGCGGCGGGCCTGCGGGACGGCGCGCGGTGTGGGCGGGCGGGCTCCCGGCTGCAGGCCCGCGTGCAGGCCGGGGCGCGGCTCAGGCCGGTGGGGCGCGGGCGGAGGCCCCGCGGCTGCGCCCCGCGCTCCGTCCTCCCCTGAGGTCCCGCCGCGGGGCGCCCCGGGGGCGGCGCCGCCTGGCCCGTCGCAGGGCCGAGGAGACCCGACGGCCACCCGTCGGCGCGCGAGGGGAGACGGCCCTGACGGCGAGGCCGGCCCCGTGCGGACGGCGTGGCCGCCCGCGGAGACCGCGGTCGGGGGGCGGCGGTCGGGGCGGCCAGGCCTGGCGGCCCCGCGCCTTCGCGTCTCTGTGTCCGCGCCCTTCCCAGGAGCCGCCCCGCGCTCCCGCACCGCAAGGCCAGGGCCGTGTCAGGGTCGCGGACCCCCTGGTGCCTGTCGTCCCGACCGGCTCGTTCAGACTCGCAGAGGGGAAGTGGCCAGGGGCTCGCCCGCTCGGGAGGGGACGCCGGGCGGGGCCCCCGCGGCCGGTCCCCGCATCCGTCCTCCGGTCCCCGCATCCGTCCTCCCGTCCCCGCGGCCGGTCCCCAGGGTCGTCTTCCCGTCCCCGTGGCCGTCCTCCCGGACCCGCGGCCGGTCCCCGCATCCGTCCTCCGGTCCCCGCATCCGTCCTCCCGTCCCCGTGGCCGTCCTCTCGTCCCCGTGGCCGTCCTCCCGTCCCCGCGGCCGTCCTCCGGTCCCCGCATCCGTCCTCCCGTCCCCGCGGCCGTCCTCCCGGACCCGCGGAGTTGCCGATCCTCCTCAGGCCCCACGCCGACTGCCGCCTCCCGACCCGCCCGGGTCCGCGGGCCCGGTCCGCGCTCGGGCGTGTTCCGCAGGGGACTCCTGGGTCCTGCCGCGCCGGGCCTCTCCCGAAGACGAAGTTCGTGTTGCGTGGCGGCGGCTCGTGCGATGAGAATGGGGCTCTGCCTCGGGTTCCTCGTCTGTACGGTGGGGCCGAAGGCCACCGGCGTCGCGGAGCTGCTGTGAGGACTCGGCGCCCGCGGGATGCCTGGCACCGCAGGCGCCCAGGAGGGGTCCTCTCGTCAGGTGGGAGATCCGAGTGGACCGCGGAGCGAAGCGGGCAGGGGGAAAGCCGCCGTCCTGCTCCAGGGACAGGCGCTCGCTGACGTGTGGGCGGCTCCTCGCCAGCCCTTAAAGCCCTGGAACACGGACCTCTGTCCCCTCCTCCTCCGAATGCTCCTGCCGGCAGTCCCATCGCCACCTCCCCTGCGCTCATCCAGGAGCAGGTGTTCTCACTGCTGCTTCTCGCCTCCATTCATCTGTGCTTTTCCTTCACACACTTTCCTGTCAGCTTGCCGGCTCCCCCTTGAGCTCCGTGGGTCGTGAGCTTCCTACCCTCGGCGCAGCATAGGTGTGCAGGAACCCTTAACGGAGAGTTGGGTGTCAGCCGAGGTCGCTCCAGGTTTTACCTTGGCAGCAGGGAGTCAAAAAGGTGAGGGTCCCACTCACCCAACATGAAAAAACCAGCGCTGCGGCGTTTGTGGGGAGCGGTTACACTGGCAGTGACGCTGTAAATTGGTTTCATCTCTCCGGACAGCAGCTAGCGGAGTGTGTATAGACTTTGAGTTCAGAATCCAGGTTTTTAAAACAAACTCTGGCATGCAGACCCTGTGCGTCACAGTGCAGTAGCACCCCGCAGCTGGTAAGCCTGTTCTGGCAGCCTCGTCCCCGTCTTTTCCTCCGAACAAAATTTGAACCTGTTTCATCCAGGGCGATGTGCTCAGAAACATGCCTTGCCCGGAACGGCCAGGCAGTGTGTGCACAGCAACCGCACTGTGGTAAAAATACGTGAGGACACGGACGAGGGGCAGGAGGGGAGTGAGCCTGCTGTAAGTAGTTTTACTTTAGAGTCATGCATCGTTCCCCTGAACTGACGTGTTAGTTCACAGCCATTTACAATGCGAACACAAAAGGCACTAGAATGCTGTGAGACGCCACGACGGACCTTCCTTCATCCGTGTCCTCAGCATCTTCCTCATTGCTCCCTAGCTGCAGGAGGAGGTAGGTGTGACGGCCACAGCCTGCTCACCGCCCAGCCCACTCAGCCTTTCGTTCTTTGCTGGCAGTTTATGCCTGTGCACACACTGCTGTGTGTCCAGCTGGTCTCCTGTCCCCCGTGAGGCCGAGCTACAACTTCCTGCCCGATTCAGGCCCGCTGCGCCCTGTCCTCCGTGTTACCTTATTCCTTCTGTTCCTGTAGCAGGGAGGAAGTTCTGGCCCCTTATGTACTTGTCTCCCCTTCTAGATCTCTGTGCACCCCGTGCTAAGCATCCAGCACCTCTCAAAGCAGAAGGCAGACATTGCATCATGGAATCAGGGAGGCATTAAGGCCACTCGCAGAGCTGAGTGACCACCAGCGAGTCACTGACCTTTCTGAGCCTGAGTTCCTTGATCTATGTAGTGGAGATTTTGAGGGTTAAGTGAGTGAGACAAGTGAGACGATGTGGACAGGGCGCGGCCTCCATGCAGTGGCACTTGCCCAGGACACAGTGGCTGCTGCGGTGTGTCAGGGCCTTCCCAGGCCTGCCACCAACGCCCTCTTCCTGTCAAGGCCCGCCCGCACCCCCATCGGACCCTGTCTGCTGTCCTCGCTTGGCTTCCTCGTGGCGCTCACGGCCATTTAACTGGCTTTCTCCTTCGTCTTCCTTTCCCGTAATGGGAGGGATTTTCTCTCTGCTAAGAAGTCCCATGTCCTTAAGTACTTAGGCTTGCTCCATGCTAGGTGCTAAGTAAATGTTTGCATAAATTAATCAGATTTCATCTGGCCAAGGGCAGATGCCTGAGCTTGTACAATTGGGGAAGGAGGGCCTCCTTGTGAAAAGAATACAATGTTACAAATAACGATTAACTTTGAAAGTACATATTTATTTGGAATGAGAAAAAGCAAATAAGTTACAGATTTAAAAGCGACCAGTAACACAAAATCCCTAAATCCAGGAAAGTAGCATGTTTGTTAATTACCTGATTCACTCTTTAGTACTTTTCTTTCGGCTGTGTACTTTCTAATTCCCTCTTCGTCTGACGATAGAAAGAATTTAGTTGTTCCTTTAGCATAATTGATCAAAAATTTTTATTACCGATTAGATGCATAAAACATTTCACATGTGGAAGTATTTGCTGTTGCCAGTACAGCGACCAGTTTGCATCGTGGAAAAGCAGTTTTTGTAAGTTCTATTTTGTACAATTCCATTCAAAAAAGTAAAAAATTACCTACAGTACATTTAAAATTCTGTTACATTATCGGGTTTTCTGACAGGCGAGCGCGGCAGCTCTTTACACCTTGTTCCTTTCGCACTGCCCTCACACTGCTGGTGCCAGGCCCTGCCCGAGGTTCATCACCGCCGGTGACAGGCCCAGTGCTGTAGTGGTGTTCCTGGAAGCCACCCCTGCCCTGAGATGGCCAGTGATGACTGAAGTGTACAAAGAAGTAACTGCAAACAACTTAAATGAGTCCCGTTAAACGCAAACTAAATGCATCTCCAACTCTTTGTGCCCTTGGCTGATTCCCCAAAGTGCCGACAGCCCCTTCTAAGCTACCTGCCATAAGGGAAAGAGTCAGAGGCAGTCGGAGCGGAAAGAGGCAGCAGTCTTAGCTGATTGCAGTTAGAATATTTTTTGTAAATTTTACAGAAAGCCGTGGCCGTGGGCACACTTTGTGCAGGGCCCTGGAGGGCGCCAGTGCAAGTCAGGACAGCAGAGGCAGAGTAGCTGCTTCTGAGGGGAGGGTTCTGGCCCTTTGTTGCCACGTAACACAGGAGAGGCGCACGGGGCACCGGTGCTCAGTGCCTCTTCCAGCTGCCAGTGGGAGTGTGTTTGGGAAGGAAGCAGCACGGGGTAGCTCCACCAATTGTTGAAATTGCTGGCCTTGGTTAACCCTGCCTCCTTCGTGGTTAAAGTCCCAGCGGCTCTGGTAGCGTCAGTCAGATGAGAGCCGGGTGAGCAAGTCCCACTGCAGTCCTCGCTGCTCGGACGCTCGGCGGTGAGGGACCGACTGCGGATGGCGCGCCGGTCCCCAAGGGCACCGCGGAGCCGAACGCACCGCGCCTGGCGCCGTCTTTCCGTCCCCACGTCGTCGCGTGTGAGGAGATGCCCGCTGCGCTGACCGTCGAGTGACAGCGCAGCGGGCACGATGTGTACAGAACGTCGTGCTCCGTCATCGGCGACCACGTTCCGGGCTTACGCATTTGCTGTGCTCTGATCTGTGTCGGGTTTAGAGCCTGCTCTCCCTGCTCATTTTTAAAGCGTTTGCTGTGACAGTAGCCGCGCGACGCCGGCTGCAGCCCCGTGCGTCTCCGGCTCGCAGTGTGTCTTGAGCCGTCGTTCTCCCTCGTGCGTGACTTCATCTCTTGTTGTCTTGTCCAGTAGCTTAGCCGTTGTGCAGGCCAATAGCCCAGGGGCAGGAGGCTGACCCCCAGCCCAGGTGGGCAGCGGCCGTGCCATCTCGGTGTGTGTGAGCCACTCTGGCGTCTGTGTGATGATGAAATCGCCTGACGAAGTCCTTCTTGGACCATGCCCCGTCACTAGGCAGCACGTGCCTGTATCTGAACAAGAAATCTGTCCCAGGGTGTTTGAAAGTGTTGATTTTTATTTGAACCATTTCGGAAGGGCGTAGGCACAGGTCCTGGAGAGACAGGGTGGTTGTCCCTGTCTCCCCTCAGACAGAGGGCTGTGGCATGCCACAGTGACCACCAGTTACACTTCTGAAGCGACACTGATGGATACTCATCACTTCTGGCAATTTGAAAAACACAGAACACTGGAAAGAAGGAAATAAAAAGCAGCCGTCCTCCCTATGCCCAGGGTAACCACTGCCAGCGTGTCCGAATGTGCGTGGACGTCATCTCCAGCTCCAAGAGGGTGGGATGAGCACAGTCTCTCCCCCTGACTGGCTACAAGCCTGGACAGCTGCATGGAACTATTTGAGGACTGACAAGTAAATGGTGACAGGCGGGTTGGGGACAAAGGCCATGGTTTAAGTGTGCTGCTTCAGCAGGGGATCCGTTTTCCCTCCAGCATATCCGCCTGGTCTCCCGTGTTGGAAGCTCAGCGGTGGGCCCCGGGCACAAACCAGAGAGCTTTGGGAGGAGGCTCCTTGTTTGGGCTCCAGAGGACAGTGGGGGGAAGCCCCACTTTTTCTCCATTCTCTCCCTGTCCTGCACTCAGTGCTGCGGCAGCACTCTGACGGAGTGGGGGATCTTTTTTCTCTCCTCCTGCAGCTTGGCCCCAGACAAAGGTGCTGTCACAGCAAGGAATGGCAGAGCAGGGGAGGCAAAGGCCTAGGCTCCTGGCTGGAGGACTGGGAAGGGGAGCCCCAGGCCGCTGGAGAAGATGCAGGGAGATCGTGGAGAGGGAGGAGCTTGAAAAGTGATCCCCGAAGTGGCTTCTGAACCTTGAGGCTCAATGCAGTGCTGCCACTCATGGGTCTGACCCCCAGTAGCTTGCCAGACACTTTGGGAACTCTACGGAGGGTGGACCACTGCCTGGAAACCACGCAGGCCACTAGGTCATGGTGCACAGTGGGGACAGCCTGCGACGCTGGAGCTGATGCCAAGGCCACAGCCCACAGAAGGCCAGTCGGGACTTGCAGCCCGAACCCAGCCAGCCAGTGCCTGCCAGGGCAAAACACCAGCTTGATGCATGGGTTTCAGCAAGACCCAAAGCCTCATGACCACACGCTGTTTAGAAGGTCCGTGATGCAGTCCACAGTTACCCAACACATACAGATCCGGGCAAATCCACCTCACGAGAGGAGACGGGCGGAGGCCGAGGGGCTGCCCGTGAACTTTGTGGCGGGCAGGGCCCGCACAACCTTCCACTAGCGTGGCTTCTGGGGATGTGTGACACCGCGTGGCAGCAGCGTTTTCCGATGTGACTTAGGGTTCTCATCAGCTAATGGTAAATGCGTGAGGGTGTCCTGGGTTCTCCAGGTGGGCCCCAGCTAATGACATGAGCCCTGAGGTCGAGCTCTTCCTCCGGCTCACAGCGGAGGGGACCACAGAGAGAGTGAAGCTCACGGAGGGTCCAGCAGGCTGCCCGCGAAGGTGGAGGAAGCCGAGGAGGGCAGGCGGCCTCCGGGCGCCGAGCCTGACCGGCGTGGACCGGGGCCTACGTCCGCTACCCAGACAGAACCGAACGAGTCTGGGAGTGTGTTCTCCGCCGGCGCCACACGGGACCCCAGGCCGGTGGACGCCTTGAGTTCCACCTCGTGCGACCCGAGGCAGAGAACGCTGCTGGTCCGCACTGCACCCACACTTCCAGCCCGCGGAGACCGAGATGATAAAAGGCTGCTATTTAAGTTGCTAAGTTTGTGGCGAGTTAAGGCTGCAATAAAACTAAAATACACTTTAAAGCAGCTATTAAAATGTTCCGAGAACTAGGGTACCCTCGAAGCAAATGGAGAGGTGGGAAGTCTTGGGGCAAATAGAAGATGTGAGGAAAAACAAATGGGGATTTCAAAACTGAGAAATACAAAAATGACATAAAGTGGAGGTGGCAAAGAGTGACTTTGTAGTGCCTGCGTGTGCAGTTTTAATTCAGGGGTTTTAGTGTTGTTTTGCTTTGTTTTAACCTTGAAGATTTTGCAATATGTTATACTGGCCTGGGAGCCAGGACACTGGTTGCTGGGCTCACCTCTTCACAGTCTGGGTCTGTGGCTTCCTTCACTGGCTGAGATTTTCCAGGGGACGCGCGCGCCCGTGCGCACACACACACACTCTCTCCATTTTTCTCCCTCCCTCTCTCCCTCTCCCCGCGATGACCTATTCCAGGGCTTCCTTGAACCCTTATATGCGTTGAAAACTGTTGCTAGATCTGGTGTGTGTGTGTGTGAGTGTGAACTTACGGAAAATTTCAAACATTCGCAGAAGTAGAGAAAACCATATGTCACACCCCGCTCCAGTAGCCCACAGCACACGTGGCCAGTAGTTTAGGGGGCTGGTTTGTTTGGCCTGTAGTCCCCTCCGCTGACTTCTGCCTCCCGGGATTATCTGGGTGAGTCCTAGACGTTGCTCCATTTCATCCAGAAGCACGTCCGGAAGGGGGTTCTCCCCTCCGCGTGTGCGCAGGGCCGGCCAGGGAGTGAGCTGTGCTGCTTGGTGTACTAGGCCCCGCCCAGGTTAGCGTCCAGGCAGTTCGCAAACACCTGAACGTCAGCTGTAAGGCTTGCAGATGTCACTCCAGAGTCATCCCTTTGGACCAGTCGTCGGCGTTTGCAGCGTGGCGCCGCGTTTGTCTGCCAGCCTCAGCCGCCGTTCACGCCGTGGGGAGGGCCGAGGTCTTATGAGGTTCCCCTTGCTTCTGCCTAGTAACGACTCTAAATCAATTGGAGTCAGGAACACCTCTCATTTTGTTTTCGCCTGAGCTGGGTCAGCACCTCCAAGGGGGAGCCCCCGCCATCTGCCAGTCAAAGCCTGCGGGCGTGGTGGGAGTGAGGGAGGGTACCGATGGCAGAGTTGGGAGTAGATCCCGGATGTGCCGCCTCCAGGCTTCCCGGCCCCCCAAGCCTGGGCTGCTGCTGTGCCCTTCCTCGGTTTCCCCCAGGGCCTGCCTTTGATGTGGCCCTTTTCGTCCCACCTTAGACACCCTTCTCCCGGGGCGGGGGTGCCCCTGTGGCAGCAGAGGTTTTGAGGTGGACTGCACCGCCCTTCCCGGTGCCGGGGGACGGCGCGGCCCAGCGTTGGGGCCGCCGTCAGGCCTGAGGCTGCGCGTGTGCAGGTGGGCCCTGTGGCGCCTTCCCAGCGCCAGACGCTTCTGCCGCGCCCAGCCCTGCCAGGCAGGGAGGCGGGGGAGGGCGGCATGGGCAGCTGCCCCCGTCCCACCCGCTCTGAGGGGCTTTGCTGTGCGGGGCAAATTCCGCCTGCTTTCCCCGTCCCTTGCAGTGGGTGAATTACTCAGTTGCTGGTCACGCTTAGTAGGAAGGGGATCAGAGAGGATCCACCCCTTGCTGCTCTGTGATAGGAGGCGGAGCGGCCCAGCCAGGAGCTGGGTCGAATGCCACGCGGGGTCTTCGGCACTGGGAGTCCATTCCCCGGCCCGCTGCGGGCCCAGACGCAGTGGCCACTGGCGGAGGTGAGTGCCACGTTCTGCTTCCTAGGTGGTCCGTGTAGGAACACGCGGGCCCTCACCCCCGTCACTGTAGGGTCTCAGAGACTGGCCTCACGTGAGACGACGTGTCACGAAACCGGCCGCGCCAGGGGCTGGCGACGCCACCAGAAGCCAGGTCCCTGTGGCACGTCTCCGGCCCCCGGGCGGCGCCCAGCCCTACGTAGAGACCCCAGACGCTTCTCGTGTGAGACACGCAGTGCGGGCGAGCTCTCCAGTCGTTTAGGAAAGGCGGCGACAGACGAGGGCGATGGCGCTCTGCCTCCGCCGCCCCCGGCTCAGGGCTGCGGGGACGGGCCCCTCCCGGAGCCCGGGGTGCCAGGGCCCCCACCCTGCTCAGGCCATCCTCCCGTCGCTGGGCCGTGGGGGCCTTCCGTCAGCCCACGGGCACGTCTCTGGGACGCGGGAGGACCCCGCGCGGGCGTGGGGAGACCGCACACGCCACGGACGAGCCCCACCTAGAAGTCGGGTATTCTCTTTCCCGTCAGCGTAATAACGGACAACAGTGAACAAAATGACGTCGTTCCAGCACCCGCTGTGTGTTTGGTCCTCCCAAAAGAGGCAGCCCAAAACGTGTGGCGGTGGCGGGTGCTTCTGCACGACGGGGACTGCGCGGGGCCACGCGCTGACTTCCCGGTGCCGCAGCCTGCGCCAGGCCCCGGCTCTGGCCCTCTGAGCCACGTGTTCTCCGTGGCAGAGCTCGTTTGGTTAGCGGGACTCTGTTGGAGTGGCCCGTAGCTCACAGCGAACTGAGTGGAGGTGCGGAGCCCCACGCTCCCCCACCCCGCCCACGCACTGCCTCCCCACTTCCAGCACCCCCGTCGTGCGTTTGTTACGAGCCTGCATCAACGCGCCGTCACGCAAGCCTTGGCGGAGACGTGTCAGGCTGGTTTTCAGAGTTGTTAACGAGGACGTGTGCCCAGGAGCTGGGTTTGCAGCCGGCGGCCCTGAGTGTCAGCAGTGGCCGTGGGATCCAGCCGCTGGAGACGCTCCTAGGAATGACGCCCACGCAGCATTTCGTTCACGGGGAAGAAAGGGGGGAAAACAAGCGGGTCCCTGGTTCTCGCAGCGCCATGTCCCTCCGGCCGCCGGGAAGGGTTCTCCAGCCGCAGAGAGGTGAGCGGGGTGCCGTCGACGCTCAGGGTCCCAGGGCTGCCGAGCACGTGGCGTGCCAGGGCTGCTGCTGGCCTCGCCGTGTTTCTGGTCTAGCTCGCGTATCCTCGCCTTCGGGATGTCTGTCTGTCAGCACACAGCAGAGGAAAGGAAGCTCCGTTAGGTCACGGTGTGGGAGACAGGTCTGGTTCGGACGTTCTCCCTTTCATCCTCCCGTCGTCCGGCCGTGGGTGAGCACACTCATTTCTGCAAGGACTGCCTGCTCGCGCTGCTTGTCCTAAAGCAGGTCGATCGTCTTTGAGACCAGGGTCCAGTGACATCCACGCCTTGGTGTTCCGTCCCAGTTTCCTCCAAGCGAGCCCCGTCCTCAGGCTGCCGACGGCTTCTCGGCCGCCTCCCCGTCCACGTGCCCGCGCCGTGGCACTCGCTTCTCGAGTTCTTCGATGCTGTCTGGTGCCAGTGGCGTTAGTTAAGTGAATACTTAGCGAACGTCCACAGAAAGGCGTTAGTCCCTGCTCTCGGAGGGCGTGCCGCCCGGAGAGAGCTCCGAGGGTGACAGGTGCCCGCCAGCCTGGACCAAACGCGGGGCCCGGTCTGCTCAGCCGTGCAGGAACCGGGCCGGAGGTCGGTTTGCCCGACGACGTCCTCCCGCCGTCACCCTGCGGCTCGCGTCCCCCTCGCCCGGGGTTCTCGCTCCCTCGCGCTCTGCCGTTCGCTAGCTGGATCGGATGTGCGGGGAAGCCCCGGGGTGGGCAGCAGGGGTCACCTGGCTTTCTGAACTTCGTTCACGAGATAAAAAATTCGTGACTTTGTCTCGATAAACATGAAAAAGGAAAACGGGCCAGAGGACTCAGCAGTGACGTTGGCACGCGAGGGACTGGCCCGGGAATCGCGCGGGACTAGTTTTCTAAAAACTTGACTGCGAACTAGTAGAAGACTTTTTGAAGATGCTTAAGTGAAATAAAGTAACTCTGGCAGCAGCGGCGTCCTTTCCCCATTGACCATCTGGCATTCGTGTCTGCCGCGCTCTTTTACTGTGACGTGTTTTTCTGTAAGTTGACTTTCAAACGTAAATACGTACGTTCGAGGAAGAAATTTGCCATGAATGGAGGGTAACTAACTATATTAGTGATCACTAAAAGCCCGGCGGCATCACTGGATTCCGGCCGGCACTTGGCCTGTTCTTTCTTCGCTGGAAATGATGGCGTGATCGGCCGTTTGACTTCGCAGCTCGAACCCGAGACCTTCTCGTGGCACAGGTGCCACCCTGGGCCAGCCGCCCGACCCACCTGGACCCCGGTGCAGCCATCGTCAAGAGGGCACTCGCTGGGTCATGATGCTGATTATCGTGAGGTCGGGCTAAGGCATCTGCTGGGAAGGGCCTGGCCTGCGGCAGGTGCCTCCTGACGCCGGTGTGCAGCCCTCGCGACACTCACCCAGGCTGTCACTCGCCGCTGTGTCTGAACTACTTCCCAGCCACTGGCGGCACCCGCTCCAGCCTGGTGAGACACGGCTCCGGAGAACCCAGGGGTGCAGAGCCTGCAGAGACAAGCCTGCTGTCCTCCGCGACTTTTCTTGACGCAGGCCTGTCCGCAGCACGGGCCGGTGCGGGCTGTGGCCGCCTCTCGGCCCCTCTCCACCAGCTGAGTAGCGATGACGGGCCCGCGCGTGAGGTTGCGTGGGCTCAGCGAGCTGCGTGCTGCCTGGCTTGCAGAAGCACCAAGCAGGTGCTGTTATTGGGGATGTCACCTGTCCTTGTTTTGTGTCCCACTGACCCGCCCATGAGTAGAAGATAACCTCCTGTTAGCCATCGTCATGCAGCGAAGACTCATAGGAGTTGCAAACATTTGCAAAGAATTCCTGGGTACCTGATGACTTTTTCTACATTGTTTTAATGTCTGAATAACTAGTGATGATTCTTGGGTTTCGTCTTGTTTTAGCCATTCTTCACGCTTAGCTGGTGACGAATGGGGGAGATCGAAGGGACATACAGAGTCCTGCAGACCCCAGGCACCCGTCTCGGCGCCCAGACCGCTGGGGGAGTGAGCACCCTCGAGCCTCGGCAGACTCTCGGGGCGGAGACAGGGACGTCGGCCAGGATGCAGGAGAAGCACCTCCCCATCCGAGTGAAGCTGTTGGACAACACCGTGGAAATGTTTGGCGTTGAGGTAGGAAGCGCGATTTTGGGAGGCGTATTTCCTTATATTCTCTGACAGTCAAGTGTCACGTCCCAGATTCCATTTGCTATTAGATTGTGTTTGTTTATGAAGTTGACCAAGAGTGGCTTTGGGGACACAATAAAACCCTTGGAAACGGTGCCACCCCGATGAGGGCGTCCGCGGCAGCTGCTTCGGTGGGTCCGGAGGGCTGTCCCGGAAGCGAGACCAAAGCCCCAGTGCCTGGCGTCCACGGGCCGGGCCGGGCCGCCCGACGATAGAATGCGGCATGGGCCTGTCCTCGGCAGGCGGAGCGGCCTCCCAGAAGCCCTGCCGCCACTGCCCCCCAGGAGGGGCTGGCTGGGGAGCCTGGTTTGTCCTGCACCTCTGTCCCCAGTGTCTCCCGTGGGCGCAGCTCCAAAGACCCAGGACCTAAAGACCAAGGCTGGTTCCGACCTGGGCCTCCCGTCTCTGCCCCACCACTGTTCGTCTGCGGTGGTCTGTCTCCCCACTCCCACCCCACGCCCCTCGCGCTTGCCCGGGGAGACAGGCCGTGGCCAGGTGACATCTGCTGCTGGGCCTGTGGGACGCTGCACACTTGCAGAGGGGGCATGGGCTACAGAGCTCTGAGGTCCCTGGCTGGGCGGACCTCCGTCAGCCGCAGCCGCAGCGAGGACACGCCCCGTCCCAGGCCCGGCTGGCGGTCCCGGGGGGCAGGCGAGGCTGTGTTGGGGCCCCTGCTGTGCGTGCCGTGCCTGGACCGCGCCTTGCTCCGCGCTTGGGCGCCGGATGAGCGTGGGCGGGAGCGGCGTCTGCGCCGAAGGGCGCGTGACCCTCCCCCTCACGGTAGGCTTTGGGCCTCGGGGACTCGGGTGCTTTGTTTTGTTCGTGGTGGGGCTGTGGGGCCGCTTACACCCATCTCACTTGTGCTGCTTGGTTATGTTTTCCGTCAGCCTGAAGCAGTAGTGTCCGCAAACTCGCCGGTCGATGTGCTGATGACACCTCGGAAAACGCTGGCTTCCAACACCGGCGTGTGCGGGGCCGCAGAGACTCCCCTAGCTGGTGATGGAGGGTCACACTGAAGGGGCCTTTTTAGGGAATAGTTTGACGTTTAGTTATTTTTGAAACGCTTGTCTTTTGCTTCAGTGGAAAACATAGAGCACCTTGACCTGAGACCTGCCCGCCGGGCACGTGTCTTTGCCGCAGCCGGCGTTGTTGGCCCGCGTCTGTCTTCGGCGTGGGAGACGGCCTTTGCTGGCTTCGTGAGGCTGTCTTCAGGTGAAGTCTGCAATCCCAGCTCTGTCTGTGTCTCCCGCCTCCCTGTGCGGATGAACTTGGCTTTGGATCAGTGTCGACCGCCGCGGTGAGGGCAGATGTCTCCAGAGCTGTAACTGCGGACAGAGGAGCGGGTGGAGCTGATTCGGCTGGGGGTGCAGCGCAGTCCCAGCTGCGCGACCGACTGCGGATGGCGCGCCGGTCCCCAAGGGCACCGCGGAGCCGAACGCACCGCGCCTGGCGCCGTCTTTCCGTCCCCACGTCGTCGCGTGTGAGGAGATGCCCGCTGCGCTGACCGTCGAGTGACAGCGCAGCGGGCACGATGCGTACAGAACGTCGTGCTCCGTCATCGGCGACCACGTTCCGGGCTTACGCATTTGCTGTGCTCTGATCTGTGTCGGGTTTAGAGCCTGCTCTCCCTGCTCATTTTTAAAGCGTTTGCTGTGACAGTAGCCGCGCGACGCCGGCTGCAGCCCCGTGCGTCTCCGGCTCGCCGTTGTTTGGTGCCGTCGTTCTCCCTCGTGCGTGATTTCACCTCTTGTCGCCTTGTCCCGTAGCTGCTGTGCAGGGCGGTAGCCAGGGCAGGAGGCTGGCCCCCCGCCCAGGTGGCAGCGGCCGTGCCATCTCGGCGTGTGTGAGCCACTCTGTGGCGTTCGCACGGAACTGCCTGATCCCCATCGCAAGCGACATGTGTTTCGTTGCAGCTTTCTTTCTAGACCTAGGCGACACGTGCCTCTTTAATTCTTGCTGCCCGTAGGTCAGGGTGGCTTGAAGCCAGAAGCTAAGGTCTTCTCTTTCCTGAACAAAATTTAATAGTGACGCGGGGTGGAGTTGGGTAGAAAATGCTTCATACCTTATTGAGATGTGTCACATCGCCTACGATCTGCCCATCCAAAATGCACAGGTCGGTGTCGCTTCCGTGTATCTGTTGTTTTAGTGCGCTTACCGACTCGTGCCACGGTCACCAGTCAGTCAGAGAGCATTTCGTCACGTCCGGCCGCCGCCCCCCGGCCCGTCCCGCGCTCCGGCCGCGCCGCCGTGTCAGGCCCGTGGAGCCGCACGTGGTCCTCCGTGCTGGGCCGCGTCGCAGAGCGTCATGCTGGAGAGGTGGTCCCCGTTGGGACGCGGGTCAGCACCGCCCTCCGCGTTGTGGCCGAACAGCGTCCCCTCTGCGGATAGATCACATTCTGTTGATGGAGCAGCAGCCGGTGCCCGGTCCGCCTTTGGCGACCGTGAATAGCGTAGCTACGAGCACGCGTGTGCGAGCTTGTTTCCCAGCCGTACGCCGAGGAGCGGAGTCGCTGGGTGCGCGCCGGCCCTGCGTCTACGCGTCTGAGTCCCGAGTGGCCGTACCACGCACGCGCCTCCAGCCTCGCTGCGGCTGCAGCCTCCGCCGTCCTCAGCCGCCCTTCTGGGTCCAGCCGTCCCGGGGAAGTCACTGTTTATGACACGAGAGGAAGGTTTGCGCAAACGTGAGAGCTGTACCGTGAGAAAGTCGTCTCCGGGGTGGTTCCTTGGACCGATGCTGAGTGGCGGGGAAGTCCGGCCTCGCTGACCCGGCTACTGCCCGCGGAATGGCCGTTCCGGCCCCCTCGAGTTGTGAGGGCCACGAGGAGGCCGCAGCGAACCTGGGGAGGGAAGCGGACAGGGCAGCAGCGCTTCCTCGTGACGCGTTAAAACCGGTGCAGAGTTTCCTGGAGAGCTGTCGTGCAGATGCAGAGAACCAGGAGCTTCAGGGCACAGTGGATCTAAGCGGGCGTCCCGCCCGCCCTCGTGTGTAAGGAACAAGGACACCAGCGTCGCCCTCCGCGTGGCATTCGTTTGCTGCACCTTGGAGGAGGGCGGGGTGCACCTCGTGGCTTTGTGCTGCTGCCCATTAGAATGCGCCCCCCGTGCGGCAGGGCACCTGCTGCGTGGTGCGGGGGGGCCGTGTCGGCTTCAGCCGTGCCCTGTTCGAAGTGACGGCTGATGTCCACTGATGGCATCTCAAGCCGTTCGGAGGTCGGTCAGGGGCCGGTTTTTGATCTAGGAAAACCTTGATTTGTTTTCAGCTGATTCACTGAATTTCTGTTTCCCGAACCGTGGAAGACGCCATCTGGAGGCCACGTGTCAGCCGGCCTTGTCCAGGTGCAAAGCCGTGGTGCGGGGCTGCTTTCCGCCCCCAGCGGAGCGGAGTGCGGTGGAGGGAGAGGCGGGGGGTGTGAGTGCGGCCCTTCCCGCGCGGCCCCCCGCTGGGCCTCACAGGGTGCGGAGTCCAAAGGGTGCCACCTCTCAGGGTTGATCAGCCGGTTCAGGAGTCAATGCAAGTCATAGCTTGTTCGTTATCTGGACTTGGTATTGCGGGGAAAGTGATGTTTGGTGATTCAGAGAACAACCTGGGGCGTAGCTGGGGTGTGTGCACCTCGCCCATGGGGCGAGTGCCCTGGGCCTGTGGCGGCTGAGTGCTACCAAGAGCTTTTCCTTCCGTCTGCTCGCATTCCCCGTTTCTTTAAAATGCTCCACATTTTTAAGTAGGCTTTCTTTTTTTAAGAATTTCAAAAGCTTTTGCTCAAATATGTGGTGAGTGGGAGGACGAATTCTCAGTCCTGGAGTTCCGTGCTCGAAGTCTGTAGGTTGCCATTCCAGCAAAAAGTCATGTTTTCTTTCTGGCCCGGAAACATGGTCGGCATTCCAGAAAGTGTCGTAGCCAGATGTCGGCCGTGGCTTCCCCATGAGAGTCCTAAATGTGGCAAATGAACCGCCTCGGAGCTTATTCGGGGCCAGCTCACAAGTAAAGGTCAGGCATCCGGCATCTGCCGTCCGCGGCTCGTGTCGGCTTCTGCAGAAGTTCCTACGTGGCTCCGGCGTCCGCCGCTCTCACGTGACTCGTATCTTACGTGACTGCTCTGGCGGCCGAAACCTGTGATTTCGTCTCGGAAAGCTGGGCTCTTTCTTTGACCCCGATGCCAGGAACGTGTGGGGCGGGCCCGGCACAGAAGACGGGACGGTCTTTTCTTAGTCGCCAGCTGCGGCCGAAGGCTCCAGTGCCCCCCGCCACCCTGCTCCCCCAGTGCCCCCCCACGGCCCCTGCGCCCCCACTTCCCGTACCGGCAGCTCGGCCTGCGTGAGGGTGGGGGTGGGGCGTGGGGCTGGGGCTCGGGTCCGGCCTCCAGACTGGCCAGGGCGCGCCGGCCCGCGGGGTGTGGGCTCCGGGGGCCTGGCCGTGCCTGGGGAAGGTCAGGGCAGTCAGGGGCCCCGTGGGGCCCAGGGCTCCTCGCCCCGGCCTCCTGCCCCGGGCGTGCGCTCACTCCCGAGGGCCCCACCCCAGGAAGGTCCCCGGCGCCTGGGCCCCATGTGTCCCTGCGGGCCTGGTGCCAGGTCCTGCTCACGGGACAGTCAGAAAGAAGTGTTTTCCCGGGTCGGACATCTCCGTCATCTGCCTGGAGCCGGAGACGTCAGAAGCGTCAGCTCAGGCTTCTGTCGGGATTCATGGACAGATCTGAGACGCGTTTTCCTAAAATCTAATGTTTCCCGCGATGGAAAATATGTTCTCGGCGTTCTGTTTTCACGGGTCCGTAGCGTTTCCGCCTCCTCATACTTACTTGTTCGGCCCTTCCTATTACGTGGCTCTGTGCCTTTTTGCTTGTATTGATGTTTGAAACTGGTAAAGTCAGATTTTTGTAGGAGAAGAAAAGCCTTTTTCTTCCAATTAAAGTAATTTCCAGTTCAGGGAGTTCAGAATGACTGAACCACAGACGCCGCTGTCCTTCTAGAAAACATGCTGAAACACACGTGTTAAAAGCACCGTGAGCTCCTTTCAGCCACACTGCGTTGAGTCAGAGATGTTCGCCACTGGCGCAACTCATCTCGACCTCGCACACTTTAAAACCGCGTAAGACGGAACCGTCCTGCGTGCAGTTGGAATACAGATCGCGCTGTGCAGTGAAGCTATGAGTTATACGTGCAGACTGACGCCGCGTGAACTGGACTTGTCCGCACGGGGACATGAAGGGTTCAAGTGGACGTCCCGAGGCGCTCGGGCAAGCTCTTGCTGAGGACACGGGCTCTTCCGGCGGAATCTAATTGGGAGGGAACTAAGCATAGAAGAAGGGCAAACTCGCTTCAGAAAGTCGTTGCTATAAATTCTGAAAACCAAGGTGTCTCCTGCTGTAACGGATCTGCGGGTTAGAAACTGGGGCTGTTTCTTTAATTATTCAGCTGGATTACTGAGCGAAAAGTGTAGTGTGGAGGGTTCCGTTTTCCGCCCTGTACAGTGTGCGCACTGTTTGCCTACGTTGTAAAGTTCGTGCCGTGGTAAGGAAAAATCCGTCAATGGAAGAGAGCACGGAGGGAGAAAATTCTAGGCGGCTTTTCTGCTCGACCCAGAAGCCCCTCTGCCGTTTTGGCCGTGTCACGTCTGCAGTGCTCCGGGACCCCCAGGGCTGACGTGTCCTGCGCCCGCACCCTGTGCCCACCCCGCTCTTGGCCGTGAAGACCAGTCAGGACGGAGAAAGGGAACGAGCTCCCGCGGTTGGCGCGCTGATGTCGTTCCTCCTTGGGGCTCCCGTGTTAGGGGTGTTGACCCTGTGTTCCTCGGTATAGCTCTGTTTAGTCTCACATTTTGACGGACATGGCACCTTTTCCCCTTGTCATAGGCTCTTTTTTAGATTTGGCTCAGTGCCTTTGGGGCCCAAGCACAGCCACGTATTCTGTGAAGTTCAGGCTCCTATGCTGTCTGTTTGCAGCGTGCCTGGTGCGCCCGTGTCACCTTTATTTTTCGCCTTTCTGGGTCATCTGCTTTAACTGTGATTCTGATGCACGCCCAGGGGCCAGCACTGAGTGCGTACCTCGTCCCCGAGCCGCTCGTAGCCGCGTCGCAACTCGACGCTCATCTCCTGACTCTCGGTGTGAGCGTGAGTCAGTCCCGCCTTTGCCTCTGCTCAGCCAGGCGGTCCCCGGCCGCCTGCGGAGCCTGCCCGTGCCCTCTGGTTTGGTCCCGTCTCCCGTGCTCTGCCTGCTGCTCTGCCTGCCGAGCCAGACAGACCCGAGCTGGGACCTGCTGCCGAGCCCCCTCCCCTCGTCCCTGCAGACGGAGCACGCCCTGCGCCGTTGCCGTCTGGCCCGGCGCCCCGTCCGCGTCTCCCCACGGCCGCCAGCACCCTGTGGCGCCGGCGCTGTGGCCTGTGGCCGTCTTCCTGCCGAGCCTGTGCTTCAGGATGTAGCAGTTTTCTAGTTTCACGGAAAATGGAGTCACGTTTCTGTTTCTTATTTTCTGTTTTGATTTGGAACGATTCCACGGGAGGTGGGGGATCGACGACAACTTGGAGCGCAGGAGAAGCGTCCCCGCTCGCTCTCTGCGCTGCCTGCCCCGCGCCCTGTCCTTTGTCCCCTCTCCCAGACGCCCTCCTCTTGGGCGCATCCTGAATTTGGATTTTCCTTTCATTACGTCCATCGCTGGAAGCTTTCCTTCCCCACCACGGATTCCAGCTCACGTCTCACTCCACCCTACCCATCCGTCCTGCAGGCCGCCTGCTGAGGTTTAGTCTCTAGAGTTACCTTTCTGCTCCCCGCTTCTATTCCTTCGTTTCCCGCGCCCTCCCCCTCACTTTAGGACGACGTCGACCTTTCCGAGGACCCTAGATTCCAATTAAGTTTTCTGTGCTGTGTTCCACACGTGCTCTTTCCCTGGAATGAGTCGTCCCGCGTTTTGGGTCTCCGTCTTTGTCTCAGGAGTTTGGTCTAAGAGTCTGGTCGTTCGTGTACTTCTGCAGCTGAGGTTCCCCACTGACTGGGCCTAGTTTCGTTGACCCTTTTTGAGGTTTGGTTTTCCCAGGCCAGCTTCCCGCCCCCGGGGCCCAGGCTGGGTGAGCGGGTCGGGCACGCCGACAGACGGTTTCCTCCTCGTTTATGCGCTTCCTCAAGCACGCACAGGGAAGGCCAGGCAAGCCGGCCAGACCTTTCTGTGGACGTGGGGGAGGAAGAGTGACCCACGAGGCCGCTGAGCCAGGAGACCACGCGTTTTGCTTTTTCCCTGATGCTCGCTTAGTTAAAGACAAGGAATCAAAACCTGGCGGGCTGATTTCCCAGCCCCTGACCCCTATCAGAAGTAGCAGGCCGCTTGTGGGACCGCAGGTGTATGGCGTGCGCCGTGGCTGGGCCTCGTTCGCGTGGCAGCTGCCCTGTCGCTGTGCCTTGTGCTGCGCGAGGAGACGTGAGCAGCCCGTGCTGAGCCGGAGGGTCCCCGGTGCGTCGTCTGCACTCAGGCCGCCGCCCACCTCGCCCCACGGAGGATGCGGGGCTCGAGGAGGGCGCTAGCAGGACTGGCGCCTAGGGGAACCTCCCCGTGTTCGACCTCAGCCGGTCGTGCCGAGCTGCTCCCGCTGCAGCGTGCTGGCGGCTCCAGCCTGGGCACACGGCAGGACGCCGCTGCAGCCACGGCGCCCCCACCCCCAGTTTTAGGACGCGGTGGTGAGGCACGGGAACTGCCCACCAGTGACCCCTCGAGCCGAGGGAGAGTCTCGGGCGGGGAGCCACGGGGCGTCCTGTGCGCAGCCGGCCCAGCAGCTGCCTGCCGGCTCGGCGCCCCTCGTTCCTAGGACCCCCAGTGCCCTGCACGGAGGGCGCCGGCTCCTAGGGAAGTGTCCGCAGGCTCCTGCCCGGCCCCTCAAAGCAAGGCGCAGCGGGTGGGTTCGGGGCTCAGAGGCGGTGTCTAGAACGAGCTCCCCCATGGTGGCGGGGTGAGACGTGGGGTGTCCGGCTGCCCTGGGTCGTCGCGCCATGGAAGGGGACCCTGCAGGAAGAGCGGGTGCCGTGGCCATTCAGAAGCTCGCTTCCTGCCCGTCTGGTGGCAGGGACGACTGCGCAGCGACCCTCCAGTCCAATAGCTGAGCGCGTGGCAGCGCCGGCGGCACCCGTGTGCGCCCTCAGGGAACACGCGTCTCATGGCTTCCTCCGCGCTGGGAGCGGGACCTTGGCGTCCGGCATGTCAGGGATGCGTGGGAACTGAAGACTTGAAGGTGTGCCAGAGTGAGAACGAAGTGCCACCGAAATGCCGGCGACCTTTCAAAGAACCCGGCGTGCACGGGGCCACCGTTCCCCGCGCCCTCGTGACCACGTTCGCTGCACGGCAGAGCGTCGCAGAGGGGACCTGGCTGACCTCTCACCAGGCGGGAAGAGCCGCGCGCCGGGGAGCCGGCGTGGAGACGGCCGCCCTAGTCGGAGTCGGCGTCCAGCTGGGGGCCCGCTGTGGTCTGGCCAGTGAGCTAACCGGGCACGGGAAGCAACCGAGTCGAAGGGGGGATCGCGCGCTCTCGGGAAGAAGGCCCCACGCTGCTGGGGCAGAACGGAGGCGCGCGTTGTGGGCCCGGCCCTCGCCGCCGTGCCCACGCAGACAGGCGCCTCGAGGCGCGTCTCAGCAGCGCGCGGTGCCCCGGCCCGGCGGCCTCGGACGCGGGGACCGACCGGGGAAATGCGAGCGCCGTCTGCAGAACCCTCTGGGCCGGCGGCGGCGCCGCACCTCACACGTCCCCTTGCTGCTGTTAGTGACGACTCACCCCGCCTTGCTGAGGCGGGCGACGGCACCACACGCCGAGTCGGAAGGGGGCGGCGATGTGTTTGTTCGCCAGCAGCGCTGGGCGAGAACACGAACCGCCTCGAGCTCTGTCCGCGCAGAGGACCCGTCCTGCGGAAGCCCCCACACGCGTGGAGATTTACTGGTTACAGGACGTTCAGGACGCGCTTCCTGCTCCTCCAAACGCGCGGTCTGAGGACCCTTCCTCTCAGGGCCACGCTGCCGGGGACGGAGGTGCCCTCTCCGGCGCGTCGCCGAGCCTGCGGCCACCGATGCGCCACTTCGGGCAGCTCCCGCCGTGCAGCGACTGGACGGGACTCGGGTGTCTCGGCCGTGCCCTGTTCCGGCGACGACTGCAAAGCGCCCTGGACACACCGCAGCGTGCGTGGCGGAGGCGGGCCCGGCCGGCGGAGGTCGGAGGGACCTCAGGCCGAGGGCGAGGCCTCCTTGCCCAGCTGGACCCTCCAGGGAGAGAGTGGACACCTCAGACTTCCCGAGGGGATTGACGAGAAAGGGGGAGGCCGCTTCTCCTGAGCTCGGGGGGCCCGGTGCCCCGTCTTCCTCGCGACCGCTCTCCGCGGCGGCGTCACTTCCCCGGCGCCCCGCCCGCGGCTCCCCGTGCGCACCCGCGCGCCGGCCTCCGAGCGTCCAGCCAGCCCCGCGCCCCGTGCCGGCACCGTCGCGACCCTTCGCGCCGGAGAGCGGCGTCGCCAGACCGGGACTTGTGTGCTCTGTCAGCGGCGCCGCCTGTCGTCGACTCCTCACGTCAGAGGCCCTTCTCGGCATTGACTCACCCGACAAGCACTCGGCGCTGTCACCGTCCCCTGCTCTCCCCGGCCACACCCACGCCCGCGTCCGGCGCCCTCGCAGGCGCCCGGGCCGCCCGCCGCGCTGGTGCCCGGCCCCCCTCCCGGCTCTGACCCCGCCGCGCAAACGGGCCGCGCGCCCGGCCGGCCCGTGCGGCGGACGCGCAGCTGTGTTCACGTTCGCCCTCTGCGAGTAAAGCTGCCGTGAACGTTCTCGAACGCGGCCGCCTCGGGTGTGGGAAACAGACGTGTCGGGGCGGACGGCCCAGGCCCCGAACGGCTGCGTCGTGACGAGTGTGTGTGTGTGTGGCTTCGGGGACGCTGTCGGTCGGTTTCCAAAGAGAGGGTGCGGGCTCCGCGCCGGGCAGCGCGTGGGACCTGCCGCGGCTCCGCGGTCGCGACACTCGCGTCGCCATCCCGCTTCCAGCCGCCCTGGCGGGCCGCGGGCTGTCTCTGCGTTCGACGTGTTCCCTGGGGTCGTACCGGGCGGCGTCTGCTCCTGCGCGTCAGCCGCTTCGATGGCGTCGTTCGTGAAGTGTCTGTTCACGTCGTTGGGCCTGTTTTTCTGCAGCTGGGTCGTCGTCTCCTCACGGGGGGGCGGTGTGCGTGTCTGTGTGTTGGGGGCCGTGGGATCGCGCCTGGATTTCCATCCCGCGCGCGCCTCGCGGTCTGGGACCCGCCTTGGTCCTACCTTGCCGGGCTCTGGCCGCCAGAAGCTCCTGGCGTTGGGGCGGCCGCGTGTATCGGTCGCGTTGTCGTGCTCGCTGCTCCGTGAGTCCTGTGCGAGGGCGACCTGCCCAACAGTAAGCCCCGCGCGTGCCGTTTCCCTGCCGTGATTCGTGCTGGCTGTGCGGCGTGCGGCGGGGGTCAGTGTCCCCTCCGCGTGTGGCACCACGGGCTGGGAAGGCCGCCTCCCGCGCCCCCTCGCCTTCCGCGGGTCGTCTTTGCGCCAGCGCCGAGCGGTCCCCCTCTCTGCAGCTTTGGGAAAAGTCCCGATGTTGGAAGTGTCCTCCCAGCTCCGTTCCTCCGTGTCTTTTCTTGCGGGGCTTCGGCGTGTGTCACATTCCACGAACCAGAGCCGCCGGGACTCTGGTCGCACCCGCGTGGACCCAGACAGACGAGCACACGGGGGTGGCGCAGGGGCGCTGGCGTCGTTTCGGCGTGGTGACGGTCACTGCGACCGCTTGGTCAGGTGGCGGCTGCCGGCGTCTCCGCGGTGAGGCGACCCTTTTTCCCTCTGAAGTTAGCGAGCGCTCGGCGGGGAGGGGCTCCGACACGCGTCCACGCCTCGTGCCCCTCAGACGCTCGTGCATTCACTGGTTTCTGTCGGTGGGGACCCACGGGATCCGGCCGGCCCCTGGGTGTCCGCCCGTCGTGCCAGTGTCCCCTGGTGCTGCGTTCGCCCTGGGCCCGACCAGCGGGAACTGGTCTGTCCTTCTGACACGTGACCCCCATCCTGTGAGCACTTCCGGGCGCAAACTGTTCTGGAGTCACCTGGCCCCCTTCCCGCCCCAGCCTGGTACCTGCCCACGCTCCAAGGGGGGTGCGTGTGCGGGGTACACGCCTCGCTTCCTGAGTCTCGCTGAGCCCAGCACGTCTCGGGGGACAGAGCCCGGGCCGTGGCGCCGTCTGCCAGGCCACCCTCTCACGGAGACGCGCTCAGTTGCTGCTCTGACGTCCGTCCCACTCTGGCCGCTGTCTCCAGTGCCGCCCACCCCCTCTCTCGGGGCTCCCTCACCCCACCTGGGTTTCAACAGCCTGCGCGTGGCCCTGGCGCGCCGACAGCCCCCCTACCCGGCCTGCGCTCGGCCTGCGCTTTTCGGAGCTCTCCTCGGGGAGCGGGGAGACTTCAGCCCCGTCCGTCTCGACTTGGCTGCCTTGTGTCCCGCCTTTGGGGACGGTAGCGCTTCTGCTCAGCCTGCGTCCGTGCTCCCGCGGGGTGACCGAGACAGACGCAGTTACAGCTTTCGTGCAGTCCCGGGAGGAGGCAGACTCAGCGCTCACCTGCGCCGCTGGCACCTCGACCAGACCCCCGCTTTGTCGTGTGGAAAACACACAGACTTTCAGAAAGTGGGTGAGCACGCCCTCGCGATTCGGATTTCAGAGCGCGGAGAAGGCAGTGCAGTCGCGCGGCTCAGTGCTCCGGAGCCGCCTTTGCTGCGACTGTGCCCTTCCTGAGAGTCCGCGTTGCCCCCGCGCGAGCTCAGCTCGGGTCTGTCCCCGGGCGGGCGCTGTCACAGGCGCTGCTCTGCGCCCTGCCGCTTCCCTCTAGCGCGTGCTTGGGGTCTCTGCGCCCGTGCGCGGGGCGGCCTCAGCCCGACGGCCTGGAGGCCACCGCGTGGGGGGTCGCCAGCCGGGCCTGTCCTGGGGACGGGCCGTGCGTAGCCGTGTGTCTGGAAGCACTGCCCCCGGCAGACTCTGGTCTCTGCGCGCCTGGTTTGCACCCGCGAGAGACTCCTTAGAAGTGAGGTCTTTAGGCGAACGGTTTGGGCGTTTACAGTGCAGCGGGTGGCTCCAGCCCAGCCCCCACCGAGGCCGTGGCGTTCGCTCCCCCCGCCCCAACAGGGGACGCCTGTTGGCCACCCTCCCCCGCGCCCCTTCACCTGCCGGCAGACCTCGGGTTCTGCCCGCCCCGCAGCACCTCAGCGCGGTTTCGTTCCACATCCCGGCAGTGCAGGGGGCCTCCCCACCGTGTCCCGGCGTGCGTAGGCTGCTGCCGCGTGGACAGCCTGTTCTGCCCGTGCTTCTCGGGCACGATCCTCTCACTGACTTTTGCGGTCATCTGCGTCGTAGAGAAGTTAGTCTTTTGTCTGTGATGAGAGCAGTGAATGTGGTTTTTCCCCTGTTTGTCCTCGAAGAGGTCTTTTGACCTCACAGGGTCTCTTTCTTGGCAGACGCTTTCTGTTTTTGTGTTTTCGGTCTCTCGGGCCTCCTGCTGTGGCTTTTAGCTGCTGGAGAGCACCAAACTGCCCTTTTCCAGCCAGCAGGAAACACTATCTCGTGGTGGTGCACTTTGCCGAACGGACGTCGTACTCATCCCGCGATGACTACGCGAGGTAAAGGTACAGCCTCGTCTTTTCCAGACGGGGACCCAGTGGTGTTTTCTGAGAAATCTGTTTCCCTCCCACGGATTGATCTGAACCGTCACTGTCGTGAGACACCCACACTTCTTCACCACCCACTCTGTTCCGCTGATCTGTGTCTGGGACGTGCCCCGGCGCCAACCTTTCCGATGACTGATTCAGCAGTGGGGGTGCCGGTAAGGCGAGGCCTCCCCTATTTCTCTTAACCAGTTTTTTTGTTTGTTTGCTTTTCGGGCCATTTTTGCCTTAAAAAAATGTACGTCGAGTGTAGAATCAGCCGACCAGGTTCCTCAGAGAATCCCTCTGCGAGTCTGCGGGCGACCCAGGCGCACGTCGCCTCTGTGGGGTGTTTCTATCCAAGAACATGGTATGCCCTCTGCCTGCTCTCGCCTCTTCCCACCCCCGCTTTCTCCCTCATCACGATGCTTTGAAATCTCCGTCCAGCTTCCTTGCATTGTGAACTTCACTCCAGGAGACTTCAACTTTTTGTCGCTGTTACAAATGTGGTGGCTTCTTCCTTCCTAACCCCAAAACCGTGGTCCGCTGCGCACGTGAAGGCTGTTGGTGCCTCTAATTTTCCACACCGCCCAACTGAATTCCGCCTTTTCAGAATAGTCTTCTCGTTGATGTTGGATCTGCAAAGGTCATCATTATGTCTGCAGTGATGGGGGTTTTGCTTCCTCTTCTGATTTCTCTCTCGTTCATTCGTTTTGACGTCGGTGCTGCACCGTAGCGATGGAGGGGCCTCACCTCATGAGACGTTTGAAAACCGCACGTCTTTCCTGTTCCGCTAAGGGTTTGTACCGAGACTGGACACTGAATTTTACGCGATGCTTCCTGTGTCCCAGAATCCGAAACTGCCTCGGGGACTGCTTTTCTCCTGCAGGCCTGTTAGCGTGCGAGTCCCGAGCGTTCTGCTATCGTTCTGAACGATCCCTGTCCAGCGCATGGTTTTACTTGATCATGCCACCGTCCTCTTTCAGTTGTCGCTGGGCTGTGTTTGCTGGTATTTTACTGGGAATATTTTTATTTTATCGACATCCACAAGCGGACGTTTTTCTGTAGGGTGTGTGTGTGTGTGTGTGGATTTGGAGTTCAGGGGTTCTTTCTCGTAAAACGGATTTAGGGGGAGTCCTCACTGCCACCGCCGTGCTTTGGGTCGATCCGAATAGCTCTGGAAATGCCTGTTCCTGCGTGAGTTGTGAAGATCCTGATTCTGACGGTTTCTGTACGAACTGAGTATGTATTTCAGGTGACACAGAACACAAAATTCTTTTGTTGCCTGATAATTGATTTGAAGAAAGTTTTTAGTAAAATTTACTCCAGTTCGTGATGTTAAACCGATGTACGTACTCCTGTGCCTACGTGTGAGTTCATTCCTGTGCATGTAGGTGTGTGTCACGCCCGCCTAAGGACGTGTGCCCAGCCACGTGCGTGTCCACACGTGTGTGTCCATCGTGTGCTGATAACCGTGCTCGTTTCAAGTCCCTTAATCCTCTTCGTGCTTTTCCTCACCTGTCACCACAGCCTAAATGCGACGGCCAGACACTGCTGACACAAGTGTGGAAGCGCTTGAACCTGATCGAGTGCGACTACTTCGGGCTGGAGTTTCAAAACGCCCCGTCCTGCTGGGTACGTGCTTCCCGCTCGCGTGTGGCAACAGGCTCCAGGTGTGGCAGCGTGTGCACGACCCGCGGGGCCCGGAGAGCCTGCGAGGACCCGCTCTGAAGACTGGCGCGTTGCTGTCCCCAAAGCCGCACTGCGGAACGGTTCACTTGTCGCTGCAGGAGGGACGTATTTGCCTTCTGTCCGAGCCTGTCATCTGCCTACGCAGGTGGCACGTCCTGCAGGGCAGTCATCGTAAAAGTGGGTTTTGAGCAAGCTTTCTCCAAGCTGGGCAGGCTTCCTTATGTGGAACAGATGAATCCTTAAAGGTCTGAGCTTTCCTGGGGAACTGTTTTCCAGAACCACAAGCAGCCCACACGTTACAAAGCGTCGTGGGCCCTGGCCGGCTGTGTGGCCGCGCCGTGGGTCGCTTTGTGAGTGGGGCGTGCGCACGGTGTCTGTCCGGCCCCACGGTGCCCCGATGCTCGTTGGGGCCCCTGCGCCCGGCAGCACCACAGCGTCTCCTCGCCCCCGGGCCATTGCTGCTGTCCTGTCCCTCTCTTCTGTCGGGGTTTGACGTGTGCCTAGGAGCAGGAGGGTGAAAATGTCCCTGCCTCGCCCGTCTGTCCCGATCATAACTGTTTTTGTATCGTGTGACATATGAAGTAGAGAAAGTAATAGATTTGTTCTCTGAACTCCTCCTCAGATTTGGCTCGAACCTATGAAGCCCATCATTAGGCAAGTGCGCAGTAAGTCCTTCTTTTTAACTCTAGAATGCTGTTCATTTAAGGTGCTTTCGTTCTTGACTGTCCAAATTCAGGGCGTGTCCAGATGTCCATCGTCACTAGTCTGGACAGCAGATGAACCGGGAAGCCGCTTGCTGTCAACCTCGGGAGGCGCGGGCGGGGCGCGCTGGCTCCGGCCGTCCGTGGGGGCCTCGCTGCTCCCGTCGACGGGCTGCCGCCGGTGCTTTCAGTGGGGCCAGGCGCAAGAATAGGTCTCCGGTTTGTCTACGCCGTGAAGAGACTCGGCGTCCTGCCAGCGCAGCCATTTCCCACCCCGTGTCCAAACTGGCACGTCGTGGGCTGCTCGGCCCTTAGTGATGGCACAGCAAGCGGTCTCCAGGGCCAGAACGCCCCGACCCGTGCTCAGCACGGACGGGAGGGCAGGCCGTGTGGGGGGACCGGCCCCTCCGCCCTCCGGGGAGGCTCCGCCAGCCCACACCTGCCCTCCCGGCGCGCAGCTCGGGCCACCGGCTCCTGCAGCCGGGGCGACGCCTGCCTCTCCTGCAGTGCGTGGGGCGTTCGGAAGTAAGGGGGTCATTACTGCTCGTCGTGGAAGCACCTTAGCTTTCTAAGTCCCTTTTCAATTGTGAAATGTGAGCACGAATGTATTTTCAGACTTCCGTGCGCCACTTCCTGCCTGGTTTGGGGTTCCTTGAGGAACCTCTGCTTGACGCGAAAGGTCTTAGGTTTTCCTGACGTGTGACGAGGACTCAGGACGCCTCACTGCAGCCTGGGGAGCGCCTTCACCCTCATTTGAGGGGACCTGCTCTGGCGTGGGGCGGTCTGAGAGCGCCCGCCCGGTCACACCGCGGAGCGCGGACAGAACGCACGCGCAGAGGGTGAGCCTCTTTGCGACGCTGGACTGTCCTCTCTTCACAGAGCCAAAGCACGCCGTGCTTCGCCTCGCAGTGAAGTTTTTCCCGCCCGACCCCGGCCAGCTGCAGGAAGAGTACACTCGGTAAGGAGCCGCTGCCGGCAGGGCTGTCGCTCCCCGGGGCGTTGACTCAGAGGGTGGGGGCCGGGTGCCCGTGGAGGCTGGCCCGGGTGCGGGGCTCCGCAGAGGCTTCGCGGCAGCGGACCCCTGCACAGACGCAGATGCGAATCGGAGGACAGGTTCGCGGTGCAGATTCGAGAATGAAAAGGGGGACGTGAGGGGACGGCTGGGCCGATCTTCCCCCTTCCCCAGTGCGCGTAGGTTCATCCGCGTGCGCCGAGCTCTTAGGGACGTAGCTACCGCGTCTGTGTCAACAGGACACGCTTGGCCAGGAGAAGTGCCGAGTGCGCGGGTCCTCGTGAGCAACGAGGTTTCCTTTGTGCTACTCGAATTCAGGGTCGCCTCCGACATAGTGATTGAAGGAAAAGGTTTCCCGTCCTTTTCTCTGGGCAGTGGGATTGTGGGTGGTTTTTCCCTCTGTGTTTTGCGTCCCCATTCTGTAAAGAGTAATGAAGCAACAATCTAAAAGCCAGCTAGAAGCCCAAGGTCAGGAGCGAGGTGACCCTGAACGGTGACGGTGGGGGCTACCCGGGCACCGTGAGCCTTCCCGGGCAGACCCGGACTCGTGCCTGGGGCCCGGCTGCCGCGGGGACCCCCTCACGGGGTTTTGGTAGCCACGAAGGCCGTCGAGGTCACTTTCGTTCCGCCTGCGTTTTTAGAGGAGGAGGTGACCCCAGGGGGGCAGACGTGTCTTTATAGTGAACGCAGAGCTCACCTCGGTCACACGTCACATACCTGGCACGTACCAAAGTAGGTCTGTTTTGAGGGAATAACTTCTAAATACGTACACCTGGGAAATGACGAGTAACCAGAAGCCACTCATTCAGGGCCCTGAGCCCAGGCTATGTCTATGCGGAAGGGCCTTAGTCACTTACAAAACACGTGTGTGGCGAGAGAAGAAAAGGGTTCTGTGATGAAGCTGTGGAGAGTGAGAAGGGACGTTCCCACCTCCCTCCTGCCAGCCCTTTCCACCCAGAAGCAACCGGACGCCCAGGGACGCGTCTCAGGGGAACCCACGGGCAGCGCACGAGCCGACCGAGGGCCCCGAAGGGGCCGACGTGTCACACGCAGCGTCACACCGCACATGGCACTGCAGGGTGACTCTTCCGCCCCGTCCACAGCTGGCAGGACAGCGCTCCCCAGCAGCGCATGAGTGGCTGCGGCCTGGCTGGCTCAGCCCTCCTCACACTAGCACATACCGAGGTGTTCCTTCTCTCGGGCCGCAAACGGACATCCTTAGCCACCTGTCCCTGGGAGTGTTTCTGCAGGGGACGCCTACGGAGGCGGAACGGCTGAGTCCGAGGGCACGCGTGTGGAGGTTTTAGTTCCGCACGGCACATCTGAACAGCAAGGGTTCCAGCAAGGGGCCGGCGAGGTCGTCCTGTCCCCGCTCGTGTTCCCAGGCCCGCTTCCGCGCCCGGGACAGAACCCGTGCTCAGTCACTACTCACTGACGGGGAAAGGGGACGCACAGAGGTTTTCAGTCTGCCCTCCCTGCGACGTTCTCGCCAGCGGTCTGCAGGACCCCCCGTCCTCAGACCCCAGCCGAGCCCGGACGCTCCCGCTCCGCGTAGAGCCCCCGGCTGCACTCGAGCTGTGCCCTGGTCGGATCCCCTTCTGCCGTTGCACACGGAGGCGTGAGCGCAGTTGTGTGTGCAGCAGAAGCTGCGGGAACGCGCGAGCTTCTGGTGCTCGGGGAGGCCGGCGTCTGTCCCCGTTCCCGCGAGGCTCCCGCGCCCGGCGCTGTGCGTGCGCTGTGCCCTGCGCGACGCGACGCAGCTTGCCGAGCCGCGGCCGCCTCGAGGGCCGCTCGTGCCTGCCTGCGCGCGCTGTCTGCCCTGGTGTCACCGGTTGCTGCTGCTCCCTGGGGCTGCGTGCTCTCCCGCGGAACCTTGGGCGTCGACCTCCAGTGTTTTGAATTCCCTTCTAGGTACCTGTTTGCCCTGCAGCTGAAGAGAGACCTCCTGGAAGAGCGCCTGACCTGCACAGACAGCACGGCGGCGCTCCTCGTGTCCCACCTTCTGCAGTGTTAGTACCCCCGGGCCGCGGGCGGGGCGTGGGCCACGTCCCGGGTGCGCCGCCCAGGTGGGACCAGCCTCGCCAGGAGCCGGCGCACCTGCAAGGCTGATGAGCGTGAGCCGAGGCTGGTCCCGGTTGGCACGCGCGCCCTGTTACCTTCCGCAGACCTGGAGCCCCTTCTGGCGACGAGCCCCCAGGCAGAGAGGCCCGAGGCCGGGCGTTCTTTCGGGTTGTCCTCCTCCCGCCTTTGCGCGTTTTACCAGCCTGGGAGCCGCTGGGCAGCCTGGTTCTCGGCGCCCCCAGAAGGGGGCCTCCCTGGGGCAGACCCCACGGCCCCCGGTAACGAGTTGGGCCTTATACCCGGAGGAGAAAGTACATGTTTCTTGAGCGTCTGGCACAGGGCAAGAGCTGGTTCAGACGCGTGGGGAGCCGTGAGGGAGGCTCCGACGCCGGCCGCACCGCGCCGGCTGCGCGAAGCCCGCGCCCGCGTGGCGCTGGCCTAGGCCGAAGGACGGCGCCTGAACCGCAGTCACACGCACCGTCCTCTCACGCGCCAGGTGTGGTTGAAAACACACGCCCTCGTCCAACTGCAGCTCGGCGCCTGCCCCCGGGGCCGCGCGCCTGCGTCTCTGGCCGTTGCAGCTGAGAAAGTCCCCGTCCGCCTTTCCGTCTGCCTCCCGCAGCGTGAAACGTTTGGGAGGATGAAACACAGACTCTGGTTGAGTTAGGGACGTGTGACTCACTGCAGATCTAGGACCACTCTGTCCTCCTTTTGGTCTGTGCACTTGCGCGTACGAGTGCTTGCGTTTTCCTTGATTTGAAAATTAAAACGTCTGCCTGTGTGATCTCATCTCAGCTGAAATAGGAGATTACGACGAGAGCCTGGATCGCGAGCACCTCAAAGCCAACGAGTACCTGCCCCGCCAGGCGCGCTCTCTGGAGAAGATGCTGGAGTTCCATCGGAAGCACACGTGAGTCGGTCGGGACCGGCCGCCGGCCCACGGTCCCTGCGGCGGTGACCAAACGGCGCGTGAGGGCCTGCGGCGGCCTCCGACCACAGTGATGGCGGGTGCTCCCTGGGAGCCGGTCGCGCGCCGCGTTAGCAAAGGCTGGGAAGGAGGTCGGGGCCCCGATGCGGGGACAGCCTCAGCTCCTTCACCAGCCCTGGCCCGCAGGGGGCGGGTCCCCACCCCCCGGCCCCACGCTTGCGGGACCACACCCTCGGTGTTCTCAGTTTTAGCGATAGGAGCGGGCTGGGAGTTCTCCAGATCTTTAAGCTCTGCTTCCTGTTTGCTCAGCGGTTCCATCTTTCAGTCATTTCTGCCTCATGTTTTACTGCACGTGCTCGGAGCGGCCACGCTCCGCCTTCAGGACTTCGCTGCGAAACCTCTTCAGCTAGATATCCCGTCTTCTCTGTGGCAGATTCTGCCCCCCACGAAACACTGGGCCACAAGCGCCGTTCGGCCAGTTTCCCCGCTTTGTAAGGAGGATGGTCTTTCCTCCCGCGTCCAAGCGCACCCCTCATTTCCGCCTGAGCCGTCTCGGAGTGGCCTCGCCGTCCCTGAGGCTGAAGGCTGCTCGTGGAGGCGGGGGGTCCCCGCACCCTGGGCCACCAGCACCGCCCCAGCGTCCAGGGTGCTCGCCGCACCTGGGAACCGCCAGCCTCTGCCTCGCCCAGCTCCAGGGCCGCACGCCCTGCAGGTCCGGGCTCCTCGGGAGGCAGCCCTGTCACGCCCTGGGCATCCCTCCCCGTCGATGACTTGGGAAAACGCAGGTGAACAGGCGGGGGCCTAATCAGATCCAAAGAACGCAGAGTGAGTCAGAGACTGGGGATCGGGAACGGCAAGCCCGAACAGCCGTGTTACTCCTTAGAGATCCGCAGCTCGGGCCTTTGGAGGGAGGGAGGAAGGGAAGTCCGCGGGTGGATTCAGGCCTGGGTTGTGGCTGCCCCTGACCGGGACAGTCTTCCCTTTGCCCCGCTGCCCGCTGTCGAGCGCCAGCCACCCTCCTGGAGGCTGCGGGCAGTGCAGCGAGTCCTCCGGGAGCGAGGGGCAGGTGGCACGTGGAGGCCTGCCCGTGGGTACACCCAGTTGTCCCGGTGACGGTATTTTTATTGGGTTTTTTAACTTTCTTCGCGTAAAAGAATATTTCGACGGTCGGATTGCACATCACAGAATCGCTCGTTAAAGGGCTGAGATGGGCTCGCCACGGGGCTGGCGGACTGTGGCGCTCCCTCCGGCGCCGGCGTCTCCACCTGTCCCGCCCGCACGTCCCCTCGTCAGGGCGCAGAGCAGGCTGAGAGCGGGCAGGCAGTGAACGCAAAGATGCACGCGTGGTGGGGCGTAGGTGACAGAGCAGTAGGGAGGGGGCGGTGCGTCCCGTCTGCACGGGGCTGTGGTTGCGGCAGGTCGGTCCCCGACAGCAGGCAGCCGGCCCCGAAGCGAGGAGCCCCCTTTGCTGGCTTCTTTCTCTCTGTTCCTGGTCGCGTGTGCGCGGCGTTCGGCTCTCAGAGCAGCCGCGCTCGGGGCTGTGACCTGCCACCTTTCACCGCAGGGGCCAGACGCCGGCCGAGTCCGACTTCCAGGTGCTGGACATCGCCCGCAAGTTGGAGATGTACGGCGTCAGGCTTCAGCCGGCTTCCGACAGGGAGGGGGCCAGGATCAGCTTGGCGGTTTCCCACGCGGGTGTCCTCGTGTTCCAGGTAGGCGGCGGGGCTGCTCCGGCCTGGGGTCTTGGTCTCCCCGTGCCCCGGAGGCTTTCGTCCCGATGGACAAGGTCTCGGACTTGGAGGGGAGCTGTCAGCCAGCAGAGAAGTCGTCTTCTTGTCCTCGTCCTCACTGTTTCGGAGCCCACCGCCCCTCAGGGCGCCCGGCCTGGACCCCACCCCCTTCTGGTGCTGAAGCAGTGGCCGCCCCCTCGGGCCTTCCCCCGAGGCTCTGCCCTTCCCGGGCGCGGCCCCGAGCCTCGGCCCTGGCGTCATTTAAGGTGACGGGACAGAGCAGGCTAGAAAACGCAGAGGGTGCCGCGCGGTGACAGCCTGCGCTCGGGGAGTCTCTGTGTTCGTCGTGTGGGGCAGGTGAGTCGTGACGGACGTGGCCACCGAGCTCCATCTGCCGCTGACTGTCCTGGCGTTGGCGGCGTCCGTGGGCCTGACAGCGTCTGCTGGAGCTCAGGCCCTCCGCTCCAACCCCGCGTCCCCTCTGACCCGGGTCACTGCGTGCCCACCCGCCGTGGCTCCTCAGGCTCTCTGGGTGTGGCCCTCGTCCAGCACCCACCTCTGGTGGAGCGCAGCGGTCCCGAGGCCTGCACAGTCGCGCGCAGCGGGGGCCTGGGGACCCATCCTGGCAGCTCGACCCCCTGTTGGGCTCCTGGCCTGTGACCGCCCAGAGCGGCGGTCAAGCCTGTTTCCTCTTCCTTGGCCTTGCCTTCAGGCGTCCGTGTCCTGTCGGGAAAACAATTTAAGTTTGAGCTTTGAATGGGAATTGTGCTACGTGCTGTCTGATGCGTGTGGCCCCGTTTTACGTTTAACGATGCGTCCGTGAGAGGGACACGTCGCAAGCGGGGCCCCCGCACCCGCTCACACCCGCGAGGGCTCCTGCGTCACCCTCAAGTCTCACAGCCGTCGTCGTCGTCCTAGTTTGTACCCAGAGCGAGTTGCAGAAGCAAGATTAGGACTTCAGGTCGAAGGTGGCCGATCCAGTTTCCTTCTGCTCCCTCAGAGCCCCCACCGCAATGGCAGAGAAGAATTGTTTAAAGCTCAAATCAGTAAGAACCAAGACAGAAACCACGCAGTCGCGGGATGTCAGTGAGACGCAGGCAGCTGGGAAGTGGGGGCCGAGTGGGAGAGGCTGAGACCCAGCGGCCCGCAGCCGGAAAGCGGGGGAGACGCCACTGTGTCCCCGGGAGCCAGCGGCCCTGGGACGGGACGCTGGGTCCGCCCGTGTGTCTGCGTGCGGGGCACGTGCAGCTGCCCGTGTGGGAGGAGGGCGAGGTCGTCCCCTCCCGGGCACGGCCCGGGCGGTAGAGAGGAGGCGCCGTGCGCACGCCCGGGAGCCAACGACGGGCGCGACAGGCCCCTTGGAACGCCGGCGGGAGACGCCGCTCCCCCGAGAGCCCAGGCGGCCCTTTGCTGCGGTTTGGTTTGGTTTTGCTTTATTCGCGTGTTTGCTTTTTTGGGAATATCGTCGACAATCCTCCCGTGTTTGACTCTGAGTAGAAACCAGAGTAGCTGAGCATTTGGGCCACGTTTCGGGAGGGAGGGCACGTCAGTCCTTGTTCGGACCCTGACGTGCTGTTGTGGCTCGGACGACCTCTCTTCAGGCAGGAGCCTTCTGAATTGAGATAGGATTCACGTACCCGAACGTTCACCCCTTAGGGGACACGTGTAGCTGTTTCTAGTATATTCACGTAATTGTGCAGCGTCACCACTGATTCCAGAACATTCTAGCCCCCCCCGCACAGCATTAGCAGCACCCCGTCCCCAGCCCCCGACGAGCTCTGGTCCCTCTCCGTCTGGCCTCCCTTCTGGCCACCGCGCTGTGCCCGGCTTCCTCCCTGTTCTCGGAGCCCGTCGGCGCCGTGCGTGGCGGCGCCTCTTCCGCTCGGGGCTGCTGTGTTAGTCTCTGAAGGGAGAACGTCCCTCCCCTGCCGCCCCCGTCTCGAGGAGAAGGGAAGCGCCAGGCGCGTGCTCCGTACACTTGAACGCCGCACACGGGAAGCAGTTCGAGCTCACGGAAAAGTGACGGACACAGTTCAAAGAGCTCCTCTGCGGAGACCCCCGCCCCCCGGTCCGCCCAGGGCCCCCAGCTGCCCAGCCCCGTTCACTGCGGAGCGTCCCACCTCAGGCCAGACACCTGCCCCGCCGTCTGCATCTCATCCCTCCACCGTGGTGTTCGGGGAGAGCGCAGGCTGCTCGTCCTGTGCGGTCCCTGCTGAGCGTCGCACCCTCGGCCGAGCTGCTGGGTGGGCAGGTCACAGAGGTCGCGCTGTGCTTGGCGTGGCCCGCGGCGCGGCCTCTGTCCCGTCGCGGGTGGTAGCACCACCGATCCCTTGGGCCGATGGGTGCAGAGTCGCTTTTCATCCTTTGCAATTGCTGACTGTTTCGTGGAGAGACCTTCGAAGCTACCTCATGCCACCGCCTCCCGGCCGGGTGCTGGGAAGGTTCCAGATGAAGCCCGCGTGCCACGCTGTGCTCCCGGAAGGGCTTGCCCCGGTTCGTTTCGCTCCTCTACGCCGCTGTGGGCCCGTGGAGTTGTTCTGTAGTCACATGACACTTCACATCATGGTTTGGGTTATAATCTGACACTTGATGGTGTCATTATTTAGTTTGATCTTTACATTTCCCACACGTAGCCACTGGGAGTCCCTTCAGGCCCCCGTCTCCTGTGCCGTGTCCCCATCGTTCGCTTTCTCACACAGCAGAATAGTCCAGGTGCTCTCCGTGCTTTGCATGCCTGACCCGGGAAGAGCCAAGGGCCCACGCGGCGGGGGCGGTGTTGGGAAACGCAGACCCCGGCCACGGCGAGCCCACGTCCTTCGTTCCGGTCCGGCACCCAGGGCCCCCGCCAGCGCTCCCTCTCCTGGGAGAGCAGCCCTGCCTGGCCCCGGCCGCGGCCCCCTCCTGGCCCCGCTCCTTGCGGAGAGGGCTGCAGGAGAGTTTAACATGAACGTCGATAAAGATGCGCGGTGGTAAAGCGTGTCGAAGAAACTGAGTTATCTTTCTAAATCGGGTGGATTCGCACGTGGCCGTCGTCCCAGTGTGACTGTGAAACACCGGGGGCTGCCGGGCCCCGGGCAGGGACGCGCCGGACCCCCCTCCCGTGCAGGAGAAGCGGGGGGTGGGGGGGCCCGCATCCCGGCCTCAGACGGCCGCCAAGTGTCCGTCTCGAATTTCAGAGCACCACCAAGATCAACACCTTCAACTGGTCCCGCGTCCGCAAGCTCAGCTTCAAGAGGAAAAGGTTTCTCATCAAACTGCACCCGGAGGTCCACGTGAGTACGATTTCGAGGGCCTGTGGGAGGCCGCGTCCCGCTCGGGTGACAGCGGTGCGGCTGCTGTGCGGGGTCCTGGCAGCGGGTGACACGCACGTCGCCCCAGGGTCTCCGGCGGGGCGGTCGTCACCCTGCCAGCGGTCCCCGCATGAGGGCACAGCCGCACGGGGGCTTCGGGGTCGGCAGCTCCGGGCGGCCCCGAGAACACGCTCGTCCGAGCAGCCAGCCCAGGCCTGCCGAGGCCACTGGCCCAGTGTGGCCCGACTGCCCTCAGCCAGGGCTTAGGAACCGGCTCTAACAGCTCTAATTGGAGGAGCCTTGATTTTCAGAGAATGAACATTCCTTTCTTTTGAGAGTATCAGTCGGCAAACCCATAACTGCACGTGGACTTATTAAAGTTGGGGGGGCCTGTACGATCTCGCAGTCGGGAAAATCCAGTGCTTCGTGCCGTCTGAAGAGGCTGAGGTTGTCGCGTTGCAACGTACAAAGGACGCTGGGGAAGAAGGTGCCGATCAGCTGGGGCTCCCCCACGGAGCCGTGGCCAGGGGAGGGGGGCCCGTACCCCGGCTTCCGTCAGGCACCAGGCTCCCTCGCGCTGCAGCGGGCGGCCCGACGGGGGCCTCACCGTTGACTGTGGAGACGTCTCTGTAGATGAGGGAGGATGGGAACTCAAAAACGCACGAAGTGGGGGTGCAGGGTTGCTTTTCTTTCCCTGAGTAGAGCGTCTCCAGCAGGCACCCCGTGGAGAGAGGGAGCGCAGAGTTCCCACTCGGCGCCCGAACTGGGAGGGACGGGAGTAGCCTGGGGCCTCGGTGCGGGGCGCCTCACTCGCCGCGCTCTCAGGACCGGAGCTGACGCTCTGTCGCCTGCCCGGCGTGTCTGCCCGGAGGTCGGAGCCGCACTGTTCCTGAGCTCAGTGTGGCTCCTCGGGCATTTATCCTGAGGTGAAACCCTGAGAGAACGCAGTGCTTTCCTCGTGGAGGTGTTTGCGAGCCCCGAGCACCGCCAGGCCGGAGCGCGGGCCGGCGGGAAGGGCGGCCGGGCTTTCGCGGGGGGCGTGCGCGCAGACGTGGGCACTGTTTCCCCTCTTCAGCGTGCGTGCAGCCGCAAGCCTGGGTGCAGCTTTCAGGACGAAAGGTCTTCCCGATTTCTGGCTTGGGGCTGGCCTGTCGTCTGCTCTGCCTCCCGAATGTTGTCCTTGAGCCGGGCGCTCGAACCGTTGTGTCTGTCTCTAGGGACCTTACCAGGACACGCTGGAGTTCCTGTTGGGCAGCAGAGACGAGTGCAAGAACTTCTGGAAGATCTGTGTGGAGCACCACACCTTCTTCCGGCTGTGTGACCAGCCGAAGCCGAAAGCCAAGGCCGTCTTCTTCAGCCGGGGCTCGTCCTTCAGATACAGGTGGGACAGCGCCGCCCGCGCGGGACGCTGGCTGCTCGGGGCGGCCGGGGCAGACACCGTCTGGTCGGGAGAAGGCACGGTCGGACGTGTCGGAGGCGGCCGCGGGAGGCAGTGACGCGGGAGGCGGCACGTCAGATGAGCCGTGGGGGCGACCGGCTCAACGGCTCTGTCGGGGAAGTCGGCCGCCTCGCCGCCGCGCGTGGCTTTAAACGCGCCGTCAGCTGCCGGTGGGAGGGCGAGACGTGCTGGCCTCGGCTCCGTGAGGTAGCGCTGTGCGTCCGCTGATTCTTTCCGGTAAACTCGGCCCTTCGCTGACAGCGGCAGAACTCAGAAGCAGCTCGTGGACCACGTCAAAGACGGTGGCGCGAGGAGGACTCCGTACGAGAGGTGAGCTGCGTGGTCGTCGTGAGTGACGCGCGCTTCCAGGTGTGGCGTCGCGCGTATGTTTAACTGGCACTTGACGGACCCTCATTCCAAACACGTCGCCACGCATTCAGACACGGGAGTTCTGCTCACTTCTTTAGGATGATGGGTTTGTGGCGTCCGCGTACAGGAGCGGGTGTTGCACAGCCCAGCTCACCTGTACGGTCCTTACAGGGTGTGGTGACCTCTGCGTCCGAAAGTCCACGTGTTCCTCCGCACGTGGAACTTGCCCTTCAGCGGGGGACACTTTTACCTCTTCTGGGATATTCATTTTTCATTCGAATCCTCGTCTTCCTCTGTCCTGCCCATTCCCAGCGAGGTGCCGCGTGGCCTGTCGTCAGGGCCCGGGCTGCGTTCTTCTGGGCGCACGGGCACAGCGGGGCGGCTTCCCACCCCGGGAGCGGCGGAGGAGGGCTCGGGGGCTCACCGCTTGTCCTCTGTTCACAGGAGACACAGCAGGACTCAGCTGTCCATCCGTGCCCTGGCCGCGGACCTGCCGAGGCAGGTCAGTGCCCGTGGCCAGCACGCCCGCAGACGGTGCTGCAGGTGACGAGCTGGTGGTGCTTTAACACGAGTCGGGAAACCGGAGCGTCGCGTACACAGCAGTTCCGGCGCTGGGACCCTGTCTGCGGGAGGGAGTCCTCGGGAAAGACAGGGTTCCGTGCGCTGACGGGCCGCACAGCGGGGCCTGGGAGCCGCAGTGCCTGACGGCCACGTCTGTGCGGCGGGGCACCTGCCGGCCTGCTCCGGAGCCGCTAAACGTGTTCCAGGAGACGCGTGTGGCCTCGTGCTGCTGCTTGAAACCAGCAGGCTGCAGGGCGGCCCACGGGACGCGGGCCTCGTGTCTGTCTAAGAAGACAGGCAGAGGCGCGGAGAGGAAAGGAACGGGGGAACGAGCGGCCCCGTGGCGCGCGGTCTCCGCGCGGTGGCATCGGGTGCCCACTGCTAACTGTCGACAGTTCGTCGTTTGTCCTGTCGAAGGGTTTCCCGAAGCCGAGCAGCGCTGCGTCCGAGCTGCGTGTCCCGGACACGTCTTTAATTGAGGCTCTTAAATGAGAACGTTTGACTTTTCTAGGCATGTCTCCTGTTTAGGAATGACTTCCCGGGTCACCTGAACTTAACAGTTGCTTTTTCCTTAACGAAGTCCGAATTCCCGGGCGGCGTGACGCAGTTCACGCGGTCTAAAACTTTCACTCCGGCTTTCGGTTCTCTGGTGTTGTCCTCTAAAGGCAACGAGAAAGCTGGACGTGGTTGAATGACCAGGAAAAAGTGCTGTCGTGAGCATCCGGACACAGGTCGCCCCGTCTCTCGGTGGTGAGAGGCCGCGTCCCCGCCACGGCCTCCGCCTGTGCGGGGCAGCGACGCCGAGCACCCTTTGCGATGCGCGCGCCCCCGCAGTCCAGGGTCTCGGGCGTGCGAGAAGTGACCCAGGCGGTAGCGAGGGCTCACTCCATGCCTGTGTGTGGGGCCGGGAGGGGGCCCGAGGGGCGCCTCTGGCCACGGCCCCTCCGGGGTTTCCTCCCGCTCCGGAGCCTCTTCCCGCTCCGTGGGGCCGCTCCTGCGCCTTCGCACCGACCACCTCGGCCGCCCCCGGACCTCACCTCAGCCCCCCTGGACCCTGCCTCTGACCCCCAGCCCTCGCCTCGGCGCCCGCCCCCCACCTCGGGCCCAGACCCCGCCTCGGCCAGGAGCAGCGCAGGCAGGGACCCACGCACGGTCGTCCTCACTGAGGCGGACGCACCGACCCCTCCGCCGCTGGCGCTGACCCCCTGACCGCCGTCCGCACTGCGCTGTCGGGTCTCGTGAGCTGGCGGGAACGGCTCGGGACCCCTCTCGCTCTCTTTCCCCGTGAGGAAATGATGAAAACCCAAAAGCAGCCTCGTGCGACGGCAGGGACGCAGGTGCCGAGCCGCGAACTGTGCGCGGGAAGCGTCTGTGCTGCGGACGTTCACGCACACGGGAGGGGAGCCGTGTGGGGCGGTGCCGGCCGGGCCCTTCTGCGGCGCGTCCCCCGCCCCCTCCGCTGAGTGGGGCGAGTCGGACGCGGCGGCGGCCGCGTGCGCATGTGCCGACCAGGGCCTCGCTGGCTTGGCAGCTTTCCGATGGGAACCTGTAAAACGTGTCTTTTTTCTCTGTTTTGCTCTTCTTCACTGTGATCCCCAGAGCATCTCCTTCACCGAGGGCGTGACGACGGCCGTGTCCCCGTCTTCAGCAGACGCCTCCATCTGCTCGGCCCCTCCGTCCCCGCTGGCCCCTGCCCGCCCGCCCGCTTTCCAGGACAGCAGCAGCTCCCCGACGGAGCCCCAGGCTCCCCGCGTCCGGAGGCCCGCGGCAGAGCGGGGCGGCCGAGTGCTGGAAGGCCTCGACGCGGGACTGGCGCCGCCCCGCGGGCGCCCCGCGCTCCAGCCTCATCAAGGTGCTGGGTCCGGTCGCGCCGTGAGGAGTCGCAGCCCCGCGGGGCAGAGGCGCGAGCCCGTGGGCCTAGCTGCAGTGGGGGCCGGCGGGGGCCGCGGAGCCCCTGGGGAGGATGACCGTGGGGCGCGCGACGCGGCCACGGGCTCCTGCCCCTCCAGGGCGACGCGCCCGCGTGGCAGGCCGGGCGGGGGGGGCCCCCCCGTTTCCACGTTGACAAACGCCCAGCTGCAGGTGTCTGAGGAGTTCATAGACGACGACCCGGCAGACATCTCCTTCTTTGCCGGCGGCTCCGAGGCCTTCTCCCTCCCGTATGGCGGTGCGGCCCCTCGGCGCGCTCGCCCGGGCTCCGCCCCGTCCAGCCCTCACGGGTACTCCCCTGGGGTGGCGGACGCAGGGCAGGGCTTCGCGTTTGAGGGGGAGGATGGCTTTGGCGGGGACGTGCACCCCTCAGACACCTCGGAGCTGTTCGAGGTGAAGGCGCAAGCCAGCCTGATGCAGAGCCTGCTGAGCCCGTCCGCGAGCAGCTCCCTCAGCAACCTCCCGCTGCACGGCTGCTCGGCGCACACGCCCAGCTCCGCCGGCCGCTCCGAGGCCAGCTCCCTGGCCAACTTCCCAGCCCGCTCCGTGCGCTCCGAGGCCAGCTCGGCCCTCCAGTTCTCCGACATCATCGACCAGTTGGGGCAGCTCAGCTACCCCCCCACGGCGGCCGAGGACTCCAGCAGTGCCGACACGGACTCCTGGGGCTCCGAGGCCCCCCTGGACGTGAGCCTCTACTTCAGCAGCGCCTTCGCGCCGCCGGGCGGGGCGGGAGCGGGGTTCGATCTGCAGAACAACGTGAAGCGTCTGAGTCCGGGGGAGCAGCTGGACCCAGACCTGTGTTGACCGTCCGGCCCCCGGGCAGGGTCCCTCCGCCTGCTCCGTGCCCGGAGCCGCGGGCCGTCGGCTTTCCGTGTCCACGGCTGCGGCCGCTTCTCCTCCTCGTTCTCGGGATGCTGCCGCTTTTGGATGTCGCCGACGAAAACGCGCTGTGGACGGCGCCTCAGACTCCGCAGCAAGCTGGGGATGGATGCGCACGTTCCAGCGGGCTGCAGCTTTGTGCCTCCGGCGTGCGCTCTGCCGCGGCCGGAGGCCGGTGCTGCCCGTCGGGGGCGTCACGGCCTTGCTGGCGGCCTCGGGACGCGTGCCGTCTGCCTCTGGTGCTGCCGTCCGAGACGAGGCACGCGGCCGGGACTAGCTGGGGTGGAGGCTCTGTCCGGGAACAACGGGGAGGCTGCGGCCTCGGCGTGCTGGTCTGCGGCTGCGCACGGCACGGCCCCTGGGTGTCCCGGGTGCCTCAGTGCCAAAGGCGTCGTCCCGTTAGGGACTCGGACCCAGACACGGTGCTGGGCTCGGAGAGGCGGTGGTTAAAATGCAGTCGAGCTGTCCTCTGCGCGGCGTGCTGGGGCGTGCTGGGCTGTGCGGCCGCGGAGGAAGCGGACCCAGACGCAGGGCTGGGGGGCCACAGCGTGAGCGCGCGGCCCGGAGCCGTGCCTGGTCTGCCGGGGTGGGCCGGAGTGGGCCGCTCGCTGCACGGGGTGGGCATCCAGGAAGCCCCCGGCGCCCAGGGGCCCCCTCCCTGACCGGCGGTGGCGTCTCTCGACGCGCTGCGACCCGCTGTTGCGAGCAGAGAGGGCCGTGCCAGCACCCCGCGGTGCTCTGGTCAGCACCCCTGTGCCGGGCGGGGCCATCTGCGGACGGCGGGGAGAAGCCGCCGCTCGCAGCGCGGCCGCGGCCCCGGACGGACACTGCGCTTTGTCTCGGGCTGTGTCGTCCTCCCCCTGGCCCTGCGTAGCGGGCAACGCCACGTTTCAGTTAGCTTCTCCCCGACGTCCCGCGCGGCCCTGAGCCTCCCGCCAGCGCGCCGGCACGCGGCTGCTTGCTGCGGCCACACTGTGCGCCCGGGTCTCGGCGCCCCTGTGGCCCGGGCGGGGTCGGCCTCCCTCATCGGCGCTGATGCGATGCCGGCGTGGCGTGGGGCTGCACGTGGCCGGTCGTCTCCTGTTTTCGTGGCCGCAGCCCCAGCTGGCCATGGTGGCCGGCCCGCACGTGCCGCTGCTGCTTGCCCCGCCCTCGCCCCGCGGGCCACCTCTGGTGACAGGCGGGGGGGCAGGGTTCCGCGTTGGCAGACTGACCTCCCGGGAGGCGATGTGACTGGGCTGCCAAACGGGGCGCCCTGAGGACTCCCCGATTAGACCGTGCGTCCGGGACGTTGTTTTCCCCTTTGCGTCGCTGCGGAAGCAACCGGCTCCGTGCGGTGGAGAGCCCGTCCTGGGCCTCGCCGCCCCGTGCGCCTCCCCATTTGTTGTCCCTGGTGGCCTCCAAACAAGCCGTCTTCTAAGGGGACCCGCCCGAGGGTCTGGGCAGCAGGTCCGCGTCCCCCACGTCGCCCCCCGGGCGCCCGCCCCCTTTCTGTGCTGTGGCATCTGGGGGGGTGCCTGGCGCGCTGACGGCGTCCCCAGAACTTCTGCACGTGTCTGAGACGCGTGCGGCCCCGCACGGACGTCACGCAGCATCCGTGTCCCCGGCGCCATCGCACGCGAGGACAGCCTGAAGCTGCCGGGCCCTCCGCGGTGCCTGTCGCCGATCAGTCAGGTCCAGGCGGGATCCAAAGACCAGCGGCTGGCCGCGTGTGGCCGTAGTGCCTGAGGCCCTGTCGCTTAGAAGCCCCCGCTGCCCGGGGACGTGGGGAAGGAGCCAGGGCCCTGCCTCGTGTCCCACAGTCTGGCCAGCCTGTGCCGCCGTCGGCCTGCCCCTCGGGCCCCTGCGGCAGGCTGGACCTGGGGCCGCGCTGACCACTCGCCCCCACTCACGCCAGCCCCCTTCCCGCGGCCCGCGCGGCCGGCGCCCCAGGCGTTTCGTGGGCGCTGCTGGGGAAGGCGCCCCGCTCCGGTGCAGGTGCAGCTCTCCCGTGCGGCCTGGAGGCGTTCCTGCCAGGCTCGCCCCCGGAGCGGCGGTGGCCGTCCGGGGTCGCGGTCTTCCTTCACGGCGGCGGCGTTGGTTTAAAAGCTCAGGGCCCTGCACTCCCGAGTGGGCCGCTACCCATCGGAAGGAGATCTCGGTGCGCGGGGCCTGCTCGCGACTCTCCCGCCGGTGGCGGTGGCTCGTGCAGGGACGCCTGCGGCAGCTGTTCGCTCGTCCTCGGCAGTTCGGGTCGAGGCACATTCGGCCTCCCCTTCGCTTGCCGGTGGCTGCTGATCGCGGAGAGCCCTGTGCACGCACGCGGGGGCCCCGCCTGGGGAGGGCGTCTCGTGTGCCCGGGCTCCAGGACGCTCGTTCCCACGTGAATAAAGCTCCGAGGCTCGTGACCGCCTTCTCGCGTCCGCAGCCCGTCCGCGGGAGCGTGCGGTTGGGAAGCGCCTGCTGACGGCTCTTTCTTAATCCGCTGATCTCCTTAGCTGGATCCGGGGGCAGGAGGGCCGGCCGGGCGGTCGGCGCAGCCAGCCGACAGCAGTGCCGTGGCCGTCCCACGCTGCGGGGCCCCAGCAGGCGGTGCCGGTTGTCCCCATTAAGTCACCTCCAATAGCACGCTCCGCCCTCGGCAGAGGATTTATTCGTTCTCATTCGCCATCAGGTCTGTCTGTGTCCGCGTTCCCGGAGGGCAGGCGGTCCGCGGGCGCCGGCTGCGGGGGTGCAGGCCGCACGGTGGCCTGGTGTGCGGGCGGCGGCTGCCGTGTGCCCGGCGCCTTCCCACCACCAGCCGCGGGGCTGCCGCCTCCTGTCGCCGAGGAGCTCCCGAAGCGCGCAGTTCGGTTCCAGGGTCCCCGCTTCTGTGGACACGTGTCGTAAAGTTAGCTCTGACGGAGGGCCGGGCCGCGAGCTAGCGCCCCGAAGACGGTCAGCACGGCGCGCTTCCACGCCTGCTGGCACGTCCCTCCCGCCCTCCGCTGGGCGGGCCCCTGCTCCCTGCTGCCCTGCAGGGCTGATGGTGGGCGGCACACGCGCTGCGGTCAGTCGTGTGATGCCCGCGCGCGCGGCACACGCGCCGTTCCCTGTTTCGGGCCCATCCCTACGTCTTCACGGTCCGCTCGTGCCCTCCTGGTTCACGGAGCTTGAACCCAGTGCCAGGGAGTCGCGTCCCAGACCATTGTCCGTGCTCCCTCGCGCCCTCGGAGGCGAGGGTTTCAGTCTGTTCGCAAGGCCGCGGTCGGTCCACTGCCGGGTCGGCCCCTCGTCCGTCCGTGGTGGCCACGCTGCGGTGCCGCGGGTGCGCTTCCTCGCCTGACCGCGCGCCTGTGCCCCGGGCGAGGGGAGGAAGGAGCGGGCGTTCTGGAGCGAGACGCCGCGCTGCCCGGTTTCCGGGGCGTGTCCCGCCGTTCCCCGGAAGCGCCCCTTGCCAAGTGCAGACGTGAACCCGTCCAGGACCGCCGACCGCTTATTCCATAAAAGGAGGAGGCGTTCACTACGAGTTCCTAAGTGGGCCTGCGGCGTTCTCCTCCGCTTGCTTACGGCTTTGATTTACGTAATTAAAGGTACTCACGTGTCAAACGAACCCCGAAAAGCCACGTCGTTTGTTCTACGTTGTCCCTGACGCCCCTCGCGTCGCAGGCTTCGGAGCGGCAGACAGGCGCCGAGGGGCTTTCCTCGGGGCCGGCCCTCGCCAGCGCCATCCGCCCCGGCCGGGCCAGCGTGCCAGGCGCGCGCCCTGGGTGTCGCGTGCTCTGCCGCCCTGGGCTCTGCGCCGGGCCTGGGGCGCTGGAGAGGGCAGCATGGCTCGCAGCACTGGACGTGGCCCGCGCGGCCCCTGGGCTCGCGCAGAGCGCACGCCGCTGGCTTCTCGCTTCCGGGACGGGGCCGTCGCTGCCGTTTCGCCTGGTGGCTGGATCCCAGCCTGCGGAGTGCAGCCCGGGCCCGGACGGGGCTGCACTCCGGCTTTGAACGCCGACTTCCCACTCGGCCGCAGGGGGCGAGGACCGTCAGGCGGGTGCTGCCCCGCTGCCCGGCGGCCCGTGAGGAAGGCTTCTCGCCTCCCCCCGGGCTGCTCCCTGGGTTTCGAGGCGCCCGGCACCCTGGGTGGCCGCAGGCCGCGGGTGCCTGTGCTCGGCCTCGCGCTGGAGCAGGGTCCGGTGGCAGTGGCCTTCTAGGAGAGCACCCGTTGGTGCAAACTCCAGGCCCTGGGTTGGTCGCGCCCCACGTGGAGGGGAGAGCATGGAGTCACGGGGGTCAGCCCCCCCGCCTGAGGCAGCCTGCCCCCAGGGAGGCCACAGCGCGCCCCGAGGACACGGTGGTGCCACGCGCGAGTGGCACCTCAGAAATCGACCCAGATTTCAAGAAACTGCTCAGAGGCCCGTCTCTGTCGCGCCCCCAGGCCAGCCAGCCTGGCAGGCAGAGGCCGTGCGAGCTGGCGTGCGACGCACGCTCCTTCAGATCGCGTCTCTCTCCTCCCTCGTGGCTGTCGCCTACAGACTTCTTGGTGCCCGCGGGACCTTACCGCCATCGCCCGCCGTTCAGAGGACCCGGAGGTCAGCAGCCGCTCGGGAGCTCGGGCAGAGCGTGCCGTTCATCGGAACAGACGCAGGGCTCGCTGGACCCATGCGCGCTCGGGCGCCGAGGGCCGCACCGGGCAGGTGGCCCAGTGTCACCAGGCTGTGGGGTGGGGCGCCGGCTCCGCTCACAGGAAAACGTCTTGATTGCTCAGAACCAAAGAAAGAACTCTGGACAACGCTTCCTCGGAGCACGTACGAGTCGGCGTCACCCAGTGAACGCCAGGTCACCGCAGCACGGCCAGCGTGTGGGCCCCGCGAGCCGGGCACCCACCCCGGGCTTCCCCGAGTCCCCCGTGGAGGCCTCGCGGCTGTCGTGCAGGCGGAGGAGGCGAGGGGGGAGGGGAGCTCTGCGGGGAAGACGGCGGCAGGCGGCCCGGGGTCGGGCCCCTCGCTAGGGCCGGCCGGCTTTCCACCAGCCCCTCGTGTTTCGAGCCGGATTCCGCGTAAAGCGACGCGCAGCAGTGGAGCCCACAGTGCCGCGCGGCGTCACGCCCACCCCCACCCGATCCCCGATCCCTCGCCGGTTCCGCCCCTCCTGTCGGGTGGGGTTAGGGAGCCGTTGACCCAGCTGAAGGAGCTTCTGGGTCTCCCATCTCCTGTTACCGTGTCGACCTTCGAACCTGACCTTGACTCTCCCAAGCGGGAGCGGATCCTTCCTTCCCCCACTGTCGGACGGAGAGTGTCGAGGGGTTTTTATGGGGCGTGAAGGAGAAAATGGAAGGTACGAAATGGAGGTCCGCGCCGCCTCCCCTACACGCGGTCCTGGTCCTCAGGGCCCCGGCCACACGCGTGGAGCGGCGGTAGCACAGGGGCCCGACGCGGCACTTTTTAAAACGCCGGTTCCCAAATCGCGGTGTTCAGAACGCGTGGCGACGACGAACGCCGCCGAGCAAGCCGCCGGGCTGCCCGCTGCGACGGGGAACTGGGGACAAGAGCTCGAGGCGTCGTTCGGAGACCCGGGGACGCGCAGCCGCCTGTGAGCTCGGCGGGCGGTGTGCGGCCCGCTCCGGCGCGGCGCGGCGCTGCTGGGGCAGCTGGGACTCGGCCGCCGTGCGGGTCCGCCCGTCTCACGGAGCCCGGTCCTGGCGCGGGGGGCGCCTTCACGCGGAGGAGCCTGCGGGGCGGCGCCGGGGCCAGCGCATGTGACGAAGTCGGCGGCTTTCTGGGCGCGTCTGGGACGCGGCGCTGGTTCGCGACACGTGGATCGACTCCGGACCGCGCCAGGGCGGGCTGAGCCGCCCTGCGACGCCTCGAACCGCACGCGGAGCATTTCAGAACTTCTTAGGGCACCTGCTCTCCAGCCACGCACCCTGCGCGCTTCCTCCCCGGGCTCAGGGCCCTTCGCCTCGACCCTCGGTCCAGACCGCGGAGCTGGGCCGCCGCGGCGTCGCCTCCGAGGACGCGCCTGCAGAGCCACGGCCCCGCGCCGGCCTTCCCGGCGCGGCAGACGGGCCCGCGCGGCACGGGGCGTGGGGGCGGGGGCGTGCGCGCGCAGCGCCTCGACGGACCGCTCTCGAGAAGACGTGTCCCGCAGCCTCGCTGACTCACCTGTGGGGAGGGCCTGTGTCTCCGGGACTCGGCGGAGCGTGCTTCCTGGCGCGTGGCCGCAGCTGACGGACCCAGTAAAGCAGGCGAGAGGTGGCGGCCTGGGGGGCTTTCGCGTCTGCTCGCCGAGGGGCGAGCCGACAGCGTGGGTGAGCTCGTCTGTCCGGGGCCCCCCTCCTTACCGAGCGGGCCCTCTGCCAGCGCCTGGACTAGCCTGACGGCCGTGACCCCGCGCTGGCCCCAGGCCACAGAGCTCTCGCGGTGTGACCCGCGCTCCAGGGCCCAGGGCCCAGCGCCCAGCCCGCAGCCCGCAGCCCGGGCTCGAGCCCTTCAGAGCTGACCAGGTCCGGGCAGGCCTGGCGGGGCGCGGCTCGGAGTCATGCGGTCGGCATCTCTCAAGTCCCGGCAGCCCGGTCGCTGGGCGCGCCGCGTCTTCCGTCCAGGATTCCTAGCGGGAACGAACGCTTCCCGGCAGATCCCAGAGGAGGGCCCCGGCGTCTCGGCGCAGCGGCCCGGCCCCGAAGCTCCTCAGTGGGGTCCCGCGCTCCAGACTCAATGTGAAATCACGGGCCCCTCCGGCCACGGGGCCGCGCCGGGCGGGTCTCGCTCTGGAGCCAGCTGCGGGTGGCGCGGCGGGCCCCGGGGGCTCCAGTCGAGTTGCTTGTCGCCTGCGTTCGTGGTTGGACGCGGCGGCGGCGTGGGCGTGCCACGCCGGGACCCCGGAGGCAGCGGTCCTCAGCGGCGCCTGACGGCGCTGCCTCTAGGTGCGGCGTTTGGCAGTCAGCGCCGTCCCGCAGGAAAGCGCCAGAAGTAACCTCTGAGCGCTGAGCCGAGGGGAGTCCACGACGGGGCGTGCGGTGGGACGGGCCTGGCGCCAGGCTCCGTGGAGCTGGGCCCCCGTTCTGGCTTCTGGCCGGTCAAAAGCAAACGTCCTTCCGAAAAGGGGAAACGCGGACGTGATTACTCTTGCCGCGCAGTCTGGACAACCGCAACCTGCGGCCTCGTCAGGGACAGCTTCACGGACGTGCGAGAGCGCAAGGCGCTGCCCCTCCCTAAGGCCCAGTCTTTCACGCGAGCGACGAGCGTGGCCCCGAACGGGACGTCCCCGGGGGCGCCGGCGTCGGCGGACGGGTGTCCGAGCGCGCCGCGCAAGGCGCCTTCCCTGCGGGTCCCGCCCCCGGGCTTGGTGCCGCGGACAGCGCCACCTGCGTCTTAGAGCCGAGGGGACCCCCAGAACCTCGGAGCCCCTGGGCCGCCGGACGGGCAGCCGTCAGCCTGTGCCCGCTTGCGCGTCGCCGTGCCGGGGCTGCGTGTGGCGCAGCTTTGTTTCCGGTCGCCGGAGAGCCACGCGGTTCTGGCCCGCGTCGCGGCCCGCTCTCACCTCGCTCCATCCCCTGCCCCGTTCAATTCCAGGCCTTTCTGTGGACAGTCCTCAGCCTTCTCCCTGCGCCCGGAAGAGCCCCCTGAGCCTGAGCCCCGCGTTTCAGGTGGCTCTGGGCCCCGCTGAGCGGGGCTCGTCCCCACTCCTGAGCCCTGTCCTTGGCGACGCCGGCCAAGCCAGGACCGACGACGAGGAGGAGCCGAAACACAAGGTGGGCGCCGCCCCGGCGGCGGGCTTGCTGCCGCCGGGCCTGTGTCTGCGGACCCGCTCCTGGGCGGGGCGCCCCCCACTCCCACCCCACCCACGAGCAAGAGGGGATGGTGGACCGGCGTCCCCCGCGATTGAAATCGCAGCCGCGACCCTCCCGTCACGCTCAGGGACTCCTCAGGGACTCCGTACCTGCTGGTGGCACCCAGGACGCCAGGGGGTGGCAGGGGGTGGTGGGAACGGGCCAGGAGACTGGGAGGGGGTCTCGCTCTGAGGGCACAGGGGGGCGTTCCTGCTAACGGCCAGGGCGTCCTGGAGGTGGAGCGTGGCCGCCAGGGGAGGGGGCGGGCGTGCGGGTTCAGGGTGGCCCGGGGCGGCGACCGCCCTGCCGGTTCGTGTTTGCCGTCGGCATGGGTACGAGGCCAGGTCGAGAGCGTGGGGCTGGAGGACCAGGTGGTGGCCACGGGGGGGGGGCACCAGTGGCGGCAGGACCCCCACCCACAGGTGCCTGTCCCGTGCGGCAGCTGTCACGAACACGTTAGCACTCCGCGCGTCTCGTCCTGAGAGCACCAGACGCAGGTTCCGCCCAGGCCACCCTGGCTGGACACGTGCGGCCCCCGTGCACACCGGCCCTCACGCCCGGGCCCCCTGCGCCCGCTTCAGCGAGCAGGCCCGGAGCTGCGTGCGAGGCCGTGCGAGGCCGCGTGCGAGGCCGCGTGTGAAGCTGTGTGCGCGCTGCGTGGGGATGCGTGTGGGGCTGTGTGTGGGGCTGTGTGTGGGGCTGTGTGTGGGGCTGTGTGCGCGCTGCGTGGGGATGCGTGGGGATGTGTGTGCCGTACGAGGCCGCGTGTGGGGCTGTGTGCGCGCTGCGTGGGGATGCGTGTGGGGCTGTGTGTGGGGCTGTGTGCGCGCTGCATGGGGATGTGTGTGCTTGCGAGGCCGTGCGAGGCCGCGTGTGCTGTGGGGGGGGCTATGCGAGGGCTGCAGTGATGACCGGCTTCCGGCCCCGCACCCCTGCCTCACGGCCGGGCCCTGTCCAGCCCCCACCCCTCAGGCCTGGGTCTCTGCCTCCACCCCACGGGGCAGCCCAAACCTCTCCTAAGCTTCCCCGAGGGACAGGGCCCAGGGAAGAAGCCGCGGGCCCCGCTGTCAGCCTCTGGCCCAGCCCCCAGCCCCCCTTCGCCACCGCAGACCCCCAGCCCCACGCGCTGCTTCAGCTCCGCTGACCTTCCTCCCCGACCTGCGCCACGTGGCACGTGGGCCCGAAGCCTCGGTCACCCTGGCCGCCTCCACCCCGGCCCCTCCCCCCACAGCAGAACCCGAGCTGGGACGGAGGCCAGGGCCCAGCCTCCTCCTGCCGCCCGCCCCCCGGCCAGCGCGGGCCCTCCTCCGGCCTGCTCGCCTGCTCAGTGTGGCAGCCAGGCTGGTCCCGGTCCCGGTCCCGGTCCCGGCGTGCCACCCCGGAGGCCCCGCTTCACCCCAGGGAACGGCTTGCCCCCCCCGCACCCCCCTCTGCCCTGCCACCTGCCGCCCACCACCTAGTTGCCAGCCCCGCCCTCTCCAGGAGGCGGTCTGTGTGCTCCGCCCGCCCGCCCCCTCGGCCCCCCTCGGCCGCCCTCTGCTCTGCAGCTGCCCGCCCCGCCCCCTCGGCCACGAGTGACACGAGACGAGACGCGTCTCTGCGGGACTGCGGGACGGGCAGCTTCCCCGTCAGCCTGTGCGTTGCTTCTTGCCTGTTTCCTCCCGGGAGGCCATCAGCTCAGGGACAGGGGCTCCGGCTCCCGGGCATGTCCCAGGGGCCGCGTGGGGCAGGCACGTGCCCTGCAGGTGTTGGCACGGCGGACACTCTCTAAAGCCCCCAGCAGAGTGGCCGTGCGGGGTCAAGCAGGAGGGGCGACGTGAAGGACGGGGGCGGCCTTGGAGCGGGACTTCCGTCCCCTCTGAGGAGCTCCGGGGACAAGGTGCAGCCCCTGGCTGGGCCTGAGCCTGGGGCCAGCGCTGAGCCCTGCGGAGCCCAGGTTCCCGGGGCGCAGTGGGTGGCTCTTGCTGCCACAGGGGCCTCATGCCCCCCAGGGCCCGTCCCCCGCCCCCGAGGGTTCCCACCCCTCCCAGGAACCTCATTTCCCTGCCGAGATCCTCCCCCTCTCCAGGGGCCTCACTGCCCCCAGGGGCCTCACCGCCCCCAGAGCCCCGGCGCCCACTGAGAGTTGCCGTCCCCCGCCGTGGCCCCCTCCCTGACGTGCCCCGGGCTCTGAGTCGGGCCTCGGCGTCCACACTCTCGGGTGGAGCGCCATGCGCCCTCCGTGTGGGAACCAGCTGCGCCTCCGGCGGTGACAGCCGGACGGCAACGTGACTGCAAACGGGGAACGCCCGGCGGTCTGCGTCGGTGTTCAAGCGGCCATCCTTTCCTCAAAGAGAGGAACCCGAGGCGAGGAACGCGTGAGGGGGTGCAGCGGGGCTGACACTTCTACTCAGAGGAAAACGCCCCCGGGAGTCGCGATGAAACCGCGCGACGCTGGTCGCTTGCGCAGGACGCGGGTGCCAGGGCGACGTGGCCGGCCGCCCGGCCCGCGCCCACGCCGAGTGTGCCCCCTGCAGCGCCCGGGAGCGGACGAGGCCTACTTCATAGCGAAGGAGATGCTCGCCACGGAACGGACCTTCCTGAAGGACCTGGAGGTCATCACCGTGGTAAGCAGCCGCGCGCGTCCCTCTGCCCCGGTTTCCCGACGCTGCTGAGAGCCCCGAGAAGCGGCCCTCGGCCCCCGGGCGCGTGGCACTCGAGCCTCCTCATCCCGGATCGTCTCCTCCTGCCGTGGACGTGCGGTCGTCCGCCCAGAGCACGCTGTGGCACTGGGTTAGCCGTCCGTGCGGTGTCCACGGCCGCAGACCCGCTCACGCTGGCCTCTCCCGCAGTGGTTCCGCAGCGCGGTGGTCAAGGAGGACGCCATGCCCGCGGACCTGAGCGCCCTGCTCTTCTCCAGCATCGACCCCGTCTACGAGCTGCACCGCGGCTTCCTGTGGGAGCTGGAGCGGCGCCTGGCGCTCTGGTAGCTGCGGCCGAGGCCCGGGGGCCGCGTCCCGCTGACGCGTGTGCTTAGAATGGGGCCGGGGGGCAGTGGCCACGAAACCGCCCTCGCCCACCCCGGTCGTGGAGCGAGGGAGGCCAGGGGGCAGGTGGGCCATCCCGTTGTGGCCCGAATGCCGCCTTCGAGAGAACGGCCCAAACGTCGGAGCCGGTTCCGTTCCCCCGCGAAGCCCCTGGGCCGGTCACGCTGGGCGCAGCAGCGTGAGTCTCGCGAGCGTTCGCGAGGTTGTGACCGCCTCGTCGTCTGCACAGGGAAGGGCCCTCCGGGGCCACAGGCGGTCAGCGGATCGGGGACGTGCTGCTCAGGAACATGCGTCAGCTGAAGGTACCGACCGCGGCGTGTGCGTGATGGCTCCGGGCGCCGGCGTGCCCGCGGGACGGTCCCCCGGGGGGGGCGTCCCCGCTCTGACAGCAGGTCACTCGCCCGCCTCGCCCTGCCCTGCAGCGTGGGGACCCCGTCTCCACGGTGCCGGGGCAGAGCCGGAGCCCGGCCGGTGCAGTCCCACCGGGAGCTCGCCGCCGTGTCGTGTGAGGCGAGACCCGGCTCTCTGGGCCTCGGTCCTGGTTCTTCACCTGGAAGGTGGAGGTGAAGCCCTTGGCGCGGCCCCGCCCTCCTGTCTGAACCGGGGCTGGGCCGGCCCCCGCCGCACGCACGCGCGGGGCCGCCGGACGCCCACACTGCGGACGCCGCCCAGACGGGCCGGCTGCTCGCCCCGTCCCCGGTCGCCTGACCTACAGGGTCCGTGTCGTGCGCCAGCAGCAGTTCACCGGCCACTTCCTGAGGCACGACGAGGTCCTGATGGAGCTGGAAAAGGCGGCCGCGCGCGTCGGGAAGCTGGAGGCGGCGTACAGGGACTTCGAGCTCCAGAAGGTCTGCTACCTGCCTCTCAGCTCGTTCCTGCTGAAGCCCACCCAGCGCCTGCTGCACTACCGCCGGCTGCTGGGCCGCCTGTGCGGCCACTACGCGCCCGGGCACCCGGACCTCGCCGACTGCCGCGGTGAGTGAGGGCCTGGCGCTGCCCCCGCCACCTCGTGATGGGGGGGCCGGCCGGCCCCGGTCTTCAGCCCCGCCGTCCCAGTTCCAAACCCGAACGGCGGGCAAGGGCTCCCTCCGATCGTCCTGGGGGCCACAGGGAGTGGCAGCTGTGACGGGCAGAGCCCCCACACGTGCCCCGGGGTGGGCACCCAGCCCCACTCGCCTGCGCGAGCCCTGGCAGCAGAGCTCACGCGCGCGGCGGCGTGGTCTGCTGGACGGTCCTGACACAGGTGGCCCTCGGCTCCTTTCACGCGCATGAAGGGGACGCGGGAGCGACCCCTGACCTTTTCAACGGCGAGCGTGCCTGCGGGCTGTGGCGTGCATTTAGCGCGGGGAGCACCGTCTGTCGGAAGACGTGTGCAGGCGGACTCGCCATGGTCACGAGACCACAGACCGGCGTTGGCGTCCGGCGGGTCCCCGCGCCGGCACAAACGGGCGTGGACAAGACACGTTCCGACGCGCGAGACCCGAAGCGGATCGTACGGAGCCGGCCGCGCCTCGGTCTAAAGGCCAGCGTCTGTGTTTGCTGAAGAAGCAGCTCGGATCGTCTGAGACGTCTCCCAGCGTTCTCAGGGAAATGCAGGAACGCAGCGCCCTGAGAATGCCGCCCCCCGCCCCGTCAGCCTCCGCCTGTGGGGCTGGGCCCGGCCCCGGGCAGCCCACGCCCCTGCACGCGTGAGCGGCTCCTCGTCACGGGCTGAGGGCTTTGTAAATGGCGAACGCGGCGCGTGTCGGTAGGTGGCCACTGGCCGCGTTTGCTCCGCCCGCCGGCCCCGGGGGGCTAGGAAGGCCCAGGGGCTGGGGCGCGCTCAGCTGACGGCCGCTGTCAGCCCCTCTTCCCGGCGCCACCCCCTCCACACGGGGCCCCGGAAGGCCCCTGGGGTGCAGATGCCACCAGCCGGGTGGGCTCCCCAGGAGCCTGAGCCTGGCGGGGAAGGGGCACTTCTGGGCTGGGGCTCAGAGGCGGGCGTCCCGCATCCTGTCCTTCATGGACGGGGTTTCCCAGGCCTGCGCCTGGGCCGGCCAGGGCCGGTCACGCCGGCTCTGCGGAAACCCGGGCCTGGGTGGCGCTGTGCACAGCAGCCCCACGTCGGGTCTGAAGGGCGTCCCCAGCTTCCAGCAGCTTCCGGTGCCAGCCCAGGGGCCCCGGGGACCCCGTGTGGCAGCCAGACCTCCCAGCATGCCCTCTGCACACACGGCGTCCGAGGGCAAGGTGGCAGCGGCACCGTCCAGGGTGCGCACGTGGGCCCAGGCGCCTGCAGGGCCCAGCAGAGCGGGCAGTCCCTGCTGCAGCGTCGTGCAGACCTGAGCTGGCCCGGGGGTGGCCGGACGAGGGCCCGAGCTCAGGCACCTGCACCTGTGGCGGACCCCGCCCCCGGGCACTCGTCATTGCCATTTAGGAAGCAGCAGCTCATCTCCCCGTGCGCCCCTCGTGAAGCCGTGTGGCAGGTGCCGCCCCTCCGGGAAGAGAGCCACGGTCACCCGGCCCCAGCTCAGGCGGGGCGGGTGGGAGTCCTCGGGGGTGGCAGGGGCCCCGTGCCTGGCTGCGACGAGGAGACAGGAGCTGTGGGCCCTGCACCCAGGCGGGGGCGGGCCGGGCTCGTCCGGACACGGTCCCCTCCGGGCTCTCAGCTTCCACGGCGGCCGGGCGTAGAGGAGCGTCTGCTCCTCCTCCGAGAAGAAAACGACAGGCGCTTCGAGGGTGCAAACCGTTAGGCGCGGAAAGTCCACTGAGTGACTTTTCCGAAGAACAAACACGGCTCTGCCCGGAACAGCGGCCGGTTGTTCGCGAAGACCGTCCCTTCCCTGGGCCACGCCGGTGCTGGCTCGGTCGGCTTCAGGGACCCGCCGGGCTCCGGGAACCGTGCTGGCGGTCCCGTGCGGGGCGCGATCGCCCGCCCGGGACTTCAAACGCCGGTTTCCCTCCCGGGGTGGCGCCCCCCACCGGGTGCCGCACTGAGGGGCCTCTTCACACAGATGCCCTCGCGGTCATCACGGAGGTGACCGCCGCGCTGCGACACAGCCTGGCGCGGCTGGAGAACCTGCAGAAGCTGACGGAGCTGCAGCGGGACCTGGTCGGCGTGGAGAGCCTCGTCGCCCCGGGCCGGGTGAGTGGCCCCGTGCGCACGTGTCCGAGCTGCCCACCGCGTCGTTTGCGCGGAGGCGCGAGTCGCAGGGCGCAGGTTCCCCCTCGAAGCCGTCCCGCGGGCTTCGGTGTGTTCGAGGGCGAGCAGACGCTCCCCTGCCCCCGGAGGAGCCCCGCGCCCGTCGGCAGCCGCCCCCGTGCCAGGCCCGGCCCCGGGCAGCGACCAGTCTCCAGGCCGCCTCTGGGCTCGCGCGTCCTCGACGGTCACAGCGCGCGGCCCTCTCGCCCGGCTTCCTCCGGCCGGCGCCCGTGTCCGCGGTTCCCAATGTCACCGCGTGTCGGCCTCACTCCTTTTCGTGGCTGGACAGTGCCCCCGCTGCGGACGTGCCACTCTCTGTTTGTCCATCGTCCGGCGATGGACGCTGGGCGGGTTTCACTCTGCGGCTCTTGCGAGCAGTCTGCCGCGATCGCGGGAAGTCCTGGCGGGGGCACGTGTGTGCTTGTCGCCCGCGCGCACCCGAGGCCTGGGATTCCCGGGCCGCGGGCGATCGCGGCGGCCGTCCTGACAGGCTGCCGGTTTTCCAGGGACCGCACCCTTGCGCAGCCCCGCCGGGGGTGTGCGGCTTCCGACCTCCCACGCCCTCGCTCTCGGTGTCCAGCCGTCCGACGGCGTGCGGCTGCGGGCGGCATCCCCCCGCGGCGAGGCTCAGGCGTCTCGTGTGCTCGCTGGGCGTCCGTGGCCACGTCGAAGCGCCTGTCCAGACCCTTCGCTCGCCTGGTCGTCGGCTCGTTCGTCCTCCTCCCCTGCGCCGTGAGCGTCTGTACCTACCGGGCACAGGCTCCTGCCGGCGCCGCACGCTGCGGGCTGCCTCCCTGCGCGCCCGCTGGCGTCGCTCGCGGCACAGGAGTTCTAGCTGACGGCGCCCTGCCTCGGCGGTCACGGGTGCGCCGCCGCCGCGCAGGCCGAGGCGTGAGGTGTCTCCTGCGCCGCCTCCTGCAGGCCGCACAGGTCCTCAGTCGCGTTCGGACGCGACCCGCTTTTGAGTTCACTTCTGCGGCGGGTGCGACACGGGGCCCGACCGCAGACTTTTCCGGTGCCGCCCGGCTGTCGCGGTTGCGCGCGCTGAATTGCCTTCGCACCTTGTCCGAGCTCGACGGGCCACAGACGTGCGGGTCCACTCCTGAACCCCGGCCCTGTCCCCGCGCCAGCCTGCGCCTGCTGGGCTGCGTCCCTCCTGTCGCCGCTGCCTTTAGCTTGGGCTCAGTCCGCTCTGTCAGCGTGAGAAAGCGCGCCGAGGGGCGCGTGGGGGTGGCTCCCGTCTCGACGCAGACGACGTGTCCTGCAGCGCGGCTGAGTGAGCTGCTTCTGCGCCGGCCTCTTAGACGGCACCGGGAACGTGGGGCCGCGCGTCCCAGGGGACTGGGACGTCCAGAGGCTCTGCTCCTGGGCTGGGCCTTCCGGGCCGGGACCCCTCCGCTTCCTGTCGCTCGTTGACTGACCGCAGGGCGCCCCAGAGGGGCTACTGCGGGGTGGCGGAGCTCCCGGGGTGGTGGGGCTCTCGTCACACGTGTCGTTCCTCCCAGCGCCCCCATGGGTCAGAGCCGGTGGCTAGAGCTGTGGCATCGAGCGGGTCCTGTGGGCTCCACGTCCCCAGGACACAGGGGCCTGGGGGCGGCCAGGGGACTGACGTCCGCCGCTCGGCCTGCGCCTCGCGGAAGGAGGTGCTGAGCAGATGCTGGCGCCGCACTGCTTGTTAGTGACCCCCCGGGGGGACCGCGCGCCCCCTCCCAACCAGACTCGAGCTGCGTCTGCCCAGGCCCCCTCAAAGTCCTGCTCGGACGTCATCCCCGTGGCCGCCGCCGCCGCGAGCTTCCCAGTGAGGACATTCCGACCACTCTACGCGACAGCCCTCGGCGAGCCGGCCCGGGGCCAGGCGAGGCCGCAGCCGCTCAGCGGACGGTCTGGCCCCAGCCAGGCCCCTGCTGGCCGGAGGGAGCAGGCGCGGCGGGCGGGGCCTGCGGGGGCGCGGGGCAGCCCCGAGGGACCGCGTCGCTGTCTTGCAGGAGTTCATCCGCGAGGGCTGCCTGCACAAGCTCACCCGGAAGGGCCTGCAGCAGAGGATGTTCTTCCTGGTAGGGGCGGCCTCGGCCGGGCGGGCGCGGGCGCGGGGCCCTGCCCCAGGGACGAGCGCAGGCCCGAGGGTGGGGAAGCCACGCGCCCGTGGCCGCCGCGTCCTAGCGTCCCGCTGGCCACGTGCACTGCGGGGGCCGAGGCCCTGCGGGCCCTGCTGCCCCCGGCTTCCCTCCGGCAGCCCCTTCCTCGCGGCCGGGCCCCGAGGTGGCCCGTTTCGTCCGGTCGAAATGGCTGACGAACGGAGTCAAAGTCCCTTTTCTGCCCAAACCTCAGCGAGCTGGGCAGACCTGATAGCCGCCGAGGTCAGGGGTCGGAGCCGTGTCGCCGGCCTTTAAACCGCGCTTAGCGAGGCCTCTCAGTTCTCAGACGCGCTGCTGTACGCGAGCAGGGGCGCCTCGGGGACCAGCCGCTTCCGGGCCCGCGGCCTCCTCCCGCTCCGCGGCATGCTGGTGAGTGCGGCTCGCTCTGCCCCTCCCGTCCCGTCGCTCCCGCACCCGACCCTGGGGCACCGCCCGCACCTGCCGGTCCGCCCAGGGGCCCTGGGGGCTCTGCCGCTGGGCGGGCGGGGGCTGAGCCAGCAGCTCTCAGGACTGTAGAGCTTGCACGTGCGTCTCTTCGCTCCGACGCCCACCGTTTTGGCTCCTCGTGGCGTCGTAAGGAGTCCTTGCACGCGCACGCGCACACTCGCAGCTGCAACATGGCCCGACACCTCCCTGCCCGTGAGCGCCCAGCCCCTTCCCCGCACACTCGTTGCGGCCCCGCCCTGAGTCCCGTGAGGCCTCTGGTGTGCCCTTCCACCCCCGCCTCGTGATGCCCGGCCCCGAGGTGGCAGGCCTGCTGCCCTGAGCGTCCTGCCCTGTCCGCACCGCACTCCCGGGGGACACTGTCCGCACCGCACTGGGGGGGGCGCCCTGTCCACACCGCACTCCCGGGGGACACTGTCCGCACTGCACTGGGGGGGGCGCCCTGTCCGCACCGCACTGGGGGGGGGGGCCCTGTCCGCACCGCACTGGGGGGGGCGCCCTGTCCGCGCCGCTCTCAGGAGAGGGGGGGAGCGCTGTCCGCACCGCACTGGGGGGGGGCGCTGTCCGCACCGCACTGGGGGGAGGGCCCTGTCCACGCAGCACTCCTGGGGGGCGCCCTGTCCGCACCGCACTGGGGGGGCCCTGTCCGCGCCGCTCTCCTCAGGCGCGGTGCGACGCGTACTGTCCCTGATGCGCAGAAACCGTTCGTCCTACGGTGCTGGTTTGTCCACCTTCCCCTTCGTGAGCAGCGCTGCCCCGGCCCGAGGGGGGGGCCGTGGGGACCCCGGTGCAGACGCCCGCGTGCTCCCGTCTGCCGCCATGCGCTCGTCTGGGCCCCGTCTCTGGGGGTGGCAGAGGGAGCGGGCCAAGGGCAGCCCTTGCCGCTGGCCCGGAGCCTCCCGCGGCAGCGAGCATCTACCCGGCCCGCCAGGCCCGCCTCGTCCCGGGTCGCGGGGCCCGTGGGGGGCCCGGCCACGCTCCTCCCTGCCTTCTCAGGGCGTCCCGCCCACCTCGCCCCCCCACGGGGCCCCTGGCAGGCGTCCGCACCCCGTGGTTCAGCTTCCCGCGCTCAGCAAGGGGGTCCGGGGGGGGTGGGCTCGAATGAGCTCCTCTGCGGCCGCGGGAAGCGGACCCCGCGTGTCGTAAGGGGCCGTTGACAGTGGCTCGTTCCTCCCCCGGGGACGCGCAGGTCGGCGTTTGCCACGTGCCCCAGCTCCCCGCGGGGGCCGTTTCTGTCGCACGGTGGTTCGCCCTTTCTCCGGGTCATTCGTAACCCGCGAGCGTCCCCACGCCCCCGTGCGTCTGCCACCTCACTGGGCAGAGGTGAGCGGCGGTTTGGGGGCCCGGCCCCCGACACTGGACGTGCCGCTGCCTCTGGTTCTCCAGAGCCGGAAGCCACCGCGACACCCTTGACTGCGCCCTCGAGGTGAACTCCGAAGGCGTCGGTTCAGCGAAGCGCACGCTCGTGTGCGTGGCCCGAATGCACCCGCGTCCTGTCCCGGCTGTCAAGCGGCTGCCCCCGTTGACCGTCCCGCCGGGTGCCTCTGCATCTGCCCCTTTCCCACGGCCCCGGGAGGCTCTGGCTCTTCCCCTCACCTCTCCCACGCGGGGAGCGCGGCCGCGGCGCCCCGGCGGCCGTCGCTCTGGCCGCCATGGCCTCCTGCTCTTCTCGCACACGCCGGCCCTTTCCCTTTGCCCGCAGCGGGTTTCCCGGGTGGGACTTAAGCTCCGTCTCGACGGCGACCGCCTCGCTCCTAGACCGGCATCTCGCACGTCCTTGGAGAGAATTTAGACGTTTCTGTCCCCAGTGCTGGCTCCGAAAGCCCTTTCCAGCCCTCCCCCTGCCCGTGCCGTCAGCGTCCCGCCTTCCGTCGGGCCCTCGCTCCTCACTGGGGCTCTTCCTGGGGGTCCTGTGCCCCTTCTCTGCCCTGGCACCTTTGATTCGTGGGGTCGTAAGCGAGAATAAGGTCCGTCCCTTATTCGTCCTCCCTTTTGAAAAGTCTCTTGCTGTTCTCAAGGATTTGAGTCTTTCAAATGAGCTTGGGAATCACTTGGGATTTTCGTGGGAAGTGCGTCAGTCGCGTGCTGCCTAAGGACGGCCCGTGTTCCGCGACGCGTGTCGCTCGGCGATTTCCTCGTGGTGCAAACCCCGGAGAGCGACGTAGCCGCGATGGCACCGCAGGCCACGGCAGGGCGACGCCGAGGACTGGCACAGCGAGACACCGAGAGGCGCAACGGGAACACGGTGGAGGAGGCACACGTGGGAAGGGGCGGTAGAAGCTGGTCCGCTGTGTAGGGCGCGCGCCTGGCGGGAAAGCGCGACGGCCTCGGCCGTGACCGTGCGCGACCGCAGACGCCGTGCACTGAGGCTGCACTGATCTCCACCGAGCACGAGAGGAAATAAGGGTGAAGACGCGCGCGGCGGCCGCAGAGACACAGCGTCCTGCCTGGCGGCGCGCCCGCCCTAACCGTGGAGACGCCGCCGCGCTCTGCGGGCCGCACCCTCGCGCGGCTGGCAGCGCGGCAGCTGCGCTCGCCCCGCGTCGCCCCGGACACCGGAGCCGTGCGCTGTGCTCCGAGGGCGCGGCGGCTGTGGCGTCACGAGGTGGCAGGAAGTTTCCGGCTCCGCTCCGATCTGGGGGCCCCCGGGCCACGTGCGGCCTCTCGTCAACGGAAGCGGCGCGGGGCGCACGGCTGGGTGTGCACGTGGACCCACACCTGGGCCACCGCCCCGGCCACCGCGCACGCTCCTTGCAGACCTTTGACGTCCCGTGGACGGCTCAGCGGCCAGCGACCCGGAGTCCCTGCTTTCCTCCCTTTGACCCTGGGACGGGTCGTGTCTAGCGTCAGCGTGCCACGTCAGACCACCTCGCAGCCCTGGACGGCCTCACGGGGTCGGGGGCGGCCTGCCGTCGCGCTCTCGCGGTCGGTCAGGCCACACGATATCCTGAAGCCGATTCGCGCGGTCGCTTGCGGCCGAGACGCGTCCGCGCAGGCTTCTCTGGACCCGCGCAGCGGGGTTTCGGTCCCCGTGCGGGACGTGCACTGCGCGGCTCCCTCCCGGTGCCGGCAGCGCTCACCGTCTCTCCCTGTGCTTGATTTTCAGCTCATAGTGCTGGACCCACCGGTGAGTAGTCGGGTGCCCTGCGGCCCGCCCGGGCGGCAGGCGCCGTGGCGTGGGGACTCCTCACGCCTCCGTAGCCCCCCGTAGTCAGCGTAGACGCGGCCAGCACAGAGCTCCCGTGTCACTGGTGTCGCCGCGCTCGGCCCGCCCTGCTGCCACCCCAGACTCCCACCCCTTCCCGCCCGCAGGTGGAAGCGAGCGAGGACGCGGGGTCCGTCCCGCACTGTTTCACCATTTACGCAGCTCGGAAGACCATCGTGGTGGCGGCCAGGTGAGGCGGCCGGCAGCGGGGCCCCAAGCTGTGGGAGGGACATGCGCCCTGGAGGCGCCGTGGGTCCCACGCGCTTCTCCACTGGCGCGGCGTGGAGGGCGCGTGACACTCGCAAACATGGTCACGCTCACAGCCCCGGCGGACGGCCTGGCTCCAGGGGCACGACCCCTGGGCACACTCGAGCCAAGGGGCAGCCCAGTGGGCCAGTGGGAAGAGCCCAGCCGGTGGCCACGCCAGGGGCCCCATCCCACCCCGGGCTGTGCAGCACGAGGCTCACCGGGCCCAGCTCGGGAGCAAATGGCCGATTCCCCTGCGCCCCCCGCCCCGGGGCAGCAGGAAGGGGACCTGAGCTCCAGGGGGCAGGGCAGCCCGGCCTCGGACACTGGCGCCCGCTGTGCCCCGTGCCTCCCCTGGGGAAGCCCAGTGGGTCCCCAGCTTGCAGCTTCCACCCCGTAGGGTTGTGGCCCAGGGGCGCCCAGCACCCCGGGCCGCGGATCTGGAAGGTCTGGGGCCTGTTAGGACCGGGCCGCACAGCAGAGGGTCCTCGGGCGCTCGGTTCTCACAGCGCCCGGCCTGGGCCCGGAAAGGTCAGGGAGCACAGGCCGGCAGTGCCGCTCCCCGGGGGATGCGGGCTGGACCCGCAGCGGCGCTCCTGGCTGCCCTCTGGACCCACAGACGGGGCCGCGGGCGACACAGGCGCCCACCTCCTGACCGAGCCCCGCGGTCGGCGCCGAGGGGCCCCGGCTGCGCTCTGGCCGCCCTGAGCCTCAGCCCTGCCCCGCAGCTCTCGGCTGGAGAAGGAGAAGTGGATGCAGGACCTGGCCTCCGCCATCGAAGCGGCCAAGGGCGGTGGCGCCACGCCCCTGGAGCTGCCGGGCGCCGTGGTGTGCACCCCGCCCCGCAGTGAGTCCCCCAAGACCCCCAGGGCCCCCCAGGAGGCTCTTCTCAAATCGGTGTCCTCGGGAGCGGGCTGTCCCCGTCCCCTGCCCCCGGGCACCTTCCCACAAGGACCGGTCCGGCCGCGTGGTCTTGCCCCCTGCCTGCCCGGGCCTGGGCCCAAGGGCTCCCCTGCCCCCGAGGCCCGTCCCCTCTGAGCGGACGGCTGCCTTCTCCCCCAGGACCCTCCGACGAGGTCCCTCCGGAGCAGGCGTCGGCCGACGCGCACGGCGCGCACCGGGCCAGCAGCACGGCGCACGTGTGCTGGTGCCGCGGCACCAGCCTGTCCAGAGCCGACCTCAGCGCGGCCGTCGAGGTACGGCGGCTGGCGAGGCTGGGCCGGGCCCCAGGCACGGCCGCCCAGGGTCTGCCAGGGCTGGGGGGTGACGGTCACTCGAGCCTGGTGCGGACCAGTCAGGAGGGCTGAGCCGGGTGTTGGGAAGAGCCGGGGGGGGGGGTCCCCCGTGTCCTCAAACAGACCGTCACGGGGGGCTGTGGCCGGCATCACCTGGCCACCCGCCCCAGTGTGGTGTCTGAGCTGCTGCTGACGCGCCACTGGGAGGGCCCCCCAGGGTGAGGGCACGAGAAGCGGTGGCGCTGGCCTGGCCTGCGGGTCCCCAGGGCCGGGCCTCCCCCTCACGTCCGCGCTGACGGTGGCTCCGCCCTCGCCTTGTGCAGCACGCGGGGCCTCGGGGTTCCCTCCCTCCCTCCCTCCCACGTGAGGGAAGCTTCCAGACTAGGCTCCACGTGCTGTTGGGGCTTCCTCTCCTCGGGCCAGGGGACTCGTGGCAGTTGGGAAACCGGCTGCCAGTAAGGGGGGGACAGTGCGGCTGCAGGACACCGCGGGTCCTGGCGGCACGGAGGCAGGATGCGGGGGCGGCCCACGTTCCTGGGGAGCACCCCCCCCCGGGAGGCTCCAGGAGGGCAGCCGCTCTGGGGTCTGGCGGCCCCGGCGGATGCCCTCACGCCTTTTCCAGAACCAGCTCTCGGGGTATCTGCTGAGAAAGTTCAAGAACAGTGACGGGTGGCAGAAGCTCTGGGTGGTCTTCACCAACTTCTGCCTCTTCTTCTACAAGACGCACCAGGTAGGCAGGGCCCGCCCCCGCCGCGGGGGGCGGGGGGCCTCCTGGCGGGGCCGCCCCCGCAGACGTGCCTGGGCCGCCTTCCAGGACGACCACCCCCTGGCCAGCCTCCCGCTGCTGGGCTACCGCGTGGGCGCGCCCCGGGAGGCCGACGGCATCCTCAAGGAGCACGTCTTCAAGCTGCAGTTCCGCTCGCACGTCTACTTCTTCCGGGCCGACAGCGCCTACGCGCTCGGGAGGTGACTGCGCGGGCGGCCTGGTCCCGGGCGGGGGGGGGCCGCCTCCCGGCTGGGCGCCCTGCAGTCTGACGGGCGCCCTGTCCCCAGGTGGATGGAGGTGATTGCGCGCGCCGGCAGCTCACCGGGGAGGGCCGGGCCCCCCGAGGAGGAGGCACGAAGCCCGCGCTGCCCGGCGAGGGAGGAAGCAGCCCACGGCCAGCCCTCGCCCCGTGCCCGCCTGTCCTGAGTTCCCGACAACGACCAGCAGAATGGCCGGGCCTCACGGCGACGACTGGGTGCCCCTCGAGACCAGGGCACCCTGGGGCCTCCGGGGCCCGGGGCAGGACACGCGCACGAGTGGAAACGCCGGCCCCGCTCAGTGTGACCCAAGCGGGCCGCCTGCCCCGCCCCCTTCAGAGCAGGCCCTGCCGAGGCTGGCTCGGGGCGGGAACCGGGGCGGCCCCGTCCTTCGGTCTAGGTCGACCATGGGTGGGGCACAGGCCTCGGGTCACAGCTACACACGCGTCCAGAGAAGCCACCCGGTGCCCGCCCCACATCCCTCCAGACGAGAGGAAACCAAAGTCCCCGTGTGGCCCCGGGTGTCGCGCGTGGCCACAAATAAAGGGCCTGTCAGCACCCGTGCCACCCTCTGTTCGGCGTGCGGCCCCCGAGGTCCCCGCCCACCACCAGCGCGGCTCGATTCCGGTGTTTATTGAAAAGGGCAGGAGCCTCTCCACGTCCCGCGAGGCCGACACCTTCACCTCGGAACACGCGGGGAAGCGGAGTCCGTTTTCGTCACGTACAAAGCGCTCCGGCTGACGCGCGCGCTCACGCGACGACAGGCCCCGGTCCCACGCCGCCGGGCAGATCCACGGCCACGCGCCCGGGCAGGGGAGGGGGCTGGGCCGGCGGTCTCCAGCCCCCATCCAAGCGGCTGCGCCCAGTGAGCCGGGGGAGGGGGTGGCCCTGCCAGGGCGGCCCGAGGGGACCGGGCCCGCCGCCCCCACGGGCCATGTGGTTCTCCGGGGGTCTTCGCTGCCGGCTGTAACCTCGGCCCAGCCAGGAAGGGACGGGGACTGCCCTCCGCACAGGGAAGGGGCTGGGACCCAGCCGGGAGGCCCCCGTGGCCAGGCGCGTGGGGCTCCGCGTCAGCGAGGTCCTCAGAGCTCAAAGCGAAGGCCACCCTGCCGGCTCCCGGCCCGGGCTTCAGCGGCCGGACGTCAGGTGGTTCCTGTTGTGTGAGAACCTGGGGGGGAGGGGCCGGTCACTGCGCCCGCCCGCGCGCAGGCCCAGCACCGGGCAGCCTGGGGCGCGGAGGGGGGGACCCCAGGAGGGCGGGGGAGCCCGCCCGCCCCGCCGCGGCCCGAAGCCCTCACCGCTGCACCCGCTCCACCAGGTGGGCCATCAGCTGGTCCGAGATGCCGGGGCAGGACTCCTCGGCCAGGCTGAAGGCGTTCTCCAGCTCCTCCAGCGCGCCCAGGCCCGCGCCGCCCTGCCGGTGCTTCTCTCTGAGCTGTGGGCACAGCACGCCGGGCGAGGGCAGTGGGGGCGCCTGAGGGCCCCGGCAGGGAGCCCGCCACTCACGGGGGCTCAGGTCAGGGTTCTCGAGGGGGGTCCCGGGCAGCCCCCCGTGGCTGCCTGGAGCGAGCTCAGAGCTCGGTGGCCGCGGGGAGCCCCACCCAGGCTCCCAGGCTGGCGCGACCCCGTCACGGGAATCGTGGCTGATTCCCAAGTGCGGGGCGCAGCGGCTCTCGGCTCAGGGACGCCCAGATGCACCGCGCGGCCAGCCCTGACCTTGGGGCTAGAGGGCGCCCCACCCAGCAGCCCAGCCCCCAGGACCCCCACAGGGTCCCGCCAGCCTGGGTGGGGCTCCACGTGGCCACGGAGCTCTGAGCTACCAGCACCGCGCCGGCGAGTCCAGCCTCCAGCTCCCCCGGGGGGATGCCAGGCAGGCCCCCTCTCAGGGCCGCACCCCACACGGGGCCCGGGGCGGGGGCTGGCCTCGGATCCAGCTCTGAGCTCCCACTGCCCGGCCCAGGAGTCCCCACCGCGGAGCAGAAACCGGTCACGTGACCCTCTGCCACAGGTCCAGGCGGTAGGGCCCCTGGGTGGGTCACACTCCTGTGCTGCTACGACCCACCCGTCAGCAGGTGACACAAAGGTCACGTCCCCCGGGGGGCTGAGCCGCCCCTGCACCCCCTGCCTGGGCCTGACACCCAACACCCACACGTCCCAGCTCTTCTGCTCAGCCCGCGTTTGCAGTTCAAGCCCCCGGGGACCCCAGCGGCCGGGCACTTGAGGGGATCACGCCAGAGCAGCCTGTCCCCTCCCTTCCTGATCCCGCTCAGAAGGCCCGGCCCGCAAGAGTCAAACAGCGCCGGGGCCCAGGGCCACACGGGCTGGCCAGCGCCCCCCCCAGGACCCCGGGCCCGGCCCTCACCTCTCCGAAGACGGGCCGGACCAGCGTGGACAGGCACTGGGACCTGGGCTGCCTCTTGGCAGGCTCGGCGGACTGCAAAGGCAGGGCGCGGGGTGAGCCGAGGCGCGGGAGGCCCTGCCCCCGCCCCGTTTCCCGCCTCCTGGAGACGCGCAGCCGCAGCCGGTGGGTTCGTGCAGCGCCAGGCCCAGGGGCCTCGCCGCCCCCACGGCCCCTCCCGCCGACGCTGGTGGCCCCCCCGGCACGCGGGCCAGACCTTCTGGGGGCCGTGCAGCGCCGATCCCTTGTGCAGCTTGCTGTGCGGGCTCGGCCGGATGGTCGGGGGGAAGGTCCAGATGGGGCCCTGCTCCCCATCCTCCGCGTCCCCGTCGCTGCGGGGAGGACGGGAGTCACGGGGGCTGGGGGCCGAGACCCGGGCCCTGCGCAGGCTGCAGGGGCCAGGCGACCGCACAGGTCCCCGGCCACCAGCCCGGCCCGACGCGAGCGGGGACGCTGCCTGCGCCCCAGGGACGAGCCCTACATGTCAGAGTCCTCGGAGCTGGACTCCTCGCCGTGGCCCTCCGACTTCCAGCGCTTGTAGCGGTCGATGAGCTCGGTGAGGAAGGAGGTCTTCTTGGTGTAGCGCGTGATGAACTTGTGCTTCAGGAGCTCCCGGGCCGTGGGCCGCTGCCGGGGGACGGACGCAGGTCAGGGCCCAGGTCACCGGCCAGACCACCGCCCGCAGGCCGCGGCCCGCTCTGGGGGGCACCTGGAAGGCCAGGGTGGGGCTGGCGGGGGAGGGGCCGCTGCAGACCCCCCAGCGGGCCCAGGCGGCCACGGGGTCCCAGCCCCCCCCAGCCGGCCGGGCCGGAGGCTTACGAATCGGGGGTCCTTGTTGAGGCAGGCCTCCACGAACTCCTTGAAGGGCTTGCTGTGGTGGCCCTCCAGCACGGGCGGGCTGTTCTTGGGGATCAGGAACAGGACGCGCATGGGGTGGAGGTCAGAGTTCGGAGGCTCGCCCTTGGCCAGCTCGATGGCCGTGATCCCCAGCGACCAGATGTCAGCCTAGACAGAGAGCCACACAGGACACGTGGCACCGGGGTGGCCCCGAGCCCTGCCACCGCCGCCGTCACGGCCGCCGGGCCCACCTTGAAGTCGTAGGCCGACTGCTTGATGACCTCGGGCGCCATCCAGAAGGGGGTGCCCACGAACGTGTTCCTCTTGATGTGCGTGTCCGTGAGCTGCCCCGCCACCCCGAAGTCCGCCAGCTTCACGTCGCCCTGCTCCGAGAGCAGCACGTTGGCAGCTGCTCGACACAGGACAGCGAGGGGTCAGCTCGGAGCCAGCGAGACCCCCGCGCGCAGCCGCCTGAAGCAGCCCCTGCGGGTGGAGCCTCGCCCCCCCAGCGGCCCAGGGACAGGCCTCCCCGAGCCGGCCTTCCGCGCAGCACGCAGGTGGCCCTCCCCTCCCCAGGGGCTCAGCAGGGCCCGCCCCGTGCGGTGGCTCTCCCGGCGTCCGCGGGGAGTGAAGGCCGGGAGCGCGGAGCTGCGAGGGCCCCTCGCCCGCGCGCCCCGCACAGCGGCCTGCCACCCCAAGCCCCGGCCTTGCCAGGGCTGGCGGGCCGGGGGCCGGGGGCCGGGGGCGGCGGCGAGCCCGGCGGGACCTTTGATGTCGCGGTGGATCTTCCGCTCCGAGTGCAGGTAGTCCAGGCCCTTGAGGATCTCCCGCAGGATGGTGGCGATGTAGGTCTCCTCCAGGGGGCCCGGCTTCAGCTGCACAGACGGGCGGGGCCTCAGACGCCGCCCCCCCTGCCCCCCGCCAGGCCCGGGCTCGACTCCAGCCGTGAGGGTGACCCCGCGGCCGGTGGGGGCTTCTGAAACAGTCCCAGACGCGGCCCGGAGGGTGGGGGGAGGCGACCCTTAGAGAACCAACGCCACGGCGCCTTCGCTGGGGGGGAGCAGACGAGGACAGGGTGCTGCCACGCTCCGGAGCCCACCTGCCCCCCACGAGCCCGCAGAGGCCCCGGACCCCTCGGCGTCAACCGAGGGGACTGCAAACAGCTCCCGACCGAGGCCGAGGCACCACGGCAGTGGAGGAGAGGGCCCCGGGAGCCCAGGGCCGAGGCGGGGGCCCGGGGACTCCGTGGGGACCCCGCGGCGACCTGTCCTGTGGCCCTGCCCGGAAGCCGCCACGGCTGCGGCCTGCACCTCACCAGGTCCAGCGCGGAGCCGCCGCCCAGGTACTCCATGATGATCCACAGCTTCGTGCTCTGGGACGGGAGAAAGGCCTGTCGTCGGCGCGTGGCAGCCAGCGCGGGCCGCCCCAGGCCGCAGGACACCCTGCCCGCGGGGTTCGAGGGAGGGCTCCAGCCGCCCCGCCCGCGCCCTCCCCGCGCAGCTCTGCAGACGGACAGACGGACGAGGGCCCAGAGCAGCGGCCCATCCGCTCTGCTAACGCCCCCGACGCCGGCCGGGCACGCGGCCCGCCCCGCCGACACGCGCCTCGACGCCCCGCACACGCGCGGGCACTGGGCTCTGGGCCGCAGCTCAGGGGCCCCAGAGCGCTCCCAGCAGGGCCTCACGGACGCGTGAGGGCGGCCCCAGGACCCCGAGACGTGGCGCAGCCAGGCGGTGGGGTCACACGGCGGGTTCAGAGCCCCTGACCCTGGGGACCTGTCCTCACCCCGCTGCACCCAGGCGTCCCCGGAGGGGAGACCAGGGAGCGCCGGCCAGGCCCTCGCGCTCCTGATTTCTGGGGGCCGCGCCCGCGGGCGGCGGTGTCTGTGCGCCCGTCAGGGCCCCTCGCCTCAGGCCAGGCCTCCCAGCGGCCCCAGAACCCTGGGCCCCCCGCGCCCGCAGGCACCTTGAGGTAGGAGCCGAAGTAGCGGGTGACGTGGGGGCTGTCGCACTGGCTGAGCACGGTGATCTCCTGCTGGATGTCCTCGATCTCGTCCTCGGCCTCCTCCAGGTCGATGATCTTGATGGCCACCACCTCCTTGGTGCGGTTGTCGATGCCCTTGAACACCTCCCCGAAGGAGCCCTTGCCGATGCGGTCCAGCTTGGTGAAGAGCTCCTCGGGGTCCACGCGCGGGTGCTGCGGGCGAGGGGCGGGCGGGCGGCCGTCAGGGGCGCGGCCCCGCGCAGGGAGCGCGCGCGTCTTCAGTTCTCCCGTCACCGCCTCACTTCAGAACGCGAGTCCCCCTCCGCCCCAGGACAGAGACCCTCGAGAGCGCAGGGGCCTGGCGCCAGCCCGGCCGTGGGGCCGTGGGGCAGGCCGAGGGGCCGAGAGGTCACACCTGTGGCCCACCCCCACGGCGGGGGGACCAAGCAAGACACAGTGGCGGGTCAAAAGGGACGTGCAGGTGGAGCACGGTGACCTCGGGCAGTGAGGCCGTCCTGCGTGTTGCTGTGGGGCGGGGGGTACCAGAGCGACCCTCCCGGGAACTGCGGGCTGGGTCAGCAACGTGTGACGTCAACCGGCCGACCGTAACCAACGCGGCACCCCGGGGCCAGCCCCGATGGCAGGTTGAGGAGCGGGCGGGGGGCGCGTCACTTCCCTGTGAACTCGACTGCCTGGAACCGCAGGACCACACGCTCCCCGGCTCTCCCCGCACACCCGGCAGCCGCACCCGGAAGGGCGTCCCCTCGCCCCGACCCAGCCCCTCGGGGACGCCAGCACCGAGCTGCAGGCCGTGCTTCCCGGACGCCTCAGCCGGACACGCGACGTCACCGAAGAGCGCCCGTGTCCCTCGGACCTGAACACAGACGACGCCCGCCCGACGGCCCACCGGGACGGAGAACCCAGCCTGACCCCGAGCCTCGGCAGGTCCCCGTCTGAGACGGCTCAGCGGGGGGCCGCGCGACGGCAACGCACAGGGCGGCCGGAAGCCCCCGGAGCCCAGACGCAGGCTCGGGCAGCAGCAGGAGCGCGCGGGGTCCAGAGCCCGGAGCTCGGCCGCCACCAGGGTGTGGGCGGACGGGCCGGAGAGCAGAGCCCACCCCGAAGGCGCACGGCCCACGCCACGGGCCACTCGGCCACCGGCACGGACCCCTTCCTGGCGGAGGGAAAGCCCGCTCCGCCTCGGGGCGGGCACGTCGTGGCTCCTGCTCGGCCACCCTGTCCATGGTGGCCCGCGGCCTGCCAAGCACCCCCTTCTGGCCGCTCCTCCGCCAGCAGGGTCACCGTGCTTGCTCGGGCCCCGGATGGCAGTCGCCTGGGCGGCTGGGCCGCAGCCCGCCCCCAGCTCAGGCTGGGCAGCCCTGCAACACCCCGGGGGGAGCCACCCAGGGACTCGTGTCCCTCTCCAAAGGCGGCACAAGAGAAGCCCTGGATGAAGTGGAGCCGAGGCCTGGCCGCACCGGTCGGCACCGCTGCCCTAGACGTCGGGGTCCCCTGACCACCCTAAGGCCTCTGCCGATGACACGTCCACCGTTTGGCTCTGCTGACAACACCCTAGCGCCCCGCGCACACGGCCAGAGCCCCAGCTGTCGACGAGGGAAGCCCAGGCCGCGCTCAGGCCCCCACTGCCTCGAGCAGGAGGACGCAGTGCACCCCTCGGCCAAGTCCCGGCCTCAACGCCCCGTTCTCACACCCTTCGGGTCCCCACTGCCGAGGGTCAGTCAACTGAGCAGATGAGGCGTGACGGGGACACTCCTGGCCATGCTGGACCTACACGTTTACGCAGGGACAACCCACTCCCAGCCCTGCCAGGGGCAGGAAGGGTCTGGGGGCCCAGGCCACCCCCCGAGACCATGCGCGTGGCCTGGACGATCGCTCCGGGCCTCGGCTGGCTCCGGCAGTCAAGACCCTTGTTCTCAGGATCGGGGCCACCGCCTGGCAGCGCGTCCGCGTTAGCGTCACCCGTGAACTAACGCCCGTCCCCGACCCTCCCGTGTGCACACGGCGCTACTGTGCAGACGTTGGGGGGACGCAGGGGCAGGAGTGCAGGCTGAGGGGGCGCCCCCAGGGCCAGGGACGACCTTCTCAAGAGAAAATGCCGTCCTGTCCCGCTTCCTGCCTCCAACAAAGGCCGAGCTCTCCGCCCCTGAAGGACAAAGGGGGCTTCCTTCCGCAGGGGTCCCCTCCCAGCCCCTCCACGCCGCGCTCCCCCCTGGTGTGACAGGACACTCGGGCCCAGGCCCTGCCGGGGCCGGGGGCAGGCAGGCAGGCGGGAGCGCTCCCCACGCGCCTGGAAACCAGCTGGAGGCAGGCCCCTCCGCGTCCTGGCCACACGCCCTGCGGGACGCACAACGTCGCGGCGAACGACGGTCTCGCTGCTCGGTCCCGGAGCCCGAGGTGGCCCCGGCGGCCCCGGCGCCCCGCCCTGGTGGCTCCGGCCCCGCCCCCTGCACGGGCAGCTGTCCGCGGTGGCCGCAGCCCCTCGCTGGGGCCCGGGCCCAGGGGCCGGCCACCCCACACCCGCGGCGGTCCACACCCGCGAACACCGGCTCCGACCCGGCTCCGACCCGGCTCCGAGGCCGGCAGCCAGGGCGCGGGGAACCCCGCCCCGGGGGCGCGCGCCTCGGCCCGTTCAGGCCGCCGTCGCCCTGAGACCGAGAAGGGGGCGGCGCAGCCCGCAGGCCCCCCCACGGCCCCTCAGGCCCCCACGACCCCCCCACGGCCCCTCAGGCCCCCCCACGCCCCCTCAGGCCCCCACGACCCCCCCACGCCCCCTCAGGCCCCCACGACCCCCCCACGGCCCCTCAGGCCCCCCACGGGCCCCGCTCTCCGGGCCGCAGCCGGTGCCACCCGGGCGGGCGCAGGGCGCGCAGCAGAGGGGGCCCCGCGGCCGCCGGTGGACGAGCGAAGCGACACCCCGGGTGGCCGGTGCCGCGAGCGACGGGAACCACCGACCCGCGAGGGAGCGGGGGCGCCGGCCGGGGGGGCCGGGTGAGAGGGCGCTGCAGGGGTCGGCCGCCGCGGCCGGGGCGGCGGCGGGGCGGGGCGGGGCGCGCCTCACCTGGCTGGCGAAGCCCCGCAGGTGAGCCATGTCCGCGCGGGGCGCCGGGGCCCGGCTCGCTCGCTCGCTTCAGGCCGCTGCGGGGAGGGGCGCAGCCGCTCGCTCGGGGGCCGCCCCCCCGACCCCGGGACCGCGCTCCTGGCGGGGTCAGGGGGTCGGCCCGCCCGGGGCAGCCCCGCCGCAGCCCGCCCCGCCTCTCCCGAAGGACCGCGGCCCGGGCGCCCCGGGGCCCCCACCCGCCCCCGGAGCCTGCCCCGCGCCCCGCGCCGTCGGCCCCGCCCCAACCGCCCCGGCGCGGGCTCGCCCGGCAGCGCGCCCACCTCCGGGGGGCGCCATCCCGGCCTCCCCCGGCCCGCGCAGGCTCCCACCCGCAGGCCCCGCTCGCCCGGGGACGCCCAGGCCCTCCCGCCCGCGGAGCAGCGGCGGCGGCGGCGACGGCGGAGAAAGGCCGGCGGCGAAGACGGGGAGGGCGGCGGCGGCGTCGTGGCTCCGCGCGCGGCTCTCTGGGACAGCGAGTCCCGCCGCTCGCCTCGAGCGCGGGTGTCCGCCGGCCCTGGACTACAAGGCCCGGCAGGCCACTGGGCGGGGCGGCGGTGTCGCGGCGGCAGGCGCGCCGCGGGGCTCTCTGGGACTCCGAGTCAGGGCCCTTAGAGGCGCTGGACTACAAATCCCGGCAGGCCACGGGGCGCCGCGGGGCTCGCTGGGACTCTGAGTCCGGATTCCTGAGATGCACCGGACTACAAGTCCCGGCAGGCCACTGGGCGCGGCGGTATCGCGGGCGCAGGCGCGCCGCGGGGCTTTCTGGGACTCCGAGTCCGGGCCCTGAGAGCCCCTGGACTACGCCTCCCGGCAGGCCGCGGGGCGGGGCGGGGCCTGGAGGCGGGGCGCCGGGCTCTGGGGTCGCGGCCGCCCCGCCCCCGCCTGCGGCGCTCCGCCGCGGGGCCCAGGACGGCGCGCGAGTCGGTGCGCCCCTGGCAGACGCCGCTGCCCGGGGGGAGCTCCCTCCGCGGGGACCCACACGGGGTCCTCACCGGGGGGACGGAGAGGGCACAAGCTCCCTGGTGTCCGTTCTCATGGCGCGTCGTGTGGCTCCTGCCTCGTCTCCCTCTGAGCCCGGCTCCCCCGACGGCCCACGTTGGGGGTCCCCCGTCCGAGCGCTGGGAGGCAGCTCCGGCCGCAGCACCCCCCAGAGGAGAAGTCCAGAAAGGCCACCGGCCAGAGGCAGAGCAGGAGGAAGGCAGAAGGGGGCGGCCAGAGCCGCGGAGAAGCGCAGCGTCCCCAGGGCTGCCTCGGGCTCCGACCCACCCCAGGGCCCAGAGTCTGCGCGGCCTGAGCAGGAGGAGGGACGAGGAGCCCAGCGCCGCGTCGGACAGACCCGGGACCAAACGCGGGCTGTGACCCACACGACGCGTCCCTGAGACGGGAAGGCTCGGGAGGCCCTGCGGCACCTCTAAATGGCGCGGGGGCGCCGTCGGGCCGGGGGCCACGCTAAGCACTTTGGAAGGTCAGCACTGGGAGGGGCATTGGACGGAGGGGGGAATGTGGCCACAGGGGCCACCGGCCCTGCCCAGGCTGCACCCCACCCTTCCAGACCCCACCCATGGGGGGCGAGGGGCAGGGGCACGGCGTGGCCTTGAAGGCCCCTCCGTGGCCTCCCCGCCTGCGGGCCTACCCTGTGGGCCCCCAGCGGGTTTACCCAGACCCCCGGGGACGCCTCAGAAAGAATGACCTTCGGACAACACAAACAGGGAGGGTCCAGGCCAGGGCGCAGCCTGGCACGGGGCGGACAGGCCTCCCCTCAGGAAGCTGCGCGCAGCCGCCTGCCGCCCCAGCCCCATCCGACCGCGCATTTCCGCCGGCCTCGCGGCAGGAGAGTGGGGTGCACACCCACTTTCGGGAGCAGAACCCCTGCCCCAGGGGCCCCGCCCCCAGCCCTGCCCTACACCTCTGTCCTGCACCGCCCGGGGAGTCGGGCGCACCTCTGACCTGCGTGGGCCACGCACAGCCCTTGCCCCCTTGGGGTGGGGTGGGGGGCGGCAGAAGCGCCCACAGAATGCCCACCCCCCAGAAGCCAGCCCCCTGCCACCCTGCAAGGCACCGCCACGGTCCCCTCCTGAGGAACCTGCCCGGCAGTGACCTCGCTGGGGGCCGGGCCAACACGGGTTTGCAGACTGATGCCCACTGACCGCCGTATCAGCCGTCGCCTCTGGTACTCTGGACATCTCCAGGGACCAGGACGCCACCAAGTTTGGGTCAGGATCACCGCCCCATGCTGTTCCAGCTTCCACGTGGTCACAGACCGCGGTCCCCGCACAGGGTCCCCGCATGGTGTCCCATGGCCCCTCCTGACCCCTGTGCACAGGTGGCACCTGCAGTTCATTTTGCAGCCTCCCCAAGGGGCACAGCGGGAATTCCCTCCCCGTCAGCCGTCCAGGGGGCTGGCCCCACGCCCCGGCGCCCCCTCACTAGTGCAATGGCCGAGGGCATGGTGGACCCCTGAGACCTCAAGACAAAAGGGGCAAGGGCTTGGGCTTGGAATAAACCCGTCCCCCTAGAAACAGATGATTCGGGGGACCCCCTGGGGGCGGCACAGCGCAACAGCCCCTGCTCTAGGCTCAGCCCCCACAGGCACTCAGCCCTGGCGCTGCCCCCGGGGCAGGCTGTGGCGAAGGCCCACCCGACCCGCCGGGCCCTCCCTGGACGAAGGGCCTGCGTCCCCAACCTGCCCACGGCGCCCCGCGAAACACGGGCTCGCGCCGGATGAGCAGGCTGTGTGACCCGCCGGAGGGCCAGGACCCAGGCAGAGGGCCAGAGTCCCGCCAGGAACCCGCCCGGCCTCCTCCCCCACCCACAGCAAGCCCGGCTGCCACAGGCCCCCTGGCCCACACGTCCAGCCCGTCCACGCCCCTGCTGACCCTGGCCACTCTGTTCCCCCAGTGCCACGGTCAGAGGTGACTGCCACAGCGTAGACAGTGCCACAGTGTAGACTGAGCCCAAACGCTTGCTCTGGGGGAGGGGGCACCACCCCGCATGTCCCTGACCCCTTGAACTGCCATAGGGAGACCAGGCAGGGCCCCTGAGCCACATCTTAGGCAGGTACTGCCTCTCACCTCCCGAATCCGGCATCGCAGACCCCTCTGCTCCCCAGACTGGGGCCCACACAACCTCCCCAGGTGTCTGTGACGGCCAGAATCGCGTGCCTCAGGGTGCACGAACCCGCCCTTGTCCGTGCTGCCTGGGGGCACTGACAGGCCCGTACCCCATCCCGGGTGGGCCCTGACCAGGCCCGACAGTGGGGCACCTTCCCCACTTCCAGCCCCCGCTGGCCCTGACAGAAGTTGCCGGCCCCGGGGCACCCCAGGAGCTACGTGGAGGGACGAAAGGCCGAATTTGTGGGGTGCAGACGGGGGCTGCAGGCATTAGTCTGCGATCACTCGGGGACAGCCTGCCCACAAGGGGAGCTATGGCGAAGGGGCACGCGGACCCACAGACGGAGAGGCCCCTGGGCCCAGCCCGAAAGCCGCGGAATGCTCCCTGGGGTCCGAGCGCACGGCTCGACACAGCTCCCGGTGCTCAGGCCGCCTGGGCTGGGGGCGCCCAGAAGGCTCGACCCAGGAGCCCGGCTACGTCAGCACCGGGGAGCCGGGAGTCGGCGCGAGAGTAGGGATCGCGGGGTCTACAGAGGCAGGACGCCAGGGCCGAGGGCACTGGGGGAGGCCAAAGCACCCTTGGGGGTTGGGACTGGGCCCGTCAGGCCAGCCACCTGCGGGCCTCGAGGGACAGAAAGACCCCAACTGCCTCCCGCGTGGCCCCGGCTGGGTCTACCCGCCCCCCGGAAACGCCTGGGGTGTGCTCAGGCCCCCCTTGCTGCCCGTGTTCTGCCCTGACGCCCCGGGACGCGGCCTGGATCTCACCCCGAACGTCCAGGGAGACGGCCATTGGTTTCCGGCATGGACTGAAGGGGTCATGCTGCCCCCGGCTATGCCCAGGGACTCGCCGCTCCCATGTCGGAGCCCAGGGCGTCTTTCTATGCCTGGCCATGCTCCCCGGGAGACAGGAAGCAGAGCCAGATCTCACTTTGTATGGGGGGAAACTGAGGCTGGGAGCGGGGCCAGGCGCTGCACGAGGCCACGCCTCCCACGTTGGGTGGGGAGGGAGCAGGGGTCCCCCGCACAGATTGATCCCTCCCCTGCGGAGGGGCATTCCAGGGCCCGGGGTCAGACTGCGTTCCCGGTCTGGCTACCCAGCCCTGGGGTGGCTCCTCGGGCAGGCCCTTCCTGCCCGGACCTTCCGATGTCCTTCCTTGGGACGCTGGCCGGCCCCGCGCTGCGTCGCAGGGAACTCCCGTTGCGGAATCCCGCAGCTTTTCTGCGGCAGCGGCTCACGATCACCGATCACCGAGCGCTTCGTGCACAGCGGGCACTTTTCACACGGACGCAGGAGGCCAGGCCCCGGCACCGTGGGGACACCGAGGCAGGCAGAGGCTCCAGGGCGACCCGTAATGTTCTAGAAAGGTCTGGAAGGACGTGATGCTGGCCCCACAGAATGAGTCGGGAGGCACTCCCTACCTTCCACTCTTCGGACAGGTCTGTGTCAGGCTGGTGACGGTTCTTCAGTTGTTCAGAAGAATTCCCCAACGAAACCCCCCGAACCTAGAATCTCCTTCGTAGGAAGCTTGAAAATAATGAATTAAATGCATTTAATTGGTATAGGACTGCCCAGGTTTTCTACGTCTTCTACTGTCAGTTTTGATAAGTTGCATTTCATTTAAAATTCATATTTACTGCCAGAGGTGTTCACACTTTCCTCTTGTCCTTGTAAGGTTTGTAGGACCCGCGGTGATCCCTTTTGCATTCCTCATGTTGGCTTTAGTGGGAGGCGTTTATTACCCCATATTTCCAGGGGTTTATTGAGTCTCCTAATCTCTTCAAAACAACTTTTGGCTTTGTTGATTTCCTCTAATTTTCGTTTTGTCTCATTTTTGCTCCTGTTTTTATTATTTCCTCTCACCTTTGATTTTAACTTGCTTTTCCTTCTCTAGCTTCTCGAGTTGGAGCTTAGGGCATGCTCTTCAATCTTTCTTCTAAAAGTAGGAACCTTCCTCCAAGCCCTGCTCGGCCCGCACTCCGCGGCGCTGGCCGCGTCACGCCCTGGCTGGGGCCCGCTTCAGAGCATTTCGCCGGTTCCGAGGTGCTTCCCCGCTTGGCCCGCCCATCGCGGCAAGCCCGACGCCCCGTTTCCCAGCGCTTGGGGGCCTTGGGTTTCTCTGTGACTCGGAGGAGACGCCCCTGGGTCATTTCCGGGGCCCGGGGTCCGGCCTGCTGGGGTGACGCCCACTGCGCAGGGAGGGAGCGCGGGTGGACCAGGGCCAGCGGGCGGACCCTGTGCCGGTGCCGGGGCAGGAGGGACCCGCGGGACCGGGGTGCACGCCGGGGCCGCACGCGCGCCACGGGCTGTGCCGGGGGCCGAGCTCCCGTCCAGTGGGAATCGGTCTTCCCCACGAGCGAAGCGGGGTCAGGGGGACACCGCACGGGGAACCCGAGCTGACCCCCCCGCCCCCCAGCACCCCCGGGAACGGACCGGGGCCCCGAAATGGCCCGGACGCGATGGCACTTGCGCTCCCGAGAGGGAGCACAGACGCCCCCGTGGGAAAGCGGTAAGCGGGGTGGCGGGGACCGACGCCCGGGGCCAAGCTGCGCCCCCCCGCCCCCCCCACGATGAGCAGCGGGGACGGCGGAGAGGCCGGGGCGCCCGCATCCCCCCCTCGGCGCGCACACCGGGGCCGGCGGGCCGGATCGCGGGGTACCCCCCCGCCCCGCCCCCCGCACGCCCGGCCTCCCTGGGGGGGGGCCCCTCCCGGCTGCCCTTCCCGTGGAGGGCGAAGGCCCCGCCCCTACGACCCCGCGCCCCCCGCCTCCGCCGGGCCCCGGGCTCGGGCGGACGGAGCGAGGTGGGCGGAGGCGGCGGATCCGGAGCCGGGTCCCCCCGCGCCCCGGGCCGGGAGGGGGGCGGGAGGGGGCGGGGGAGGCGCGGCCGCGCAGGGCCCCGCCCCCGGAGGGAGTCGCCGTCTCCCCGCGGCCCCCCCGCCCCGGCGGCCGCGGGCCCCGCGAGCGGAGCGGAGCGACGGGGACGCCGCGCCCCAGGGCCGCGGCCGCAGACGCCACCGGCCCCGGCCCGGACCACCCCCGCCGCCCCGCGCCCCGGCCCCGGGCCCCCGCCCCCCGCCCGGCGTGTCCGGCCCCCCCCGGGGCCCCCGTTCCCTGCCCCCCGGGGTCCCCTCCCCCCCGGCCACCCCGTTTCCCCCCCGGGCCCCCCATGGAGCTGCTCCGCCGCTCGTCCGCGCTCGCCGCCGAGGTCCGGGACGCCCTGGAGCGCGCGCCCAGCGACGCGGAGCTGGCGGCGCAGGCCCGGGCGCTCGGCCGCGAGTTCGTGCGCGCGCGGCTGCTGCGCGCCGGCCTGGCCTGGCCCGGGCCCGCGCGCGCCCCGGCCGGGCGCCTGGCGGAGGTGGGCGCCGCGCTGCTGCGCCTGGGTGAGTGCGCCCCGGGGCCGCCCTCAGGCCCGCACACTGCACGGACCCCCGCCCCCCGCCCACTCTCCATGGGACCCCCCAGGCCCGGCCCCCATGGGACCCCCCAGGTTGACCCCCATGGGACCCCCACACACAGGCCCGCTCCATCACCTGCCCCGCCAGCCCGCAGGGCCCCGGCCATCCCTGATAAAGCTCCGGGAAGAAGAAGGTCCCGGTGGCTCAACTCCCAGCTGACCCTTGTCCTCTGCCCGGCACAGAGCCCTCTGTCAGACGTCTGTCTGGGAAAATGGGTCCCTTAAGTCTGCACCCTCATCCCTCCATCCTCTCGGGTTGGAGGCCTCCTAGGGCCCCTCCAGAGTTGAGTGCCCAAGACGGTGACACCAAAGCCCCTGGCCCCTGGGGGTGCTTGTTCCTGGGGTCACATGCTGCCCGGGAGCTGTCTGCACCTTCTCCAAGGACTGGACCCCTCGCCGCAGTCAGTCGGTCCCCTCGCCCCCCGGGACGGGCAGGTGTCCAGGTGTGGGGAGCGAGCGGAGCTGCATGGGCTGGGGCCGGGGGTGCCTGGGCCCCCGTGAGGTCACCCGCTGCTGTTTCCTCCAGCTGGTCGTGGGGATGGCACTGGGGGACGCCTTCTAGAGGACGCTGCAGAAGGCAGTTCCTTGGCCCCCCAAGAGCCCCCAGACCCCTGGAGTGGCGAGGAGAGTCCTGCCCCCGTCCACAGCCTTGGTCTTGGCTGCGAGCGGGAGCTCGAGGCCACCTCTTCTTCCCTGCGTCCCCGTCGTTGAAGCTTGTCTGAAAAGCCTCACTTCAGGCTCTGCCGGAGTGACCGGGCCAGCTCTGGCCCCTCAGTCCCGTGGTCCACCCTGCGAGCCCGACGCTGCAGGCCCCGGTAGCAGGGGCGAGCCACGCGCCCGGCAGTGGCCCTCTCAGAGGCCCTTTCCAAGCCCGCTGGCCCTGTCCAGCCCCTGGGGCATAACCCCTGCGGGACGGCCAGGGGGCCCGGGGGGGGAGGTGACTTGGACCCAGGGGTGTTGCATTCCTGTCTCCCGCCCTGCCTTCAGCCCTCGGAGCCCCTCGCGGCCGGGCGCTGCCTCCCGGCCCCCTCCTGGGGCAGCGGAAAACAGGAAGAGGCCAGTCGTGGCCCCGTGGCAGTCAGCCCCCTGGGCCCTGTCCCCAGCAGCCCCCGGGGCCGGTGTGGGAGCAGCCCAGCCAGCCCTGGGGATTGCCACGCCGCCCCATCGCCCCGCCGCCCGGCCGCGGGCCTGCTCTGGCCCCAGACCTTCGTTAACCGGATGGAGAGCAGCTGGCCCAGGGCTGACACGGGCGCCTCGTCGGCCAGGACCGTCCAGTGGGCACCTCCCTGTGTGCTCCGGCCGGAGGAGAGGCTGGGCCGGGGACGCTGGCCAGGGGCGCTGCCGCGGCCTCCGCAGGGAGTACGTGCGGCAGGCAGGCCGGGCAGAGCCCTCGCCCGCGGGGTGGCCGCCTGGCACAGGCGAGGCTGGGGGCCCAGGGGTGCTGGGCCTGAGGAGGGGCCCCCTGAGGTCTGAGGCCGCAGCCGGGATGCCCGTCTGTGTGGGGCGCGGGCAGTCCCTGCCCTGGCCCCCGGCCCAGCCCGCCCGCCGCCCTGGGCGCTCGCAGTGGCCGTGAGTCACCCGTCAGGCACGGCCCACGCGCCTCCCCGGGATTCCCGTCCCACTGGCCCAGCCGGCTCGGCCCTGGGGGCAGGGAGCTGGCTCCGCGGCAGGGGCGGGCCGCAGAGGCAGGTCCAGGGGTGCCCACCCCACCTCTTGGCCTCCTTGCCCCCAGGGGCCGTCAGAGGGTCGAGTGGGGCTCAGGTACAGGCCAGGTCAGTTGGGGGGGGTCCCTGGGCCCATGGGCAGTGGGACTGAGACGTGGACTGGTCCCAGGCCCGTGGGCAGTGGGGCAGGGGTCAGGCCGCCTCTGACCGCCTCTGACGCCCGCGTGGCCGTGCAGGCGACGAGCTGGAGCTGATCCGGCCCGGCCTCTACCGCAACGTGGCCCGGCAGCTGAACGTGTCCCCGCACTCCGAGACCGCGGTGACCAGCGCCTTCCTGGCCGTGGCGGCCCAGATCTTCTCTGCAGGTGGGCCTGCGCGGGCACCCCGGGGCGTCCGGCGCGCGCGGCCGGGGGCTGTGGTGTCTCCCTTGGTTCCCAGGATGGTGGGCCCAGCGGGCTGCCGGCCCAGGACCTCGTGCGGGTCTTCTCGGCTCTCGCGGGGACGGCAGGAGCCTGAATTCCCGGCCGGGCTGCGTGGCCCGCTGCCAGTGGGCGCTGGCTGTCGGCTGGAGTGGGGCCAGCGTGTCCGGCCCGTGGCCTGCACGTGGCCCTTGGCGCTCGGCCTTGCGCCAGGTCCCAGGGGGGCGTGCCCTGCGCTGCCAGGCTCCGTGACGGCCTCAGCAGTCGCAGCGCCACTCACTGGGCTGCATTTGTCGGTCGAAGGCGAGTCGCGGGAAGGATGCACGGGACGGGGGTCTGGGCGGAGGGCCTTGCCGGGCGTCTGGAGGACAACGACACCTGTGTCACCCGGCGGGCCCGCACGCACCTGAGACTCTCCCCAGGAGCGGGAGCCTTCGGCTCCTGCCGGCTGCCCCGCCCCGGCCCTCACCGAGAGCCCAGCTTCCCCGCTTCCCGTCCGCACGCCCCTCTCCGGGCTTGGCACGCTGCAGGACTTGCCCCCAAGCCGCCCTCCTGTCCCCACGTCCCCTCCTTGGGACTGGGCTGGGCTCGCTGTTGTCCACCTGAGCCTTCGTGTCCAGTCCGGGCCCCTCACGCTCTGTGCGTCTGCCTCGTCCCCATGTCCCTGGTGCACAGCAGGTGGCAGGCGCCACCGCCCGGGTGACCAGAGCCCGGCTGCAGCCCCACGTCCGCCATCGGCACACCCACAGACGTTTCCCCACGCGGTCCGGGGAGGGGACCTCGAGGGTCCCAGAGCCACAGTGCTCCAGAGGCCGCGTGGGGAGCGTGAGTGGCTGTGGCCTGAGTCGAGGGAGGGCACCTTCCTCCTGGGGCTTTCTGGTTGGGACAGCGGCAGAGTCAGGCTCTGGAGGAGGGAGAGCAGCAGCCCAGGCCCCATGGGGGACCCGCCACCCCCACAGGGGAGGCTGAGCCGAGAGACCGCCCTCTGGGGTGTCTGCGTGTCGACCTCCCGTGTCGCCTTCCATCCCCGGGGGAGCCTGATGGTCAGGGCCAAGCAGGGCCTGACCCGTGGGACCCCCTCAGCGTGGCCGGTGCAGCAGGAACGTGGGATGGACAGCTGGGGCCTGGGGCAGGTGGGGCTGGGGACATGGGGATAGGGACAGGGACAGCTGGGGCCTGGGGCAGGTGGGGCTGGGGACATGGGGATAGGGACAGGGACAGCTGGGGCCGGGGACAGGTGGGGACGGGGACACCAGCTGTAGAATCTGGCCTCTCTTGGGGCCACCAGCGGTCAGTGCTGAGCACCCTGGGCAAGGCACTGCGGGAGGGCGTCGGGAGGGGCCCGGCGGGCTGCTGGGTGGCAGCCTCCTCCTCGGTGTCTGCACGGTGCTGCCCGGGGCCCTGGGGCCGGACTTGGCGCAGCCCCCTCAGGGGACCGGGGAGGTACCTCGTGGACGTGGCCGAGGCCGCAGGTGGGGCCGGGGAGGGAGGGAAGGCGCCTTGGGCCGCCGGCCGGCCGGGGCCTTCCCCACGCTCCTGTGTCCGGCGCTGGCGCTGGCGCGCGGGCGCCGCCGTGCCTGACTGCGGGGCTGGCTTTAAAAGGAGGCGTCGTGTCTGCGCCGGCGGCTCTGGCCTGCGGGTGGTGGGGGCGGGGCCGGGAGGTGGGGGCCCGGCCCCTGGGTGCTGAGGGTGTGTGCGCGGGGGACAGAGGAGGGGAGCCAGGACGGAGCACCCCGCCCCCGCCTCGTCATGGGGGGGACAGGCCCCGGAGGTGCCCCCGCTCGCCGCCTGTGGGCTCCCCGTCACCCCAGTGCATTCCAGCCACCGGGTCCTTGCCAGCCCGTCCCCCCCGCCCGCAGCCCGGCCCGCGCTGCTGGGCCTGGCACACTCGCCCGCGGGCTGGGCCTCCCTCCCCGTCTTCCCCGAGCCGGCCCCGAGGGGGCAGGCCCTGCCAGGCCCGCCGCCTTGGGCTCCGGCCAGGGTGGTGGCGGCTGGGAGGCCGCAGGCCCGGGCTCCGCGGTGGCCTCGCGTGCGTCCGGCCCCTGGAAGCCCTCGCTGCTCCCGGCCGCACCAGCGCGGTGGGCGCCTCGTTCGCCTCGGGGGCAGCTCATCTTCTCTCCCCGGATGAAAGTGCCGAGTTCGCTCACCCCAGAAAGAGCAGAAAACACGAAAGATGGAGTCTCAGGGGAACACAAAGGCGGCCCCATTAGAAACGCGCGGGGGGTCTGGGCGCACCGGCCCCCGGGGAGGATGCCGCGAAGGGGCCGTCGTCACGGCCGCTGGGGAGACACCGCCCGGGCCGGCGAGCGGAAGCGGCGGGGGACCCCGTGTTGGTCGGAGGGGCCCTGGGCGGCTGGCGGAGGCGGGGGGCCCTGGGGTGCGTGCTCCCCGGAGGAGGGACAGCCCCCGACCACTCGGTGGCCGCACGCGGCGTTCGGGGCAGCGACACCCCGAACGGCCGGAGAGGCAGGGGCACGGGCACCGATTTGTGGGGATTTTAAGTTTCTTCTGATCGAGGCAAAGGGCACGTGACGTCCAATCGGCCAATTTAAACTCGAGTGGCGTTTAGTGGGGTCGCGGTGCCGTGCGGCCCCCATCCGACGTGTGCCGTCACCCCAGAGCACCCCACGCCCCGGAGCTGCCACCAGCCTTTGGCGGCCACGGACGTGCTTCCCGTGCCCATGTGCACCCGGCAGGGACGGGCGTGGAGGCCGCGTGCGGCTGGGGCCCCCGCCGTGGTGTGGGTGCCCGGTGGCTGCACGCACGGCGCGTGGAGGCCGCGCAGCGGCTGCCGCGAACGCCCGCGAGCGGATGCCCGCCCTACGGCGGGTTGCTGGCCGCGCTGCTGGGGCAGGCGGGTGGAAGGGGCCTCCCCCGAGGCCGTGCGGCACGCGGGCCCCGTCACAGACCCTGCCGAGAGCCCGCGGCGCTGTCCCCCAGTCGCGAGGCCGCACGTCTCCTTGGGGACGGCTCTTTTCTCCCGTTGGTCTGTGAAGTCTCGGGCACGTTGCGGAAGCAGCAGCAGCGGGCGCCTGTCCCCTCACAGCTGGGGGCCGGGGGCGCCTCTCGGCAGCCCTGCGCCCGCGGGTGGCCGTCCCTCCGAGGGCCTCAGCGTCTCCACACCGAGACCGTCCTGCCGGGCCGTCGAGGCGCGGGCCAGTGGGGCAGGGGCTCCCGGAAGCTGCTTCCTGTCCGTGGAGCCTCGTCGAGTCAGTCAGCCCCCCAGGCCCTCAGGCTGCCCCTCGCCGTCCCGTGGCCGCCCCCAGCAGGTGGGCTGGGCAGGGCTGTCCGGGGCTCGGGCGCAGGTGCGCAGCCGAGGCCGAGAAACGTCTGCCTGAGAACCGGTGAGCGTGGGCGGGACGGGCCGGCAGCGGACGGGGCCGGTCCCCCGCGTCTGACCCCGGCCGCCAGCCCAGCGGCGGGGGCGGCTCAGAGAGGCTCGGCCCCGGCGTGGGGCCCGTGGGCCGGGCTCGCGGCGGCCGCCTGCTGAGCAGCGCCCCCGTCTCTCCCCGCAGGCGTCACGTGGGGCAAGGTGGTGTCGCTGTACTCGGTGGCCGCGGGGCTGGCCGTGGACTGCGTGCGGCAGGCCCAGCCCGCCGTGGTGCCCGCTCTCGTCGACTGCCTCGGGGAGTTCGTGCACAAGACGCTGGCGAGCTGGCTGCGGAGGCGCGGCGGATGGGTGAGCGGGGCCTGGGGCGCGGGTGCGCCGGCCGCCCAGCTCCTGCTGCCCAGAGCCCTGCGTGGCTGTGGTGGCCGTAGACGGGGGCCTCCCAGGACGGGCGGCGGCCGCAGTCATGTCCTGCCCGTCCCGTCCTCACCTGCCCACCTGCCACGGGCTGCGGCCGCGGGCGTGGGGCGCCGGCCGTGTGGCGCTCGGCCCTCTGCTGAGGTGGAGTCCAGGGTCGCGGTCACACCCGAGGGTGGCCTTGGGTCGGGGGGCACTACTCCCGGTGACTCCCGCGTCTGTGGGCGCCCCCCGTCCCAGAGACCCCGGGGCCTCGATCCCCTCCTCCCTTTCCATGGAGCCGCCTGGGCTGAGCGGCCAGGACCATGACGCCTCGGCCACGGCCAGGCTGCGGGGAGGGCTTCGCCCTCACAGGATGGGAGGGGCGAGGAGACAGTCGCGGCCTCCCTCGGGGCGCGGTCTCTGCTCGAAGGCGGGGTCCAGACCTGGGCCCAGGCCGGTGGCGTCCTGGCGTGGGGACGGGGCAGTGTCCCGCTGCCCGCAGACCTCGCTGGGTGGCCGCGCGCGTTTCCTCAGCCGTTCCCGCGGCTGACGTGCGCCCCGCTCGCCTCCCGCCCCCTCTCCCCGCCAGACCGACGTCCTCACGTGCGTGGCCAGCACCGACCCCGGCCTCCGCGCGCACTGGCTGGTGGCCGCGCTCGGCGGCGTCGGCCACTTCCTGAAGGCCGCGGTCTCCACGCTGCTGCCCGAGCGGTGAGCCGGGCTCGGCCGGCCGCCCCGCAGACACAGGCCCTCGGCGCGTGCGAGGTGGACCCCGGCGCCGCCTGCTCCCGGGCCCGGGTCGGCAGCGGCACCTCGCAGGCCCACGAGGGAGGAAGCTGCGGACGCAGACGCCGGGCTGCCATCCGCGCAGGGCGACCGTGTGAGGACCCGTCCCGAAGGCGACGCGGGGCTGCCAAGGCCGGGGGACCGAGGGGGGCTTCGGCCCCCCAGAGTGCAAGTCGTGTGCCGTGGCACAAGCCGTGTCTGCCAGGGCCGCTGTGGCTGGGCTGTCGGGCTGACCCGTGAAGGTCGAAGGTCACGGCCGTGGGGCCACCCGCCCGAACCCGTGCCCAGGGATGGACAGGAGGCCACGCGTCCGCTGTGATGGGACACGAAGCCCGACCACCGCAGCTCGTCCCTGACCGTGCGGCCTTCTGCGCCCGTGAGCCGACGGCGGGGTCCCCTGCAGCCTGGCCCCCACGGCCCAGGGCCCCCGTCCGTCCACCGCAGGGTCACCCTCCCGAGGCTTGTCCGACCCCGGTGTGGGCACAGGCACGCGCTGCCGAGGGCCGCAGCGTTTCCCTTTCCGTGGGGGCCGGGCAGCTGAGGTCCTCCCGCCCTCGAGCCCCGTCACTCAGCTCCCGCGCTGGCCCGGGCACTGCTCCCTCCGGCCCCGCCCAGCGGGCTGCCCGCAGGAAGCCCGGCAGGTGGAGAGAAGGAAGGGGACGGCCGCTGGCGTCGCCGCCCGGGGCCGCCGTGCCTGCCGGCTTCCTGCCTTTCGCGGCTCGGGTCACGTGCTCGGGTCCGCTTCCAGCATGAGACACCGGACACCGAGACGCGCGGAGCAGCAGGGCCCACAGTGACGTTGAGTCAGGGACCGTGGAGGAGGTGCCCGCGTCCAGCCCTGACGCGGGGTGCGATGCTGGGCGTGAGCCCAACGGGAAGGGCGAGGCCCTGCGCGAGGACCCGAGTCCCCTGCAGACGCCCGGGGGACTTTGCGGGAGGGGAAAACGCTCAGGAGGCCGTTCTCCACGAGCAAACGTCTACACCGAGTCCGCACGAAAGAGCAGACGTTTCCCCCGAGCCCGACGAGCTAATCGTGAAGGTCACGAGAGAGAGCGAAAGGACAGACAGCCAGGGAGGCCCTCAGAGAGGGAGGGACAGGGAGCACGGGCCGTGGGCGGCCGTGGGCAGGGCGCCAGGCGCGGGCGGGCAGCCCCGGGCGGCCCGGAGAGCTAAGCGCGAGGCAGGAGGCGAGAGCCGGTTCCCACGGAACCGGGGGGCTGGGCCTGCCCAGACACGGTCCAGAGCGCGGGGACAGCGAGGAGAACGCGACCTGGGAAAGCGTTTGCACCGTCGACGCCTTCGAGCACACCCGCACCCTGAGGCGGCCGGGGGCGCCGGGCTGGCGGGGCTGTGGCCGGCCGGCCGGGCCCTCCTGGGTGGGCAGGTACGCTGGAAGCCGAGGGCAGGGTCGCACGGCGTCGTGAATACACGGCGTGACCCCGAAGCGCACGCTTTGTTGTTGACACTTTAAGACGGTTAGAGGGTGAACTTTACGACATCCCGATAAAAACTGTCATTTAAATCAGGAACGTGAAGCCCAGTGTTTGGTTCAAAAGGGCTTCATCAGCCCCCAAACCAAGAAAACACGGGAGAGCGAGCAAACCCAAACTCCCCGAGGATCCCGCGTCACCGGCCCGACTGGCCCAGACCCAAACCTGACGACAGACGGCCTCCCGGGGCCCGTGGGACACCACGGCGACGCACCCGGCCGGCCGGCCGCTCCCGACATCCATCCCAGAGGTGCCCGGGCAAAAGTGCAGACGCGCCCACTCGCTGGGACACAGGCCGGCAGCGGGCCGTCCCCGCGGGGCTCCGCACGGGGCCGCGGCGCCGGCAGGCGTGACCGCGGCAGGGCTCGCCCGAGCGCGTCCCGTGCGCGGCGGCTGAGTGGGCGACGGGGGCCACCAGGGAAACCGGTCACCCCGGCTGTGACGGATCTGACCGTATCTTCCACGCGGCGGAGACGCCGCGCCAGAGGTCGAGCTTCGACCTGCAGTCCCGCTGTCTACAACTCACCGTCCCCAGAGAGTTACGGCCACGTGCGTCCTGGGGAACCCCGCGCGTGACGTCGCCAAGAGCCGAGGTCTTCGCCTAAGAAGGGGGACGACCAAAAATTTAAGTGAAAAAATAAACGGTCGAAACCTCAGTCTGGACCGGAAGCGCGGGCTTTCTTACACAGTGTCTGTCCCGTGACCGGGTAGGTGAGGGTCGCAGGCCACGACCTCTGCAGCGTCCTGTCAGTGGCTCGGGGGTGGCTCAGGGAGACGGGCGGGGCAGGTCACCCCCGGGTTTTCCGCTTCTGCCCGCGGGAGGCCTGCGGCCGGCGCTGGCCGCGGTCCCAGCGAAGCCGCTCGGGCAGGAGGGGGCGGCTGTGGCGCTGGAGCTCGGAGGCCATCGGGGTTGGGCTCGGGGGGCCCACCCCGGGACCCCCGAGCGCCGCTGCGGAGGGGGGGGGCTGCACTGCCAGCAGCATGTCGGGCGTCCGCGGGGCAGGCGGCGTGACAGCGCTCGGCATGCGGCCGTCGCCCGCGGGTCCCGGGCGGCCCCTCCGACAGCTGACGGCGAAGGCGAGAAGGGGCCGCACGGGCCGACGCCGGTGCCCGAGCCGGCAGGCCCGGGGGGCGCAGGCCGGTCACAGGCCAGAGCGCCGTCCCCCGCCGTGCCTCGGTTGCCGCGTCGCGTCCCCTTGCAGACCGCACGCCGCCTCCGTGTGCCGTGAAGTCACCCGGCCGTCGCCAGCAGAGCCGGCTGGTTTCCGCCGCGGCAAAGCGAGACGAGCAGGCTGCGGGGGGCCGCACGCGCCTCGACAGGAGGCACGGGGACCGCGAGGGAGCGTGAGCGCCAGGCCCTCCACCCCACGTGCAGGCGACGGGACACGGGAACCCGCACGAAGCCCCACCGCGGGGACACCCTCCGGGACTGGTGGCCAGCCTCCCGGCGGGCCGTGGCGCGGTGGTGGGGGGAGACGACCGGTCCCCGGTCAACTCTGCGTCTCGCTCTGCTCTGGACGCGGCCCCCCCAGGGCCCCCTGTGAGCAGGCGGGAGCCCGGGACGCGGGACGGGACGCGGGGGCGACACTGCCTCCAGGCGCCCAGCGTTTCTCGCGTCAGACGGCTGCCACCGGCCCGGGGGGCCTTCGGGAGGGGACGAGGACGTGTCGGCTCTGCGCGCACAGGGCTGGTGTCCTCGTAACAGAGCCCCGTGAGGCCGCGGTGGAGACGCCGGCTCCGGGGACGGGGGCTCCCACCGGAGCCCGCCCCGGGCTCCCTGCCTCGAGTGTGAGAGAAGTTCCTGTCGTTTCTAAACCCCCCGTTTGACGGCGTTTTTGCCACGTCAGTCCAGGCGGACGTCAGAAATCGTCACCAAGAAGCAGGGGTGCCGCCGTAGCGTCTACAGGTGTGGACGTGGCTCCGCGACGGGGCGGCCGGCGGGGCGGCTCGCGCTCAGCCTGCCGGGGCCGGGCGTGACGGCGACGCGGGTGGCCTGAGCGCCGCGTCCCTGCAGCCCGGCGCGGGGCCTTCGCGGTCACGGGAGTGCGTGGCTGAACGGTGCTCGTGTCCGCAGTGAGCCCCGAGGGAGGCAGGACCCGGGAGCCGGGAAACTGGGCCCCTGGCTGAGGCGGCGGCCAGGGAAGAGCAGCCCCGCCGGTCACGCACACAGCGACACGCGGGGGGGGGAGGACGCGAAGGCGCGGACCTGACGCGGGCAGCCGCCTGGGGGGCCTCCCCTCACGAGCCAGGGTGGAAGGCCGCCCCGGCGCGAGGGCGCAGGCCATGAGGCGTCCTCGCGGCGCCACTCCTGCCAGCCCGCAGAAAGCAGGGGACACGGGGGCCCTGCCACGGCTGCGTACTCGTGAAGGACGCGTGGCCGGGAGCCCGGGGAAACGCCCGGCGGGGCCGCTGGCTCCCCATGGCTGGGGCCGCCGCAGGGCGCCCCACAAGGGTGACCCCAGCGGACAACTGCAGCCCAGGGAGCCCGAATGCAGCAGGACTGCCCTGGCGAGGCGGGCGGGGGAGGGACCTCCACCCCAGTGGCCTTGGGGGCGACGCCCGGCCACAGGGCTGCTGGAGCCAAGGCTTCGGCCTTGTAGGGCCGTTGCTGCCTCCCTCTCGTCTCCCTTCGGGATGGGGACCCCCACGCGCCACCCCCTGATCTGGAGGCACGTGACTGCTCTGGTCCCGGGTCCACAGCTGGAGGGGGCGTTGCCTCAGGACGCCCGAGCCCGGTCCACTCGGGGTGCCCGGCACCAGCCCTGGTTCCCGCTCTCAGCCCCTGGGTGACGCCGTTTGTCCCCGGCCCCAGCTCCCGTCACCCCGGGCCTCTGAGCCCGCTGAGGCTTCCAAGGCCCCGAGCGGTACGGCCGTAGAAGGCCGTTTGTAAACGCACACGGACGCGTCAGGGGCACGCGACGCTACGATGCGACGTGCTTGAGGCCGCTCCGGCAAACGGGGGCGGGCGGGTGGCGTGTGCCGGAAAGTCTCAGGCCCAACAAGGGAAGCAACAGCGTCACCGAGTAGCAGAACCGCACCCCGCGCGACACTGCCCGCAGGGTCCCCTGCCCTGGGCGTGGCGCTCAGGCCCCTCCGGCCCGGGGACAGCGATCGAAGCCTGTCCCGTCTTCGGCTTCCGACCGATCTCTCCTTCGGGTTTATCCGCGTTTCAGGCCTTTCCAAAACCGCAGGGAGCGGGACAGACTCGCAGACACACACGTCCCGACGTCTGGGGGAAGGCTCTGGAAGGCAGTCGCCAGCCGAGGACACACGCACAGTCTGAACGCGTGATGGCGCTCAAAAGGCTCAGCCAGAAAAATAAAAGCCTTTTATTTGGTTTTTCTACGAGTCTCGGGATCACAGGTGACGCCCTCAACCCCGCGAGACCTGCGGCCGGGCCGCGACACCCCTGGCCAGGCGCCGCGCCGCTGCGTCACGGGGTCACCTTCTTATAGGTGATGTGGAGATGCTGCGTCATGGGCTGCGTGGTGGTCGCCATGGAGACCGTCTGTTCAAGTTTGCCTTCGGAGTTCAGCCGGAATTTCCGGGTGATCTGAGCAGGACGAGAGGAACACGAGCCCCTGAGTGTCACCTCCCGCACAGCTACGGGCAGGTGCGCCCAGGCCCAGGCGTCCCGACCCCGGCCTGTGCCTTTCTGCCCCCCCCCCCGCCACCCCTCCAGCCGTCCCCAGCCCAGCAGAGGAACAGGGACACGTGACCTGGTCCCGCCCGCCCAGTGGGGAAGAGCTGACCTTCCCGCCCGCTTCCTCCTGTCACCTGCCGCCACCTTGCCCTGCGGCTGCCCTGAGGCTGGGGCTGTTCCCGGGACTCAGTGCTGGCTTCTGGAACCACCCACTCAGCCCACAAGTTACGGCGGCTGCTTCCGAGCAGAACACCTGCGGCAGGCGACCCCCTCACCGCCGGGGACAGGCGCGAACAGCGTGCAAGCAGGGCGGCTGCCGAGTCGCCGGGGGACCGTCCCTCCCGGTGTTCCAGAACGTGCCTGGGGCCTCCCTCCCAGCGTCCCTGCCAGTGTTCCGGAACGTGCGGAGGGGTGGGGGGCCGTCCCTCCCGGTGTCCCTGTCCCTGCCAGTGTGCCTCCCAGTGTTCCGGAACGTGCCGGGGGCCGTCCCTCCCAGTGTCCCGGAAGGTGCCGGGGCTCCGTGACGGACGGAACGCGCACCCCCTGTGACCCTGCGCGACGCCCTGGCAGAGGGAAAGCCGGATTTCAGTCCGTTTTCAGGCGGCCGAGGCCGCGGGCTCAGGTCCCAGACAGAAGGGGGAGAGGCGCAGGCCGGGCGAGGCTCTGCCGCGTCTCAGCGTGCGCACCGCGGCGCGGGCTCGCACGCCAGGCTCACCCCCACGTGACTGCACAGCAGCCCGAGGGCGGCCTCTCCCTCGGCCTCGGCGCCGTCTCCGGTGCGAACCTGTGAACACTGCATCTTGCTCTGGAACGGGCAACGTGGTAGCACGGGGCAGGTGAGCAAGACACAGGGGGCCGGGCCGGGGAGGGGACACCACGGCCGACACGGGGCGACCTCTCCCCGGGCCCCAGGAAGGACAGCGTGGGGGGAAGCAGGGCGAGGGGGCGCCTTGCGCTGCCGCCTGGGCGTGCGCGCTCGCTCAGGCCGGCGCCCCATCTCGGGGACAACGGTGGCTTCGCGATGGCAGTGCCAGCGCACAGGACCTCAAAGTGGCAGCACAGCTGGCTCAGGCTGCGTGGGGGCCCGCGGCCCGGCCCGCCCCGCGTGGGGGCTGCACTCTGGGGCGGAGGCGGGGCAGGGCCTCTGAAGCCACCGGAGGAGTCAGTCTGCATTTTAGCAGGAGCCGCCTCTGCCCCGCGCGGTGCTGCTCCGACTCCGCGTGCGGGGAAGCCGGGCAGCAGCGTCTCCGTCCGGCTCGTTTCACTCAGGCCGCGAGCGTCGACGTCGTGGCAGATGGCAGGACTTCGTTCTGTGTCACGACTGATACTCGTGCGTGCGCGCACGTGCGTGCATCTGCTCTGTCCACTGACGGACGTGCAGGGTGCGCGTGCGCGCATGCGTGTCCACGCGCGTGCCACATCTGCGTCGCCCCTCATCCACTGACCGACACGCAGGGAGTGTCCAGGTCCCGGCCAGCGAACACCGTTCCTGAGCTGGGTGAGGGGCTCGCTTCCCTGGCGGGCCCTGCGAGCAGGACCTGCCGGAAAGCCGTGCGGACGGCTCAGTGCCGCGGCCAGGCCTGCCACTGGCCCCCGACGGCGGAGGGGAACCGGGCGGCGCGGTGGCAGCGGAGACGAGCCCCAGGAAGCAAACTGGGCAGGAGGGCGGCACGAGGACAGACGGACGCTCACCTCGCGGCCTAATGGCTAACGGCGGGGAGGAGAGAGTGGACTGGAAAAGGGGCCGACATGACGCGCCCCAACGGAAAGGCACCGAGGCCGGACGACACCCGCTCCTGCTTCGAAATCCTCTCACGGCGGCGGCGATCAGGGCGGCGCGGCGACCGCATGGGTGGCAGCGCCACGCGGGGTCTTCTCGGCCGCCGGCGCCGGGAACCTGCACGCCCACGCGCAAGAACGCGCGGGGCCCTCAGCCCACCGTGTCCGCGCGCAGCGATGCCAGTGGATCGACCTAAAGTCTCGGCGGAGACACGGGCCAAAGCCCCAGCCAGTGGACCTGGCGGTGATGTCTTAGCAGCGACGCCAAGCGCACGGCCAACGACGACAACAAACAACCCGCGGCCTGCGGAACGTTTCGGAAGTCTGTGTGCCCAAAGGCGTTTTCCAGAGTAAAAAGGCAACCACAGAACGAAAGAAAACGTTCACCAGTCACGCCTGACGTCAGAGTCAGCGTCTGTAACGCGTAAAGAACGCTGCGACTCAACGACAAAACCCCAAACCACCCCACTCGAAAACGGGCACGGGACCTAGACAGACATTTCTCCAAAGACACACGAAGGGCCAGCGAGCCCACGCGAAGATGCTCGGTGCCACCGGTCAGCAGGGGAGTGCGAGCCGAAACCACAGCGAGGCACCGCGTCTCCCGGCAGGACGGCGACCACGGAAAAGCAGAAAAGGGCGCGTGTCGGCAGGACGCCGACGAGGCGGGCTGTGAGACGGGCGGTGCAGGTGCAGACGTGGGCGGTCCCTTAGAGCATGAAACACGGGAGGCCCGTGGGACCCGCAACCCCCGCCCGGGGCACAGACCGCAAGAACCGAAGCAGGTGCGTGCGCCCGCGTCCACGGCAGTGAAGACGGGGAGCACCCGCGTGTCCAGCAGGAGCGAGCGGACAAGCGCACGCAGTCCGCACACGAGGGACCAGGCCTCAGCCTTGAGGAGGCGGGCAACGTCCGCCACAGCGTGGACGGGCCTGGAGGGCTCTGCTCAGGGATCAGCCAGTCACTGACGGACGAGGCCGTGACTGCGCTCACCCCGGGGGCAGGCCACCCGGGGGGAAGGCTATCCCGGGGGAAGGCCACCCCGGGGGAAGGCCACCCAGGGGGAAGGCTATCCCGGGGGGAAGGCCACCCCGGGGGGAAGGCCACCCCGGGGGGAAGGTCACCCCGGAAGGCAGGCCACCCCGGGGGGCAGGCCACCCCGGGGGGAAGGTCACCCCGGGGGGAAGGCCACCCCGGGGGGAAGGCCACCCCGGGGGGGAAGGTCACCCCGGGGGCAAGGTCGACCAGGCATGGGCACCCACCTTTGGTCAGCCAGGTTGCTTGGCGGAGCTGAGCCGGCCCCTCAGCCACACCCCCTAGGCCGCGCCTCTGCCTACTCCCTCCCTCCTGCAGAAGAGGCACTTTTGGGTTTAATTAGTAAAATGTGAAGTTAGTTCCCCAGTAAAAATCAACGAAGTCCCAACAAAACAAAGACAAAACAGGCAGCCTCCGGGGAGCACGAGAAAGAAAAGAGGAGACACAAAAACACCAAGGAATCGGGGGACAGAAAGCCGTGTGGGTGGCTTTTCCCCAAAACTCGGAACATCTCCACGGCCCGGCACTTTCCCGGGAAACGTGCCATCTGCAGACAGACAGACAGGACGAGGCAGGAGCACCAGCGGGGTCTGGGCCCCCCGCTCCCCGGTGCAAGGGCTGGACGCCTTCCCGGGCGGCACCGCTCACTCCTGGGGGCCCGCCCTTCGCTAGGGAGCAGAAGCAGCGCGAGGCTCAGCTGACAACCACGGAGACGACGAGGTCTCAAAGCCCTACCCGCCGCGTCACGGCCAGTACACGGGGTCCTCACAGAGCCGCGTGACGCAGTCGTTAACACCATTCCCTGACCCGGCAGCTGCCAGGCTCCTCCCGGAAGAGGCCGCGAGGGCATCGGATGAAACGCAAACCGTCTCCCGAGCCGTTCCTTCCTGGCATCCCAGACACTCCTAGGACGTCCCTGACCCGGCAGCAGCGTCCCTCGAGGGCCTCTCGGCGGCCACGGCTCGGCGCGACACTCGCTCACCCTGCCGCCCGCTCAGTGCCACGCCCCAGACCCAGCGGGGAGAACGCGACACACACGCTCGGGTCAGCAGAAACACAGGACCCAGAAGCTGCCTCCACCGTCCACCACCACCGAGAGGGAAAACGGAAACGACGTTCCATTCACACGGCAACGAAGACCCACGCAGCATCCGCGTCTTCCCCCTGCCGCGACCTGCACGACTGAAGCCCCAAGGCAACAAACTCCGCTATCTCCGGGCCACACCACGCAGGACCCGAGGTCGTGGCCGCGCACCGCCACCGGGGGCAATTCACGTGGTCGCCCGCCCCGATGTCGGTTCCCGGACCTGGCCGAGCCGATTCGGCAGTTCCCTTGGAAAAGGAGGTGCCTCAAGATGGTCCAGAGAAAAGGACACGGAGACCTTTCCTTAGGTACGAGACTCAACGTACGGCTGCGACCATCCTAAATTATTAGGGATTTCAAGTCACCACGGAAGAAACAAAACGGCAAACAGACACCGAGCCCGTCCCCACCTTTACGGGGATGTGGCTCAGAACGGGCACGATCCGAACCTGTGGCTCAGTGGTCACCCCACACGGCATCACGTAAAGACCAACCCGTGAGAGACGAAAGGGCTGAGTGTGAAAAGGGAAGCTCCAGGAGCCCACGAGAAAGGCAAGAGTCGTTCTATCACCTGGAGCAGAAAAACCCTCGAGCTGCACCCAACCCGTACACTGCAAAGGAAAGGGCCCCAAAGGCAGCTACCGGAGCGCTCACGGCCGTGGGTGGACGCACGACAGACCGAGCTCACGTGAGCCACGCGATGGGGAGGCGCCCGTCACACGCACAGCGAACAGGAGTCAGCACCCACGGCCTCCAGGCAGCTCCCCCCGACACCCACGGAACGACGCTGAACCCCGAGTACACCCCGAAGCAGCGCGAACGGCCATCGAGCACGGAGGGTGCCCCTCCTCGCGGTGCTGAATTGAAAGCGCGAAGGAGGTGCCGCCTCTGGTTTCCCAGGTTCGAAGGCATCGGGAAGCCTGAAAGCAGCCCCCGATGCGGGCGTGGGGAGCCGGGCCTTCCACGCAGAGCCGGTGGGGAGGCAGTCGGCGCGAAGAAGAGCGATTCAGGAGTCGTCTTCCCGCGTGTCAGGTGGACCTGTCCCTTGACCCAGCCATCCGCCTGGGGGAAGCTCATCCGACAGACACGGACGCGTGTGCGAAAGGGGACGGCGTGAACGCGCAGGGATGCTGGCGACAGAAAACGACAGAGCGGAGGACCTCGCTGCGGCCAGCCGGGGACCCGGCGCCCCTGCGCGAGCGGGAAGTGAGGGAGGACGACGGACACGGGGCCAGGCCGGGCTTCAGACGAAACGACGAGTCGGGGAACGGGGGCGGCTGGGCGCAGGGACCGGCTCACCTGTTCCACGTGGGGCTCCTTGGCGAAGGAGATCCTGGCGATAGAGTGCGACGCGATGCACAGCTCCTGCCCGTTCACCTCACCCTCCTCCACCTCCACGATGCCTGCAAGGAAGGGAACCCAGTCCGCGACAGCCCGCCCTCGGGCTCCTGGCAGACCCGGCCCCCACCGTCCTCGCAACCGAGGACGCGGCAGACCTGAACCCTGCAGCCATCGGGGTGGCGGGGGCCTCCCTGCCCGCAGCCGACCTCCTGCCGTCAGAGCCGGAGACACGACTCCACGGACGGGCGGGGCGGGTGACCTACAGCAGGGCGGAGCCAACTCCAATCTCTTCCCACCAAACGGGACCCTGGGACTGGAGGGAGGGCACAGGCCAGAGGAACGGCCGCCCCTCTGGCTGGCCCCTGACCCCTGGCCCAACACTGCCCTGGGCGGCTCCGGTCCAGACTGGACCAGGCCTGACTCCACCCGCTTCCAGGGGGCCAGCCCCATCTGGGCCAGTGAGCGGGCCAAGCCACAGGCGGGTTTTGAATACTTCCTAACCCGCGACCTGCTTTAGGGTGGCCTCCCTCTGGGGACAAAGCAGACTTGCAGACAGACGGAGCGCTTTCGCGGGACAGGGAGCCCCCCAGCTCTCCCCACCGAGCCGTGTGCCCCCGAGACGGAGGCTGGTGGTCTGCGGCCGCCGCAGGAACTAGGGCGGAAAGAACCGGCCACTTCTCTAGGGCCAGCCCCGCGGCCCCGCCTCTTGGGGACCCCCCGACTGCAGACGGGCCCAGAGCGCTTCCCAGGATCGCGTCTGCATCCCAGCTCTCGCCCACAAAAGCGTCGGCCGCGGGCAGGGGCCAGCGTGCGCCGGGAGGGTACCTGTGTTCTGCGCGCTGACGAAGGCCACCTTGTTGGTGTCCGGCTCCAGGCGGATGAAGCCACACTCCCGGTGCATCGGCTTCCGCGTGTCCGGGTGGAAGGCGTTGAACCTGGAGGGCACCAGGGCGTGAGCGCAGGGGCCGCACGAGGACAAGGCACGGCTGCTCCCGCGCGAGGGAGCAGCCGGACAGAGGACACCACAGGGGGCTCCGGCGACCGCGTGTGGGGCGGGGCGCCAGTGCACCCGCACCCCCCCGGCACCCGGCTCAGCCCTCTCCGCTGCGCCCGGCACCTCGAGGGCAGCAGCTGGCTCTGTGTAGCTCGGGGTCCCCTGCCCCCGGCCCTTTCAGCCCCCACACCTCACAGACTAACGTCCTCAGCTCCCACAGGTAAAACCCTACCCGACACCTGCCCGCCCCCTCGGGAGCTACCACTCTGCCTTCCCGCACCATCCTTTCCCACGTGGAACAGCCGGGACACAGCTCCTCGGCCACGGCCTCGAGCGCGCGAATCCACGGTGGGAAGAGGTGCTGCGCTGAGGACGGGACCCTCGCCGCACAGCTGACACGGCGTGGCCAGCACGGGGCGCTGCCTGGGACCCCACAGCCCGCACAGGTGGGCCCACGCCCGCTCCACAACCGGGACGGGAAGTGCAGTTTGGACCCTCGCCCCCCCGTGCGTTTACCAGAACATGCAGCTTCCACTCCACGTCGTTCTCCCCTCTAACGCCGTCACAAATGCCCCAGCGGGCTGTGACGCGGAGCTCTAAGAGGTCGCTCGATGTTGCGGCCACTCTGCGCTACTTCGACCTTTTGGGGTGTGGGCAGGGTATGACTTTGCCCCCATCCATCCAGCAGACGTGATACAAAAGGCACGAGACGGTGTTTTTTAAAACACCGAGATCTGAATTTTCCAGAAGGTGCTAGGTGTTACACGAAGCATCAAGTTCACACAAGATTCTCAGGGTGCGACCCACCGCTCAGCGCGTGCGGGAAGGGACGGGGTCCTACCCGGGACTCTACATGCTTCCTTCTTGCTAAAACCTTAAGAAATGGTGTCAGTTCTGTAAGTAAAAAGCCAGACGTTCTCAGCCACCTCCCGGGCCCCCCTCCCGCTGTCCAGGCGCTGACCGCGCCGAGTCCACGCCCGACGCCCGCCGTGGCCACCCCAGGCCCGGCCGGCCCCCCGCGCCCCGGACTCACGAGAAGTTGAGCACGGGCTGGCCCACGTGCGAGATGTGCACCTCCTCCAGGTACTGGAAGGGCGGCAGCGTCGGGAAGGTGCCGGCGCCCGGCGGGTCGGACAGCCAGGTGCCCAGCATCCAGGACAGCGGCTCCACCAGCGGGCTCATCGTGGGGGGCTCTGTGTGTGGGGGGAGGGGGGCAGTCAGCGGAGCCTCGGGGAAGGGCAGGGACGGTCCGTGGCTCTGGACACGCGACGCATGGGGAGACACAGGGCCCGCGGTGCCCTGGGGCGGGGCGGAGGGTGCAGGTGCGGATGCCGCACCCCCAGCCCCCGGCCTCTGGACCCCAGGCCCACCTGGCGTTGCCCCGTGGGCGCTCCCCTCCTCCCCCCAACGGGAAGCCGCGTGGCGGCAGCGTGAGGGGCGACAGCCAGGCCTTGAGTCTGGGATTGAGGGGCCTGGGCGCAGGGCCGCAGGGCATCTGAGCTGTCAGGGGCTGGACACTGGTCAGGGACACGCAGCCCCCGGGCCCGTGGCTGCAGAGGGCGTGGGAGCAGGTGTGCGTCCGGGTGTCCAGGGTGTCTGGACGCCCCTGCGGGCCACGCCCGCCTCCCCCATCAGCGCTGGACCCTGGACAGCCGGCGGGAATGCGGCGGGGAGGCGCACCCCGCACCCCATCCGGACGGCCCCAACGGGTCCCACGTGGCCACGGCGACAGCGGGGCACGGACTGGTGACACTCGGCGAACCAGACACGGAGGGAAAGGCGGCCAGGCCCCCAGCCCCGGTCTCATGCTGGACCCGAGGGCCCGCGCAGACGCCCCTGGGTGGGGGGACCGCAGCCCGCACAGAGGAGCTGACAGACAGGGGCTGCTGGGAAGGCACGCGGAACGCAGGGAAAGGAGGAAAAGGTGCGTGATGTGACGCGCATCAGGCGTGAGCCAGAGGGGGCGTGGGGAGGGCGGGTTTGCACATCGGAAGACGGGCAAGGACGGCCTCCCTGAGGAGCGCGCAGAGACCCGGGAGGGGACAGGGGCCGTGCAGGGAGGAACCGGCGGCCGCGGGCTGGGGAGGACGGCCGTGCACAGCCCTGCACGGGCCTGGGCGGAGTGGCCGCCGCTGCAGGGAGCACCCGGCGATGCAGGCGGGCGGCCTGGGGGGCGAGAGGCAGGGACAGGGCCGGATTCCGGAGCCGATCCGAGGGGGAGCCGGCTGCATCTGCTCAGGGGCAGGAGAGGCGACTCGGGGGGTGGCAGCGAGCCACTGCGGCGGTGGCCGCCGAGACTGAGGAGGGCCTGGGCGACGGTCAGCAAGACCGCCAAGGCCCGCACTTTCAAGTGAGCAGAAGCCGTGACCTTCCTACGGCCTCGGACCCTTCCCGCCCGGCGGACATCGGCCTCGCCCAGCGAGGTGCTGGGAAACGTTCTTCGCACCCCCAGGCCCTGTGGCGGCTGCGCGGCCGGCCACCTGCGCAAGCGCAGTGCACGGCAGCGGGCGCAGCCCGCTCTGCCCCCACACCCGCGCACGAAGCACGGCCTGGTCTGTGCCCAGGAGAGCCAGGGGCTGGGCACGGGCAGCCCGAGACGCCGCCCCTGCGTCGGGGTCCTCTGGGCCGACTCTGCAGCTGAAGTGGGGCTCCCAGGGCAGGGCCGGTCAGCACCCTGGGCGCAGCCGTGCGAGGCGGCGGGTCTGGAATCCGACCCCGGGTTCCGCGAGGAGCTGAGGACTGCAGCCTCCTCGACTCCCCACCTGAGCCTTCAGTGCATGCCTCCCAGGTGCCTCCCCGAGGGGCCCTGAGGCGAGGCGAGGACAAACTCCCCCCACAGGGTAATAAGGGGACGGGTGGCAACAAGCTGGCGGGGGCACTGATCTCCCTCTCTGGGCCCCAGGCCAGGGAGCGGGTCATCGTGGCCCAGAGGGTCTGTGTGAGGAGCAAGGAGCGGCCTGCACACGCTGCCCCTGCTCGGGGGACGGGGACGCTTCCCAAGCCCGTCTCTCTCGCACACACCTCAAACCGCCAGCGCGCTCGCCAGGTCGCGACTCGGCACACTGCCCTGCGCCTGGGAGCTTTTCTGGGGGTCCCGTCCCTTCATCTGGAAGGCCAGGCCCAAGACTGGCCCGACGAGCGCACTCCCGGGGACCCTGCGGCTGGGAACCGGGGCACGAGGCGCGGGAACCCCAGGGGGAATCTACCCGAGCACCGCCGGAAAGAAGCCGAAGCGGGAGGGGGCCACGACGGAAACGACTGAGAAGGAAAAACGACAGGGTCACAAGGACCAGAGATCCGCACACGTGGCTGGTGGCACGTAAAGGGCGCCCCCGCCCGTGGAAAGCAGCGGCTGTTACGCAGGTGGAGTGTGGGCCCCGACCCGGCAGCCACCCCCTGGGGCGAAAACCATTCGCACCGAGATCCGCGCACCAGGGCTCCCAGCTGCACAGCTCACGCGAGTCAAAAGTGGAAACAGCCCCAAGGCCTTCCACCGGAGGGAGGGACCCACGGGCACCTCCAGGCAGTGGGACGTCACCCGGCAGCAAGAACGGGCGAACCCCAAAAACGCTTCGCGAAGGGACGGAGCCGACGTGGAAGGCCACACCGCGCACGGCCCCATCCATCTGTACGAAAGGCCAACGGGCGGGGCCATGGCGACGGCGCGGCCAGGCGGGGTTTCCCCGCGACCTCGGGGGCAGGAGATACCAGCTCCGCCGACGGGGCGCAGGGAGAGCGGGCCAGCCACGGGCCTGCCAGCTGCCAGCGCGGGGCGGCCCCACCGAGCTGTGCCTCCGTGGACGGCGCACGCCGCTTCCGGGACCCAGCCCCGACAGAGGACTTCACCCAGCTCGGCGACTTCCCAGTCCTGGGGCCGCAGGCTGGACGCCGCCGTTTCAGAGAACGCCGGGTGAAGCCCAACGCCTCGTGCCAGAGCGAATCCCGCCCGCTCCCACCTGTGCACCGCGGCCACGAGAACGTGTAAGGCACCCGAGCCCGTGCTGTCTCCCTGTGGGACGGCCCGAGGCGGCCCGTCCTCAGCTCCCAGGGACTCTGTATCCGCGATTCCTCCCGAGGACGTGACCGCGAGGCAGGGAGAAGCTCTGCCGCACGCATCGCGTCACGGACAGCTACGAGGGCGGCTGTGCGCTCGCTCGGCTGAGCGCGCGCGTGTGAGAGCAGCTCCTGGCGACCTCGTGTGGTGAGAAGAGCAAACGCGCGCCTCGAAGAGGGCCGCGTCTTTTCCCCGACGTGCTGCTTTGGCAGCACCACGCTCCTCACCACGGCCCGCTTACTCCCCTCCTGGGTACCTGTCCGCCCCACAGGACGACACACTTTGCTCATCCAAAGACGGGAGCCGGGACGTTCGCAGCGGCAGTGGTCACAACGGCTCCTGACGGGACACGACCCGGATGCCCGGCGCAGGAAGACACCGGGACGGGACGTGGACGCCGTGCACCCGGCCCCGCAGCGACGTCACAGAGCGGAAGGTACCGGACACGCGTGCTGACAGAAGGAAACGCCAGTTCACGCTTACGTCTGAACGAAGGAGCTGCGAGCGGCGACGCCGACGGCCTACACAGCGCGGCGGCGCTGACTGACACGCACCGGATCCGGGGCGGAGAACCGGAGACGACTCCTTTCGGGGTCCTCCGGGAGACGCGCGGACACTGACTTCTGAGTGGCCGGAGAGCACCCGTGAATTCCAACGCGTGGGAAGAGCCCCCACGACGCTGTCGGGGCACGACGCGGGGAGCCCAGACCCGGAGACGCCGTCAGCCGTCCCCGGGGCACCCAGTGCGGAAAACGCCGGGCGGAAAAACGCGCACGTGCTGTGGCTGTGCGCGAATCCGGGGTGGCGGGGGACAGGGCGGGAGGCCGAGAACGTGCTGACACGGGCGTCCGCACCTGTCAAAACCCACCGGGGGGAACCCGAACGCCGTTTCACTACGTCCGTTTACCTCAGGAAAGAGGGGGACTCCGCGCACACACACACAGACGAGGACGGATCGAGGTCCCCCCGGACCCGTTTACCAAGCTTACGACAGCAGGGGCCTGGGCCTGGGAGGCCACAGGGCAGCCCGGCCCCCGGGCCCGGGCACGAGGGCGCTCGGTGCCGGCCGGGCTTTTAAGAAATTCCGATCCCGGAGAAAACGGTCGATGTCAGCAGATGTGCTCAAGTCACAGCGAAACGGGCTGTGGCCACGCACCCTCGGCCCTGGCCGTCGCCCACCGCTGGCCACAGCTGCGGTCCCGGCGCACGCGCGAACGGCCTGGGACGCCCACCGCCCCCTGCTCCTTCCAGGCCGGCCCGACGAGGCCGGGGGTCGGCGGGCACCGCTCCGCGGCGTGGTCCACACGAATCGGGTCCCCGCTGTGCAAGCAGGAGATGCGGGGGGCGGGGGGTGGCAGCGGGTAGGTGAGGAAGGGGAGCACAGCTAGGTGGGCCGGGGGAGAGGGGCTCGGAGTCTGAGCGAGGCCGGTGGGACCGACTCCGCCGCCCCCCTCTGGGGCCCAGGGGCTCAGGGAACGTCTGCGTCGGGAAGCCGGTGGGTGGGCTGGAGTGTCCCAGGTGGACGGGGGTCCCCGCCTCCGCCCCCACCTGTCGGTAGGTGAGAGATGCTCGTCCGATGCCAACGCCACGACGCCACCGGCAGACGGAGGCAGGACGGGGGGACACACAGACGGAGAGGCTCAGGGAAGTCTGGAGAGACGGGACCCCAGCTGCTCCTGGAGAAGGGGCAGGCCGGGGCGCAGGGGGCCGTGACAGGCCGGCACTCGGGCCATGGCCCCCTGGTCAGCAGGCAGGGGCAGGGCCGGGCCCAGCCCGGGAGACTCGCGCTCGGGGTGCTGATGCGGGGTCCTGGCCAGCGGTCCGCTAGCCCTGGTCACACCTACCCCCTTTGTTCCAGGACAAGGGCACCGGGCCAGGTCTGAGCAAAGGTTCACCCAACAGGTGCTCTGCTGTGGGGGGCTCGGGCAGGGGAGAGCAGGGCTGGAGGCAAGGAGCAGGGTGTGCGTGGCACAGCCGCGCCACGTGGAATGGAGGGGCTGACCAATCCCGGCGACAGGGACCAGGGGGGTGGCCAGAGAGACAGAGGCTGGAAGTCAGACGCCAGGTGGCCCGGACGCCCAGCAGAACTGGGACGTGGGAAGCGAGGCTTAGGATGCGATGTGCGTTAGGGAGGCGGGTGGGACGGGGGGGGCAGTGCGGGACAGGGGAGGTCCTCACAGGCTGGCCGCTGGAAGGGGATGGGCAGGATCAGGGTGAAAGAGCGGGCCACAGGAGCCCAGGATGGACACTGCCCCCAGGACCGGGCAGAACGCCGGAGGGAGGTGGGCTCAGCGCAGGGTGGGGGGTGGGTGTCCGTCCAGAGGGGCGGGCGGGGAGACAGGCCCGGCGTTGGCCTCTGCGAATTCTGCCTGGAGCCCTCCCGTCCCCTGGCGCCTGTGGCCGGGCTCTGTGGTGGCCGCCGGGCCCTGTGGTGGCCGGCAGAGCAGGCAGGGCGTGTGGCGCCCCCGCGGGCCAGGTTCCGCAGGCGCTTCTGGACGCCGAGTGGCCCGCCGGGTCCCAGCGGGCTGAGGCCGGAGCCCGGCGGCCGCCCCAGCACATCCTCTCCCTGCGCGAGCGGAGGGCAGCGGCCGCGTGGTCCCGAGGCCGGGAAACCCTAGGCGGCTCAACTCTCTCGAGTCAGAAGGGACAAGCTGAGGAGAAGGTGACACCATCACAAAGGCACCAGAGACTCTTCGGGACGCCGAGGCCTAGCCCAGGGCACGGGCAGTCGAGGGAGGCCCTCCCGGCCCGCGGGCGCGCGCAGCTGCAACGAAAGGGACTTCGGCTGGGACTAGGACGGCGCCGGCCCCGGACGCTGGCCGCGGGGCCCCCGGGCCCCCAGCACCCACTGCGGACCTGTCCCACTCGCCCCTGGCCGCACCACGGCCAGCTCCCGGCTCCCGCTGAGGGGACCGATGACCAGGACAGCCCCGAGCCCCGAGTGTCGGGTCACACGCCTGTCAGCGTTCACTCACCCACCTCCTTTGGGCTTGTGCATTTTAATCCACGAAAATTACACTTTGTTAGAGAAACGAACATAAAACGAGCTTAAGAGCCACACAAAGGCCGAGGCATCTGGCCTATCTGCCACCCTCGAGGAAGTCCGACAGGCTTTGCTCTGCATGTTTTCCTGGTTCCCTTCTTCTTTTCTTAAAATCTCAACCAAAATACTAAGTTTTTAAATTTTCCTCTAAAAAGTTAAAGTTTCGTTCTCGGCCCGAGACAGTGCAAGCAGTCTTACCCATCCCTAAACCGTCTAAGCTCCAGGCACCGTCAAGGTTCTTCAAGGTTGCTTCCTGCCAATTGACGGGAAATGCCTGCACCTGGCCGCGGCCCGCTGGGCAGGAAGTGGGTGCCAGCCCCGCGGGGTGCACTCTGGGAACTGTAGTTCTCGCTCAGAGGTGCCGCCGCAGGCGAAAGTAGACGGCAGACCGGGGACGGCCGCGTCTGAGCCGGGAGGGGACATCAAGCCGAACTTTACGAAGGCCGGCCAGAATGACTGGGCAGAGCGAGGGCTGACCCCCACCCCGGCCGCTTCCACTGAGGACCCAGGGGGTGGGCTGTGCACGAGGGACAAGGCCGCAGAGCCAGGCACGCGGCGGAGGCTGCTCCTCTCTCGAGCAGTCACTCTCCTAACACGTCCCTTTCTGTCCGTCTCCTGGAGGGCTGGCCGCCCACTCATCTCGGCTCTAGAAGCGGAGAGAGACTGCTCCGTTTTCCCGCCAACGACAGGAAGCACTCGCGGGGACCCTGGGGGCCTCCCGGAGGTGACCCGCACGGGCTTCGAGTCAGTGACCACGGTTTCCGGCCCTGGCACACTGGGAACACACGGACCAAACAGCATGGCAGGCAGAGAGCCAAGGCCACCGCCTGGCTAGTGCCGGCTGTCCCCAGGGGAAAGGGCACGCCTGGCATCGCTGGTCCCTCTGGGCCCCCCTGGCATGGCACGTCGGGGATGCTGCCCTCTAAAAGGACAGCCAGGCCCCCACTGTATCACCCACGCCGGAAAACAGCAAATATTTCCACAAAGTAGAAAAGACACAAAAGGAGACCGGGAAATTACTGTCCGCAGGTGTGATGGCCGACTGCCTAGCTTATCCAGAAGTCGCAACCAAAAACTGTCAGAATAAATGAATTCGATAGACGGCTCGTCAGTGAACCTGGCAGCTTTCCCGGATACCAGCAACAGCCAAGATAACAACACGAGGGCGGCGACTCCAGTTTCAACACTGAAGCCACGACTCCTGCCTTCACAGAAGAACAACACTGAACAAACGGAAAATCAGTGACTCTTCTCGAAGCCACCGGAGAAGTGGGGCACAGGGGTCTCCCCGAAACGTGGACAGACGTGCTTCCCTGGAGCCCAAACTACCAGACACGAGAGCGCGGACTGTCACGCGGACTAAACGCGGGGGGCTGTGCAGACGAGCGCGGGTGAAAGTCCACGAGGGGCTGCAGGCCGGGGGACCCCACCACGGCCTGGGTTTCACTCCCAGGAACCCCACAAACCCAAGGAAAAAAGCCGTCTCGTGTCTCTGGCGGGGGCGGGGAAGAGACGTACTGAACAGCCCACAGCTTCCTCCAAACAAGCGAAAAGACCACCAGACTCGACCTCCCCTGGCGAAGGGCAGGCCCCCTCAGCCTTCCGGGCTCGCCCAGCGGGGGGAGAAAGGGAAGAGACCGGAGCGAAGGTCCGGCTGGGAACACAGGGTGCAAACAGGCTGAAATTCGATCGTGAGGGCGGAGAGGGCGCCCGTCCCCCACCCACAGTCCTCGGGACACCGCAGAACGAAGGAGGGTTTCTGCCCGGGTCGCCCCACACCTGCCAAGGGGAAAGCGGAACCCAGAGTCACTCCCTCTGGCGAAAACCCGGGGCCACCGGAGGGTTAAAGGCCGGGAGCTGCCGGCAGGCCTGTCACTCTACACGGCCCTCCCTCCCCGTGCGCCACGTCAAAGGGAATGGGTCAAGGAAGTCTCGGGAACAATAACTCACGGAGCCGAAGAACGACGTGGAAATGGAATTCCCTGGACACTCGCCCCCGCGCCTTTCCAAGGCGCTCTCGGCCCCTCTCGCTGGTGCCCCCGAGGGGGACCACTCTGTGGAGTGTCACCTCGCGTCTAACAAACTTTCCTTCGGCTCCAGCTTGGCGAGGGTGCTGGGTGCTCTCTTCACTGTCCGCCAAAGGCCCCTCTTCCTCTCAAGGAGCAGGGCCGGGTCCCCCCGCGTCGCCGGGACAGAATCGGTGACTCTGAAGGCCCGTGCACAGAACCCTCCCGAAATGAAGTGCGAGGAGGGCGAAGGAGGGAAGAGGCCCCGGAACGGGAGGACTGCGGGGCGTTACCAACGCGGCCCACGCGAGCAGTGGAACGACGGGAGAGAAGATGGGAAGCAGTGACGGCCGGGAAGTTTCCGAAGGTGACGACAGTCACCAGACCACAGACCGAGGAAGCTCGGAAAACAGCAGGTGTGGTGACGCCCAGACGCTGCGCCTCAGCGTCCGTATCCAAACCTCCTCCCTGGGCCCTGGCGGGGACGTACCCTCTTCTGGCTCCTGGCTTTGGCAGATTCGTGTTCGTGACCCTCGTTTCCGCTTCACACCTCTTCACACGTTTATCTCCTAAGGCAGACTGTAACGTCAGGATCGTTACGTGACGAGTTAAAGCAAAAGAAGGACTCGCATCCAAAATACACAAAGAACTCCTAAAGCTCAGCAATAAGAAAATAAACAGCCGAACTAAAAACGGGCTACACGTCTTCAAAAAGATGAACGACACTGACACACCGGCAGAGAGAAGGCTCAGATTTCTCAGCCGGGAACGAGAGCAGGGACAGCACTGCTAACGCTAAGGAAACAGGGCTGCAGGGGCAGCGGGAACTCCTTCACGCCAGCGAAGCGGACACGTTCCTGGAAACACGGAGCCTGCCAAGGCGGAGACACGAAGCCCAGGAAACCCGAACAGACCCAACGCGACGGAAAAGATGCACCCGATAGGCAAACACCTCCGGACGAAACCCTGACCCTGATGCTTCCCTGGGGAAGTCCACCGAACAGTCAGAGGAGAACCACCAGCAGTCCCTCTCAAACTTTCCCAGAACACGGGAGAAGGGAACACTTCCTAATCCACGCTGAGGCCGGCATCGCCCCGACGACAAAGGCACGAGGAAGGGAAAGCGCGGACAAGCATCCCTTACGAACAACGATGCGAAAATGCTCGCGGAAACCCTAGCAAACCGAATGCGACGGCATCTTTAAGGGATCGCACACCATGCCCAAGCGGGCGCAGGGCCTCGCTCCACGCGAGGATGGACCAACGCACCGCGCCACGACGACAGGAAGGGCGAAACCACACGGCCCTCTCGACTGCTGCGGGGGGAGCGTCGGACAAAACCCAACGCCTTCGTGATAGGAAGCACTTAGCAGGAACAGAAGGAAACAACCTCCGCACGATGCCGGCCGCAAGTGAAAACCCGCAGCCCCGTCATCCTCGGCGAAGGGACCGAAAGCTTCTCCTCTGAGACCGGGGAGGAGGCAAGGGTGCGGCCTCGCGCAGCAGCGTCCACAGCCCTGCACTGGGAGTCCAGACAGCGGACGGTGCCCGCCCGTGAGGTGCTGGGGCATCCGCGGTCACAGACGCGAGGGCAGGCACGGTCGCGCGCACGGGCGCAGAGCTCCGGGCTCCGGGCTGCGAGGCGACAGGGAGCGGCTGCAGAGCGACGCGGACGTGTCACACCGGGGAACGCGCACGCAGGAGCAGCGAGGATGGTCCGGTTCTGTCGCACGGACTCCAGCTCGACACGGGCAACGGGGGAAAGTGGAACGCGCTATCGTGTCACAAGCAGACACTCGGAACAGGACACACAACCCGCTTGGGAGGAGCCGGCCCGGAAAGTGGCACACGCAGAACCCGCACCGAACCCGCACCGAACCGCGCAGCCCCGCAGGCCACGGCCGAACTGCAGGGACGCGCGGGCGGGGCGCGGGATTCGGGGGCGGTGGACTATTCCGGACGCCCCAGGCCTCCCACGGTGGCCACGAAAGGTTATGCGTGTGTCCAGGTCCCCACGAGAAACAGCGAGCCTCGACGTAAATACGGCCTTGAGTGGAGGACGGCGCGTAAGACAAGCGACCCACGGGACACCGGCCGTCAGGCAAGACCCTGACCGCGGAGGGCACCGTGAGGGGGGAGGACAGAGTCTGCACTACACGCCAACTCTCCCTGGAAATCCAGAACTTCCTAAAAAATAATCGACGGAAAGGAGAGCGCAAGGGAAAATACAGTGAAACGGGACTTTGGAACGCCGCCGGACACCGCGGCTGGAGGACGCGCAGGTGGGGACGCGCACCGTGTCCCGTGAGAATGACGATCAGCACCAGCGTTGCAGGGGGCAAGGGAGATGGACGGGCCAACCGGGACCCGGGACCTGCCGCCCGCGGGGCCAGCGGCGCCGCCCAGGGAATCTGTCCACAGATGAAGGCGCTGGCTAAAGAGCACGGGTGATCGACACGTGGACGGCCCCCCGGCCTCAGCCCCCGTGAACGATCGAAAGATCTCCCGGTGACCGCCTTCACGCAGAGCGGTGCTGGGAAGCATGGGAGAGCCAAGCTGCCGGGGGAAGGGGGAAGATATCAGAGAGACACAGCAGGCGGCGAGCACAGAGCCCGTGGGGGCGGGGCAGGCCCTGGAGACCAGGCCAGGGCGCCCTCCCCCTCCCACCCTCCTGCAGCCGTGGCCGACCCTCCTGCGCCCTACCCTCCACTCCCAGCCCCAGCAGAGGCCAGCCTCCCCCCGGACGCCTCACCAGCCCCCAGTCCCCAGTCCCCAGGGCCCAGCACGCCCCTCCATCTGCCGGCCGCACAGGCACCTGCCGCTGGTCGCCACCTGACAGACAAAAACCTCCCCGGGGCCACGCGCCCCTCTGGCTACTGTCCAGCTTTCTAGCTCTGCTTCAGGGCTCACCCTCTCGACTAGTACCTCATAGCCACACCCCATCCTCCATCCGGCTCCATTCCCGCCACCCCAGAGAGACTTGGTCACCAGTGACCCCATGTGGCCGAGTCCAGCCATCTCTCCATCCTGATCGGAGCTGTACCCGGCCCAGCCTGGAGCAGCCGGGACGCCCTTTCCCCGACGCCCCACGCTCCCCGCTCCCCCGTTGGCCGCACCTCTACAAACACGGCCCCTTCTCCAGGTCCAGTTTCTGCAGGCCACCTCACTCCATTCCAACCTCAAACACCTCTGACCTCGCCCGACCCTGCGTGCGCACACACACGACTTCACGAGGCTGCCGTCAGCACCTGAGGAGTATCTCAAGCTCCATTCCTCTTAAAAACTATTAAGTATTTGCAAAAACCACAAATTTGGATACGATCAATAGCGGTGAATAAAGTAACCCAAAAACGTCTTCTCACAATGAATTACGAATTACGGTTGCTTGGAGAGGAAAACGAGCGCGCGCGGGCCGAACTACAATCCACCCCAGGGGTCTCACCTGGGGGTGAAGGTAGGACACAGGCACTGGCGCTTCAAGCACTGACAGAAAATTAGGCTTCAAAGGTTGTTTTTAAAAGCGGAAAGACTCCACTGGAACGGGAGAAGATAAAGAAAGCCCGTCAAATGAGAAAACAAAACCGACCCAGCGTCCGTGAGCGGGTGAAATTCCTCTGCGGAAAGACGAAGGGTCCCCGACCGAGCTCGTGTAGCTATAAAACGAAGGGATACGAAAAGGTTGGAAATAAAGAAACCGAGGAATAAAACTTTCAAGGAACAAAAAGGGACTTTCCGTGGTGGTGACCGTCAGGCACACGGATGCCTCTAACGACGTGGCCTGGAACTGTCAAGCAAAACTGGAGAGCCGGGCAGAAGAGACACGGCGGAGGAAGGGAACACGGTAAGTCCGGAACCAGACCTGCGGACGCGCACGCAGGAGCTGGACGCAGCCTCCGGTCGGAGGGAGAAGTGTGACCAGCTCCTGGAAAGGACACATCCCTCTCCTCCACGAGGAGACCCTCAGGAAAAGACCAATGAAGCCACAGTGAAGTCTCAGAAGGTTCCGAAAAGGTCTCTCTGAACGACCACACACCTAAAACCTAAAAACAGTAACAGCTGAATCCGCTCCCTCCCCACACCCCCGCACGGGTAGGACCGGCGGCGCCCTCGCTCAGCCCGGGGTAAACGGGGCCTGAGACCAGAAACCCGCAGGAGTGCGGAGCGCTGGGAGCAGCGCGAGGCCACCCCGAGCTGGGCCAGAGCGGCCGAGGTCCGGGCCCACCCGGCGTCAAGAGACCGGGCATCCGAGACAGAAACTGACCTGAAGCACTACCCTCCCAGGAGCAAGAACCGCCAGGAAACGAAACTGCACAAAGACGGAGATTCGGGCGGCAGAAAGGACGACGCTGCCCCGGGGAGGCACGCGATCGTGACAAGCTGTCTGGCCGAGAGAAACAGAAAGTTGTCGAAGAGGAACATCGGGCGAGAGAGACTCCAAACAGGATTTAAAGGTGCCGGGACTGCGACCAGTGGCCCCCGCCCCTCGAGCGGGAGCTTCCCAGGGTGCACCTGCAAACGCGCAGGATGAGTTTTCTTTTTCGCTTTTGCTCGTTTTGTTTTCGGTTGCGCTGGTGGTGGCTGTCCCGGGGTCCAGCCTATCACACCAGGACCTTTCCCCACCCAAAGCGCTAATTACCTCTCCAAAAGGACACGCTGATCCAGATTAAAGGAGCAACGTGGCAGGAAAGCGTCCTACCCCCGATACGTAAAGAACATCTAGAAACCGAGTTTTGCGAAGACGAAACAGTCAAACGTGGGGAAAAGCTGGAGCACAGCCGAGAAACGCATAAAAACCACATCCAACCTGTCTGTCCGGGCACAGAGATGCGAACCGAAAAGCACGGAACGCAGCCGAGAGGCTCACACAGCAAACCTCAGCCGCGGCGGGAATCAGCTGGGCGCCAGGTGAGGAGGGCCCTGCACCAACGGGAGCACGGACTCGACTCGAAGGGACGCTTAGAGTCCGGAACTGCTGCGTCTGAAGCGACTTAATTCAAGGACAGTCGTCACACGAACGGAAGGGGCTTTCGGAGCCTGCTGGCGTTTCCCTAACGGCCTACGACCTTCCACTGGAATTCGCGTCTGCAGGCGCTGCGCCCCGGAGGCTGCTCCCGGATTCCGGGGAACCAGCGCGCGGGGCGCCCCGGCCCTCCCAGCCAACCCGCCCGCCTGAGGGAGGCCTGAGGCCTGAGGGAGGCCCTCGCTGGGCCCGGCCGCCTGCGAGGCACAGCAGGGCGGAAGCGCCCCAGCAAGTGCCCGCCGGGGAGGGGGCGGGGGCCGGTACTGACCGCGGCTGGGGGCCGGTGCGCCCCCTCTCTGCAGCTCGTCCAGCTTCTCCTGCAGCCGGCGCACCTGGCCGTCGGAGCGGCTGACCCTCTGGCGCAGGCTCCGCAGCTCGCCCTTCTTCTTCTCCACCTGCCCGCGCAGGCAGCACACCTGGCTGCGGCTCTGGCGCGAGGACGAGCAGTAGGAGTGCAGCGAGTCGATGAGCCGGCAGGCCCCCGACGCCGACAGGATGACCTCGTTGATGGACATGGGGCTGGCGTCGCTGTGCTCGCTCTGCACGGCCTCCGCGGCCGGCTTCGGGGTGACGTCTGTGGGGGGCGCGGAGGGGCTCTGGGCGGGCTTCTGAGGCGTTGCGGTCAGGGACGACGTCAGGGGGCTCTGAGCGAGGCCCTTGTCGGGCCGCAGGCTGGTCCCGCTGCAGCCGGGCTCCGCGTCTCTCTTCGGCCTCTTCCGGTCCACGGGCTCGCGGGGCACCGACGGCCTCTCGCGCGTGTGCCTGGAGGAGAAGCTGTAGGAGTGGAGCGAGCCGATGAACCTGCAGGCCCCGGACCCGGGCGGCGAGAAGTCGTCCTCGGAGATGCCGCTCCTGTCCACCAGGCCCCCGTCCGGGCCGCCGCTGCTCTCGCCGCTGGCGTCTCCGGCGGGCGCGCCGGCCGCTGCCCGGCTGCCACAGGCGGCCGGGGCACCAGCTGGAGGTCCCTGCGGGGAGCGCTGCGCCTGCCCCGGAAGCGCGGCTTTGTGGGCGGCCCGGGGCACGGTTCCGCCCTTCGGCGCAGCCCGCTTCGCCTTGCGGGTCTCGGGCTTGGCCGTCAGGTTCTCGCCGGCGGACGCGGATGAGCTTGCAGCGCCTTTTCCGTCGGCCTCACTCGAACGTCCCCGCAGGCCCCCGGAGGCCTTTCTGGTACCCCTCCTCCTGCTGCGGCCATGGCTGCCGGCCCCCCTCTTCTTCTCGGGCAGGTGGAAGATGGAGGGCACAGCCGTGGGCTTGAGCAGGCGGTGCTGGTCCTCCAGCCTTTTGGAGAAGCTGTCTTTGGTGAAATGCTCACTGCAGAGGAAGGAGTACTTAGTGGGGGTCCAGTTATCCCTCTGCACAGCTTTCAACCACTGCAGCAGACGTTTCGAGTCCTTCAGGGGGAACCTGCAGGGCAAATGACAAAGGCGATAGGAAGAAATCACTCGTGACTCCTCCCACAACGATCGACTGTAAAGGCAAACGCCCAAACCTGCATCGACTTTACCCATTTGAAATCGGAGTAGGACTGGAGAAACACCTTCCACTCGCCAGTCACTACTAGAACAGAAAGAGGGACGAGCCACTGTGCCCTCCAGCAGCGCGCGGCCGCGGGGCGACGGGGCTGAGGGTGGATGGCTTGTCCAGAGGGCCCTGCAGGGTCGTGCACGCTGCTGCAGAAGCGTGGGGTGGCGTCTGACAGCAGGAGAAGCTTCGGGAAGCCTTGGAGATAGATCTGAGCTCTCAGCTGACCAACCCGCCCCGTGTGCCTGGGATGCACGCTGGGTGCTGAAAGTGGATGGGTGGTCCCCTTGGTGGGAAGCCAGGCCGGTGTCGGAGCCTCAGGCCAGAAGAGTGTCCCGGCCTCACAGCCGGCCCGGTTGGGCTCCCGCAGCTGCAGGTGGGAAAGCAGCCGGGAGGCCGGGCTCCAGGTGCAGTGGGCTCTGCTTCCTACCCACTTCCACCAGCAGGAGGAACACTGCCCCCAGCCAGGGGGAGGGGAGGCAAGACTCCTCAGTAAGGCAAGACCTGCTGCCGGGACTCTGAGCAAAGTGTGCACGTGGGGCCCCGGCCCACCTGAGGCGGCTGCGGTCCGGCTGCTCGGGGCCAGCTGCCCCGGCTGGCCTTCTGAACTGCCCCGTGCTTTGTGAGCCGGAGTCCCGGAGACCGACCCCCGTTCTCGGGACCTTTGCCCTCACCCAGACGGTCACGAAGCCCAGAGCAGCCTCCTCTGCAGGACTTGGCCTCCATTTCCAAAACAGTGAGGAGAGCTCTAGGGACCCAGAACCGCGGAAGGAAACTGAGGAAAGCGAGCTGGCTCGGAACCGTGCCATTTCCAGTCCTTTCGCTAGGTCGCAGCGACCCGAGTTTGCACACCGCAAACTTCCAACGAGACCGCAGCAGCGGCGCCGCTGTGGCCTTCAGGGATCGGACTCTCCGCCGCCGCGGGACCCCGGGCCCCGGTCCGGGCCCTCCCGCCGCACCGGGGTCCGCCCCGGGGCCCCGCGCGGTGCCGGGGAGAGGCCGGGAGGGCCCTGCGGACCCGGCCTGCGGACTCGCGTGGCCTGGGGCGCCGCCCGCCCCGGCAGGAGCTGTGGGCGCCGCTGCGGGGCCCGCCGCGCCGGGCACGGCCGCCCCCACCCCCGGGGACCCCGGTGCCCTCGGCGGGGCCGGGGCGGCCTCCGCGCGCCCGGACCGGGAGGGAAGTCAGAGCCGCGGCCGGGGCTCGACGACCCGAGGCGGCGGCGCCTGCGAATCAATGGGGCCCGGGGCCGGGAGGGTGGGGGGGGCCGCGGGGCGCCGGGGGCGCCACGGGGGGGCCGCGGGGCGGCCTCCGCCGCGGCGAGGCGGCCGGGGCCGGGCGGGGGCGCCAAGGGCCGGGGCGCGGGGCCCAGAGACGCCGGCGCGGCCAAGGTCACACACAGCGGCCGGCGCGGCCCGCCCGGCGCCGGGCCCCAGGCCGCAGGCCGGCGGCTGGGGGTGCGCGCGGGCCGGGCGGGCCGGGCCGGGCGGGCCGCGCGGCCTCAGTTTCCCGGCGGGCGGCGGGGGCGTGGCCGCGGGCCGCGCTCACCTGTGGAAGGAGACGGCGCGCCGCTCCCCTTTGCCCTGCCGGTTGGAGCAGTTCGCGGCCGCGCAGCAGATCACCATGTCGGGCCTCGGGCGCCGCGCCGCCGCCGCCGCCGGACTCCGGCCCGCGCCGCGCCGAGCCCGAAGCGGGACCGCCCCGAGGGGAGGCGCGCGGAGACACGGCCGCGGGACGTGGGAGCCGGCCCCGCGGCGCCGTACGGCAAGATGGCGGCGCCCGGCCGCGCGCCGCCGCCGCCGCCGGCCCGGGCGCCCCGCGGTCGCAGCCACCCAGCGGGCGCGGGCCGCGGCTGGCCGCGTCGGGGGCGGGCGGGGGAGCCCGGCCCGGCGGCTCCGCGCGGCGAGCCGGCGCGCCGGGCCCATCCGTACGGCAAGATGGCCGCGCCTGCGGGCCGGGGCGCCGCCGGGACGACGCGCTCGCCCGACGCCTCGCTGCCCCCGCGCGCCTCCCTCCGCCGCCCCGGCGGGCCGCAGCCCAGGTCATCGGCGCGAGCGCCGCGGGCCGCCGCGGACGCGGACGCGCGCGCCGGGCCCCGCGCGCCGGGCCCCGCCGTACGCCAAGATGGCGGCGGCGCGCCCGGCGCACTTCCGGCCCCGCCCGCCCGGCTTGGCCCCGCCGGCGGCCCGTCGCGGCGCGCAGTCGGCGGCCGCGGAGGGAGGAAGATGGACGCAGGTGAGGGCCCCGGGGCCGCCCGCCGCCCGCCGCCCCCCGCCCGCGCCGCTGCGGACGCGCCCGGCCTGGCCCGGCGAGGGGGGCGCGGCGCGCGGGGCCGGCGTCCGGGGGCGGGCGCGGGCCTGACGGTCCGCGGGGTCGGCGCGCCTCGGCGCCTCGCGCGTCCCCCGCGGCGCCCGCGGCCGCCCGGCAGGCCCAGGCCGGCCCGGGCACAGGGCAGCCCGGGCGGGGCCGGGGCGCGGGCCGAGCCGGGCCCCGGACCGCGGCCGTCGGGGGCGCCCGCCGCCCCTCGCCGCGGGGACGCGGGGAAGGGCCGGCCCGGGCCGGGGGCGGGGCGCCCCGCGCCCCTTTGTGTTTAGCCCCGGGTTTCCCGGGGGAGCGGGGCCGCCGGGCCGGCCCCTGCGGCCCCCCGGGGGTCCCGTCGCGGGTGCGCCGCGCTGCGGCCCGTCTCTCCGCGTCCCGGCGCGGGGTCCGGGCGCCGTCCCGGGCTTTGGGCGCCCCTCGCGCCCCCGCGGTCCCGTCCCGAGGGCTCCCGGGGCGGCGGGAGGGCCGGGACCGGGGCCCCGCGGCGGCGGCTAGTCCGATCCCTGAAGGCCGCAGCGGGCCTGCCCTGCCTGGCCCCCGGGGCCCTGTGAGCGAAGTCTCGGCTCGGAAGCGGCGGGGAAGCGGGCGGGCTGCCGGGGCCGCCTCCCGTGGTTGTGGCTTCTCGTCCCTTAGACGTTCGCTGGCGGTGGCAACCGGCTTCCGAGGGGCGTTTCAGTGAGGTTCGTCTCAGAAAGAACAAGGAAACGTCAGACACTGTCGTGCTGTTTGCGGGCACGGGGAGGGCTGGGGGAAGAGGGTTCTTTCCTCTCTTCTAAGTTGTCGGGGCCAGGACCCCTGAGGTCATTCGAATGCGGGACTAGGTCAGGGTAGGACACACAGCCTAACCTTGGTCCTGGTACCTTGACCGTGAAGACCGTCACGGTAGCGTCGGCTAGGCGGTCACGTGACGATTCCCCAACGGGACTCGGGGGCTGCTTGCACTCGAAGGCTTCTGTTGATGCCGATAAGGCAGATCTACATGGTGTTCGTGGGGTGTGGTGGGCCTTTTCTTCCGACGTGATGTTCGCACCCTTTCAGGGATGGCTACTGGGCGCCCCCCCATCCCGGACGCCTTCCCGCTCTGCTTCACCCCACCAGGTGTCACGCAGTTCCTGTGTGTTTGTAGTTCCCCATCCAGTTAACCACGTTTGTCGTTGAGCACGAGGTTTGTGTTGGGCATTGTTCTAGACCCTGGGGCTCGAAAAATGAACAAAATAGATGAAAACCATGCTCTGGCTGACATTCTAGACGTGACACAGCGGCGTGGGTCACGTGGAAGAGGGATGTGGGCCAGGCAGGAGGAGCTGGAGGCACAGCCAGGATGGCCAGAAAGGGCCCACTGGGAGCAGGCCTGGGAGCAGTGTAGGACGAAGGGCAGGTGGCGCGCTCGGGGAGCGCACAGTGCGGCCAGCGTGGCCGGGGTGGGGGAAGCAAAAGCAGGAGCTGAAGGTACGGCGGCGACCCTTGCGGTCCTAGGAGCACTCGGGCACGTGTTTGTCCCGAGTGAGACCCTTTGGGAGGTTTAGAGAGGAGGAACATGACCGGAGGTCTGTTTGGCAGACTCGCCCTGGCTGCTCTGCCAAGGGTATCCTGCAGAAGGGCAGGGCAGAGGCAAGGAGACCCCTTAGGAGGCTGTCGCAGCAGGCCAGGCGGGCGACCTCAGAGGCTTAGGTCAGGGCCAGGAGAGGAGGTCAGGTCCCAGGTGAGTGTGAAGGCCGGGACGGTCAGGCTGTGTGTGGGTTGGAAGGGATGGGGGGTGGGATGGAGAGGAAGGAGTAGGTGGTGCTGAGGTTTTATGGCCCGAGCAAGAAACTCGTGGGGAAACTTGGGGACAGCCTGCTTGGCAGGAGCTGCTGGGTGTTGGTTTTGTGTGTGTCGACTGTTAGGTGCTTGTCAGACATTCATGTCTCGATGTCCAGGGAGCCATGGATCCATCGGCCTGGAGCTGGGGCAGGAGACCTGGCCTAGAGGTGCGGGAGTCCGCTTTGGATAAGGTCACTGAGGGTCTGAGTGTAGGAGGAAAGACAAGGGCCCAGGGAGGGCCCAGGGCTGCCGGCTCGTAGAGGGCCAGAGGCACCAGGCAGGCCACCGACCCCTGGCACTGGCAGGTGCCAGCACGTACACGGCCGCTCTGTCCGTTCCTCGAAGACGGAGCCCGTGCCCTGTCCTTGCATCCCCAGCACTGTGCATTGGGTCTGGCACGTGGTTGGGAACGAAGGAGCAGAACCTGAATCGGTGACTTGCGTGTTCCTGGACCGTGAGCACCTCCGTTTGTGGCATTTGTGCGAACGCCAGTGCAGTGGCCAGTGTGAGGTGCCAGTGAGTGAGGGGGGCTGCTTACGGCGGGGCAGCGAGCCGGCACCTGGCCCTCCCGGCTGCTGCGCTCACTAAGCCGTGTTTTCTAGTTTTCTGACGTCAACCACTAGCGAACCCGTTATCTTAAACGAGGGTTTTCTAAAGGAGAAGGCTCTCCTTTGAACTTGATTTATGAAGCATGGTCTTTCAGGAAACGTAAGGGTTTGGGGCAAACGTCTCTGAAACGTGGTACGTCACAGTAAGCTCTGAAGGAAACCCAACGGCGAAGTCGCTGGTGGTCCTAAGTGGAGACAAGTGGTTCCGTCCACTGAGCAGGTTCCCTGCTTTTCTGTCTGTCTGATTAGTGATACTGAGCGAAACTTTGTTTCTGAAGGAGTCACCATCCTGTCGAAGGGCTTTCCGCGTCCTCTTCCGGGTGTGACGGGCACGTTCCCGGGGAAGGTGTAGGAAACCAGGCATCAGGAGCCCAGCTGACCTCATGGCCCCTGGCGTGAGGTGGACGCTGCCTCTCCGTCGTGCCTCTCGCGTCTTATTTCAAGGCAGACCTGAGAGCGGAGGCTGGCAGTCTTTCCGAGGTTTGAGTCCTTTTAACACGGGAGGCTTCCTAAAGGATACGACGCTGGGCGCAGAGAGGGTGGCGCGACAGTGCAGGCTGCGGGCGGAGCGGCCCGGGAGCGTGGACCCCGTGGCGCTGGGCCTGCACGCGTGCGAGTGGTCGCGGGCCTCGTCTTGGAGGAGGAGAGTCGGGCTTTTCGGCGGATGTTTTCGGAACTGGTGTTCTGACGCTGCTCTGCAGAGCGTCCGCTGGTGCGTGTTTCTGCCGAATGAGTGATGATAAAACACGCGGCGGCGCTTTGTTTGGAGGAGGGGACTTTCGTCCCGTCTTCTAAGTCGTGAGGCTTGAAATGACACGCAGCAGGGGCTCGGAGCCACTGCCGGGCGGCACGCACGTCGCTGGAGCCTCGCCCCCACCGCGCTCTGGCCCCCTGGGCCCAGCCGGCGGGTTCGCCCCGTTTCGTGGGCGAGGAGCCCGAGACGTAGAGAAGTTAAGTCGTGTCATGGGGCTAGCAAGCAGGTCCTCCGTCCCCCGAAACAGGCCGTCGTGGAGGCCGGAAGGCGCCGTGGTGGAAGCGAGCGTCCTTGAGGAGGTCCCCCTCCTCCATGAGAACGCGGGGTCCGGGAGTCGGGGAGCTTGGCACTTGGTCCAGGCCCCTCTGCCGTGCTGAGTGGGCTGCGCGGGTGCCTGGCCCGTGGCGTTCCAGGTGTTGGGCAGGACAGGGTGGCCCTGTCCCCCAGCGCAGGTGTGGCAGTGCAGAGCCAGCGACACCAGTCAGGACGTGGCGGCTGCTCAGGGACAAGCAGCGCTCCGCCGCCGCTGCCGGCCGAGGCTGGTGCGGGCCCGTGGGCCCCTCGTGCTCACGCTCTAGGCCGGAGGCTGGGGGTGTTGGCACCGGCCCGTGGTGGCCCAGGCGGCAGCTCCGGCTCTCTGAGTGCCGCCCTGTCTCCTGTGAGGGAGTGTGTCGTCCCCCTGTGGTGTAGGGAAGTCGTTCGCACGTTGGGTCGCCTTCCTGTTTGCATCGTCCGAGGTGCTGCAGCTCAGTCCGATCGCAGGGTGGGAGGACGTATCTCCTCCCGTCGTCCCTGCGTCACCCATGTCGGGGACTCCCAGAGACCTGCTTCCCGTCGCCCGGCACGGGCCACAGCTTTCACGCTTGTTAACTTGTCTCTTCCTCACACAAGCCTTGAGGAAAACACAGCTCTTCCCACTTTCCCGGGAAGAAAACCGAGGCACAGAAAAGTCACCGACGCGTGGGGATCTCGTGACTGGCCAAGGTGGCTCGGGCCTCTGGCCCTGCACTGCGGGGAACATGGTCAGCACGTGGGTGGTGGACACCCCCCTGGCGTGGAGCCCTCCAGGGCACAGAGAGGCAGAGGGGCCCGCGTCCTGAGGAGGTTACACGCGGGGCGGGGGGGACAGTGAATGCCGTGTGTCCTGGTAGCGCCGTCTGCTCGCTGGCTGCGGGCTCGTGCAGGCGAGTGTGAGGCCGCACTTAGTCACAGCAGGAAATACCTGAACCGGAGCGCGTACCTGTGTTCCCTTGAAGCTGCGTGCTGGCCTGTGAAGTTTGCTAATAAACCCAGGAGATACGCCCGCTGCGCGTGTCGCCGCTCCGGTGATGAAAACCCTGGACTTAGAAGCCGCCCCAGGTCTTGTCCGCCTCCCCTCCGAGTGAGCCTGTTTTCCTTCCGGCCTGCTGTCTCCTTGCCCAGCGCCACGTCCTTGCTGTGGGAAGCTGGGTGTCTGAGGACTGTGTCAGGGCCCAGGCCCTGGTGCTGCAGGCCCGGGTCCTTGGACGCGCGCCCCGGGCCGCGGAGGAGCTGCACCCCCGGGCGCTCCGCGCTCCCCAGCACCCTGGGAGGGGCGTCTGGTGGCAGCCGTCAGCGGGCTCTTCCGGCTCTTGCGGTCGATCGAGACCAGGCGAGCGGTGTTAGCATCCTTTTCCTTGCGCGTAAACCCCGTGGCCGTGAGTCTGCAGTTGGTTAAGGCGTGGAGGTCGAAGAGGACGGCGCTATAGGGACAGGGCAGGGACACCGCGATGTTTTCGGCTCCTCGAGCAGGCAGACTTTTCCTCCCACCCACTCCGTTTTTGTAATCACGTCTAGGAACAAGTAATCTTTCGTAGAAAAGGGAGAAATAAACGTGGGCGTGGAGCCGCGCGGTCCTGATCGCAGGGCAGCTTGGTGGGCGTCGTCTGTGGCGGCACCGACGCGTGGACGCGGCAGCACAGCGCTCGGGATGAGGCGCCGTGACGCCGTGGGCCTCTGGCGCAGAGAGGAGGGCAGCCAGGCCTGGGTCCCACCACCCAAGACCCCTGCACCTGGGGGTCGGTGGTCGGCGGGAGCTGCTTCCCGCCCAGCTCAGCCTCGGACCCGCACTGCCGCTCCTCGGTGCTGGCGGCCCGGGCCGCCCTGGAGCCCTCCTTTGCTGGCCTCAGTGAGCCCCTCGTGGGAAGGGCCACGCACCCGGCGTCCTGGCACTGTCCCGGTTTCGTGGGTGAGGGCCTTTCCGCAGTGAGAGGCCAGTACGTGCCCCAGGAATCTGCAGCCCACCCGTGCCCGGCCACCAGGCGCCAGAGCCAGCGCTCCGCCCGGGGCCCCGGGCTGTGCACAGCACGGGGATGGGGGGGGCTCCCACGGGACATGGCTTCGAGTGCGTCGTGGCGTGGACGCCCGCGCTGCGGGGAGTGCCGCGGCCCCCGCCGTGGGCTGCGTGCGCGGCTGCAGAGGGCGTCGCGACGCTACAGAATGGCACGGGCCACTTTTACCGAAAGCTGGAGCTGTCGTCACAAAGTAAAGATGTGGGACGCGTCACGCGTCCCTGGTTTTCCGGAAGGTTTCTGCGTGGTTGCAGGTGAAGGGTGCCGGGGCTGGCACGGGGCAGCAGGTGAGAGCGGTGTGTCCGGGCTTCTCCAGAGTGGCCGAAACCAAGGGGCCCCGGCACTCTGCGTGCGGCGCCCCTCGGCCAGGGCTCTGCGGCCGGCTCGGACCTGGGCCTCTGGGTTCTCACGGAGGCAGCACAGACCGTGATGGGCGCGGGGCTCGTTAGCACGGAAGGCAGACCCCGTGCTCCGCACTCGGCCGCCTCCGTGGGAAGTGGGGTGTCGCCAGTGGAAGACGGTGGCTGTGTCCGTGCGGTCGCACCCTCCAGAGGAAAACAGGCTCCAGGCCTCTCGGCACGGGGAGCCTCGGGGCCTTTCTCTCCGTTTCTGGAGCTGGGTGTCCCACCTGGGAGTTAGCACCCCGCCCCTGCAGCTCATGCTCCTCCCCGAGAGCTGAGAGCTGGGGTGGGTGTGAACCCCCACTTCTCTGGGGGTGCTGCTGGCGCTCGCCCCGGAGCGCCTGCCTTCCGCACGGCCCTGGGCACACGCTCCACGGTGACCTCTGACGACCTGGGTTCTGTCATCTTCGCTCTCTCCCCTGGGCCTGGCCGCCTGCTGGTCTCTCGGGTGGGCACAGCCTTGCCCCCGGCCTTCAGTGGCCCTGGCTTTGAAGCCGAAAGGCTCGGGAAGCGGGGTGGCAGGTTTTGTGTCCCCGTCGCCCGCATCAGCAGGGGCCTCCCAGGCACAGGCCTTTGCCCTGCCAGTGGCGACTGCCAGGGCCCGAGACGCGGAGTTCCTCGCAGAGGTGTGGTAGGTGACCTCTGACGCTGTCGGTGCCTTTGGTTTCAATAGCTACTCTGACCTACGACACCCTCCGCTACGCCGAGTTTGAAGACTTCCCGGACACCTCGGAGCCCGTGTGGATTCTGGGCAGAAAGTACAGCGTTTTCACAGGTATCGGCCGGGTGGGAGCCACCGCGCCCTTCTGCTCGGTCCGCAGAGAGCATTCGTGCTGGCGACTTGCCTGCTGCCTGCCTGTCCCCCGCGACCTGCGCACTTACGGCCGTGTGTGTGCGTCTTCTCCTAACGTTCTCTAGAGAAGGACGAGATCCTGTCCGATGTGGCGTCCAGGCTTTGGTTCACGTACAGGAAAAACTTCCCGGCCATCGGTGAGTGCCCTCGTTGCACGGGGGCGGGGGGGCGGGGATGCGGAGTTCGGCCTGGACGTGCCGAGAGCCTGGCGCTCCTGTTACTCCTCGGGCAAGCCTGGGTCGGCGCAGTGGCGGAGCTCCGGGCAGCGGTTTTCACACCGCAGGCCACCCTCCATCCCGGGGGCCGGAGTCAGATCAGGACCGTGAGTAACGGCGAGCATTGAGAACGGGGCTGGGGGGAGCGTGGGCGGGGGAGCAGGGGCTTCCCCGGGAGGCCCCCCGTCCCGGCTCGGGGCCGCGGGTCCAGGGTGGCTGGAGCTCTCGCTCGGCGTGCGCCCTCTCCCCGAGCACGGCCCACACTTCGTTGTGGGGAGTCCGCGGCAAGGCGGAGGTGACGTGGTCACGCGACCCCAAAGTGCGTTCCAGTAAAAGTGCTTCTTCGTCGTTGGGCCCTGGAGGAGGACAGGGACGGGGACCACCGGCTCTGGCCTGGCCTTCGCCAGTCAGAGGACCGGAGACCAGAGGTTCGGGGCCAGGACACACCTCCCGGCTGCCTGGTCTCGATTCGGTCCCTCTGCACGGCGCGGCGCGGCGCCTTCTGTTCTCCCGTGGTGAGGCGGCGAGAAGTGTCTGCCCCGCGCGACGTCCCGGACGCTGAAACGTAGGGCAGCGAGGCCAGCGCCCCCCGGGGCGACGTGTATCGCTGATTCGTCGGTGCACTCTGCACGTGGCCCTTCACCCCACAGGCTCTTGTCGCTCGCTCACTCGGAGGCTGCTGTGCCCGGGCGGACCCGCCTGCCGGCCCCCGGACACGCACCGTGCGGTGCCGGGAGACCGCTGTGCTGCGGTCACACGGCCGGGCGCACAGGAGGGGGGCGGGCCGGAGAGGAGCCCGGGGGTGGTGGACGTGGTTGTCGAGGGCTGGGCCGCCTTGGCTCGAGGGCCCAGCGTGGTGTTTCCTCCCTTAGCCCCATGGACGTGCCCTGTCCGTCCGGGATTGGGGCGGGAATGACAGGCCCCAGTCCCACCGCTGCCCCAAGAGGTGGGCTTTGTCCACCTGCTGGCATGGGTGGGGCTGCCCCGAGGCCCCCAGGCGACACTGCAGTCCACGAGGTCAGCCCCTGAGCCCGCTGTCCACTGCCCGTGAGTCTGGGGCCCGTGGGACGCTCAGAGCGCAGGGCGTTTCCTGTCGCATTGAGCCTGCGTCGCCATGCGTGGGGACCACGTGCCCACGTCAGGGTCGTCTGCCGCTGGTGAGTGGGTGACGCCGACAGCCAAAGGCACGGCGCTTCAGGGCCGGCCCTCCTGGTGGTCGTAAGTGGCGTCCCCTTGCGTCCCTCAGGCGTCTGTCCCTGCCTGTGTGGCGGGCTGCTCCCCACGCTGTGCCCACTTTGAGGGCTGGTTGGGGCACTTCGCTTCCCGTCAGCAGCCTGGGCGTGACCAGGTCCTAGACAGCGCGCCGCCGAGGTGGAGCGGACGCCTGCACTGCAGCGCTGACCGAGCGCGTGGCGACAGCTGCCTCCTGCCGCTGGCCTCGGCCCGTCAGGCCACCTGACGCGCGTCTGCTCTGTCCGTCCACCACGACAGGGGGGACCGGCCCCACCTCGGACACGGGCTGGGGCTGCATGCTGCGCTGCGGACAGATGATCTTCGCTCAAGCCCTGGTGTGCCGGCACTTGGGCCGCGGTGAGTCGCGGGGCCAGCGGCGTCCTAAGGGCGCAGGGTGGGCTGGGGTGGGGCCGCGCGGGCCGCAGGGGCCGGTGCAGGGGCGCCCGCGTAGCGCCCCAGCGGTTCCCTTCGAAGAACGGTGACACACGTCGTCCTTCAGAGGTCGCCTCTGGTCCCCGACGCCGTCGAGGGCTCTGCGCGGGCTGGCGTGGGGGAGGCGTAGCTGGAGCGCAGGGGGCGCCTTCTCTCTTCGGAAGGTTCGGAGGCAGAGCGCGTGCCGTCTGTCCCGGGCGTCTAGCGAGCGGGGCGCTGGTCCCGCGTTCGGGCCTGACCTGCTGCCCCGTCTCCCAGACTGGAGGTGGACGCAGCGGAAGAGGCAGCCGGACAGCTACGTGAGCGTGCTGCGCGCCTTCCTGGACCGCAAGGACAGCTCCTACTCCATCCACCAGATAGGTGCGCGCGCGGGCAGCCGGGGCGGGGCGGGCCGGGCCGGCTCACACCCCAGGCCTCGCCCTGCCCGCCCCGCGCGGCGTCTGAACACCACGCCGCCGTGGCCTCAGACGTTCGTTCTCTCCGCGCCCGCGGGAAGGCGAAGGCTTTTCTGTTTCGGGCAAGTCCAGCCTCTGAGCGCCACGCTCCCAGCTGTAAAAGGAAGCGAAAGCGTCGCCCCGAACGCACCGGCCTGGGCCTCTCCTCGGCGAAGGCCCGGCGACCTGGGGGTGGCGTTTGTCCTCGCTGGAGGGAGGCCCCTGCTCCCTGCCAAGCGCGTTCTGGGGGCGGCTGGGCGTGCCTGTCTGGGCTTCCCGTGAAGGGTCCCTCGTGCCACACGCGGCAGGACCGGCCTCTTCGGGGGCGGGGGCTGTCCCTAACCACGCGCGTCTCCTGCAGCACAAATGGGAGTCGGCGAGGGCAAGTCCATCGGCCAGTGGTACGGGCCCAACACGGTCGCCCAGGTTCTCAAGTACGTACCGAGCCCCGTCCCTCGCGCTCCTTGGGGACCTGGGTGTGCATGGGCGTGCGCGGGGGTTCGGACTCTTCCGCGGCTTGTTGCTGCAGGACAGGAGGGGCGTCTCGCTGTTTTCTTTAGGGCCTTCAGGAAGGTCCTCAGAGGTGACCGTCCGCGTGGCCTCGTGAGTCGGAACTTAGTTTTCTGGTAGTGACTGCCTCCCAGCAGGTTGCGCCCCCGGCCCTGGCCTTTGTTCTCTGTCGCCGGGCCCACCCGTCACGGCCCCTGCGGGTCTGAGGGCCTGGGGGGTTGGAGCTGGTCGGCAGCGACAGGTTTGGTGGGGGAAGCAGCCTCCACGCCTCATGCGTCTGCCCACCTGCTCCCTGTCCCCGCAGGGGTGTCCCACTGGCACCTGTACTCGGTCTTCCTGAAATGGCCCTTCTCGTCCCACGTCCCCAACCAGCCCACATGACGGATGGCTCCGTGGCCACCTAGTTGTGCGTCGGGACCCTCAGGGCATTTCCTTCCCTTACCTGTCCCGCTTCCAGCCAGTCCCCAGGCCTGCCCACTGCCCTCGGTCTCCTCCCGCGGCCCCGTGATGGCGGCCCCCGCCCCGTGACCCTGGGGTCCTCAGCACCTCGGCAGCGCGGCCACGTGCCTGGTGGGCCCACGGGGACTGTGGTGCATGGCCTGCCCTGTGTCATCGTCGACCCTCCTCCCCGCTGCCGCCCTGCTGCCGGGTCCAGGCCTGGTTTCTGGCCCGACTCAGCCATCCGAGTGCTTGCTGTCTGGAAGCCTCGGGCCACAGGGCCACGCCCTCTGGTCCCTCGTCCCTCTGGCCGCCTCGGCCTCCACTGCTGCCCCGACCGCCCACCTGCGAGCACTGCAGGGTGTGGCTCAGGCCTCTGTCCACGACTGACACTGTCGTCCACGCACGCACGGCCCCCAGAGTCACCTTCCCGGTGCCGGTTTGTCCCCTCAAGGCTCACGTCCCGACGCTTGCTCAGCGACGTGTCCACGGGGCTCGTCCCTAATGGCCAGGACCCAAGGCCGGCCCCTCCCCCCACCCAGCCTGCTTCCCCGCAGTGGGGGCAGCACCCCGTTCCGGGCACACGGCCCACCCTGGGCTCATGCTGGGCCCCTCCGCACGCCTGTCTGCGTGTCCTGGCCGGCCGGCGTGCCTCGCCTCCCGCTGCCGACTGGCCCATGCCCACCTCTGGCCTGCGTGGGGGCCTCCTCCCCTGTGCCACTGCGGCGTCCCTCCTCCGACAGCAGCAGCGGCGGCCATCTGCCCGCCTTCGGCTCAGCACTCATCCCGGCCTCCCTGGGGACAGTGTGGTCGCCCCGACGCCCCTGCCCTCCTTCCCTCTCGTGGGGCCCACCCCCCGCACCCAAGAGGCGCTCACGTGCCTGCGCACCCCCGTCACGCGTCAGGCGGCAGTCTGCCTCCGGCCGGGCCTCAATCCTGGCCTTGGCTCTGCCCGTCCTTCGCAGCGCGCTCCTTGGCCCAGCGCGTTGGGGTGGGCGAGCGAGGGCGCGGGGCCTGCCTCGGAGCCGGCGACCCCCGCACTGTCCAGTCCCGGGCTCATGTGGTTCCCGCGTGTGTGCCCCTCGGTTCAGACCGGACGCCACCAGAAGCTCCTGCGCAGGGACTGGTCAGCGAAGGGCAGCTGGGGGTCACGGGAGGGCCCGGGCCCCGGGGAGAAGCAGCCGCGTCCGGCCCTCGGTCTTCCTCCTCCGGGGCGGCCCTCCGCAGGCCCCGCAGCGCCGTGCGCTCACGTGAGTCTCCCCCGGCAGGAAACTGGCTGTCTTCGACACGTGGAGCACCCTGGCCGTCCACATCGCGATGGACAACACGGTGGTGATGGAGGACATCAGTAAGTGGCGGGGCTTGGGGAGCAGCCGCGGGGCGCACGTTGCCGCCTCGCCCGTGGGGCCCGGAGAGCTGGGGTCGTGTTTGAGCAGGGCACCCCGAACGGAGGCTTGGGGACCCCTGGTTCTCTCACGGTGGGGACAGGCCGAGGGCAAGGGCCTGGGATCTCCCCCCGAGGTGCTTCCGTGCCGTGGTCGAGGCTCGGGCCGCGTGCGTGCGGGTGAGCAGGTGTGCGGGGGCGCCGCCAGCAAAGGCGGGGCAGCTGCCGACTCCAGCACGTCGAGCCGAGGGGTGACCGCCGCGGGAATGCAGCTCTGTTCTCCTTTCTGGAAGGTTCCTGGAAGCCGGAGGGCTCAGTGCAGAAGGGAGCGGGGGAGCGGGGCTCCGTTTGGCCAAACAGCCTCGCGTGGGTTTCGAGCGCGTGCTTCCCGGTCCCCGGTGCGGGCCCGCTGACGGAGCTCTGGTCTGCCTGGCGCTTTGTTGGGTTCTGTTCGCGCAGCACCTTCTTCCCGACGCGTTCCCGGCGCTGCCTCGACCCCGCTGTACCGAAGCTGCGCGCGTGGACCGCGGCCCTGAGCCCAGGTTCGCGTGAGACGTGCGCCCTGAGCGACGTTGGTCTCCGCGTGGGGTTGTGGGGCGGCGTGGACCTTGCAGGCAGGCCTTGCGCACACAGCTGCAGCCGTGGACCAGCAACGGGGCCCCACGCTCCCTCTTCATTCTGGGAACACTCAGCGTAGGATTGGGGAGCCGAGATGCGACTGTCCCCCAGGACATGGTGAACTCGGACTGTTGCAGAGTGAGGTGTTCCTGTGTCTGCCTGTCTCCCCGTCGTGTTTCTAGAAATTCTTAAAACGTTGGAAGCTTGGGAAACGTACGAAAAGGGAGAAAACAGGAAAAAGCGGGGAAACGTCAGTTGACGTCACGCCTGAGAACAGCGCACGTTGGCGTTCAGGCGTCCTCCTTCCCAGCGTCCTGTTCCCTTCAAAACCCGGAGCCCCGTGCGCGGCTCCGGTCAGCGGAGACGTGACCGTCCGTGCGGCCGCGCGGCCCCCTCCTCACCTTCCTGTCCTCCCCCCGGCGCCGGAGAACCCGCTCGTCCGTGCCCTCCTCCACCTCAGGGGCGAGCCCGGCCACTCGTCCGGCCCTGGGCCGCATCCGGGGGCCGGCTGCTCCAGAGCCACGGCAGGAAGGGCAGGACCGCCCTGCTGCCCAGACCCTCCGTCCTCTGGGGCGTGTGGCCCTAGCGGGGGCCCTGGAGGCAACTCGACGCGCCCGGGTGCTGGCCGCAGCGTCTCCTGGCGACTCGGTCGTCCGGAGCGGCGGTGCTGGAAGTGTGACGAGACGCGGGCCTGGGCTTGTGCGAGGAGCGCGTGGCCTGGCCCTGCCTCCTTCACGGGCCCCGTAGGACGTGGCCGCCGGGCCACGGTCAGGCCGTCTCGCTGCAGGGTCTTCCCCTCCCGAGTCAGAGGTGAAGCCAGCGTGTCACACCGGCGAGCGCAGGCGTCCGGGACCCGAACTTAGGAAGAATCCCCTCAGAACACGACCGGCAAGGACCCTGGGCCTGGACGCGGTGCCCGGGGTCCCGCACGCAGCTCGGGGCGGGGTCCGGGGAGGTGGTCCCACACGGCCCCAGGAGCTCTAGGCTGTGGCGAAGACAGGTCGCCGCCCTTCTGGCCCACCGCTCAGTCACCAAGGGCACCCGGGGGGGCTGCGGCTGCGGCAGCGGAGCCTGGCCGGCGGGGACTCCTCGCCTGGTGTCCAGGTGGAGACCGCTGACGGCGGCGGAGCCGTCAGAGCCCCTCCCCGGGGAACGAGGGGCCTGCGACGTGCCTGCCGGGTCACACGGGACGCGAGCCACGCGGGGGAGGCCCTGCTCCTCGGGTGTCCCCGTCAGACGTCTGCGGGCCGGCCAGGGCGGGCCCTGCAGCGTTAACGAGCACGGCTTCACTCCGGTGAGCACCGCGGACGTGGACCGTCCCTGGGCCGAGAGAGACCGCACACGGACAGGGAGGGCGGGCGGCGAGCGCGGGTGCCGGGGGGAACGCAGACGGAACGCGGGGGTGGCCGGAGGAGCAGGGACGAAGGACCTGACCTGGCGGCAGGAGCAGAAGACGGCCGAGCAGATGAGAGTGGGTCGTGACGGCAGGCGCTGAGGCGGGAGCGAAGAGAAGGGACGAAGCTGGAGGAAGAGTCTAGAGCTACGGGACCCCGAAGCTTTGACGGAGGACGCGGGCAGCGCACGTGTTCCTGGTGACGTTCCCAGCTGCAAAGATGAGCCACTTCACAGGCACCGAGCGGCGTGACGGTCCGCCCGTGGGGGCGGGCAGTGTGCACGGGCGCGGCGGCCTCCCTTCTGCGACCCTGGGTGCCGGGCGACGTCCCGGGTTCGCGAGGGAAAGGGAGGCGCGGGCGTTGACGGCTGTCGGCGGCGAGAAGGTGGGGAACGGGAGCACGTCTCGGATGTCGGAGGAGCCTGGAAAGGCACAGGTGGCGCCCGGGAGGGTGGCGCGCCCGGTCACTGACAGCGGGACCCGTGGGGCGAGAGGCCCGCAGCAGCAGCAGCGACGGGCCGCTCCGTCTCGGGCCCACCGTGGGGCTCTGGTCAGCGCGGGGACGGGCTCGTCACAGCGCAGCCTCAGCCAGGCACGACGTGTGGCACGTGAAGAGGACACAGGACCGGGCCGGTCGGCAGGAGGCCGGCGCCACGCTGACCGACGCGTGCCAGGCCCCGGGTTTTCGTGGCAGGACCTGCTCCCTCACGGTGCCCGGGGAACGTCTGGAAACAAACGCAGGGCGGACCGAGGAAGGACAGGACCCTCCCGACTCGGAACTTCAGACCTGTCTTGGCTTCTGGGTCAGAGGAGGTCGAGCTCGCGGGTGACACGCTGGCGTCTGCCCGGCCCCTGCAGTCGGGGAGCCATGCCTTTCTAGTCCGCTGTAGCCGGGAAGTTCCCCTCTCCCGTCCTCCTGGTGTCTCGGCGCCTTCACCTTCCGAGACGTGGCCCCCACCTCGTCTGCGTGTCTCGTGACGGCCTCTGGGATGCACGTTTGGACCGGGGCACCTCCCGGCAGCTGTGTCGTCCTCGGCGTCGCCGCAGGAGGCTGCTCCGTGTCGGCTGCTCCGTGTCACCCGCTTCCTGGGTCCCCGGTGACTAATGGGGGGCCGGAGGGGACCCTCGGGACTCCGGAAGTCTTGCTTTAGGACGGAGGTGTCCGAACTGGTGGCTTCTTCCAGACGTGCTGGTGGCCCTCCCCGCCCTCAGCCGGGTCCTTATTCGCACTTGACACTTTGTTGGGGGCCATTAGTTCACGGGGCCTTTCGACCCAACGTGTGTCGCCCACGGCGATCACCGGCTGGCGGGCGCCCTCCAGGAGGCTCTGCCTGGGGTGCGGCTGTCACTGCGGTCCCCCCGCGCCCCTTCCCTGCCCGGCCCGCAGTCGGCCGTCTCCCCACGGCCCGCTCCCGCAGTGGGGACCCTGGGCTGGGCGCCGGCCGGGCTCGGCCTGAGTGTGTGTCTGTCCCGGCCGCAGCGCCCAAGGTCACAGGTTTGCTCAAGGGTTACCCCGTGGGTGTGGGCAGGAGACTTAGGTCGCCTGAACGTCTAAAAGGAGAGGAGTCGTCCTGCGGGCCGCCTCCGCTGAGCAGGGATCGCAGGACCCTGGGGACGGGCCAGGCCGGCAGCCAGTTGTCCGGGGCCTGGTGTCCGAGGGGCACACTCGTGCGCTCTGGCGCGTTTTCTGCTTCTGCTTTATTCCGCCGTGAAAACTCAGCTGCGCGCTCGGAACGTGTTCGGTTCCCTCCGAGGGAGCAGGACCCGCCTCGCGCTGTGCCCCCCCCCCCCCGCCACCGCCGAGTGAATGTTCTGGGCCGTGGGCGGGTTCGCGCCCTTCACAGGACGGTCGGGGCCTGTTTTCTCTGGACGAGCTTCTGCGCACTTCGTTTTGCCCCCAAAAGCACGTCTCCCCTTCCAGGAAGGTCGTGCAGGAGCAGCCTTCCGTGTGCGGGGGCCGCCGCGTCTCCCGCAGGTGCCGACCGGCACTGTAACGGGGTCCCTGCTGGAGCCGAGGCCACCCACAGGCCGCCGCCGCCGCCGTGGAGGCCCCTGGTGCTCCTCATCCCCCTGCGCCTGGGGCTCACGGACATCAACGAGGCCTACGTGGGGACGCTGAAGGTGGGTCTGCCCGCGCCGCCCTCCCCGGGCCCCCGGGCCGGCTCTGTGCCACAGCCTTTCCGCCCCAGCCCCACCCCCAGCCCTCGGACCGCCCCGGGCATCCCGGCAGCCCTCCCGCTGGCCCCCCGCCCTGCTCCCTCTGGCCGCCGCCCCCACGCCTCCGCCCTGGGAGCGCTCAGCGCCCCGCACCACCTGCTCCGCCGCTCCCTGCGCAGGGCTCTCCAGGCTGGGCTGCCGCGGGGCTCCCGTCCCCTGCCCTCTCGGTGCCTGGGGGGGGTCCACCTCCTCCCTGTGAGCCCAGCTGTCCCCACTGGCCGGCCTGTGCTCAGCGGCCGCCTCGCCCCCCGCCCCCCAGCACTGCTTCATGATGCCGCAGTCCCTGGGCGTGATCGGAGGCAAGCCCAACAGCGCCCACTACTTCATCGGCTACGTCGGTGAGTGCCCGGTCCCCCTGGGGCTGGAGGCCAGGGCGGACGAGCGGTCAGCCCCCGCCTCCCCCACAGCGCAGGCCAGGCTCGATGACCTGTCCCCTCCCCCAGCCTGGCTCGACCAGGCCACGGGGTCGGGTGATGCGGGGGTGGGCAGGCCTGTGCCCGCCCCGTGCCCGCTGACGCCCCGTCGTGCTCAGGCGAGGAGCTCATCTACCTGGACCCGCACACGACGCAGCCGGCGGTGGAGGTGGCCGACCGCCGCTGCATCCCGGACGAGAGCTTCCACTGCCAGCACCCCCCCAGCAGGATGCGCATCGGGGAGCTCGACCCCTCCATTGCCGTGGTGCGTCCTGCCCTCCGTCCCGCCCCCGCCGTCTCCTCCGGCCGGGAGTCCGGGGCCCCTGGGTCCTGGAGCCTGCGCAGCTGAGCCTGTGGGAGACGCGGGGCTGAGCCCGGACACCCCGCCCCGCCGCAGGTCAGGCTGCCCTGGGGTGCACAGCTCCAGACCTGGCAGGCGGAGCAGGGGCCCGGGGTCCGGCCGCGGATGGCTCTAGCCGAGGGGCAGAGGCCAGGGAACTAAGGACAGTGGGCGGCGGGTGACAGCGGCGTCCAGCGCGGGCGCCACGTCCCCCCCACCCCGTCAGGTCGCGACCTCCACCCTGCCCCCGCGCAGCCCAGTGCCCGTCGGGTCCAGCCCCTGCTCACCGCGCTCTCGTTCCAGGGGTTTTTCTGCAAGACCGAGAGCGACTTTGACGACTGGTGCCAGCGAGTCAAGAAGGTGGGTGGCGGCCCCCCGTCCGCGGGGACAGGCTCTGGCCCGGCGGGGCGGCTCCGGTCTGGCGTCGGCCGCCCCGCCTGCGTGGCCCGCTGTGGCTCTGGCTCGGCCCTTGCTTCTCGCATCGCCCTCGTTGCGATCGAGGACGTGGGAACTGACTCCGCTCGGGAACTGGACCGGGGCTGCTCGTCCGGCCTCGTGTGGCGAGGGCCGGCCCGGGGTGGAGGCCGCCCCTGCGCTGGCTCTCAGCGCCGCCTCCGGGGCGGGTGTTGGGGTCGGGCGTCCGGGCTGCGCCCCCGTGGCTGCGCGCCCCTCACGGCCGTGTCTCGCTGACAGCTGTCGCAGCTCGGGGGCGCCCTGCCCATGTTCGAGCTGGTGGAGCAGCAGCCGTCCCACCTGGCCTGTCCCGACGTCCTGAACCTGTCCTTAGGTGAGCCGAGGCGCAGGCCCCCCGCAGGCGGGGACAGTGGCGCCGCCTGCTGTGCTGCTCGGGCGTGGTCTGCGTGGTGCTGCGTCCGCCCCTCTCCGGGCCCCCGGGCCCCACTCCACTCGCTCTGGACCTTTACGACCTGCGTGAACCCGACGCGACCACTCGGGGATTTGTGTGCCGTGTGGGAGCAGGGGCGCTGCTGCGTGTCCCCTCCTCACCCTGGGCGCAGCGGCCTGACCCCCATTCTTCACCCCCTGCGGTGGCCCCACACACGGGGGTCTGGGTGTGGTCCCCACAGGTCCCAGGGCTCCGTGCGGACGCAGTGCTGTCCACGTGGGCGCCAGCCCTGCCCTGTGCACTGAGCTGCAGGTGGCCTCGTTCCCACTGCCGAGCGCTGAGGGCCATCGGGCAGGTGGTGCAGAAAAGCGGGCCCTCGGCGAAGGCCGTGAGGATGCCCGGCCCACGCCTCCGTCCGTGTTCCCACGAAGACCACCGAGGACGAGGACAGAGCTGCCATCCCCCCCATGAAGGACACTTGGGGGGACGGTGACAGCACTGCCCCTCCTCTCTGGGAAGGGCCCTCGGCCTGAGCGAAGCCACGTAGGGCTGAGGTGCCGGGTCTGAGACTCAGGCAGAGGCCCCGTCACTCCCCAGAGGGTGCAGGGGCCCCCGCCCGCCTGAGGCCACAGGGCTCAGGGCCCCCGCCACCCCGAGGCCACCCCCGAGCGAGCGCCGTCGGGCAGGACGCCGGGGGCTGCACACGCACGTGCCTCTCGCCAAAGCTTGCGTGCGCGGGGCTCTGACGGCTTCGTCTGTCGTAGATTCCTCTGACGCCGAGCGACTGGAAAGGTTCTTTGATTCGGAAGACGAAGACTTTGAGATCTTGTCCCTCTGAGAGTCGCGCCTTTGGGGACGTCGGCACTGGCGCTGCCGGGGGCGTCTCAGAGGCAGCCTGGCTCCGGGCTGCGGCGCTGCACATCCACCCGTCGGCCACCTGCCCTGGACGGGCCCGCGCTGCCGGGGCCCCGCCACAGTCGTGGCCGGCACGCTCGGACGCGCGTCGCCGGCCGCAGGGAGGCGAAAAGCCGCCACCGGAGGCCGTGCCCGACGGCCCGCGTCAACGTCGCCGCCGCCTGCGTCCTCTGGGCTCTCGGTTCTGGGTTTGCTTTGGAATTAAAGTCCTGTTTGAAGCCACACGGACGCGAATCTCTGTTGGGCGCGTCCCGCGTCCCCGTGGAGACCTGTGGTGTTGCCACGCGCGCCCTGGACGGCGCCTCCCCGCCTCCTACCTGCAGCTTCGGGGTCCTGCTGGAGGGGACAGCTGGCACGTGGTGGGCGTGGTGCAAGCCAAAGCCACCACCCGCATGTGATCCGCCGGGACAGACGGGCGCTCCTGGAGCCACAGGTGAAGCCCAAGGGGCTTGCCCTCCTCGGGCCGCGAGGCCGCAGTGCCGCTGCTGTCCCCCTCCCTGGGGGCAGGGGCCGCTGCCCCGGCCTGTGACCCTCGGGCCCACAGCGGGGAGCGGGGCCCGGCCACACCCACCGGAGCCTCCCTGCCGTCTGCCCTCGGAACGGCCCCGCTTTCCCTGAGGCTTCGGGAGGTTTGTGGCCAGAAGGTACGGTGCTCGGCTTGCGGAGCGGGACGGGCGCCGCGTCACTTCGCATCGCTAGGGGACGTTTCCAGACCCTCCTCAGCACGGACGGCCGCCAGCGCCTGCCGCCTGGAACCCCGACGTCGGGGCCCAGGGCGCACGCAGGCCCGGGTCTGCCCTCCGCCCGGCGGGACTATGAACGGGCTCAGGGGCGGGAGCATGGCTGCTGTCCCTGCCTGTCCCGCCGGCCCACGAGGCAGCGAGGACAGCCCAGGCCCCGAGTGTCACTGACAGGAGTGGTGTCTGCGTCTGTGACCCCCCCCCACCTCCGACCGCAGGTAGAGTGTCGGGGGGAGGGCTGGGGCCTTCTGTTCCCTCAGCTGCGTCTCGCGACGTGCCCCCCGCGGGCTGGGGCAGGCGGGCCTTGGAGGCGGGGGACAGTGTGACCGAAGGGGGCTTCTCTTGGGGCTTCGAGGAAGGCTTCCTGAGGCGGTGGCGTCACCCTCGGTGGTGTAGTCTGCAGTCCTCCATGGCGAATAACAGTTTCCGTAGAAAACAAAGCGTGTCCGTGTCTTCATTCTCCCTCGAGTCACCCTTGGACGGAAGATTCTCGGGAACCGCGGGCCTGTGGCCAGCCCGTCCCCCCCACACTGGGCTCTGCGAGCTGTGGCACTGGCCTTCTGTGTCCGAAAAGCAAAAACGCAAGGAATTGCCACGTCTTGGGAAGACGCAGTGAGCCGCTGCTCAGCGGGAGGAACCGGCCAGTCAGGCTAGCCGCGGTCCCCGTGAGGAGCAGTGACCTCCGTGCGGCCATGCGACTTGGCGGTGGGGGCATGACCCCGCCCTGCTCAGCAGGGGCCAAAGCCAGACAGGAAAGTGGGGAGCCCTGCTGGGCCCCAGCGAGGTGGTCCAGGATCCCAGGTCGTGGCCCCTGGAAAATGCCGCCGCTGGTCCTGGTGTCGGAACAGATCACACCCAGTGGCTTCGAACGAGACCCACTCAGGACCTCGAGGGCAGAGGTCAAAACAAGGTCAGCAGCGCTGGCCCCTCCTGCGGGCTCCAAGAGAACGTTCGCTGACCTTCCACCGCTCCGGGAAGCTGCCCGCACTCCGCGTGCGTCGCTCCGTCGTCCTCCGTGGCCCTGTCCCTTCCGGCTCAGCCCCTCCCACCCTGGTTAGATACCCTGGGGACGGCGGCGTCTGCGCCGTTCTGGACAACCTAGGTGTCCCCACCCCACGGTCCCCTCCGCCATGCAGGCGCCGGGTCGTGGGTTCTGAGGAGGGGGCCGCTGCCGAGCCCCAGCGCCCAGCAGGCTCCCTGGAGGGGAGACCGAAGCCGGTGGAGGCCGCTGCAGCCCTGGCCGGGTGCTTCTCACCTGCCGCGTCACGTAAGTTGACGTGGCCGCGGTCGTTTTGAGGTCTCCCCCCAGTCCCACTACCCACCACCCGTGGGACTCGCCACCTCCAACCCCACAGCCAACCTGAGTGGTCTGTACCGCGACCTCCCCCACGTCCCGACCTGGGCCGGAGAAAGTTCTGGTCACTTCCAGCCTGCCCCAGCTCCAGCTAACGGGTCTGCTCTCAGCCTGTCCTGGCCCGTGCGGGCACAGGGGGCAGAGCCCAAACCCACCACCAGCACCCACCCGAGTCCCTGCGTGCCGTCCTGGCCCCCCCGGGGCAACCCTGAGCCACCCGGTTTCGTCTCAGGAAGTCGACCCCATCTCTGCACGGCCCCGGCCAGGTGAAGCCGCAAGGGCAGATGAGCAGTCGTGGCCGTGAGGGACCCAGCTGTGCGCCACTCCTGACGGCCGCCACTCGGCTGCGGGTCCCCAGGTACTGTCTGGGTGGACGTGACCGGACCCTCCGCTGCAGATGCCCGAGGCCGACGCTCAGGGGCCCCTCACGGCCCTTCGAGCAGAGGGCTGCACCCGAGGCCTGCCCGCGTGTCCTCACCCCGACTGAGCTCTGGTGCAGACGTGGGCCACCTTCCAGCCATTTCTTTCGTCCCCTCAAGGTGTTGGGCGGGGACCAGGACCAAGGGCTGGGCAGCCTGGGCACAACCTGGCCCCACAGCCACCTGCTAAGTGACTGGACACAACGGGCGGCCCCGTCTGCGGAACCCGGACCCGAGTGGATCATGCGGGTGTGGGGGAGCCAGGACCCCAGGCACTGCTGCTGTGAGGACCCGCCCGGCCACATGCAGGCTCTGGATCTGACGTGACGTCAAAGCGTCCCACGGCTTTGTCACGCCTCAACCCAGGTCTGGGCCCCTGGAGGAAGGGCGCCGAGACCCACTGCTGCGGCCCCTGCGCGTGGGCCCCCGGGCGGGCGGGCCGACAGGAGCCCCGCCTGCCTCCCGCTGCGCCAGCTCCCCGCAGCCCTCCCTGCCGCGCGTTCTCCTGGGCGGCGGCCACACCGTGCCCCCGAAAGCAATTCAAAGTCGGCGGGCACGGAGGCACACACCGGGCACTCCGGGGCGCCGCAGAGGACAGCGAAGCTGGCCCGGCTGTGCTCGGGGAGACGGGACGCCACAGCGCCGGGCGCGGCCCAGCCCGGGCCCGGGAGGCCGGCGCGCAAGGCGCTCAGAGCCCGGCCGAGCCACGGCCGACTCCCGCCGAAGGGCCCAGATCAGACTTCTCCACGCCCCGGTTCCAAACTCCACTTTATTGCCGCCTGCGAGAAACGCGGGGGGCTGAGACCGGTTACCACCCGGTGGCCTCCATGCGACCGCAGGGACTGGCCGCCTGGACCGGCCGGTGAGCAGTCACTGCCGGCACCTTCAGGCGACAGGGCAGAGGGGGGCTGGCCGACACGCCGGGCATGGGCCCTGGGCGCCCGCGGCTCTCAAGAGGCTGGCGGTGCACAGCCCCGACTCTGTGCGGGGACGCAGCCCCTGCCCGGCTACTTCCAGAGCTCCCCCAGCGGCCGATGGCCGACGGCCCAGATGACGTCCTCGCAGAGCTCGCGGATCTCCTCGTGGACGTCCTCGATGCTTCTGGAGGCGTCGACCACCTGTCCCCACAGGGGTCAGGAGACAGAGGACAACGGTTAGTGCTTCTCGTGGTGTTGGGAGGACGTGGCGCAGGTCCCCCGGGGCCCGTCACCCCGCACCTTCCCTGGCCCTCAGCCTCCGCTGGGGAGGGTGGGCTCTGCTTGTGTCCCTGGGCCCTGCAGCGAGCGGCCCAGGCCTGCTCCTTTTCTTCCTGTTCGGTCTCTCGCCCACGACCCCGCTGGGCCCACGTCCCCCTAGGCGCCCACACGCAGGGTAGGCTCAGCTCACGCTGCCACGGCAGAGGGCAGCGCCTGCCCCAGACCACACCTGGCACCTGCCTGGCCACGCCCAGAGGCAACTGGAACTCGGAGCTGCGCCCTCTCCCCCCGGCGGATGGGACAGCCGCCCTCGCACCGACGCGGCTCCCCCTGGAATGCTGCGCCCTCGCTCGAGAAGCACGAAGACTTCCGGTCACAAAGGGCCGGCCCACGAGAAAGGGGTCTCCACCGGGAGGAGGAGGACGGGCAGCGGTGTCCCCTGGCACCGTCAGTCAGCGTCTCGGGGGAGCATCCAGCCCCCGGGGCGGGGCAAGGACAGCCAGCTCCGGAGAAGCTGCTGCCGAGCTGCCCCCTCAGCAGAATCTGAGCCTTCACGGGGCCAGACCGTGCCGGACAGTGACTCCATGCCGACGCCACGGAGCCCACACGAGTGCCCCCTTCGGGAAGGTCAGCTCGCTGGCCACTGTCCCAGCCACAGAACTGTCGCTCGCGCTCACACCACGCACACAGCTCTCAGGGGTGGCTCGCAGTGCGTGCCCACCTCCGGTCTCCCGTGGACTGGAAGCAGGGACCCACGTGGCACCGAGCACCCCAGGTCCCCACGTGTCGACTTCTAACCTGCACGAGGGGACCAGGGTCCCCGGCGGTGGTCTGGGCGAGTACTGGGCGACGCAGAAGACTTAACGTGCTGGGAGCAGAAGCGCCAGAGACGGGACCTGCCGAAGGGCTTGGGGCTCCCGTGAGCCAGACCTCGGGCAGCGAGGGCGTCAAACAGTGAAACGGCACAAGTGGCACGAGTCCGCACAGACACAAACGTGCAAACACACTCGCAGCCTGAGGAGCACGAGACGCTGACGCGTGTCAAAGCCCCTCCCCGCCGAGCACATGCTAACTACAGAGGGAAAAGGGGTCCCCTCACCGCGGAGACGCCAGCAGCCGCCACCTGACCAAGCGGTCAGTGACCGTCGTCACCACGCCGAAACGACGCCACGTGACAGGACGCGGTGCGAACCCAGCGCCCCTGTGCCGGGGATGCACAACCTCGATCCAGTCGTGAGGCAACAGCAAGGTGCGGACGCACCTCCCCAGCAACTGCCGTCACCTTCACAAATGCCAGGTCGTGACAGTCGCAGGCTGGAGGCCAGGCGGTGACTGTGGCCGGGGCCGCTGGGCGCGGGGCCCCAGGGGGACCGCGGGGACGGGACAGCAGGAGGCTCCGTGTCGATCCTCCATTCTGACGGTGAGAAGTGCTCGAGCCCCCGTGCTGAGGGGCTGTCAGGGACTCGTTTATTCTCAAATGGTCCTCAGGAGAGATTCGGGGCTGCACTTGCCACTTTCCCCCCAGTTCCCTACTGCTCAGAGTCGGGGAAAGAGCTAAGACACGTTGGCGCCGGGCAACTGAAGCCAAGCAGTCGACGCCAGGAGACGCCAAGAGACACACGCCATCGAGGGAGCCGAGGAATCGTGCGAGGCGGCTCTGCCCCTTCCCCCGAATCACTGTCCCCTCCTAGCCTGGCCTCGGCCCTCACGAAGGGTGAACGAGGCTCACACAGTGCAGACGGCCTGATGAGGGAGACGCGGAACAGACGCCCGAGGTCTCCCGCGGGACCCGGAGCAGCAGACCGAGGTCGCCGGACGTGCCGGGCTGAGCTCCCGCGAGGGAAAGGAGGGCGCGTCCTCCCACCCCGACAAGATGTGCCCGGCAGGGGAGACGGGAGGCCGGTGCCGGGAGGGAGCCCGAGGGAGCCCACGAGCTCACACGGCTCCTGCGGGGGTGGGGAGGGGAGAGGCGCAGACGAGGTGGCCGGGACCGGGAGCCAGAGCCAGCGCCTCAAGGACGCAGCGTGGCACTGGGCGTGAGGCCGGGGCGGGCGCCTCGGGCCATGCTGGGACACGGCGGGCCGTGGGCCTGCGGCTGCAGCTGGGGACGTGCTAGGAGGGACCAGGCACGGGAGAGGGACGGCAGAGGGGCCGGCTTTGGGTGGCGTGCGCCAAGGCGGGAGGGAGGTGACTGAGCGCCTGGAACCGTCGGGGTGCAGGGGGAGCGCGTGCCCTGACGAACTGCAGCGGGGCGCACGGGGCTGACCCCGGACGCACGAGGTCCGACTTTGACGCGAGGAGCGAGGACGGACGGCGAGCTGAGGCGCAGGGGAGCGACGTGTGGCCCGGGGCCTGAGACCTAGAGCCGCGGGACCAGGCCGGCGGGCCGACCGCCGGAGGCTCCCGCTCCAGCCGCGGCGAGGAGCCGCCAGGGCCGCCGCGGCCGCCTCACCTTCCAGTTCAGGGCCGGGTCCGCCATGAGCTGGTGGAAGCGCTGCAGCGCGCGCTCCTGGAAGGCCCCGCTCTCGTAGCGCTCGCGGCCGAAGTCGCCCCGCGCCGCCGCCTCGGCCAGGCGCAGCTGCAGGAACAGCACCAGGTCCGGCTTCGGCAGGCCCACGTCCGGCTGCTTGCACCAGTCCAGCTGGAAGTTCTGGCAGAGACACCGGCGGTCAGACAGCCAAGGCGGGCCCGCGTTGGGTTCAAAGTTCACGAAAAAGGGGAAGAGACGAGCGACACGTGAGAGCGCCGCAGCCGCCTCCTGTTCCCGCCGCGGACTCGTCCGGAAGCCCCCGGCCCCGCGCCGGACACCCCCAAGGCCCTCCGCGCCTCGGTCGGTCGTGTCCCGTCCCGCACACCTGCCGGCTGTCGTCCCCCTTCCAAAGAGGGGAGAAACCCGCTGACCCCAAGGGTCCCCGTGCCCGGGGACGTGGCGCTGCGCTCGGGCCCGCCGGCCACGCGGGCGCCGGTGGAAGGACGAGGGGCCCGCCCGTGGCGTGCCAGTCACTTGCCTAGTTCTCCCTTCAGACAGAATCTGAGTGGCCGGCGCTCCACAGGGGAGCGTCCCTTCAAACCGGGCTCCGGCCGGCGGCGGGAACGGCGGAATTCAAAGGTCTCGGAACCGCCCACGAACCAGCGCCAGCCGCGGCCGCTCCGGGGGAGAAGCGGTGACCCGGAGCCTGTGCTCCTGCCCCAGGCCCGGCGCTCGGCGGCCGGGCCAGATGCGGGGGGTCAAACCGCTGCCACGCAGGGATCAGGGCGGCGGGAGCCTGCCCGTGGAAGGAGACGTGACGGGCATTTCCAGGACGCGCCTCCACCGCTTCGGGGCGGGAACTGACCCGCTGAGGCCGCCACGGACGACTGGCAACCCTCCTGAGGTAACACTGAGCTATTCTGGACGGCGGGTCCCGCGCGGGGCGGTGCCGCGTTCTCCCTGCTGCCGCACCTCTGAGACTTTCTCAGCAGACGGAAGGGGCGGTGCAGTCACCGCCAAGCCACCGGGGACAGGCAGGACGGGACGACGGGAGCGGAGCAGCCCAGACGCTCTCGCCCCCGGAGCTCCGCTGACAGACCGCCTGTGGAAACGTGCGACGCGGCACGCACCGTCCACGGAAAACGGACGGTCGCGCCGCACGAACCATCCGCCGCCCCGCGAGAGCGTGTTCGCCCTGGGGTAAAGCCCGAGGCCGGCGCACGGGAGCGAGGCCCGGACTCTGCACGCGACGGCAGGGCGCCCGTGCTCAGCCGCGGCTCTCACCTCCTTCGCGCTGGTGAAGGCGACGCCAGAAAACGCGTATCTGTCCACGACGAGGGTGATGCCCTGGCTCAGCTTCTCCTTGATTAATGGCCTGAAAGAGAGAGGCCGCTTCAGAGCCGCGGTCGGGCTGAAGTCGCCACGTCTCGATCCAGCGACTCAGACGCCGACTCGTAACCTCACGCTTGTCCAAAGCCTGGACCTCCTCTCTGGGAGGTGCCACGCGGGTAATCCCAGCAAAGCCCGACAGGGGAGGGACGAGTCCACTGAGGAACAGACGTTGACGACAGAGTTTTCCAGGAAGGCCTGCTCGGCTGTCTGGGCAGGAGGAGGGTCTACGGAAAGGGTGGACACAGCCGGAGGCGATGCTGTGACGCTCGCCCTCGAGCCTGACATGCGAGGACAAGTAGGATGGGAGGTGACGGCCGGTCCACCACAGGCCCCAAGAGCTCAGGAGGATGTGCGGAGCCGAGGACTTGATGGGAGCACTTTGGGGAACAGAAGGGTGTCTGCCCCTGCGACCTGGAGAAGCTCGCACAACAGCAAGGGGGTGGGGATGCGGCAACACGATTCAGCCCTGATCACCGCGCCACTCGTAATCGCAAACTATTGAAAACCGCCTGATCCGCAAACAGAAAATGCTGCAACCGCGCAGAATGCGACGCTGCACGCAGACCTCACACCACCCCCTGACGTGTCGCTAACAGGACAAGCGAGTACACGTAGTCAGTGGCCTTTTGTCTAAGAAAGGGGAATTGCTGACACACAAATCTGCTTATTTTGGAAAGAAAAAAAAGTAAAAAAACCAGACAAAACAGGAGGGACACTGTTACCCATGGGGAGGGCGGGAGCCAGAGGCGGGAGCAGGCCGGGGACCTTTCTCGTGTGCTTCTGTCAGTCCATTTGTTTTATGTGTTCAAAAACCTGAGTGAACAAGGATGGGGGAAAAACCCTAAAATTTAACAGTGTCCAGTGACCCTAACGATACCCCACTGGGAAGGAGAAGCCTGCCCCAACACACCTTTGATCAAAGACCCTGCACCCGGGGCCTGAGGACAGAGCTGCACACTAGCCTTGACCTCTATGCGGGTCTCACAGGGAATGGACAGCCGTTCTGGACCAAACTCTGTGGACTGCAGGGCCCGAGAGGTGCTGGGCGCCAGGTGCCCTGGGGTGCTGGGCTGAGTTTTAGTGTAAATAGGTACTGAGGCCCCCTCACCTGCAGGGGAGATGCTCCAGGACCCTCAGGGGGTGCCCGAAAGCAGGCAGTACCAAACCCTGTGTCTGCTTTTTCCCTCTATGTACACAGGTGATAAAGTTGAATTTATAAGTTAGAAAACATTCATTTTTACGGTAAACCTTAGCAATCTCAGCATATAGTTTCTTTCCTGAAATCGAGAACTTTCACCTTTTTACTTAGAGCATAGGTCAGCGTCCCTGTGGCATATCCAAGCTCACAGTGTCACTCTTCGCTCTCGCACTTTGGGGTCACTAATGTAAGGGTGACCTGAACACAAGCACTGCGATCCCACAAGCCAGTCTGGTAACTGAGATGCCTGCTAAGCGACTGACGGACAGACAGTGCCCGCCGCTGGAGACGCTGGACAAGGGGCCGGTCCCGGGCAGAGCAGAGCCGAACGGCATGCCATTTACACCTTCTGAATTATTTATTTCTGGAACTTTTCATATTTGCAGCCATGAAAAGTGAAACCAGACAAGGGACTGATGCAGATAAACAGGTACAGACGCAGAAAGGTCACCAGGGTGAGCACGCCAGCACCCAGAAGTCGGGCTTCGAAGCGCCTCTCCACTACAAGGAACGACAGCCGGTTTGTGCACCGACGCAGGAGAAAACACAAGGGGAGCCCGAACATCCTGTCGTGCCAAAAAGTAACTTCTCTTAAAAGGAGGCCTGGGAAGACGTCAGTGGGCCCAGGAGCCAGCCTGAAGGGTTTCCCACCGGCCAAATCTGGAAGAGCCTAAACATCAGAACGAATGCCAGTACTGGCTTGTGACCCGAGGAAACAGAACGTGTGGGTCTACACTGATGATGGACGTTGGCTGGGGAGGCAGAAAGCCAACCAGGAAAGGTAGAAAGAAGGATGGGCTTAGAACGTCAGCGTTTGAGGTCACGGCCGTCTCAGCAGGATTCCTGGCGCACGCTCAAGCAGAAGGTCGACGTTGGCTAACATCGGGATTTGACAGTTCTGCAGCATTTCCCCTTTTAACTGGTGACCGCAGGAAAGACAGTCGCCTAGTGGCACCCCTCGCAGGTGACCCAGGGAGACTGACGGCCACGCCGCCTCGCTCCCTCCGGCCACAACAGCGAGGCCCTGACGCCACGTCATCTCCATGCCGCTCCTCCCTCAAGCACAAGCTTAAGTCTGCGCATGGGGAAACGGCAGACGCGCGGCATCTCAGCAAATAAACGGCCCGGCATCTTTAGAGAGCGCGAACGATAAAACAAGCGTGGCAAAGCGTTAAACGGGAGATGAAGCGTGCTGCGGAGCGTGTGGACTCTTGCTGCCTTCCTTCGGCAGCTGACTGAAGTTATTCAAAAATAAAGCTCAGGCAGAGGAGAGGAACTGCTAAATTGACATGGGAAGAGAATCACGGATTTCCAGGAGTGAGTTCCTGCACGTGGGCCGGACGGTTTTGGCAGGAGATACAGAAGAGGTGGAGTGCAGCCCCCGTTCCGTGCAGGGGAACCCCACAGAAGTGAGAAGGCGAGGTACCTTCAGGGGCCAAGCGATCCGGTTAAGAGGAGGCAAAGCTAAGGGGGAGAACTAAACGGCTGGAGGAAACGACCAGTTTCCTCACACAGCGCTTCCAGTACCAGGTGAACTCCGAAAGCCCGGGCTAAGCGAGCACCCGTTCCCGGGCCAGCCTGTCCAGCTTCACGTGGCCCTCGTCCCAGACCTAGGAGGGGTCCTTCTGTGCTGACGATAAAGCTGGTTGAGGGGCTGAGCAAGACCAACGTCACACCGATGCTAACTCGGCGTGTGGCCTTCACCCGAGGACTTTCAAGCCTCAGGAAGGCTAATCTGACAGCGGTGGCTGGAGCCATGGGAGCGACCAGACACGCTGCCCTGCTGCCCTGGGACAAGACTGCTACTTTGGGAGTGGTCAGAATTATTTCTCGTTTGAATTGGCCTCCATTACTTTCCTACAAAGCCACAAAAAGCAAAATGAGAACAATTATGTTTGCAAATTCCAGATGTGCTAGATTACAGTCTCATGTTGCTCTAACACTCGGAGTGGGGAAGGTCTCTCTAAGCAAGACACCGAGCGAAGCTGAGGAGAGGCTGCAGCCTGGCCTGTAACAGGGAACACCGCAAGACCACCTAGAGGCCATCGGTACCTGCTGTGGACAACACAGGACGGCAATGGAAAAGAATGCGGCCATGTCAGAGGCCTGCAAGGCAGTTCAAAAGCAGGTGGCGGTCCATTTATTTATAACAACTCCACTACAAGGTGTAAGTAGAAGCCAAACCTGCTGAAGGCATACCCCGTAGGCATTCGAGAAACGTTAAAGTGCTGAGCAAAGGGGGAATCCACTAGGATGGTGCAAAATAAAAAGGGGTGGGAGAGAATCAAACACCCACCTAAACGGTAAACTTCAGTTCATAACGTGTCAACATCGGCTCACTAGCTGTAATATGTTGAACACACTAATGAAGGACAGGAGGACAGGAAGGGGGTACGGGGAACTCCCTGTACTTTTTGATCAGCTCTTCTGTATACCTGACACTACCTAAAAACACAGTCTATTAATTACAAGGTGGTGGGGAGAGGCAAGCATTAATTCAGTGTTTTCTGAAGTGCACAGCAATGTGACCTCGAGTCACAGGACTAGTGAATTAAAGAACCTTGTAAAGCAACACCACCCAGAACCAAGGGCTGCATTCACCCCCTCTTTAACCTCTGGAGAAAGGAACCCACTGGCGGAAGGGGGGAGGGCAAGGCATTTACACTTGTTCCCAGCGGTTTGCAGAGAAAAGCAGGTGCACAGAGTGATCCTCCACCTCAGTCTTCTTTTCCAAGTAAGAACTCAGAAGTTTGCCAATTTCAGTTGATCTTTCTAAAAATAACGAGAAAAACAGAAGTGAGGTCAGGCTTTCTGTCTGATTCGGATGCTGTGGGGCTGAATTTCTGGTCCTGGACTCAAGCCTAAGTTTGTTTTACCGCCCTACACCTACAGGTTCAGACCTTCCCCAGGCCACAGGCGTTTCCCTCAGAAAAGGCAGCAGCTCGCAGACACCCCTGGACAAAGAGGCCTGAGGAAAAGGCCCCAGGCAGCAGGGAGGCATTTATGCCGCCAGCCGGGCTGGCTAAAAGGCTGAGCCGTTCCAGCGCGGCATTCCTCCCATTTCCCTACCTGTCTGCTAAGCCATCTCTTGCTTATCTAAATACTGACGTTTACTAAGCACTTTCCAAATTTAAAAAGTAAAAAGAGGCCACAGTCTCGGCCAGGCCGCCCTGAACACGCCCGACCCGTCCATCCGGGCAGCTGCGCAGGGCCGGGCCGGGCCAGTCCTGGGACGGGAGACCGCCGGGGAGGCCCGGGTGCTGAGGGAGTCGAAAGTAAAAACAAAACGACGATCCAGGGCCGTAGGCCGCCAGGGTCCTTGCCCTCTGTAAAATGACGACGACAAATGGAATTGAAAAGGAAGCCGTCACCCAAGTCCTCAGGACGAACCCAGCCAAAAGCGGAGGCAGAAGCCCCGAGGCGGGGGCTGGGAAGGCACCGGGGACGGCGAGGGCGGCCCCGGCCCCGCGGCCCCCCGGCCCCCCGGATCCCCCGCAGCCCCGGCCCCCCCCGCCCCGCGCCAGGCCCCGCGCCCACGCACCCGGGAAGCGCAGCAGCTCGGCGCGGTGGCCCGCGGCGCACAGCGCGTCCACCAGCCGGCGGCTCTGCGTGCTCTTGCCCGCGCGGTCCACGCCCTCCAGCACGACCAGCGCCCCGCGCCGCCCCGCCATCCCGCGCCCCGCGGCCCGCGCGCCGCCGCCCGAGCCCCGTTGGCCGGGGCGACGGCGCTCCCCGGCGCCCGTCGGATTGGCGGGGCCCGGCCGGGGGCGGGGCGAGCCACGGAGGCCCCGCCCCTTCCGGTAGAGTGCCCGCCCCCGGCCTGCGTCGTGGGGAAGCGCGCGGGAGGGGCGGGGCGAGGCCGCGGTGGCCCCGCCCCTTCCGGCGGAGCCCCCGCCCCCGCGGGGGACCCTGGGCCTGCGCCGTGGGGAAGCGCGCGGGAGGGGCGGGGGGCGGAGTCCGGGCGCCCGGGAGCCGGCCGGTCCGGGGCCGGCCTTGGCCCGGGGCGCGGCAGCCCTGGAGAAGCCGGCGCCGTCGGTCCCGCAGCGCGGGGCTGCGGAGCCGGCCGCTGCGCGCCACGGACGACGGCCCCGGGAGGGGCACGGCGGGCTCGTCTCCGCCTCCGCCCCCGCCTCCCGGCCCTGCGGACCGCGGGCAGGACGGCGGGGAGACCGCCCCGGCGGCGGAGAGCGCGGAAGCGTCCGGTCCACGGAAACGGCGCCCCTGCGCCACCTCAGGCCCGGGGGGCCCGCGCGCGGCCCCGACGCGCCGGACAGAAGGGTGGCCACGTGGGCCGGAGCTCCCCCGGCGTCCGTGCCTGAGGTGAGCCCGGCCTGCCCTTTCGCCTCTGAGATGAGGCGGCCGAGGAGCCCCCTTCCGGCCCCCGGACCGCCCGGTGCACAGAGCAGGGGGCCGCGCCGCGCGCTCCCGCACCCGCCGGGTAAAGGAAGGGCATCCCTCGCTTTACTTCTTACCCAGGCCCGAGATTTCCCCCTGGGCTGCCTCACTCACTCCCGCTTCCCCTACCGCCCTGGGCGCCGCGTCCTACTCCTTAGGGCTCCTTGGATTCTCATGCACAAAATAAACTGCAACACTGTCCTTCTCTGGAGCATTTTCTTAATTGTTGACATGTGGCTTCCTGGCAGTTGTCAGTGTGGCTCAAATAAGCTCACGGAGATTTCTCCGCAGGTTTGGATTTTTCCTAAACCGACATCGCCTAGAAAGTGCTCAGTGCTGTTTGCGGTTGTTAGGGACGTCCAGGCTGCTGGGGCGTTTTTCAGGTGACGTTGTGCACTGGGAGAGTCTCTGCCTTGTTTCCCTTACGAGGACACTTTTCCCATGTGATAATCCCACCCTCACCACCTCAGCTAGACCTGACGCCTCCCAAAAGGCCTGTTCCAAATACCATCACGCTGGGCCTCAGGACCTAAGCGTACCTTGGGCGGACACAGACATTCAGCCCATGACGAGCGAGGAACCACGTTTCTCAGAATTTCTTCTAGGGTTTGCCGAGGACGGGCACTGGTACAAAATGTGGTGGCCACTGTTTTGGGGTGGCAGTTGCAGCCAGCAATGTGGTAGATGAAATTCAAGACTGTTTCCTAGTGAGCTTTTGAGAGCCATCTGCTTCACTGCTGCGGACCAAAAGACAGGGTGAGGGCTTTCTAGGGTTGAGGATGGCAGTGCTTGCCCTCCAGCTCCTAAGACCACCGGTTCAGTGCGTGGGCTGAGGGCCTTGGCAACAATCTCCCTGACCTCCCCACCCCACCCCCGTTCTTTCAGTGGTTGCATGCAAGCCTCTGGCGACAGACAGTATTACCCAAGATAGCTTTGTTTTCCTGAGTGACCCCCCTCCCTGATTTGGTTCTGAGTTTTGGAAGGGTGATAGATTATATTATCATTTCCAATGATTTGCTTTTTTCCTTGATGTTGAGCTTGGCCACACAACTTCCAGACACTGGTGTAAAGTAATCACAGCTGACACAGCACACATTCAGGCTTTTTTCACCCTGGGTCTTGCAATGAAGACATACAGCCGACAGCACCAGCGAGAAATAAAATGTGACTCTGAGTCACTGAGACTTCAGAGTCCCTTTTACGACAGCACAACCTAGTGAAAGCTCATGACACAAAGCCTAGTACGTAATGTCACCTTGTGTGGATGAGTAATGTCCCTCGGTCTGATTGATGTCTTGTTCTCAAATGTCCAACTCTTTGCCTTCCAAAGGATGAAGGGGTGAGAATACACGAGAGACTAGTCCCAGGACAGCCTCGCGCCGCAGTTGTGGGCTGAGCTTGCCAGGCAGACGGAGGAAGGCCATGCAGTGCCTCATGTTGCCAATGCACAGCGTTGCGTGAGAATAGAGGGGCCTGGCTGGTGGGGCCTTCCATGCTGGTGGTGGTGGTGACGGGACGCCCTTCTGGTGGCAGAAATTGCTAAACTAGTACAAGTACAGGAGAGTTGGTTCTGAAGCTACTGCAAGCAAGTTGGCTTCCACCTCTCCTGTGTCATGTCTCTTTATCAAGATGCCATTAACCGCACACACCAGAATTCAGGCCCATCTGGCTTAAATCGTCAAGCTATTTAATTATCTCACGTAACACAAAGTCCGGATTAGGTGGCCTGGAACTGTTTCTGCTGCTCGGTCATGTCAAGTGACGTCAGCATCTTAGCCATTATCTTTGCTTTTCCCTCCTGGTCCCGGGGCAATGGCAGCTTATCCAGGCACCCGGTCCTGACCGCGTGGCCCTGTTATGGGCCTAGGAGAGCCTTTGCACCTGGACATCGTCTCCTTTGTGCTCTGCTGCCCTGACCTGGCTCAGGCCTGACGCACTAGTGTGCGTAGGCCTCTTTACACTGCCACGGAGGCCTTCCGACAGGCAGGTGGGCACAAGGGTGTCCACTTCATGGAAGAAGTGCTGGGATTTTGGGTCTGAGTGTGCCTGGTCCTCAGGTGATCGTTGCCAAAACTGGCTGGTGAGCCCCTGGGGTTCATTTGCTCTCCTCTGGTGTGTTCGAGATTTATCGTTAAAAATAAACACTAAAATCCTTTCACTGTTCTCAGTGTGTTGCACCCTCCCACTCACAGGAAACATGTCAGACGTTGCTACCACGTACCAGGCCTCTCAGCTGGGCTGCCATAACAAGCGTCACAGACAGGGGTGGCCTGAACAGCGCCAGATTTATTTTCTCATGGTTCTGGAGGCGAGAGTCCAAGATCAAGGCCCCAGAAAGGTTGATGTTTGGTGGAAGCTCTCCCTTTGGTATGCAGATGGCTGTGTCCTCACCTGGCCTTTTCACTGCACAGGTACGGAAAGGCAGAAATCTCTAGCGTCTCTTCCCTGTGATTACCTCTAGTCAGATTGGAGGTTAGGGATTCAACCCGAGAATTTGGGGGGGACATTCAATCCATAGCACTCAACTACTTCCCGAAGGATAGTGTGCGGGCACATCACTGCCCTTTTGGATTCCATTTCCCAGCCCTCCTTGCAGTTCGATGTGGCCGGGTGACTTACCACCACAGGAATGTGAGCAGAAGTGACAGGTGCTCCTTCAGACAGCACTGTTTTGTCTCAGCCTTGTCCAAGAAGACAATGGTGAGCTCCTTTGGGAGCAGACAGCATGCTGGAGGGAATCTGTGTCCCAGAGTGACCCCACGAGCATGGCTGCCGCCCTTGGACTGTCATATGTGTGAAAAACAATTCTATCTTTTCTAAGCCACTGGATTTGGTTGGGTCTCTGTTAAAGTAGCTTAGCCTTTTCCTAAAGCACTGTTTCTCAAATGAGGGACATTTTGATTGTCACAATTGGGTGGGAATGCTCATCGCATCGAGTGGGCAGAGGCCAGGGATGCTGCTAAACAGCTTACAAGACACAGGACAGACCCCCTCAGCAAAGAGTATCAAGCACAGAATGTCAGCAGCAAAGAGGTCGAGAAATCCTGTTGTAGAGCACATACCACGACGAGACAGTAAGGGCGTCGTCTCTCATTTGGGAAGCTTCTAAAACAGGGTCTCTAAGAGAATTACGTGAGCGAAAGATAAACTTATTTGAGAGAAGTTATTTTCAATATATGACACACAAAGGGCATGACATGATTATTCTCTATAAGAATTATTTCTCTATGGATAATGGATAAAGGACATAAAGAAAACGATAGAACTACACATAGCCAACAATGTGTTTAAACATTGAGCCTCATTTAAAATTAAATAAATACAAGTTAAAACACTGAGGTTGGTTTTTTTGTTTATTTTGTTAGCGATGATCAAAAAGCCTGATGAAATCTAGGGTTAACAAAAGTGTACAAACATCCTTAGTGGAGAGTCAACTCATTCCAAAATCTCAGCACTTAGAACACACACTGCTCTTCAAGCCGACGATGTCATTTCTAGGACTGTTTCCTAAAGAACTACAACATGGTAGGTTAAAGATGGCTGCAACCCTTGCCCCTCCTCCCACTGAGAGGTGGGGTCCTTCCCCTCCCGTCCTGTCGGTTAGCCCAAAAGTCTTTCTTGACTAATGGTATGTAGTGAGGTGATGTCTTGGGTCACCCAAGGTTAAGTCGCAAAGGGCTTGTAGCTTCTACCTAGGCCCACATCAGTCTGGAAGCCCACACCAGAAGTGCTGCCACCTGGGACTGCTGGGCTGGAGGCTACAGGTAGACCCTCTGACCCAATGTGCCCGCTGAATGCAGCCTTCCAGCCACCCCAGGCAGCGCTATCGTATCACAAAGAACAGAAGAGTCACCCCACTAAGCCCTGCTGGAATGCCTGCCTCATAAAACTTGCGAACTATGATAAGATGGATCTTTTAAAACACGACGTTTCCGGGTCATTTGTAGTGCAGCAGGACGCGCCTGGGTCACATACCCGCAGCTGTGTGAACCAGTGTTCACCAGAGCACTGTTCATAATAACTGCGTGTCTGAGGAGTCGGTTCAGGTGTGGGACACCAGCACGATGAAGTCGACGGGATGGAGTAGGACTGAGCAAGACGTGGTGAGAACTCACGAAGCATGTCAGGTGAAAGACGAACAGAGTGGAAATGGGAATAGTGTGTGACTCACCATGTGGAAAAAACCCCAGCTCGATTGAAAAATGGGCAGAAGATCTGAAGGGACAGCTCAGCCCGGAAGACGCACACATGCGCATGTGAAAAGGCGCTCCACGCCCCGTCCTTAGGGAAGTGGGAAGAAAATGAGACACCTCTGCACACCTGTTGGACTGGCCACGGTCCAGAACCGACGGCACCAAATGCCGGCGAGGACGAGGAGCAGCAAATGCCACCCACGGCTGGTGGGGACGGGTGACAGTGCAGCCACACTGGAAGGTGGTGTGAGTGTGACGGTACAGTACGACCCAGCGATCACCCTCCCTGGGACTTATCCACGGGGATCGAATACTGTGTTCAAATAAAAACCTGGACACCAAGGAACAGAGCAGCTTTATTCACCACTGACAGAACTTGGAAACGAGCAGATGTCCTTCCACAGGTGGACAGACAGACAGACTGGGATTTCCAATGAAACATTCAGCACTGAACAAAGAAAGGAGCTACCAAGCCGGGAAGGCGAGGAGGAACCGAAATGCAAATTCCTAAGCGAAAGGAGCCGACCTGAAAAGGGTACCTGCTGTAGTTCACAACAATCTGATGTCACAGAAAAGGCAAAACTACATACGGGTGAAAAGATGAGCGTCTGCCAGGATTATAAGGGACATGGGGAGGGATCAAGATGGAGCACAGGGAGCTTTTAGGGCAGAGAAGCTCTCCTGTGTGACACGCGATGGTGGGTACTGAGGAGGATCATCCAGCAGAGGACCCTAGTGTAATCTTTGGACCTGAGTTAACAACAATGTATCGATCTCGTTCCATCGATACTGTAACGTACCACAGCAATACAAAGTGTCTGTAACAGTGGAAACTGTGTGTGGAAGGGGTATAGAAGAACTATTTTCTTCTCAACTTTTTGTAAACCTGAAAACCGTTCTAAAAAGTCCATTAATATAAAAAACAGCCTCTTAGAACAATAACAGCGTGGGCAGCATTTAATTGTGTCTGCATGTGTGTGCAGAGTTCCTTCCCAAGCACTCAGAGGGGCCAGAAAGAACGCGCCCCAGCTGCCACCGTTTGGAGGCAAAGGTGAACCAGAGCGTCGCAGTCCTGCACCCGGGAGTTAAGGAAATCCTAAGTTCCTGTAGAGTTGGAATTTTTACAACGAACATAAAAATGCCCCAAACAGGAATGCTTCCATGCCCCACATCTAACGAGTTCGGCGAGCTCAGGGACGGGGGTCCAGCTTTGAACACGCACTCGCGACCACGGAGCTGCTGCTCAGGAGTACGCTGCTCGGAGGAACAACCCCGCACCTGGGGCGTCAGGGCGGGGGTGCGGTTCGGGGCCCCGGCTCCCTCCGTCCAGGGCCGGCGGTCCGCCGGGCGTGCCGGGCGCGCAGAGGTCGCGCACGCCCCGTCCGGAGGCCCCGGGGCGGCCGGCGCGGACCCGGGCGGAGAGTCGGGGGCGCTGGCCCGAGCAGCGCCTTCGCCCCGGGCCGCACGTGGCGAGTCCCGTCGCCGCGCCATCCTGCGCGCGTGCGGCGCGCCCCGGACCCTCCCGCAGGCACCTGCTGGGCGCCCGACCCGGCGCGCCGGCGGGCGGGGGCTCCGGGCTGAGACGGCGCCCACCAGGCCGCGCGGGCGGAGGCCCGGGTGGGGCGTGGGGGGGGTTCCGGGGCGGCGGGGCCCCGCCCCCACCGCGCCGCGTTCCCGCGGGAACCCCCGGCGCCCCGGCCCCGCGCCCGCCGCGCGCGCGCCGCCGGCCGGAAGTCGGGGGGCGGGCCGGCGCACCGCCCCCCCCGCGCGGCCAATCGGAGCGCGAGGCTCATGAATAGTGAACGCGCCGGCCCCGCCCTCCGCCGCTCGCGGCGCCGCCCGCCCGCGCAGACCCGGAGCGCGGCCGCGGACGAAGATGGCGACCGCCATGTACTTGGAGCACTACCTGGACAGTAAGCGCCTCCGCGCGGCCGCGGGCCGCCGCCCGCGCGAGGCCCGCCCCGCCCTGCCCCCGCCGCGCGCCGGGACCCGCGCGCAGACCCCGGGGCGCTCGGCGGCGGGGCGGCCGAGGGGCGGAGGGCGCGCGCGCGGGGCGGGGCGGCGACGCGGGGGGCCGTGCGGGGGGGTGCGGCGCGGGGTCCCGCCGGCAGGACCGCGCCAATTCCAGGTGCGTCACGGCGGGGCGGGGCCCGCGCGGCTCGACCCGCCCCTCCGGGAGCCCCGCCCCTCCGGCCGGCCCGCGCTCTCCGAGGCCCCGCCCCTGTCAGGCCCCGCCCCTCCGACAGCCCCGCCCCGTCAGGCCCCGCCCCTCTGGCCGGCCCGCGCTCTCCGAGGCCCCGCCTCTGTTAGGGCCCCGCACCTCCGACAGCCCCCGCCTCTGTTAGAGCCCCGCCCCTCCGACACCCCCCGCCCCTGTTATGCCCCGCCACTCCGGCCTGCCCGCGCTCTCTGAAGGCCCCGCCCCTCCGTACAGGCCCCGCCCCTCTGGGCGGCCTGCGCTCTCCGAAGGCCCCGCCCCTTCTTACAGGCCCCGCCCTCGATGGGCCCGCGCTCTCTGAAGGCCCCGCCCCTCCGGCAGGCCCCGCCCCCTCCAGGCTCGGCTCGGTTCCGCCCCTCCCCGCGGGGCCAGGTCTGCCCTCCGTTGGCCCCCGCTCTACCTGGTTGGCTTTGTCACCCCCAGGCGGGCCCACTCTCCTCGGTTAGGGTCTTCTCTCCCCGACTCGGCCCGCCCTCCCGGCCCTCGGCCCCGCCCCGGCGCGCCAGCGGGCGGAGGGCGTCCCGGCCCGGTTGGACGCCGGGCCGGGCCTGAGGGGCCCTGGGCCTGGGGCCCGCGCGGTCACCCCCGGGTGCTGAATCCCAGCCTGCGCTCCTGCAGCGTGGGAGGCGGTGCCGGCGTGGGGCGCCTCCCGGGGCCTTCCCTTCCGTGGGGGAGCGTTCGGGACGGCCTAGGCCTGCGAGGCCCCGGCAGGTGTCGGGTCTGCCTGTAGCTGAGCGTGGCCCACCCCTACTCCTGAGTGACGGTTCTCCTCGTGTTCCCGGGAGGCTGAGGAGCTTGTCAGGGTCAGACACACTTGAACCCAGCGGGGCTGGCTCCAGCAGCCGTGTGACCTGCAGGGTGTTGGGTCGGGCTTGGGGACTTTGGGGCGCTGTGCTGCACTGCGGTGATTCACAGCTTCTCAGGCCTGGGTGCCCCACTTGAGGCTGCTGGGTAGGGGCCCCTGCTCTTGGGGAGACAGTGGGCATCAGCTCTCCCTGAAGGGTTGTCTAGTCCTCGGCATTTGCTCTGCTGTCCTGGCCTGTCCTGAGCACGTGGAGGGAGGCTTTTCTCCTGTTGTCACCAAAGAGGCAGGTGTCTGCTGGGGAGCACTGGCACTTGCCCTTCTCTGTCCCACTGCCTGCCCAGTGGGCCCTATGGAGGGTCTGAGGATTGTGAGTTATGTCACGTGGGGGCTCCAACTTGCTCCCTACACACCTGCTGTGTGCCAGGAAAGCAGACAGGAGCCCCATTTTTCTGGAACTTACTATCAAATAGGCAGATGCATTTCTAAAATGTTCACAGAAGTCTACAGCCATGCCACCTTGAACTAGCCCGTTTCCGTCTGATTTTGGAAGCTCAGCAGGGTCCGGCCTGGTTAGTTAGTACTTGGATGGGAGACCACCTAGGAAGACCAGGTGCTGTAGGCGTTAGAAATAAAAGGTTCTCAGAAGACGAAGGGCCAGGTCCTGAGAACGGGCTGGGCCTTGTGCTGCAGAGCCCTGGACCGAGCAGGGAGGTCCAGGCGGGGTGTGCTGAGCCCAGAGGCTGTGCTGGGAGTTTGCAGGACTGGGTGAGGTGGGGAGCGCTGGGGCTTTGGGTAGCAACTTTGAAAGATTAGGTTGGGGTCTTAAAATGACCACTGGCAGGCGGGAGATTGGGGGTTGCCAAGGCTGGATGCAGGAGCCCAGTTGGGGACTTGCTGTGGCCGTGTAGGCGGGGGAGGGCGTTGGCCTGGACTAGGGGGATGACAGTGCAGACAGGTAAGCGGGGTAGAGTCCTTGCCCTGCACCATCCCGCACGGGTGTTTAAATTAAACGAGTGATATTAGAGGTTCAGCCCTCCGTGGAACGCCCCCACTTCCCATGCTCAGTGGCCCTAGCGGCCCTCGTCATCGGGCAGCCCAGAGCATTTCTCCATTTTTGCAGGAAGTTCTGTTGGCCAGCGCTGATCTGCGCTGCCTAGGGCACTGGGGTCCAGAGTACGGTGAGGGAAGGTCATGGAGGACCCCAGCATTTGGGACTGGCTAGCTGTGGCGGATCATTTAGAAAGCACGAGTGGCTTGGGGTCTTAAGTCAGAGTCACAGCCATCCTCGTTGTCTCTGCTCACAGCTTGTTTCTCATTCTCAGTTCACCTCTGGCTTCTGTAGCTTCTGATGGGTGTCGCCCCGTTAGCAGTGTTTGGTGGCTCACGCGTCTGTCTCTAAAAGAAGGAGTCTTTATCCTTGTCCCCTGCAAACCCAAACACAAACAGAAGGCACAGCGGGCTTGTTATCTGGAGACTTTAGGTGCAAAGCCTGTGGGCAGGGCTGAGTACTGCTCTGAGAAGTCCGTGTCTCTTTCAGGTATCGAGAACCTTCCCTGTGAACTTCAGAGGAACTTCCAGCTGATGCGAGAACTGGACCAGAGGACAGAAGGTGGGTTCGGGCCTTCAGGACAGCCAGAGAGGGGAGGCGCTGGGGTGGCACTGGGTGACCAGGGGAGGGGCCTGGTGCTGCGGGGCTGCGGCCCAGCCTTCAGTGGGGGCGCGGATGGGGTCTTACGAGAGCACCAGCACTTTACACCAGACTTAGTTCCTCGGGCTCTTGCGCATCATCAGGTCCCGGCTTGGTAAGCATCATCCCCTCCTCACCGTCCAAGTGTTGGTTACTTTTCCTCTCCTTCGAAAGACTTTCTAATTTTAAACTATGTGTGCAGATGCGTAGTTTAAAAAGTGCTTTTGATCTCTGGTTTTTAACTCTCTACGAATCACGTTTTGTTGTCATTTCTTACTTTATTTCAGTTGTAGATTTTAGTGGTCGTGGAAAATGAAGACCTCCTCTCCGGTTGCCCCCCACCCGGCTCACGCGCCCCGCCTTGCTCCCCGCCCTCCGGGGGCCACGGGTTGGGGTTTGAGGTGTCGACCAGTGATGGCGACGCGGTCCTGTCGGGCCGCTCTGTGGGCCGCCTACGACGGAGCCACGCCCCGAGCTTCGCGCCCGAGGCCTTTTGAATCACTGCTTGCCTCGGAGCCCCCAGTGGCTTTGTCGGTTCGTGTTCCACGTTCCACACACGTTCCACGTCGCCGGCGTCTGCTGCCCAGGTTCCCTGGCTCTGCTCGCTCTGCGCTGACGACTCCCCAGGCGCCCTCTGTCCTCAGATGCCCCTGGGCCGGCGCTTTCTGGCCCTGGGTCTCCCTGGCCTCCCTCTTTGCTGCTCCTCCTTCCCGGCCGCGACCTGTTTCCTGGGCCCTGACTGTCCTCGTTCTCGCTCTGCCCCCTCGTTTCCCAGGAGCTTTGCCTCTGGTCGCTTCCTGAGATAGGGTCCCTGGGAAGGCGTGCCTGAGGATGTGTTTGTTCTGGCCTCATGTTGACTTGTCATGTGGCTGGGAACAGCCTTCCAGCGTGACAGCCACCCCCTGGTCATGCGAGGCATTCTGCCCTGGCCCGCGGCCGCCATGCCGTGGCCCTTCTCCGGCCCCGTTCGGAAGGTCCAGGCTGTCCTTGGCCCTGGGCGTTACTTGTCCTGATGACGCGTGTGGCGGAGGGCGCTTTCCTTTCAGTGTCCCTGTCGGAGGTGTCCTGGCTCGCGGGTGCAGAGCCCGCTTTTACTAGAACTACCAGCATTTTCGCTCTGAAAGAAGCGTAGACGGTACAGGTTGCTTAACACCCATCACCCGGTGGGCCTCTTGCAGATAACGTGGCGCCTGTGGCCCCGGGGGACCTTCGTGCCAGGCGGCCACGCTGAGTTTCCCGGCCCGGAGCCGGGCGCCGCGTCTGCTCCGCCCTCGATGTCCGGGAGCCACGCAGGGCGCCCCCTCCGCTGCCGCTCTTGCTGCTCGGGTCCCCTCTTGCGGGTTACCCCCTGCTGTCACGTGGGGCAGCAGTTGGTTCTTTTCGCTGCTGGACAACAGCGTATGTATCTCTGAGTGGAGGCTGGCCATTTTTGTTGATTTGTGCAGCCATGACTATTGTCCCCAGCGTGTCCTGGCATCTGAGTCTGTAGGGTGTGCGCCTAAGGGAGGTGAGCACATGTTAGTCAAACACATGGGGCAGGGCGCACGCCTGCTGGGGTGCCAGTCACATCCCGGGACAGCCCAGGGCGTCGCCCAGCTCGGGGCGTCTGCAGGGCCCTACGATGCCTCCCTGCCTGCAGCGTGCGGGCTGTCGCCTCCCGGCCGGAACTCGGCATCGCCGGGCTCCGTGTGCGGCGCACCGTCAGGGACCGGCCCCCCACTTTCTCTGTCAGATAAGAAAGCCGAGATCGACGCGCTGGCCGCGGAGTACATCGCCTCGGTGAGGGCCCTGTCCCCGGAGCAGCGCGTGGCGCACCTGCAGAGGATCCAGAGCGCCTACAGCCGGTGCAAGGAGTACAGCGACGACAAGGTGCAGCTGGCCATGCAGACCTACGAGATGGTGAGGCTGCCCGCGGCGGCCGCGCGGGCGGGTCTGCTCGCAGAGCAGGTGCCGAGGGGCGTCCTCCCCGGACGCCCCCGTGCGTCGTTGCGTTTGCTTGTGGACCCGGCTGGGGAAGCCGTCTGTTTATCCGTTTTCGTATGGATTTTAGTCCTCTTTTTGGTCAGCTTTAGGAAAGTCCCGGAATGGGTTGTGTCGTGTCGCCTCAGCTCACGTGACCGCGGGCTCTGTCCCGCAGTGCACGAGAGGTCATGTGGCGAAGCCCGGCCGTCCTTGTGGGTGGGTGGTCACCTGCCTCTCCCACAACCTGACGCGATGTCTTCGGAACCTGAGTGCAGACGTATTTGAAGAGTTCCCTAGAGGGAGACCTGGGTGCTCGTATTTGAGATCGGGGTGTTTGAGATCGGTCCGATCAGTCACTGTGAAGTCAGATTTCCCTGTGGCGTGCGGTGCATTCCCCGACAGACTGGCACGGTGTTGCCACTCGCCCCGTGGGCTGGCACCTCCGGGATCAGTGACTCTCAGGCCCGGGGCTCCAGCTGAGTGCATGCGGGCGCCCCGGGTAGGGGGGCCCCGCGCCCGTCTTGCCGGGCGCTTGCCCTTCAGCTCGTCCGGCACCTGCAGCGCTCGGCTGGTCGCCTGTCCCCTCTCCCTGTGGTTATCCTGTTTGAGGCCCTTTGTGCTTTCCGGTTTTGAAATTAGGGCTTAGGACCAGGTGTCCTCACCCGCGTCCCACGGCGCCCTCCGGGCTTCCTCCCGACTGGGGCGTGGCCCAGCGAGGTGGCCGCGTCTTAGCCGCGCTCGTGAGCGGGAGACCCCGGCAGAGGTTCTGCAGGTGCCCGCGGCCTGACCGAGGCCGTCGCGTTCCCCGGTCAGTGAGGCTGCTCGCGTCCTTCTGCGCAGGTGGACAAGCACATCCGGAGGCTCGACGCGGACCTGGCGCGCTTCGAAGCAGACCTCAAGGACAAGATGGAGGGCAGCGACTTCGAGAGCTCCGGGGCACGAGGGTTAAAAAGCGAGTCTGCCCGCCTCCCCCTCCTTTGTTGTTTTAACTCGGGCGTGTTGAAGAGCTCTGTCTGTGGCACGTGTGAGGAGCCCTCCGGGGAAGGTCGTGCTTGGCTGAGCCTCGCCCCGCCCAGCGGGGTCGGAGGGGACAGCGGCGGCCTCTGTTGTCTTTCAGAAGGCCGAGCCCAGAAAGAGAAGAGAGGCTCCCGCGGCCGCGGCCGGAGGACCTCCGAGGAAGACACGCCGAAGAAGAAGAAGCACAAAGGAGGGTGAGAGCCCGTTTTTCTTTCCCCTTTTCCCGAGCCGCCGTCAGTGTGTGGCAGGGCTAGAGCAGCAGCGACGGCCGCCCCGAGGACGCGCGCGTGTCCGGGCACCGGTCTGGTGCCCCCCAGCAGCCTGGGGCGAGCGGCCTTGTCACCGGCGGTCCCCGGGGTGGGCGTGCTGCCCGGCCCCTTCTCTGAGCCCGTGTCCGGCCCCTCCGGTGACACGACAGTGCGTGGTGACAGTCCGAGCAAAGCCACTCGTTAGCAGCCGGACACGCGTCTGTCGGTCGTTTCGCGTGCAGGTGTCCTTTTGTACCTACTGACCACCGTGTGATGACGCTTATTAAACGCACATGTCATGGAACTCGAAGTTGAGAATGTTTCATTCGCAGCCCCCCGCGGGCCCCCGCCCCGGGGACTGCAGCGCGCTTCCCGGAGGCCACACTTAGACCCAGCAGAAAACGGTCACGTGCCGGGTGGCTCTGTGACCATCCTGACGGTCTCGGGAGAGGTCCGGAGACCGAGTGCCTGATGAAAAGGGAAAAGCGTCGTCAGGGAACCCTGGGGTCACATTTTCATCTTGCGAAAGAGCCCAGATGTCAGCCTCGGCGCCGTGAAGCGGTGGGAGCGGACCCGCCCCCTTGCCGGCCGCGTGGCCTCGTCCCCGCGCCTCGTCCCCGCCGCCTCGTCAGTGACGGCTACTGCCAGCAGCCCTGTCCTGTGCCCGTCAAGACCATGACCTCCCTAGGCCCCAGACAAGCACCGTCCCGCTCGCCTGGTGTGGATTCCCAGACTTTCTTCCCAACTGTCTCCTGGGTGTGCGTTCCGGGACAGGAACCTTCGAGATGAACTCGACGCGTGAGACGTTCCCGTTGTACCTACGAGGTTTGACGCTGCGCTCGGTTTCCCGGAAGTGACGGGGCCTGCAGGCTTTCTGTTCTCTCCGCGTCGGCTTGGGGAATCTGCCTCTCGGGACTTCGCTGTTCCCTTTACGCTGTCTGACCTACTGCCGTCAGGTTGTTCGTGATGTCGCATCAGCCTTCTGGTGTCGGGGCTCGGCCAGCTGGCCGCTTCCTCGGGCCTGATGACCTGGTAATTCCTGTCCTTCCTCAGTTGGTCCAGCTCTTTTCAGAGAAGTGCGTTTGGTTTTACTGATTTGTATTTTCATTGTTTTCTGCTGCATGTAATTCTCATTATTTTTTCCCACTAAACTCAGAATTACTTTGCTTCCCTTTTTCTAGCTCTTTAAGTTGGAAGTAGGTTAGATCATTGGTTTTCACCCCTTTCCTGGTACCAGCGTGTAAGACTGTGAATTTTGTTGTACCACCAAATTTTGATAGGCTGTATTTTTATTTCATTCAAAGTGTTTTACAATTTCCTTTCTGGTTTTTCTGACCCTTGGCTTACGTGGAGGTGTGTTTCCCAGTCTCGCTGTGTCGCTTTCTGAGTGTAACTGCAGTTTGAACGTGGCTGGATGAGAGGACGTTCTGCGGTGGAAATCCTCCGCAGCTGACTAGGGGTCGTGCTAAGGTTTGTGGTCTGTCCTGCTGACGTCCCCACGTGCACTTGGGAGACGTGTGTCCCGCCGTAGCTGGATCGGTCGAGTTCCGGTCTCGGGGTCCTTACTGATTTTCTGCTCCGTTGTTCAGTACAGTTTTGAGAGGCGATCGTTGGTCCGTTCTCCTTGCTCTTTGGTCAGCTTTCACCTCGTGCATTTTGAAGCTCTGTGGCTTGGTTCTGCGTGTACGTTCAGTGTTTCAGAAGAAGAGTTTCCTCCTCTATCACCATTTCTTTATTTCTCGCGGCCCTCTTTGTTCTGAAGTCTCCTTTGTCTGCTGTTAGGGTGGCCCCCAGCTGTCTGATGGCGAGTTTCGGCATGGGGTCGCCTTTTCCTTTTTCTTTCTTTTACTTGCAACGTGTTCACGTCTCTGAGTTTAGAGTGGGTCTCTTGGAGGCCGCGGATTCTTGCGTTTTTACCTAGTCCGCCAGTCTCTGCCTTTTCGTCGCGCAGTCTGTTCAGATGAGCACAGCTAGGGGTGCGGCTGGACTTGAACGTCCGTCCCGCTGTCGGCGGTCCGCTCCTTTCCTGTCTCCTTTTGGATTGACTGACCACCGTGATTTTGTGCTGCTCCACCGGAAGGCCTGTCGCAGCGTGGACTCCGTGTTATGAACTTCGAAGAACATTGCGCCGTGTCACGAGTGAGACCAGAACCCTCACACGCGCTACCTTCCTGCTGCGCCCAGAATTCTTACTCGTACGTGTGATCGGCCCACGTGTGGGTGTTGCTGTTTTGGGTCGGGACCGCTGCTCACCTGGAGCAGGTGTCGAAATGTGGTGCTCCGCCTTCTGTCGCTTCCAGGCCGTTGGCCTCTAACGTCCCATTCTGCACGAAGAACTCCCTTCGGCATCTTCACAGGGCGGGGCGGCCGACGGTGGTGCGTTTTCTCAGGGTTTGTTTCCCTGAAAATGTCTTCCTTCCCCCGTTTTTGATGGACGTCTTTGGTGGGTGTAGAAGGTTGGGTTGGCCGCAGCCTAAAGAAGTCCCGCTGCCTTCCCTCTTGCCTTGCTTCTGATGAGAGATGACTGGTCATTCTTAGCTTTGTGCTTTACGTAAGTGGCTTCTTTTTGCTGCTCTCGAAGATTTTTTTCAGCAGTTTGACATTTAGCAGCCGTCCTGGGTCCCGGTGTGGGTTTCCTGTGTGTGTTCTGCCCGGAGCTCATTGAGCTTCTCGGAACCGTTGACTTACGCTTTGCATCGAATTTGGGTTATTTTCAGCCAGTTCTTCAGATGTTTTTTTCTTGCTGCTTTCTCCTTTTTTCTGGGACTCCAATTACATTCACGTTAGTAGCTTGATACTTTCCCATGTCACTGAGGCTCTGCCGATTTTGTTTTTCCTGCTGATTTTTTGTCAGCATTTTCCTTTCTGTGCTTTAGCCGGGCAGTTTCCATTAGTCTGTCTAAACGTTTCTGCTTTTCATTTATTTAAATTTCTTCACGGTGACATTGGTTAGCAACACCCACTACGTGTCCGCTGCACACTTTAGCGGTAGGGCACACTGTGTGTTCTTCCGCCATGTTAGATTTCCTTCTGTCCCCACGTGTTTGACCCCCTTGGCCTCGTCTCCAGTAACCACGTCTGAGTCTGTTCGACACGTCTGTGAATCTCTCTTTGTCTCATTCGTTTGCTGCTTTTAGCTACGTATCCCAGATGTGAGTGACGTGTGGCTTTCGACTTGTTCTGTCTGGCTTATCTCGCTCAGCATGATCATCTCGAGGTCCATCCACGTTGTCGCAGGTGGCAGTATTGCGTCTCTTCTTCCGGTCGAGAGATCGTCCATCGCATGTACGTGCCACAGCTTCTTGACGTCTGCTGTAGGGCCCTGCGACTGCCTCCGTGCTGCTGGCCACCGTGGATGAGCTGGTGTGAACATCAGTGCGCAAACATCGGGCTTCTCAGTGCAGAGATTGCTGGAGCGTGTGGTGGATCAACTCTCCGTTTTTTGAGAAACCTCCACACTTGTCTGTAGTGGCTGTGCCGGTTCGCAGTCCCAGCAGCAGCGTGTGAGGGTCCCTTTTCCTCCACACCCGCCCGTGCTTGTTATGACTCGTCCTGTTGATGACAGCCACGCTAACCGGTGAGAGATGGCATCTCACTGTGGTGTTGACTTGCACTTCCCCAGTGGCTAGCGACGCCGAGCATCTTTTCATACGTCTGTGTGTCCTCTCGGGAGACGTGTCTGTTCAGGTCCATTTTTGGATTGGATCGTTTGGATTTTTGTCGTTGCTGAGAAGTTTCCTCTTCCTCCGTGTCTGATGTCCTGTTGATCTCCATTCGTGGATCATTCACTTGAGAGATCTCCTTCTCAAGGGTTCCGTGTGTTTCTTTCTCGTGGCTCATGTTTCTCCTCTTACGTCCACGTTTTCCTTGGTATCTTTCACGTACGTATTCACAATGACTTTTTAAAGACCCCTTTCCTGATTCTGTCTCTGTCACATCCAGGTCTGTTGCTTCCTTTTTTAAAAACCATTTTATCAGGTCCGGTTGGCAGGCGACAAGCTGCGCGTGTTTAATGTCCACGACGTGATGGTGAGTTCGGCAGGTCTGTTTCTCTGGACCGGTTTTTCTCCTCGCTGTGTCACGCTGTCTGTCCTTCACGTGCCTAGTCGTTTCGACTGGGTGCTGGACAGTATGAATTTTACGTTGAGTATCTGGACTTTGCTGTCTTCGTTTGGTGGGTGTTGAGTTTTTAAAGTTCAATCGCCCCTGGTCTAGTTTAACCTTTGTGAAGAGCTTTTGCTTCAGGGGCCAGATGGTGGACGTTCTAGGCTCCCAGGCCCTGTTGTTTTTGCCGGACCGCTCGGCCGTGCTGCTTCACACAGAAGCACCCACGGAAGAGATGTAGATGAGCAGCATGGCCGCGTTTCAGAGAAGCTTTGTTCACAGAGGCAAGCGGCCAGCAGCTGCTTCGGCGTCCTGTACTCTCGGGCTGGCTCGGGGTGACCCTGCTGAGCTCTCTTCTGGGCGCCCCTGGGTGAGACGAGGCCTCTCCGTCCCGCCGGCTGGGAGCTCCGGGACTCGTGCAGCCCACAGCTCCCCGCTTCTCGCAGCCTGTGCACAGTCAGCTAAGGACGCGGAACACAGCCCCTTCGCGGCCTTCCGAGTGTGTTCGTCTGAGCTTCCTCCTCGGCAGCGCCCGAGCCCCGGATCCCAGCAGCCGCGCCCTCCCGAGCCTTGTGTTCCGCTCCCCTGTTCCTGGCACCCGCGCCGTCTGCGTTGCTCTGGGCTGGAGTGTGGAAAGGGCCTCCGGGCAGAAAGCCCGGGTGACCGCCCGCGTCGCCGTGTCTGTTTCCCTTCTCTCGGGATCGCGGTCCTGTGTCAGGAAACGGTCGTCGCACACGTTCTGTCCGGTTTGCTCGTTGCTCGCGGGGGGAGGGCACGCTGCTCGGCTGCCACTCCTGTGTCGTGGTCACAGGTAGAAGTGTCTTCCTCCTCTTTTCCTAGGCGGGCCCTCCGAGGATCTTTCGTAGGATCTTTCTTTTCTCCGTGGTTGTCCTTTGACGGACTGTCCGACTCGTGGAGGTTCCCGGAGCCTGGATCGCGCCGATGGGACGGGCGCCCTGGGCTGCCGTCCTCACTGCGCGCAGCAGCGCTGCCCCGTCGCCCCGCGGGGCCAGCGAGCTCGCACCGGCTCGTCCGTCGTGGGGAGGCTCTGCCGGCCGCGGGGGCTGAGGCGCAGGCCCTGATTTCCCATGCGGTGGTCGTCTGTTCGGGAACACTCGCTCGATTCCATTTTGGGGTGGCTTTCGTTCCCTTACGAAAAGTCTTCTCGGCTGAGTCCAGCTCCTGCACGTTGTCTCTCTCATCGCGGTCACGACCCGGTCTGCTGATCCTAACGTCCGGCCACGGGCGCACCGGCTCCCGCTGGCTGTCCTCTTGCTTGCCAGTCACGTGCTCCTGCTCCTTCCACGTCGTGTAGCTTTTTCATCTGACCCTGGGGCTGCTACCCTGGAAGGGGCAGGGTGGAGACTGATGCCCCCTCTGGAGTCAGGTCGTGAGGGGAGGCCCTCGCGGCTCCTGACTGAGGACCAGAGACGTGGCTTTCAGCTCTGTCTCGCCTCCGGCCTTGCTGTGTTGTCCGCGGTCGCGTAGGTCCGGGCAGTGGGCCGGCTGAGTCGGGGGCAGGTGCCTCCCCCGGGGATGTGACGGGTGTCTTCAGTCCGCCTCTCTGTCACCCTCCGCGAGGCCCTTGAGTCCAGTGACTGGGCTGTGGGGTGGCAGCCGTGGGTGTCAGTTTTCCATTGTCTTTAACATGCGGTTCTGGCGCTTCGTCGGGTTTGCGTTTGACCCGTGTGGCAGCGGCGTCCCTGCCGTCCTGTGCGGAGCCGGGGGCTCTGGAACGGGAGGTGCGCCTGGCCGTGCCCCGGGGACCTCAGTGGTGACCCACCCGCTCGCAGCCGCCCCGCCGGCCTGCTGCCTCCCCGACGAGTGCGGTGGTATGCGTGTGGGTGACCGCCGTGTGACGGCGGAGGCGGGTCGGGTCGCTCGGCCTTCCGCCGAGCTGGCCGCCCAGCACGAAGGCCGGGCGGGCGTCGGGTGGAGGTGTCCATGGGGCCGTCAGTGATCGGGCTGCCCCTGGCGTGTCGCTGAGACTCCCTTCCTCTGCCTGGCAGCCCGAGCAGAGGTGCTGTTACTGTCACCTCGCAGACGGCAGGCCGGAGGGGCGAGGCGAGGGGTGCGTGAGGGTGTCAGGCCTGCCCCGGCCCCCGCCCTGCCCCGGTCCCCGGCGCCATGTGGGCAGCAAGGGCCGGAGCCGGCGCCTGAGTGAAGGCCTGGGCGGGGCGCTGCGGACACGGTCCTGTGACGTGCGTGGCACGCCTCTGCCCTGTGTCCCCGCTGGCCAGTGGCTTCAAAGCCTACTCTTGTTTCGGGCTGCTTTGGCATGTCACAGCTTGTCTTCCTTGCCGGGGCTGCAGAAGGGGCAGGGAGGCCCCCCAGAGTGGCGTGCTCACGTTCCCCCGTCCCGTCTGGGGCATCGCAAGAGCTCAGCTGCCCTATCGCCACCCCGGGGACTGGCCTGGCCGCTGCTGCTCTCCTCAGCCCCCGAGCCCCAGGCCGTGGGTGAGCAGTGCCCTTGCAGGGGCTACCCCGAGCACTCGGGAGGGCGCCCCAGCACTGCCGGCTGAGGGGTGCCCGGCGTGCCCAGGGGAACCGCGCAGAGGAGGCCTCTACCCAGCAGGGCTGGAGCGAGCGGCGCAGACAGTGGGGCCTCTGGCCTGCCCGAGGACAGACTGGCAGGGGCATGCCTGCGGGTGCCCTGCCTGCCGCCGGGAGAGCAGCAGCACACGTTGCCCCCTCGGGGGACGCAGGGGCCATCCCTAGTCCTGCTCGCTGGCTGGGCGGCGGCCTTGCTGCGTGGTCCCCTCACCATCAGGCCTCTCCTGCTGCCACCCGGGTCTGCCCAGTGCCTTGAACCCGAGTGGCAGGCTCGGGTCGAGCGGCAACCGAAGTAGAGTCGGGCCGGCGCGTGGGCCTGACCTTTAGGAGGAGCAGCCTGGTCACCCGGGGAGCACCGGGAGGCAGGACACAGCTGGAGAGTGGGCCCGAGTGTCACAGGCCTCAGAGGCAGATGTAGGTTCCAGCTGGAGCGAGGAACCCGTGTCCTGGCCCGAGGACTTGCGACGGTCGCCCGAAGCAGTGTTCACGCTCGCGGGAAGGGCACGTTCTCGTGACGTTGGCGGTTTCAGACGTGAAGACGTGTGTTCCCGGAGACGGCAGAGGACGAGGCCGGGACCGGCCCGGAGCCGGGGCAGCTGCGTGGGGGTGGGCAGCGCGGGCTGGCGGCCGGGGGCGCCTGGAGCCTGGTGCGTGACCGGTCGGGGACGCAGACCCATGCCGCACTCGCCGCGACGTGGAACCGTCTTGCCTGCCGCTGTGCTCAGCGCCCCTTTGCCACACGGGTCCTAGGTGGGGCCTGGGCCGGGGGCTTCTCTCTCTGCTGAGGGGGGCGTCCTGTCTGGTCGCCTGCAGCCTGCGGCCATGTTTGAAAAACAGCAAAGCGCGTTGCTGCCCCAGCGCCTTCCTTCTCGGTGGACACTGCTGCCGCCCCCGCCCTGCTGCACACTGGGGAGTGGCCTGGAGGGACGTGTGGGCGGCTGGGGTCCTGGCTGGGCCACTGCTTAGAGGCCCCGAGGGGAGCTGAGGGTGGACGGCTTCCCTGGGGCGGGCGCGTCGGAGGCGGCCCCGATGATGGGTGGGCGGTGCGGGGCTCCCAGACGGAGCTCGGGGGAGGGGAGGGGAGCTGGCGGGCTCCGTGGGTTTGGGGTGCATGTGCCCGAGGGGTGCGCAGTGGGAGCAGCCAGCCGTTCGGGAGGCGCCAGGCCGCTGGTGAGGCTGGGCTGCTCGGACGCTGGATCGGTCGGGTGGGGCCCAGGCCAGGTTCTCAGGTGCCACCTGCTGAGGGCCCCCCGGTGCTGGGGGGTGAGCGATTCTCCCTCAGCCTCTCGGCCTCTCGCACCTTCGCCCCGGCCCTTGCCTGGCACCATGGGGGCGACGTGTCCCCACCTGTCTGCCGCTCACCACTGCTGTCTCCTGGCAGGTCCGAGTTCACTGACACCATCCTGTCTGTGCACCCCTCTGATGTGCTGGACATGCCCGTGGACCCGAACGAGCCCACGTATTGCCTGTGCCACCAGGTGTCCTACGGGGAGATGATCGGCTGTGACAACCCAGACGTGAGTCAGGGCACAGCGAGGGGGCTTCTGGTGCAGGGCGCGGGCCAGGGGGCGGGGAGGCGGACGGCGGGCACCCGTGGGGCCGGGCGGGGCGCGCCGCCCTTCTGGTTCCTGTGTCTGCACACGGAGCCGTGGTGACTGCTGCCTCCCTCCGCCTTGCAGTGTCCGATCGAGTGGTTTCACTTCGCCTGTGTGGACCTGACCACGAAACCCAAAGGAAAATGGTGAGTCCAGGGCCGGGTCTCGCCCCGCGCGCCGGGCATCCGCGTGTGCCGGCTTCCCCCGCGAACGCGCGGGTGGCCAGGCCTCGTGGGGCCGTGCCTGCTGGGCTCTGGGTGCTCTTGCTGTGGCTATGGGGACCAGGCCATGTCACATGCTGGTCCTGGGTCTCCAGCCAAACTTGCAGAGGGGCGTGTGCGCCCACCTCGCCCGGGGTGCGTACGTGTCCGCGTGCTCGCACCTCTGCTGCGGCCATGCTGACTTGGAGTGAGGCAAGGACGACAAAGCAAAACGAGGGCCGGGGGTTGTTTCCCCTGGGGCGGCGTTTGGGGGAAGGAGCCCAGCATCAGACGGGGCGCCGGGCGGGCGTGCGTGCTATCTTCTCGGGACAGTTCACAGCTCCTCCTCGCTGGGTCCTGGATCCATTGGCCCTGAGATGTCATTTAAATCAAAACCTGGTTTTGTTTGCTTGCGCTCAAAGGACGCGTGTCCTGAAATGGAACTTGGACGTTCTGCTGTCCCATCTGTGCGTGACGCCGCCCTCGCTCGCGTGGAGGCGGGTCAGAGACCCTGGTCTTCAGCGGCCGACAGCGAGACGAGGGTGCTGCGTGTCCCAGGGCCCTGCATGGTTGTGCCCTGGCAGTGGCTCCTCGGGCCCCGGGAGGCGTGGGGGAGTCTGGGAAGAGACGCAGCCGGCCCCTGACCGTGCCCGCAACATGGGTGACAGGAACGTGAGGGGCACTGTGGGCAGGGGAGCGGGCAGAACCAGGCGGCCGGCCCACGCTGGGTGGGGGGCGGGGCGCCGGGTTCGGGGGAGGGTTGGCAGGCTCTGGGGAGTTTGCCCTGGGAGCCGCGGGGCTGTGGGGCCTGGGCCAGCAGCCTGTGCTGGGGTAGGAGGGGCAGGTGGAGCCGGAGAGGCGGGGTGGGGCCCATTTCAACTGTCTCCCTCCCAGCGGGGTCACTTCAGAGGCCACCAACTGCACAGGCTCCTCCCCCACTGGTAAGGTGGGAGCTGATGGCCGTGTTCTCCGAGTGTGAGCACGATGCTGGGCGCTCGCTCGCTCCTCTTCTGACCTTGGAGGCGATGGGGTGGGGTCAGGGGCAGGGCGTGCTCGAAGGGGCCTGGCAGCCCCAGCCACGCTCAGTCAGCGCCCCGCTGGGGTGCTCAGGAGGCTGAGGCGGAAAGAGGTGTGGACCGCCCGAGAGTCCCGAGAGCCCTCTGAGCCTGAGGCCCTGGGCCTCGCTCGCCCAGGGTCCCGGGGCGCATCGTTCACTCGGAGGCTCCTGGCCCATCAGACTGCAGGTGTCGCCTGCACTTCGGTCACCACCGACCCTGTGACCGCTCACCGTGACAGGAGGGAAGCCGCCTGCAGGCACGCTGCTCTATGGAGCCGCCACTCGGTGGCCGCCTGCGCCCACTGACCGTGGGGCCCGGGAGACGGGGTCGGGGCCTCCAGGTGCTGGCGCAGGCGGTGCAGAGGGCCGACGGCTGCGCCTTTCTCGTCGCAGGTTCTGTCCGCGCTGCGTTCAGGAGAGGAGGAAGAAGAAGTGAGGATGCGGGCGCCTGGGCCGGGAGAGCCGGTCGCCGCGCTTTGCCGTGCGCGCCGCAGTGTGTCATCTCCGTTTTCAGAGACCTCGTTCTGGATGATGTTTAGTAACTTGACGGCCAGTTGTAATTCTGGATGTTTCCTAAGACAGACAAGAACCCACCCGAGCCCTGTTTGCACAGAGGAGCGACCTCACGGGGACCTGGCCTGGCGGCTTCACCCCCGTGACGTTGCGCAGAGCCGGCCAGCAGCCCACGGCGTGCACTGCCGCTGCCCGGCAGCCGGGCTGTGGGCCCCGCCGGGCCGGCGGCCTAGGCCGTGCCCCGAGAGCCCGGCCCGGCTGTCCACGCCGAGGGCATGCGCCGAGCGGCGGTGCTGACGCCAGGCTCCTCCCGCCGCAGCTCCGCCTGGCCGGGCCTCCAGCCCCGCCCTGCCCCGCCGGGCTTCCACCGTCTGGAGTGGGCCGGCGGCCGGCGCGCCGGGCCTCAGAGCCACAGACGTTTTTACTGTGAAGGTGAAGGTGGTGTGATAGCAGATAGCGTGTCCTATGAAGTGAGTCCGGCCCGCTACAAGCTGACTCTAACCCGCTCGTGTCGCACAGTAGGGCCACGGCTTCCGTGGGGTCGACAATTATGTGATGTGATTTGTGTATTTCTCGTGTCACAGTAGCTGTTCTGGAGTGAAGCTAGGAAGCTGGGGCGGACTTTCTGTTTGTTCAGCACTCACCCCAGTCCGGTGAGTGGGCTCCACCTGTGACGGGGCCTGCAGGGTGACTCCTGGGGGTGTCCCTGGACTCTCCGAGGCAAAGTCAAGATTTCTGAAGAAAGAAGAGAAACCTGTTCTTGTCCTCATGCCTGAAAAAGACACCCCCGAGGTAGACTCGAGATGCGAGGTGCCCAGCTTCAGAAGCAGCTCGTTTTCTCTGAGGAGGGTCGTCTGGGGTGACTCGCCGCCTCCCTCCTGCTTCTAATGTTCTACCAAGCAGAGGGACCCAGGCTGAGGGGAGCCGGGGAGGCTGTCCCCAGACGGCTGCTCCTGTAGGTCACGGCGGGGGTTGGAGGGCGGCCAGGGCCCAGCTGGGATCCCATCTGTGGCTCGCAGCAGACCTCAGGCCACACCGACATGTCTGCACTGCTGTCCTGTGTGGGGCGAGCCGGGGGAGCAGCACTTCCTCCCGGATGACTCCGGGGTCACAGGTCAGGTGTGTGACCCCTCCCATCTCGAGCCAGGTGGTCGGCTTGTTCCAGCCTGTCCCTGGGCCCTGTGAGCTCTCTCACGGCCGACTCCTTGCTGGTGGGTGGCACCGGGCTGAGCACCGGCCACCCTGGGGACGAGGCACGCTTGTAACGACTGGGACTTAGCTCTGTGTTAATGCAGGTGTTTAAAAATGTGGGGAATAAATTGTGGAAACTGTTTTCTTCCCTCTTTTACCAGTTTTTGTGGCGAGCATAGGTAAGTACAGTGAGTGAGTTCGTGGTGATTCGTTAGAAGCTAATTTAACGTTGGTGGTGGGGTTTAGAACACTTGGCAAGTGCTGTCCCCGGGGAAAACGGTGGTGTTTGTGGATGTAGACGACAGCTGCTGGCTCTGATTGTCACTGGTTTCCTGAGGCCTCGCTCGTTCCCAGGAAAGGTGGCCGACTTCTCTCTTAAGTCTCTTGAAAATTCGGCGCCATCGCCCCGCTTCCCTGGACCGTCCACGTGTCGGCCTGCTCTAGGTTTCTGTGTTTACCTCTTTCTAGTGTTTCTTTTTGCCAGGTACAGTGACGTCACGGAAAACACACGCACACAGCTCTGAAGAAGGTGGAAAGGAGCAGACTAGGAAGGCTTCCGAGTCAGAACTGCTCGAGTGCTGTCTGCTTGGGAGGCGGGTCGCGGCCCTCGGCCTGGCCCCGGGGGACGGCTGGCGCCTGCACTGCTCCACCACCCGAGCCTGGCCGCCCTCATCCTGGGTCATTCGGGCCATCCCCTGGCCGTGCTGCTGGGCCCCGCGTCTGATCCTGGGGGCAGCTGTGCAGCCGGCCCCGTCCCTTGGGTTGAGGGTTCCGGACTGGGCCCAGCAGTCCCCCTTGCCGCCGTCAGAGCTGAGAGCGCGGGCCGTCCGTGACGGGGGTGATCGGCGAGGGAGCGGGCAGCGTCCCCTTCCCGGTCTCGGCCGCGCCTGCAGCCAGGTACAGAGCCTCTGGGCGTCCGCGACGCTGAGCCCGGCCCTGCGGCCGCACTCGATGCTGGGGCCGGGCCGGGCCAGGCCGGGGCCCCTGGGCAGGAGGGTGTGGGGCCGGTCCTGGCCAGGGCGGGAGAGCTGCCCTGCAGTGGGGTCTTGCCGGGACACGGGGCACGGCCCTGTTCTGCGGCCACGTGGCACCTCGCCGCCTCCCGCGTCCCTCGGCGGAGCCACCCTGAGCAATAACACTGTCCGCAGAGTGGCTTCCCCGCGGGCTGCCGCCGGGCCTGCCCCCGCAGGGCTCGCGCACTCCTGGGGCTCCTGGGCACGGCAGAGGCCCCGTTTCCCTCGGTTTTCAGTGAACTGCAGTCGGTTCCATTACCCGCGTCGAGAGGAGTTTTAGAGTGGAAAGTCAGGAAAAGGTCCTCATTTGGGAGACAGTTCTGTGAAGTTCCTTCCCTATGTCGGTATTTTGTGGTAGTCACCACATTTCATCCAAAAAGACGATGCAGCTTTAACGTGAATGTTACATTTTATTTGCAAGGGGTTACTGTGTCCCCTTTGTAAAGGAAAGATGCTATTGTAAATCTTTTTATTAAATAATGTAAAGATGTATATCTGTATTTTTGGATCATGTCATAGATTATTGATATATTGTTTAATAAATGAAGTATTTTTTGGAATGAACATTAGAAAATGCGTCCTTTTGGGAAAGGATAAAACCTGAGCGTTGTACCCAGAGGTGGCCAGTGTCGTCCACGTTGAACTTGGAAGGGGCCGTGCAGTGAACCAGAGGGGGGAACCACACCTCGGTCAGCGGTCAGCTCTGCGCTTCCACTGTAGTGTCAGAAGTCGGTCCCTAAGGTGAGTGCCATGGGACACTATAGAGACTTAAGGTGCTCTCAGACAGGCCTGCCTGCCAAGATCTGCCTGGGTGTCAAGAGTCCTGGGGAACTGAATGGTTCTCAGGACGTGGCCTTGAGAGCGTGGATGGTCAGGGGCCAGAGTCCCAGCGTGGCTGCCGTGATGCAGAGGCACAGCCTCTCACCCATTTCCCATGTGAAACCCATTCCCAGAGCTGGAGTCCGCTGCTGGCCAGTTCCCCTCTGAGCACTCCAAGGACACCTGCTACCCTTTGAGCAGGGACTGCCTGGGGAAGTGGAACGCCAGCAGTTTGGGGGGGGGGCAGTGGTCATCTTCACCAGTTCTGAGTGGTTCCTCGTCCCCAGCGGTCCAAGGCATTGCCGGTCTGCCTGTCAGCGCGTGGGCCTGGGAAGTGACAGTTTGAGGGTTGTCTTCCAGTGCCCACCGTGTCACTAAAGAAGACGTGACAACTGGCAGGCTTCCCGCAGTGACTGACCTGTGGAGCAGGGACCATGAAGGTGGGAAGAGCCAGTCTTGATGGCCCTCTGCCTGTCTCCCTGCCGGGACAGTAATGCAAAAGCAGAACACACCCTTGACAGGCGGGTCACCTGCGGGAATGAGGTTTACGGAAGCTTCGTCAGGCCACGACTCTGGCTGCAGCCCTGGTACCAGAGCAGATTGGCATGTGTGGCTCTGGGCGTGGCCGTGGGCTGGCGAGGACCCATTTCTTCTACTTCACCCTTGTCCCTGTATTCCTGAACACCTGACTCTCAGTAGCCACCTGGCCCAGAGCCCCGATTATCGGAACTCCCCCACAGAGCATCCCCCCTGTTGGCTGAGCAGACAAGTGACGGAAGCTTCCAGGGTGCTGCAAGGGTGGGAGCTGAGCCCTGCTCAGGTTCCCTGAAGATCTGTCAGGAGGGGAGAAGCAGTGTCGTTGACAGCCCACGGACCTGGGGGCTGAGGTAAGGGACTGCAGGAAGCAGCTCCCACCCACCCCCCACCCTCCGCAGGGGCCGCAGGAGGACACTGGGGTTTCTGGCCCTCACAGCCTGTGGGAGGGCAATCTCTGGGGTGGGCAAAGAGGGCTGACCGGGGAGGGTGCCCTGTGGGTTGGGGCTCAGTGACAACCCTGAGGGAATGGGGCGAGGCCAGGATGGGCATGGGTGCCACTGGGGATGAGGCCATCCCTGCAATGACACCACGGGAACATCCCTCAGGCCACAAGGTTCCTTCCTCACCTGCCCTCATGCCCCCATGCCCTGGGGTGGGAAGAGCCTAGCAGGCCCCACTGAGCGAGGCCAGAGGGCCCACTGGGGCAGAGGGTGGGGGCCTAACTGGGGCATCTGGAAACCTGGAGCAGCTGGAGGAGCAGTGGCCCTGAGCACCCCGCCCAGCCCCCCAGAGGCCCTTCGCTGGATTCGCAGGCCAGAGCTTTTGCTCAGGGAAAGTTTCCAGCCGCTGGGCGGGCTGCTTGGGAGCTCCCTCGCCTGCGGAGCGGTCGGCAGAGCAGGGACGTCTACCACGTGGCGGAGGGACCCAGCAGGGCACCCGGCTCTGGGCGCCAGAGTCTCTGGGCGCAGAGGACCTCGCGGGGAGCAGGGCCCACTGTGGGAGGAGGGAGTTGTCCGCTACCCTTCGAGGCCGGTGGGGGTGGGGGACCACGCCGGGGCCGGCCCTCGGGAAGCGGGTGGGCAGTAGAGCTGAGCCCTGTGCTGGGAGGGCTGGGATGCGAGTCAAGGCCGGCGTCAAGGCCTGCGGCCCCGCGCGGTGACCGTGGACCCAGCCCGCTGCGCGCCTGGGCGCTCGGGGCCCGCGGGCGGAAGGTGGGCGGGGCCTGCGGACCGAGGGCGAGCAGGTGGGCGGGGCCTGCGGGCCGAGGGCGGGGCCGGCGGCAGTGGGGGGGCAGGTGGGCGGGGCCTATGGGCGGTGGGAGGGGCCTGCTGGGCCGAGGGCAGGGCCTGCGGGGCCGAGGGGCGAGGGCGGGGCCTATGGGGCAGTGGGCGGGGCCTGCGGGCCGAGGGCGGGGCCGAGGGCGCCAATGCGCAGACTCCGTCCCCCGTCCCCGCCCTCCGTGCGGGCCCGGAGGCGGGAGGCCGGACGCGTCCCGGACGTGAGTGCGCGTCTCCCCGGCGCCCTGGGCCGAGGCCCGCGGGCTGCACGGCGGGGCGGGCGCGCCCGGGCGGCGGGGGCATCGGGGCCGCGCGCGCGCGCCCGGAGGCCCCGGGGACGAGCCCGGCGCCCCCCCCTTTCCTCCCCGCAGGCGGCGCGGCCCGTCCTGTCCCCTGTCCCCGCCCCTCCCCCCCGGGCGTCCGCCCCGCCCCCCCAGCCCGCGGTCTCTGGAGCTGCACCTTGTAAACTGGTAACGGGCCCGGGAGACGGTGTCCGCCGTTTGACCCACTTCCCAGTGCAAGTCGGTGACGTCGTTCGTCCCCTCCTAACGCCCTGACTCGGCTTTGTCCTGAAGCGGGGGCCGAAAGGGCACGGGCGGCTGTGCACGTCGGGCTCGAACGCGCCGGGCTCGAACCCGGGGGCGGGGGCCGCAGAGCCCGCCAACAGTGGGGACCTCACTGGCACAGCAGCCAGGGCGCGGCCCCCCGCGCCGCCTGTCCCCTCCAGCCCACCTCTCCCAACGGGTCCTGTCCTCACTGCTGACCTCCCCGCGGCTCCTTCCTCTTCATCACTCCCAGGATTCCAGAGTCACAGCCTCGTCGCTTGCTTTTTAGGGCGGGAGCCATGGTACCCCATCTGGTGTCCAAGTGGCCTGCGTGGCTCTTCTGGGGGCGGGCGGCCCGCACTCCCGGAGCCTCCCTGCAGCAGAGGACGCGGGTGGGGGTGTCCGGGTGCCCTGTGTGGGGCAGCCCTTGGAGGGTCGTGGGCACCGGCCCCCTGGCTCACAGAGGCAGCTCCTCCATGTCCTCCCGTGCCCCCGAGGTGGTGCTGACCCACGAGCGCTACCCTGTGCAGCGGCTGCCCTTCTCCGTGGTGTCGGAGGAAGACCTGGCTGCCTTTGAGCGCATGGTCCCGGGCAGGGTCATCAAGGACCCCGAGGAGCTGGAGGCTGCCAACGTGGACTGGCTGAGATCCGTGCGAGGTGAGCCAGGGTCTGTTCGCGCCTCGTGCCTCTCGCCTCACGCCTCAGGGGGGCGGGCTTGGGAAACAGCCGAGGACGGCACCACCGGTTGTGGGGCGGAGCAGGGGGTAACTCCCATCTGCCTTTCTCCTGCCGAGGACAGGCTGCGTGCTGGTGGGTTTAAAGTGCAGCAAGGACACGAGTTGCAGAAGCTGATTGGTGGTGCGTGACGCCTGCCAGTTAATTGACGAAGCCGCCCCCGGCTGCTCTGAGCGGCCTGTGTGTAAAACGCTCCTGTCCTCTCAGTTCCTGGTTAGGTTTCTGGGGCCACCAAGACAAAGAATCACAAAGAATCTCTGGAAGCTGGAGGCCAGGAGTCTGAGATCAAGGGGCCTGCAGGGCTGTGCCCTCGGGAGGCTCCAGGGGACAACCCTTTCTGCCTCTCCCGAGTCTTGGTGGCTCCCTCGGCTTATGACAGCATCACTCCAGTCTCTGCCTCTGTCATCACATGGTCTTCTCCCTGTTGACGTAGGAAACGTACAAACCCGTAGGGACGTTTTCTAAGAGTCTGTTTGCACCAAACTGGTGACATCAGCTGGGACGCAAGATCCCCAGTGCTCCCGAGAATAGCAGTTCTGCAGCTCCTTTTGTGCATTTGGAATTCAGGAAGGAAAGTAAGGAAGGTTCCACGGAGGTGGGGGAAAGCCAGGTGGGAACGGGCTACAGGACAGTTAAGACGGGGGTTCTCTTGAGGGTGGCCACACTCATTTCGAAGGTATATGAACCTGGATGCACAGAACAGTGGCCATGGCTGGCTGAAGGTGACCATCAGCCTTCTTCCAAAGTTATGGGCCCAGGGCGTGGCTGCCCGCTGTGACCCGCCCAGGCTGGGATTTAAGATCAGACCACCCGTGAGCTTGCTTTGCATAGCACCCTGGATTTTTCGTCCACGCCCCCTTGTGTGCCTCTGTGCCTCAACTCTCCGTCTGCTTTCTCTTATAAGGACACCTGCCATTGGATTCAGGGCTACCCTAATCTAGGGTCATCTCATCAAGGTCAACCTTATCTGGATGAAGGTTCTCAAGGGAGAATCTTCATCCAGATAAGGTCACATTCACAGATTCTGGGGGGTAGGGTGAGGACCCATCTTTGTGGGGGTCCGTTCTCCCCACCGGAGCTCTCTAGGGCAAGACGGAGGGCTGCTGGTCTGGTCTCCCCTACTCCCTCTCCTCTCACCAGACCTGTCCCCCGGCCCCTCTGGCACGCTGCCATGCCATGCACCAGTCGGGTGCAGCTCTGCCTCCTGGAGGCAGCAAGTCCTTCTGATGACAGCGGTCGTGTTGCACCCTGTGTCCTCTCCTGAAACTGCAGGGACGATATCCCTGCCCACTCACGGTTTCGGGGACCAGTGTGGTGTTCGCGCTGTAGTATTAAGGGGCGCTCGAAGACGAGCTACTCACAGCAAAGTGACCCGTTCAAACCTGTGAGCCAGGACGCGCTGGGCCCCCACTCCTTGGGCTGGGCCCGACTGACCACGGAGGGGCCGTCGAGGGCCGTGCTGTGCCGCGGGCTCAGGCGCTGCAGGGGCTGTGCTGTTGGGGCGCCCTGAGTGAGGCTCTGAACCAGAGCCTGGGGTACAAGGGAGGGGGACGGTGCCACCTCGGCAAGTGGGGCAGGGTTGCGGGCTCAGTGACGGAGGCTCTTCCCCGTGGGAGGTCAGCGACTTTGGGAGGTCAGTTTTTGTGACAGTGCCCCTTCATGTGACTTTCTTTGGAGAAAAAGTTAGAAACTTCATCTCGGAGTTGTATGGAAAACGTCAGCCTCTAAAAGCAGCAGCTCAGATTCGGACTGTGCAATTGTTATTAAAAACAGGTTTTATTTGAAATGGAAACTTTTTGGACATCTTCGCCTGTAAGAGGCGGACCGCAGACCTTACTGGGCGCCTGCTGTGGGCCTGGACTGGGGGGGTTGGGTCTGGGGCGTGAGGTGGCAAGAGGCTGACCTGGGGGCAGCCCGCCAGGGGGCTGCGTGCGGAGGAGGCGCCCCGTCTGAGCCCGGGAAGCGGGGGGGTGTCCTGGAGCAGGGGCGGCCTGCACAGCCTCTGAGCAGGGCCACCCCTGGCGTGTGTGGGACCCCGTGGGGTGGAGCGGATGGACGAGGGAGGAGGTCAGAGAGTGAGGGGTCCAGCCCTCTGGGCCTCGAGGGCTGTGCGCGTCCTGGCCTCTGGGTGCCGAGAGGAGCCGGTCACTCTGGGCCAGTGTGGGGGGCGCGGGGGGGAGATGCGGGGGATCTGCGTTTGGGGCGAGGAGGCGCGGAGGCCGAGCGGGGTGCGGGACAGGCCGCCGTGTGGTCGTGGACCCTAGACTTGGTTTGTCGAGGTGGGATAGGGACAGTGCAGGCGAGGGCGAGCACGCCGCAGGGACGCGCCGGGAGCCTGTCCCCCGCGGAGCTGTCGGGGCGCCGGGGTCCACGCGGAGGCGGCTGCTGGAAGGAAGCCCTTGGTGGCGCTCGGGGACGAGGGGACAAGACAGGCTTCCGTGGTGTGTAGGGACGGCGCGCCGGGCCGGTGATGCGGTGAGGGCTGTGCTGCCAGGGGTCCGGGGTTAAGAGAAAAGGCTTTTTCCGTTTCGCTTTTCGTTTCGGGCTGGGAGCGGCCGCCGCAGCGGGTTCACGACGGCCTCGCTGGGAAACCTTGATAGCGCAGGAAGCCTGGGCGCCGTCCTTGGGGAAGTGGGTGGGGGCCGTGCCCAGCAGGCGCAGCGGGTGCGGGGGGTGGGGTGGGGGGAGGCTGGGGGAGGTGCGAGGATGGGTGAGCTGGAGACCTGGGCTCTTCAGCCAGGACGGGGACGCGGGCCGGCAGTGGCCTGCCACAGTGCAGTCCCGGGGTCTGGGGAGCAAGGCCCTCGGCACCGAGGTTCCCAGGGGCGGGACTGTTACACCCCGGCACTGGCTGCTGGACGGGTGGATGACAGGCCACTGGGACAGCAGAGGCGGCGTCTGAGTCGCAGCTTCCGCCCTCAGCTGTCGGGCCGGCAGGCCTGCAGAGGCTGGAGGGTGCGGGTGCTGGGTCCCTGTCGGAGCCCCCCACTCTGCGGTGCTTGTAGGGAAGCCCAGGCGTGGCCCCGCCCTTGGACGTGGGCTGCAGACTGCTCACGTGGACACCGAGGTCACCAGGAGGCGCCCGGGTCTGTGCTCGCTGGGCCCAGGTGCATGGGTCCCCGGCACCTGGAGCAGGCTGTGGAGCACCCACATGGTGGCGCCAGTTGGGAGGAGGACCCCTCAGGGAGCCACAGGGGACGCAGACGGTGACCCACGGTGACGGGGATGGGGGGGTGGGGGCTCAGAAACCACACAAAACAGCCGAGGCGTGAAATTGGGCACCTGCAGCTGTCCTCCGGGCGGTGGGCGCTCGGAAATGGGAGGTGCTTGTCACAGAAGCGCGGGGGTACAGCTGGCAGGTGGTGGCCGGGTGTCAGACGCGCGGGACCAGACAGGAGCCGGCCGGTGACCAGAGTCCCTGCTCTGTGCTGCCCTAAGGGATCAGCCTGAGGCCTCAACGGCCAGCCCCCTGGGCAGACGTGCGCTCGCTCGGTGGAAAGCCAATGGGAAATGATTTTCAGAATCAAGAAACAAGACGCCCACTGCAGCCTGCCGTCAGCTCCACGAAGCCTCGGTGACGCAGGAGGGGCGTCTGCCAGGCGTCCCCCCGCCTTTCCGCTGCCTCCTCTCACTTCTTTAACGAGCCTGAACGAGCACCCAGGGCAGAAAGGAGCGTGATGGTTCTGGGGAGGCAGTGGGCAGGGACGCCCCCAGACCGGCTCGGAGGGGCTCCCCCGGCCGCGTCTTGGCAGCAGAGAACGCCTGCCAGCCAAGAACTGTAACCCGGCGAATGAGAGGAGCCCAGGCAGCCTTGGGGCTAAGAAGCACGCGGGAGAGCCGGGGGGCCCTGCACGGCGCACAGCCAGCCCGTAAGCGGCGGCGGCTGCGTGGACTGAGACCCCCGGGGCCGCCGTGCCGAGAACCGCTCCGGGCGGGGGAGCAGCAGATGCTCAGTTCGTGGGTGCAGGTCAGGGGAGCAGTGGGGACCTACGTGGCGCGCCCCACAGACACTCGTGACTCGCAGCCGAGAGGCAGGCATCGCAGCCACCCTCCGCCGGCCCCTCCGCCTCTCCGCAGCAGAGGGGACTGTCCCAGGGGGTTTCCGGCCTCCAGGTGACCCTCCGTGTGGGCCAGCCCAGCCAGGGAGGGGAGACTCCAGGGGAAGGACGGTGCTCCGGGCCGCAGACCCAGGGGCTCCCTGCCACGTGCCTGACACGCCCTTCCCTGTCGCAGGCTGCAGCAAGGTGCTGCTGAGGCCCCGGACGTCGGAGGAGGTGTCTCGCGTCCTCAGGTAGGGAGCCCGAGCTCCCACGTGCCGCCGTGCGGGCCTGCGGTTCCCTCGGGAGGCGCGCAGACCCCGCGGGGCTGGCGAGCCGGAGTCGGGGGCCTGGGCCCGGGCTGGGCCTGACGCGGGGAGGGCCGCGGACTCGGAGGAGGCCTTTCTGCCCGTGTGCTCTCTGACCTTTTATGTCAGTAAACTGTCACGTTTCTCGTAGAAAAATTGGAAAACCAAACCGTAGAGGAAAAGTGCAAAGGCACCCGGTAACTAACCCCCGCAGAGAGGCCACTGCTGGCATCTCGGCTCGCCGTTAGTGTCTCTCCCGCGTGGGCTCGGTTTTGAAGGTCATCACGCGTTCTTGGTGTGTGAGGGCCCGAGGGCCCTGCGGCATGCCGCCCCCAGAGTAGCCAGGGCACACGAGGTGGTCCCGAGCCTTACGCTGCCACGACGGCGCCCGGCACGTGGCACTTGCTGTCAGAACCCTTCGCCGCCTTCCGTCTCGTGGGCGGGTTTACCTGGTGCCCGTGGGCGTACCGCGTCCCCGGCAGGCCTGCCATTGCTGCAGACCCTCACCCACCTGGGCCCTCGCGGGCGGGCACGGCGGTGGGGCATGGGGAGGAGTGGCCTGATGCCACACCGTGCTTGTCCCAGGTATTGCCACGAGAGGAACCTGGCGGTGAACACGCAGGGGGGCAACACGGGCATGGTGGGCGGCAGCGTCCCCGTCTTTGACGAGATCATCTTGTCTACTGCCCTCATGAACCAGGTCATCAGCTTCCACGACGTGTCTGGTGAGCCGGGGCTGCCCTCCGGGGCCTTGTCCGTGTCAGCTGCCATGTCGGCGGTGGGGGCCCGGGGAAGCGCAGCGACACCCGTGCCCACCCTCTGGGTGTCTGCACAGGGGCATCGCTGACTTGGTCACTTAGTGACTGACACGGAGGCCTTGAGGTGAGAGGGGACTGGGTGTCGTCCTGGCCTCCTCCAGCTCTGACCTTTGCCAGCCACGATCGCCTCTTCTGGGGCACGTGAGCTCACGTGCGTAAAGGGGCCTCTCGCCCAGGGCCTGGCCGCATCACGGACTTTGCCCCTTGAGCAGGACGTTTGGGGCCAGACCATTCTCTGTGGTGGGGAAACCCGGGCACTGCGGGTTGCTGACAGCATCCCCGGGCTCCATCCACGGTGTCAGCAGCATCCCCCTGACCAAAAGTGTCTCCAGACTTGTCACAAGTTCCCGGGGGCAGAGTCACCCCCAGCCGAACACCACTGCCTCGCAGCAGCCCTCCCGTCTGTCCCCACACACGTGTGCACCTGCGCTCCCCCGTCTTCCCTTCTCCACGGCACACAGGACGGGCCAGAGAGTGGCCGCGTCGGTCCTGACCGAGGGCCCCGTGCTAACGCCCGCTGCTCGGCAGGGACCCTGGTCTGCCAGGCGGGGTGCGTCCTGGAGGAGCTGAGCCGGCACGTGGAGGAGCGGGGCTTCGTCATGCCCCTGGACTTAGGGGCGAAGGGCACCTGCCACATCGGGGGGAACCTGGCGACGAATGCGGGCGGCCTGCGCTTTCTGAGATACGGTTCGCTGCGTGGGACGGTGCTGGGCCTGGAAGCGGTGAGCTGGGCCCCCGCCGCCCCTCCGGGGTCAGGGCACCAGCCTCACAGCCTTTCCCCGCGGCCCACCCCGCCCTGTGGGGTCCCGTGTACCCCTGGGCAGGTCTCTTGAGCCTCATTCTCCCGTGGGAGACGCACCTACACGGGCCGTGTAGTGTCCACCACGGCGGTGAGGGCCCCAGGTGGCGTAGGGGCATGAGGCTGGGTTGGAGACCCGGGTCCCCACCTTCCCGCCGCGGCCTTGGCTCCAGGCTGGGCGCTGCGGGACCTGCTGGCTGCGCCCGCTCGGGCCAGTGCTCTGCTTCCTGCGACCTGCGGGTAGGCCGTGGCCCCGGGGGGCGCCCTGGCATCCTTCTTCAGACGCCCCCATCGCTCCAGGCACTCTTGGCCTTCAGTCCCCCATCGCTCACTGCACCTGGGGCGTTGCCGCCCTCACTGCCCCCCTCACCGGCTCGCGCTCTCTAAGGCACAGAGCCGCTGTCCTGTTCCCCCGTGGGTGGGCGAGCGGCGAGCTGCGCCCGGGCCTCCACCCACCCAGGCCCCACCCCCAGCCACACGTCGCGTTTTTACCGTGAGCCACTTCCTCGCGTTTAGAGGTGGCCCTTCGCCACCCCAGCTGTGTCCTGCCCCACCTCCCCAGGGGGGCTCTGCTCCACCCCCCCCCCACTTCCCCTGAGAGCTGGGCCCTGAGCCTCCTCGTTGTGGGTGGTGGGGCCGTCGGGGGATGACGTCGCTCGAGCTGTGGGGAACAGCCCTGCAGTCCCGGGCCTCGCCCCGTGCTTTCCTGGACCAACCTGGGGGTGGGCCTCGTGGGTTTTCACAGGGCGCCCTGGGTTGGGCAGCTCCCCGAGACCGACCCCTGCTCAGTCTGTGGGCTGGTGTGGAAGCGCCTCGTGTCCCTCGTCTCGTCAGGTGCTGGCTGATGGCACCGTCCTGAACTGCCTCACGTCCCTGCGGAAGGACAACACGGGCTACGACCTGAAGCAGCTTTTCATCGGGTCGGAGGGCACCCTAGGGGTCATCACCGCCGTGTCCATCCTGTGTCCGCCCAAGCCCAGGGCTGTGCACGTCGCCTTCCTTGGTAGGTGGGGTGCCTGCTCCTCCCAGAGACTGCCAGGGGCAGGGTGCTCCTGGCCACCCTGTCGCTGCTGCGGAGGGCGACAGAGGCGCCCCCACAGGACAGCCCTTTCCGTTTCTCCTGGCTTCTTACTGCTTCCAGAAGGATCCAGGGCCAGGCCTTGTGCTCATAGGAAGAGCTGGGACCAAGCTGCCAGGCTCTGTCAGGACACCTTTGTCCGGGAACTGCACAGGCTTCCCCCACCGCTCCCACCCCACTGGGTTGTTTAAGATGTTGAGGGAAAGGGCGCCATTTGGTGATTTGGTGTGAGGTCAGGGACAGCGCTCAGGACCGTGGGCTGAGCAGAGAGCACCCGTGAGGACAGACAGACGGCTCCGCAGTGCGCCGCCCTGCCCTCGCTGCCCCGCAGCCAGCACACGCCAGCACGTGCCGCACACGTGACACACGCAGGGCACGTGCAGAGCACACTCAGGCCTCTGCCCCCGGCTCAGGTGGGCTCACTCCCCCCTGCCCCCCGCACCCCCCTTTCCGCTCTGACTGCCCCCCTGCCCCAGTCCCCTCCCTCATTCCCCTCGTTCTCAGTTGGGTGGGTGTGTTGGAGGGGCCCCTCCCCTCTTTGCTCAGGAGTTAGGCCAACCACCAGGCTTCTAGAGCTTTCTGCAGGCGCTTAGCCACCGAGCCCAGTGGATCAGTTCAGTCCGCACCTCCTGGCTGGACCGGTCACAGACTGGCGGCCTATATCTGTCCCCCGGCCCCGACTTGGCTCTTCTTGTCGCGAGCCTCACCCCTCACATCACGCCCTAGGGAGCCTTAGCTGTGCCCTCTGTCCCCGCTGTGTCCCCCGGGCAAGCTCCTGGGCGCGGGCCCCCCCTTCGCGTGCGGGCGTCTGCCGGTGGCAGAGCCTCACGTTCCACGGGCCGAGGGCGCCCGGGTCCTGGCCCGCTGAGCGAGCACGTGCGCCAGGCGTGCGGGCGGCTTGGCATTCTCTGCCTCTCGCCCCTTGGGGACATCCCGCCGCAGGCGGCCCCATTGCTGTCCACAGGGAGGGCCGCCATCCCCCACTGCTCTGAAGGGTGCCTCCTGTTCTCAGGGCCCTAGAGACCTCGCCTCGACTTGGTCCTTCGGGATTCACGGTTTGTCACAGGGCGGCGCATACTCCTTCGGGTCTGCCCCGACCTTTCTGAACTCCTGAAACCTGCGGCCCGTGTCCTCAGCCGCTTCCAGCGCCGGTGCCCCCGTCCCCTGCCAGGCTGTGCTGACAGGCCCAGGGGGCCCAGGCCGTGGTCCCTGCAGCTCCCACCCCCCACCCCTTCCCACGCTCCTGCACCCCGGTCGCTCCCCCATCGCTGGTCCCTGAGGCTCCCTCCACGCGTGCAGCCTGCTCTGCGCCCTGGAGACTGGGAGTCACTCCGCCCCAGGCCTCTGCTCTTCACTCAGACACTTTCCTGGCACCTCCGTGACCTCTGAGCCAGCCCTACCCCGCAGGGTCCCCGGGCCTGTCCCACCTGCTGGACAGGTGGACGCTGGGCTCCCCCTGCACTCCGCACACGGCTCGTGTCGGTCACCGAGCAGCGGGGAAACCGGGCTGCTTCTGGGACGGGGAGTGCAGTCATGTCGTCCCCAGGGCGGCCCCGGGGGCCCCTCGTGCCCCGTGTGCAGACTCCCCCGAGTCTCACCTCTGTCCCTCTTCCTGCCTGGCGCTGTGGCAGTTTCGTCTCCGTCTTTGAGCCATGACGCCCTTGTGGGCTCCTGGGCGGGCTCACTGTGCCCCCACCCCGCCCTCAGGGCCCTGGGCCTGCGGCTGCGGGCGCCTGAGGTGCTGTGTCCCTTGCAGGCTGTCCGGGCTTTGCCGAGGTTTTGCAGACTTTCCGCACCTGCAGGGGGATGCTGGGCGAGATCCTGTCCGCGTTCGAGTTCATGGACGCCACCTGCATGCAGCTGGTGGGGCACCACCTCCATCTCGCCTGCCCGGTGCAAGGTACCGACCCCACGGGGCCCGCCTTTCGTGTCGCCTGACATGGGGGGTGGCTCTGGCCATCAGGCCGTGGTCCCGTTCTCAAGGGGGGCCGGAAGGAGGACGTCGGTGCCCCCGTAGCTGCAGCGGCGCCCCGCTCCGTCGTCTCGGGAGTGCCCGGCCCTGAGCTCTGCGAGCCCGGCTGCTGTGGCCGCGCGGGGCTCCTTGAAATACCAGCGGTCTTTGGGGGATGGCGCGCCTGTCCCCAGGGCCCAGAGGACCTTGGTCTGAGGTGCTCACCCTCGGGCCGCAGGCAGCTCTCCGGCCGGGCAGACGGGCTGTCACCGCTGTGCCAGCGCCAGGCGGGGCTTCGGGCCGCGGTTTGCGTCGCGGACCTAGGGGCTGGAAGTGCTCTGCTGCGGGCCCTGGTGGCTTGGCTTCTGGGCTCCACCCCGAAGAGGCGGTCGCGGCGTCAGTGCTGCTTCGGTGCTGGCGCCGTGAGGCGGCAGCTTGAATGGAAGGAACTTGCTCCTCAGGTCTGGGGCCTGGGAGTCCAAGTCCAAGGTGCCGTCCGGGCTGGTCCCTGGTGAGGCCTGCGCCCTGGCCTGCAGGTGGCCCTTTTGTCACTGTCTTCACGGGGCAGCCAGAGAGCGCCCTGGAGACTTCTTAGGAGGGCGCCAGCCCCGGGGCCCGGGTCCCCGCCCTCAGTCCCCGTTCGACCTCACTCACCTCTCTCGAGGCGTCACGTCGGGCTGGGTCAGGGCCTCACCGTGGAACGGGGGGTGCCACGATTCAGCTTGTGACGGTTGGAAACATGGAAAGATCCTCGCGCTGCGAGTTTTAATGACGCTCCACTGTGAGCGTGATGAAACGGGGCGTGCAGCGGGGGAGTGAGGCTGGGCGGGGCGGTCCCGGGCGGGCGGAGCGCCTGTGGCGGGCAGCGCGTCTCTGGGCAGGCAGAGCACCCCTGGCTGGAGCACCGCGGGCCGCCGGGCGTCGTGGGGGAGAAGGCCGCTGCACCGCCACGCTGAAGGCGGAGGCCGGGCCGCCGCCCCGTCCCCGCCGAGCGGGTCGGGGCCTCCGGCCGGAGGGCGCGGAGGGACCGTGCTGGAATCCAGATGGCGAGCTGGCGTGTCCCCTTCGTTTCCACTCGCCGCTGTGTCCCCATCCTACTGTGTCAGTGCCTTCTCCTGTGGACGGGCAGAGCCGGTGGTGCTTCTGAGCTCTGTTCCGCGGCCCGGGACCCACGGGAGCAGCATTTCCGTGGGGCAGAGAGACGCAGTGTTCGGAGGACACGCGTGCTCTCGGCGTGGGGACGGACTTGCGCTTCTCCCGGAGGACACGGAGGAGGTGCCGGGGGAGTGGGCGCTCGTAGGGTCGCGTCAGTGCATGTGAGCGTGACGCCAGCTGCCCGGGAGGCACGGCGCGAAGGTGTCCTGGGCGCGTGCACGACGCGCGTGTCAGCCTCGGAAAGGATGTGCCGGGGGGCGGCGGGGGAGAAGCGCGGGCCCGCGCCTGGGCCCTGCAGCGTCACGGGTGCCACCCGTGTGTCTGGTGCCTCCCGCGGCCCAAGGGGCCCCCGGCTTCACAGCGTCGTCCAGGTGGTTCCTGGGACTCGGCGACTGTGCTGTGTCACGGCAGAAGGCCCGCTCTGAACCGTCGGGAGTTCAGCCTGAGCAGGCTCCCCTCTGGGCCCGTGTTGGCACCGCAGGCCGACAGCCGGGCTCCGGCCGTGGGACGCAGGCCGGGCCGACTCGCGGCTCAGCCTGCTTCCCTCCGCTTCCAGAAAGTCCCTTCTACGTGCTGGTAGAGACCTCGGGCTCCAGAGCTGAGCACGATGCCGAGAAGCTGAGCGGCTTCCTGGAGCAGCTGCTGGGCTCCGGCCTGGTGACCGACGGGACGTTGGCCACTGACCAGCGCAAGATCCAGGTGTGTGTGCCGCCTGCGCCCCCACCCCCTCTGCCCTTTTCCCCCCTGTGCCCCCTGGCCCGGCCGTGTGAGGGCGCCGAGTGCAGGACAGGAGTGAGGGCGCAGCTGGACGTAGGCCCCCCTCCCCCCCGGCTTGCTGGCCGAGCCTCTCTGGAGCTGGGCTTGGCGTCCAGGTCGCTTTCGGCAGCGCTCAGAGCAGACGCGGGACGCGGCTGTGGGTCAGTGAGCCCAATGCCAGCGCGTCTGGGGGACGTTGTCTGAGGAAGGACATCATTGTCGACCTGGGAGGGGCTCGGCCTCTGAGGCCACAGGCAGGAGGTGGCGGCCCTGGGCCGGAAACTGCCCTTCCCTTCACGGGGCTGGAAGGCCTGGGCCGGGAGCCACTTCACCATCCCTTAAAGAGGGACAGGACCTGGGGGCGAGCAGCGTCGTGGCCCTGAGCTGCAGTGTGCAGAGCGGGCAGCAGGGGGCGGGAGGAGGCAGAGAGGACACCCTGGCCCCCGCCAGGGCGGGGGCGGCCTGCATTGTCTCGGTGGTCGCCTCGCTGACCTCGCTCCTCTGTCAGTAAACCTTCTACGCTTGTTAGACGGCACACGAAAGGCGTCACAGGAACACCTTGACAGGCTGCGTGGAGACACAGCGCGCGTGCAGCCTGTTCTGCGCCCCTGGGGACCTTCCCACCCCCGTCGCCCGGACTTACAGGACATGCCCGGGGCGGCCCCTGTGATGGCCTGTCCTGTCCAGGGGGGCCCTGGGTGCCTGCGCCGCTGGCACGTGGTGCTGCCCGGGCCTGCCTTGGGGGCCGTGTGCAGTGTGGACGCTGGGTCTGACGCCCGCAGAGCCACACCCCCGGGCTCATTGTGGGGGGCGGGTATTGACCTGCCTGTCCCTGCCATCTGTCCCAGGCGCTGTGGGCCCTGAGGGAGAGGATCACGGAGGCGCTGAGCCGGGACGGCTGCGTGTACAAGTATGACATCTCCCTGCCCGTGGAGAGGCTCTACGAGCTCGTGCCCGACCTGCGCGCCCGCCTCGGCCCGCGGGCCAAGCACGTGGTGGGCTACGGCCACCTGGGTGAGCAGAGCGGGGCGGGCGGGCGTCCCCGCCGTCTTCCTGGCTTGCCTATCTGGGGAGAGGCCGCCACGGTGGGGGGCGGGGGCACGTTGCGGGGTCCCGCAGGGCTCGTGTGGCCCGGGGTGCGGAGGCTGAAGGAGGGGCTGACGGGCACCTTCCTGGCGTCTGGGGAGGAGCCTGCTGCGGCGCGGTTAGGACGCGGGGGGACCGCCTGGGAAAGCAGGGCGGGCCGGGGGCCCATCTGCCTGACGTGGGTCCTCTCCCCTGGGGGCACGGCCTCCGCCGCAGACAGGGACAGGTCTGCGGGCTCGCCCCGCCGGAACCAGGAGCGAGGGCTCAGCCTGAGCTTCCTCTGCGTCCGGTGACGTGGCGGGTGCTGGTGCTGTGGCAGGCAGGGAGCAGCGACGCCGGGCCCGGGAGGCCGAGGGGGCCGTTTCGGGCTGAGGGGACCCGCCGCAGAGACAGCGGGCCGGAGCCGGTGCGCCGGGGCCCCGCAGCCGCCTCCGCGTCGGCCTCGCGCCTCTCCGTCTCTTCCCGCTGGTCTCGGTGACGTTTTCTCTCGGGCGTTTGCCTCCTCTCGAGCACCCGGGGCGGTGTGACGTGGCTTGTGACACTTCTGCGTTTCCCCTGCGAGGCGGCACCTGGTCCCGCGCTCACGCCGGTTTCACAGCTTCTCGGGCATCCGCGCTTGGTTTTGTTGCTCTTTTCTCCTGTGCGTCGCTTGTCACCTCTCTTCCGCCATCGCGTCTGTTGTGTTCTTCCCTTCTCTAGTTTTCGGTTTCCTCTGTGGCTTTGTAACTTTGTCAATTCCGTCCTTAGCGCCTTGGTTCTCGGTCTCTCTCTCCTCACGGGTGTTGAAATTCCCCTCCGGCCCGCTCTGCTGGTCCCCGCGTTCCCGGACTCAAACGGCACCCGTTTGCCACCTCCTCAGGCTCGGTGTGATCTCGGAAGGGCCCCAGCCGGGACAGCCTCTGTCCCTCGAGTCACCGGTGCCTCGGCATCCATGTGTCATGTAAACCAAGGCCCCGCCCCAGCCACGTGGACAGCGGTGGGGGCGTCGGCGTGTCGGGCGCCTCTTCGTGCCGCCTGTGCCTGGTCTCTGCGCCTCCACTTCTGAGGTCGCTCTGAGCCGTGGCCCGACGGCCGCTCGGGCCGCGGTGGCTCCGGGTCTGTCCCTCAGCCTGGCTGGGTTCCCGGGCGCGTCCACCGCCGCTGTTGGGGGCGTCCCTGCCTTCGTGCTGAGACCTGCACTCCCGAAGGCACCCCCGCTGTCTGCAGCCCTCGGCGCTTCTCCGCTCCCTGCTCTTTTCTTCTTCGACCCAGGAATTAGGCAGAAGGAGGTCGTCGTCCGATTTTCAAACACACGGGACTCTCCTGCCTGTTGTAAAAACCGTTGACCTGCCGTCTCTGTGGCTGTGACCCCTGCCTCTGAGGTCGGGGCCCCAGGGCCGCACAGGTTCCCACACCAGGCCCGTGCGGTGACATGGAGGGAGCGGTCACTGCCCCACGAGAGCAGACGGGCCCGTCTTCCCTGTCGCCTCGTCGCTTCCGAAGAGAGGAGGTCAGAGCTGCCACTGAGCCCCAGCCAATGAGCCTCGTCACCACCACAGACCCCTCGTCCCTGGGGCGCCCTGCCCTGACGCCTCTTTCGGTGGAAACCCACGTGACACGAGCTCTCGTGTTCTTACGTTTTTTCCTGAGGATCTCGGTGGCTCCATCCGCCTGTTCTTTGTGGCGGGAGGCGTCCTTCCGCCGAGCCCCGACTCGCTGTCGCCAGTTCAGCCGTGTCCGGTGCGTGTGTCCTGTCGGAGGCTCTGGTCTCCCTTCTTGCTGCTCTTAGGGTCCTTCTTTTTCGTCTGGGTCCCTTGGTTCCCCTGGTCCGTCTGGGTGACCGTCTGGGCGCCTGCCTAGGGCCCGCTGGGCTGGGTTTCAGAGGTCGGCCCCCCACGTGCCTTCAGTTGCTCTTCTCCCACCCCCACCTCTGCCGCGGGACCTCCAGCCCGGGGCGGCTCTGCCCCCCAATCCTGTCTCCGCTTCTCCGTGTCGCGTTCAGATCGCTTCGTGTGCCTTGTCCTCCTGTCGGTTAGTCGCTCTTTGCCGCGCACACACACGTCCTGTTAGAACTGTCCGTTTCTCGGTTCAGCGGTCACATTGCCACCTCCAGGAGACCGGGGTGGAGACTTAGAACCTTTGCCCGGTCGGCGATCTACCCTTTTGAGCCTTTATTTTTGAACGTGGGAAGCAGTGACGTGTGTCCCGGGAGCGTCAGGTCCCGAGCCTTCGCCGTGTGCCTCCCGTGTGTGGGGCCCGGGCCCGAGAATCTTAGCCTTTGATCCGTGGGAGCTGTGCGAGGCCCGGCTTGGAGGTGCTGCTTGTTTGTGCGGGCGCTGGGGGTGGAAGTGGAACCTTCTGACCTTCGTGCCCTGAGCTCGGTGGGGGTTCGTGCTGCACACTCGGGGCAGGTTCGAGGGTCCGACGCCCGGGTGTCGGTGGAGGTGCCTCTCACCTCCCAGCACGGGGTTCCCTGCGCTAGTCCCTCAGCGGCGATTTAGTGCCTTTGCCCTGCGTGTGTCAGTGGGGACCACTTTTGGTGGGAGGGGGTCCCTGTGACGCACCCGAAGGAGGGCGGGGTGTAAGAAGCCCACCTGGGCCTGACTGTCCATCTTCTCAGCCCCATGCACCTCTCGACTCCCGGTCTGGGCATCGGCCCCTCCTTTGCCTCTGCGCCAGGCCCGCACTGGTTACGCGCACCGGTCGCCCTGCGCACCTCGCTGCTGTGACGCCCCAGCCAGCGCGGCTTGGCCCCCGGCCCCGTCAGTGGCAGCCCTACCACCAGCCCCTCTCCTGCCCTCTGGCCCGGGCCAGCCAGCTCACAGCCGCATGGACGTGGGTCAGCACTGTGTGTTCTCATTGCCCTGGGCCCAGAGAAAGGAGGTGCAGGGGTGGTGAGCCTGGCCCCTGGGGCCAGAGCCTGGTGTGTCTGTCTGGACAGTGCCAACACCAGGCCTGCGGCTAGAGGGCAGCGGGGGGCAAGCGGACCTGAGAAGGGATTGTTTGTGGATCAGGGGGAGGCATCCTGGGTGGGGCGGGGGCCGTCCTGGGCACTGTTAGAGATGTGAGTCTGGTGGGGGCCTTGGCAGGCCAGGCCGGTCACCCTAAGGTGGGGGCCCTCGGAGGGGCAGTGTGGCCGGAGGGAGACCTGGACGGTGAGGTGCGCGAGAGCCGAGGCGCTGGGGCCCCCCAGGGCCGCTCCTGCCGCTGCAGGCCAGTGGCCAGTGGCAGGAAGGCTGGAACCAGACCGAGGGCGGGAGGGGTCCTCGCAGGTGGAGGAGGGGACGGGGCTTGGGAGTGGCGCCCAGGGGGTCTCGGGGGCCCTGCTGGGCCTGATCCGTGGATCCCTGTCCCAGGTGACGGCAACCTGCACCTGAACGTGACGGCAGAGGCCTTCAGCGCGGCGCTGCTGGCCGAGCTGGAGCCGTACGTGTACGCGTGGACGGCCACGCAGCGGGGCAGCGTCAGCGCCGAGCACGGCGTGGGCTTCAAGAAGAGGGACGTCCTCGGCTACAGCAAGCCCCCTGAGGCCCTGCGCCTCATGCAGCAGCTCAAGACCCTCCTGGACCCCAAGGGCATTCTGAACCCCTACAAGACGCTGCCCTCCCAGGCCTGACAGGGGCCGGGGTCAGGGACGAGGCGGGCGTCCTCCAGTCTCGGGCTGGGCTGTTGGGTCAGGCTTGGGGCTTCCGAGCGATGGAGCCCCGCCACGCGGTGCGAGGGCCCGGGTACTCACCCTCAGGCAGGGTTTGTCCTCGGGTGAGCGGAGAGGAGAGTGCTCGCTGCCCAGCGCTGCCCCGTCCACTCCGTGACCTCTTGGTGGGTGCGCCTCGGGGGTCCCTCCGCGGTGGGGAGCCGGGCCTCCTCTGGCACATCCTGGACGGGCAGGGGGCGAGCATTTCTGCCCACTCACATATAGACTGGGCCATACGCGCCCTGCCTGTGGCCCCCTGGGGTGGGCATGGTGGTCCTGCTGCTGGCCCCGGGCAGAGGACCGTGGCCACTGACTCCAGGTGAACAGCCCCGCGCACGGGTCCCTCTCCGGGCGCTGACCGTCAGAGCCTGCCTCGGGCTTGTTCTGGGGGACTTGGGGTGGGTGAGTGGGCGGGTGGCAGTCGTGTCTGAGCCAGAGTGACAGGAGCACGCAGCGCCCGTCTTCCGGGAGCCCCGCGCCAGCGGGACGGGAGCCGAGCGTGGCGCTCGTCCTGCACTCAGGCGGCTGCGGTGCGCCCGCGGCCCGCCTTCCTGGTCCCGCTTCCGCAGGACCCTCCGGGGTTCCCGCACCTTCGGCGACCCACACTCGGGTCAGCCCTGTTGGCCTCTGGCCCTGGGGCGGCTGCTGGGGCTGCGGACACAGTCGGGAGGTGGGCCGCGTGTTCTCTGGCTGCCGTGAACTTCCAGTAAAAATGGGATTAGGACACTCTCCTCGCTTCTGTTGCTGGAAACACGCTGGGGGGAGCATGCCGGGGGTCTCGCAGCTTGTGGGCAGCAGGTGGGGGTTTGCTGGGTTGGGGTCTATCCCAGTGGGGGCCGTGGGTCGGTGGGGCGCAGGGACGGCCACCCCTGCGCTCTCCTCCCGGCCTGCTCTGGGGCCAGGCCGAGGGGCCGCCTGTCGCCAGCCTCATGTTCCCCAAGATGTACGGTCGGCCGGTCGGCAGGCAGCACAGTGCTCAGCGTCCTCTCTGTTGGCGGAGACGCACGACCTGTCGGTGGCGCCGCCTGCGGGCCTGGCTTCCCCCTGGGCCAAGCCTGGCTCTTCCCTGCGCTCGTGGGGGACGCGGAGCGCGATGCTCAATGCCACGTGCAGCGCCGCGTGCAGCCCCCTGAGCTTCAACCTGCCGAGGTGCGCGCTGGGCCCTGGGCGCGCTCCACGGCTCTGCGGGGCAGCCGTGCGGGGCGGAGGGGCTGTGGCCCGGGCACAGGAGGCCCAGGCCCGGGGTGCTGCGTCCTGGGGGCGGAGGGCGGAGCAGGCAGGCACCCAGGTCGCAGTGCGGGTCTCGGAGGGCTGGGCGCTCACTTGTGCTCTCAGGGCGGCATCCCTGCGGAAGGTCCCGAGCACCGCAGGGTGTAGCCGGTGGTCGGCAGCAGAAAGGACCTGGGTGGCCGCGCACTCGCCCTCCCCCGCCCTGGCCCCCTTCCGCACCCTGACTGCTCCACTGTACTGGGCCGCATCACAGGCAGGAGGGTCCGGGGTCCTGACGCAGCCCTGGGACAGGGCCAGCTCCGCCTCCCGCCACACAGCGGGCCCTTGTCCCTGCCCGCGCTGGGTCCCAGAGGCAGGCAGGCGCCGCCGCAGCAGGCTTCCCCGCGGTGCCAGGTGAGTCCCCCTGCTCCTGACTCCACCAACGGCCAGGACCCGCTCCCTTCATCCTCCCTGGCCGAGGACCACGGCTGGGTGGCCCGAGGGCCATCCGGCCAGAGGCTCCACATGGCTCCCCAGTGGGACCACTTCCAGGCCCCGGATGGGTGGACGCAGACTGGTTGTCCGGCCTCAGGACACGGCCCCAGCCCTGGTAGTCAGGTGGGCCCAGGGGTGACGCTCTGCCGGGGGCAAGGGGCAAGGATCAGACAGGAGCCCCAGCCTGAGGAGACGGAGCCGAGGCCCACGCCTGACTGCCGTGCACGGGGCCGCTGCTCCTCGCGGGCACTTCATGGCTGCAGCGACCCAGGGTGCTGCCCCGGGAGGGAGGGAGAGAGGGGGGGAGTACGGCAGGGACCTGGGCTGACCCCAGCACTCCGGACAGAGCCGGGCAGGGCAGGCCATGGGCAGAATGGCCCCCGACAACTTTCCCAGGGTTAGGGGACCAGCTTCCCTGGGAGGTCCCCTCATCTCTGCGCCTCGGTTTCCCCTTCTGTGAGGCACGGCCCTGAGCCGGGTGGATGGGTGCTGAGAGTTAGCGGTGACGGAACCTGCTGATTCGGCCACACTGGGCAGGGCCGGCTGGCTGCCCGAGGCCCATACCCCTCTTATACTGAGGGGTCTCCCCGGGACTTTGGGGTGCTGGCACGGGTAAGGAGTGCCCAGCAGCCCTGTCAGCTCTACGCAGTGAGCAGAGGGACCGGCAAGTCTCGGGAGCGTGCCTCTGCCACTCCGTCCCCAGGCTGCCTGAGCCCCGTGATTCTGCCGACCCCAGTTCCTGGTACTCCCAGGCCCTGGGGAGCAAGCCAAGTGGAGAGAATGTCCCACTGTGTCCATTCAGCCTGGAGGGACACGTGGCACCCGCACCTGCTTCCTGCTTGGGCACAGCTGCCCATTGGATGCAGACTCAGGGTCGGGGCCTCAGGCTTCTGGGACACGGGAGCCCTGCAGGGAGTGAGGCGTGCACACCGGGGCCAGGCAGGGGTCTGCTGGGGTCTGCTGGGCTCAGTGGTAGCAGGACCGTTCTTGGAGCAGGCTGTCCTGGGCAAGGTGCCTGTGCTGGGGACCTCAGGCGAGGGGGCACGCCACCCGAGCATCTGAGCGAGGCCCCTCTCTGTTAAGGGTGTGTGTGTTCATCCCTGTCACCTGCTGTCCGCCCGCCCGTCTTCTTGGATGTGCTGTGCACAGGGCTGTGGTCCCAGTGCCCCCTCTGGCTCCCCACTTGCTGCAGGTGGCACCACCTGGCCCACCCTCACCAGGGCCAGCCACCCCACACCTGCCCTGGTGCAAAGCTGAGGAAGAGGCCCCGGGGGACGCAGGGGGCCAGCTGGGGGGCAGAGCCACGTGCCCCACGTGCAGCCACTGAGGCCCTGTCCGGAGTCTCCCTCATGACCCTGCTCCAGGGAGAGGGGCAGCCCCCGGAACGGCTGCCATTTAGGGGGCCGGGCTGTGCGGGGCACCGGCGGGGCCAGGGGTACGTGGGGAAGGGCAGGTGGGGGGAGCCTTCCTCGTCCGGCCGAGTCCCCGGTGCAGTGGCCGCATGGCCGGGGCGGGGACAGAAGGGGCAAGCCCGGCCCCGGCGCCCTGACGCGGCCCCCTCGGCCCGCCCGCCCCCCCGCAGGCATGGGCGCCCCCCGCGCCCCCGCGCGGACCGTGCTGTTCCGGAGCGAGCGCGGCGGCCCCACCTACCGCGTCCCCGCGCTGCTGCCCGCGCAGCCGGGCCGCGTCCTGCTGGCCTTCGCGGAGCTGCGGCTCGGGCCGGAGGACGCGCGCGCGCACCGCCTGGTGCAGAGGCGCGGGGCGCTGGCGGGGGGCGGCGTGCGGGTGAGTGCGGGCCGGGCCCGGGGGGCTCCCCGTGCGGGATGGGGGTCCCCGTGCAGGGCGGGGGCGCGTGCGGGCGGGGGCCGGGGGAGGCCGTGCGGGCGGGCGGGATGGGGGTCCCCGGGCGCCCGCGGCAGCTGAGCCCCGGCCCCCGCAGTGGGACGCGGCGCGCGTGCTGGACTCGGCGGCCCTGGCCGGACACCGCTCCATGAACCCCTGCCCCGTGCGCGACGCGCGCACCGGCGCCGTCTTCCTCCTGTTCCTGGCCGTGCGCGGCCGCACCCCGGAGGCGGCGCAGGTGGCCGCGGGCCGGAGCGCCGCGCGCCTCTGCTGCGTGACCAGCCGCGACGCGGGGCGCAGCTGGGGCGCCGCGCGGGACCTCACGGCCGAGGCGGTGGGCGGCGCCGAGCGCGGTAGGCGGGGCGCTGGGGGGGGCTCCCCGCGGGGTGCGGTGGGGGTGGCGCTGCCCGTCCCACGCGCGGGTCTGGCCCCGGGGTGCCCGCCCCGGCCCAAGAGGCACCGACTCCCTCAGCCAGGCGCTCCGGTCCCCGGGACCGAGAGCCCCGCAGCGGGCGCCCGGGCTGGGCCCTCCTCCCCCGGTCCTGGAATCCGAGCCCCCAACGCCCAGGGCCTCACCCCCTCTCCCACTTCCTCCCACCCCTTCCCGCCCGCTCAGGGGCCACCCGGCCCTGGCAGGAGGAGGAGCCGGGGCGGGCGAGGCGGGCTCAGACCTGGCCGCGCCCTCAGAGACCTTCCGGATGTGGGCGGGACCCCGGGGACTGACCCCAGCACCAGGGGCGCCGCCCAGACCCAGCCCTGAAGCTCCTAAACACCCCCCCCCGCACAGGCACTGTTGGTGGCTGCCCACCTGGGTTCAGAAACAGGCCACCTGCTACCCGCTCGTAGTGGCCAGGGAGGCGGTCCAGCCTGGGAGGACTCCGGGTGGCCCAGAGACGTGGAGGGTGGAGCGGTCGGCAGGGGCTTCCACACGCTGTTCCCTAGCCCAGGGCCTGGTCCCCCGTCCGGCCCATGCCCCACAGCCCTGGCTCTTCCCTCCGGGGGTAACCTGCAGCCGCTCCCCTCCGCAGACTGGGCCACGTTTGCCGTGGGCCCGGGCCACGGCATCCAGCTGCCCTCTGGCCGCCTGCTGGTGCCGGCGTACACCTACCGCGTGGACCGGCGGGAGTGCTTTGGCAAGGTCTGCAGGACCAGTTCCCACGCCTTTGCCTTCTACAGCGACGACCACGGCCAGACCTGGCACCACGGAGGCCTCGTGCCCAACCTGCGCTCCGGCGAGTGCCAGCTGGCCGTGGTGGACGGCGGGCAGGCCGGCAGTGTCGTCTACTGCAACGCCCGGAGCCCGCTGGGGAGCCGCGTGCAGGCGGTCAGCGAAGACGAGGGCTCCTCCTTCCTCCCCGGGGAGCTGGTGCCCGCCCTGCCTGAGACTGCCCGGGGCTGCCAGGGCAGCATCGTGGGCTTCCCGGCCCCACCCACTGGCGAGCTTCCAGACGAGGGGTGGTCAGTGGGCTCCACGAAGGTCCCCATCTTTTCAAGCTTCTGTCCTGGAGTCCAGGAACCACCAGGGGAGGGCGTTGGGGACACCCAAGGGGGCGGGGTGCTAGGTGGGACAGAGGGATGTGGCAGTCGCCCCGGGAACCCCGGCTCAGGGAACCCCGGCCCAGGGCCTGGGTTCAGTGAGAACCTGGAGTTCCTTGGGCCCCCCGCCGCCCCATCACAGAGCCCCACGTGGCTGCTGTACTCCCACCCAACGGGGCTCAGGGCTCGGCTCCACATGGGTGTTCGCCTGAGCAGGTCCCCCCTGGACCCCAACAGCTGGACAGAGCCCTGGGTGATTTACGAGGGCCCCAGCGGCTACTCTGACCTGGCGTCCATTGGGCCCACCCCCCAGGGCGCCCTGACCTTCGCCTGCCTGTACGAGAGCGGGGCCAAGGTCTCCTACGAGGAGATCGCCTTCTGCCAGTTCTCCCTGCAGGAGGTCCTGCAGCAGCTGCAGCCTGGCCCTGGGCCAGCCAGCCCCAAGGGCAAGTCAGGGGGGCGCTGCCGGCCATCCTGAAGGGCCCTGCAACCAGGCCGGGAGGATGGGTGGGGTGGGGGTTGGGGAGTGGGCATGGGCCCGGCCTGGGCCTGGGTGGAGGAGGGGTGGAGGGAGCGGGGTGGGGGGTGGAGGGGTGGGGGGAGCAGGACAGGGGGTGTGGCATGGGCCCGGGCCTGGGTGGAGGAGGGGTGGAGGGAGCAGAGATGGGGGTTGGGGGGTGTGGGCATGGGCCCCGGCCTGGGTGGAGCTCCGGGAGCGCCTTGTCCCTTGGCTTCTCCGTGGAGAGCGGCGGGGGGTGGGGGCTGTGCAGGGCGCAGTTCCACAGACGTGTTTTAATGTCAAACCAGTGGGCTGGCCTTCCAGGGAGGGGAGTGCGGCTCTAGGGGGAGAGCAACAGGTGGGCTTGTGTGAGGGTGACCCTGGGTGACTTGACGTTGGCACCGAGGACGTCCCCACCCCTGGCGTGGGCCCTTCAACCTCACTCTGCTCCCTGGAACAGGGGGAAGGGTATTTTCTCCTGAGCTCCGCGCCTGGCAGAGTCCTGGGGGTTGACCAGGACTAGCTCCCTGTGACCTTGACCGTGACCGTGACCTCCGGCCCACCGGGCCACTCCCTCCCAGCGGCAGCTGTCAGAGACCGGCAGGATGCTGACAGGAAAGGGGATGCCGCACAGCGTCCCAGGAGCGTCTGCGGGCTGCAGAGGGCTGCCTTGCCTGTCCCCCGCTTCCGGTGTGGGGAGCAGGTGTGAGAGCCCGCAGGGTCACGTCCCAGGACCGCCCCCCCCCCACCGAGGCGCCTGTTTCTTCTCCTTTTCAAAGCCCTCGTTTCTGGTCATAGAAATAAAACACGCTCGTTGTGGGAAGCTCGGGGTAGTAGGAAACCGTAGAGAAACCAGAGCTGCCGCGTGCACGTGGCTCCTGCAGCCCCGGCTCTGGTCCTCGCCGCGCCTGTCCCCGACTGTCTCTTCTCGGGGGACGCAGCTGTGTCTCAGCACAAGTGCCCCTTGTCTGCTGCCCTCGGTCAGCTTCCTGCGGTGGCTCCCGAGAGTGATTTCTTCACCAGGTCCCTGCCCTGCGACCTGGCACTGGTGACCCTACGCGCTCCACCCTCAGCCCCACCCCCGTGAGGACAGCTGTCGCCCGGGGCTCTGGGCAGCAGCCGGCGTGGCTGTTCTGTTGGAAACTAAAGCAGAGAAGCCAGCCGAGATGGGCCGGAGGTGGTGGCTTTCGGCCGCTCCAGCACTCAGGCGTGCGCGGCTCCTGTCCTGTCATTCACCTTGAGACGGGGTCACGTCCCCCAGAATCAGTCCACCCCGAGCCTCAGACTGCGACCTGCTTGGGGAGAAGCTCTTCGTGGCTGTGACTGAGGTGGACTGAGCTGAGATCATCCTGGGCGAGGGCGGGTCCTTACAGGAGGCGGGAAAGGACTCTCGGGGAGAAGACATCTCAGGCCGGAGGCAGAGACCGGAAGGATTTTGCCACACGCCGGGGACCCCTGCTCCCCAGTAAACGGAGGAGGCGGGAGGACGCTCCCCGGAGGCTTCAGGGGTGCAGCCCTGCGGCGCCTCGATGCCGGCTTGTGGCGAGGAGGCCTCCCGACGCGCCTCCCTCCGCCGGCCCCGCGCAGGGGCTGGGCCTCACACCGCCACGGGGGGAGGTGCTGGGGACAGGGGCCCCCTGTGTGCCCTGAGCACCCCGGCCCCGTGAGGCGCGTCCCGCCTCCGTTTCCCAGCCGTGGAGTTGGAGGCCGGGACCTGCCGACCGGCTCAGGGTCCCGGAGCAGGAAGCCGGTTTCCCCGTCCCGCCATGTGTTTTCCACTTCGGTGACTGAAAAATGACAGGGGCGACGAGTGCTCGCCGTGACTGGTGAGAGCGGCCCCCTCCCCGGGGCCCCTGTGGTGACAGCGCGCACCTTCCCTGGGGCCCTGAGCTGCGTAGACCTGACCGGCTTGCGCTCGGCCCCTCCCCAGAGCAGAGTGTTGGCGCAGCGGACTCGGCCAGGACGCGTCCCCCTCAGACGAGGCTGGAGGCCGGTCCCCTTTGTGCGCTGCGGGCTCATGGCTCACAGCTGGTGTCCTCCACCCTCAGGCGCTGCCCCTGAGGCCTCCCCCCTGCAAACCTCGTCCCAGGCCTGCCTCCTCCTGAGCCCAGCGACCACAGCCTCGCTCCGACTCCCTCTCCAACTTAACGACGCGACCTGGCCCCGCGACCTGGCCGCCGTCCCTGGTGAGGGGTAGCCACCCTGGGTCCGTTTGCTGTTGTTAATTACTATCCATGTCGCCGCTGCAGACGAGGCTGCAGCGCTCACCCCTGAACCTCTGTGCTGACAGCCAGACTCGGACTCTGCAGGACGGATGCGCGAAGGGGGCCGAGCCAAGGCCTCTGCGACACTTATTGTAATAGATGAGAGACTTTCCCCCAAAGGAAAAGCCCGTCGGGCACGTGTGAGAAGGCTTTTGGGGGCATGCTCGTCAGCGTTGTGTGTCCTCTACCTTCTACCTTTTCCGATCCGAGGGGTAGCCGGTGGCCCGTCGTGCGTTTCTAGGGTTAGGGCTTTTGCTGGCGGCAGTCGGAGCGGGTGAGCGTGAGCTCCGTGGCTGAGCGGTGGGACTCTGGCCCTGCCTGTCGTGGCTGCTCACTCCCTCCTCCTCGCCAGAAAACACAGCTCTGGGAGGTTCCAGCCGACGGGCACTGGGAGGGGGCCTTACCAGGTGGCGTCTGGGGCAGGAAAGAAAGGGGAAATGACTGGGCTCCGGGTCGTGGGCCGCTCAGGACGCACCAAGAGCAGAGTTGTAAATGAGGCGGGTTGTCTTCATCCGTCCTCAGACGGCCGTCTGTCGGGAATGGCTTGGGACTGGGGGAGCAGGGAGGATGGCCCCCACCGGGCAGGTCTGGTGGGCGGGGAGGAGGCAGCTCCCTGGGTGGCTTCCAGGGTCCCCAAGCTAAACAGGGACTTTCAAGCGACACCCGTGAAGACGCGGCATGACATGAACTATGTTGTCGGAGGTCCTGGCTCCGGCCCCAGCTTCTGAGACTCGTGGCCGTCTCCCTGGCCAGAGCCTGTCCCCTCATCGGGGTTGGTGGGTGGTGGCGAGGTGATGCCTCCTCAGGGAGAAGGCCCCTCCGCCCTTTCTGGGGAGTGGCAGGGGTGGCGGCCACACCCGGGTTTGGACAGTTTGGCACAGAGAGGCCTGTGACCAGCCACGACCGCAGCAGAAAGAAAGAGAACAGCACACCTGCGCACGTCGTAGCGAAGCCGGTGAAACCAGAGCGGGAGGCGGCCACCTCGGAAGGGGCGGCGCGTCGGCCGGGAGCTGACTTCTTCCCGGAAACCAGAACCTTCTGACCCAACTGGAAAGCTGGGGTGGTCTCTTCAGAAAGCTGAGAGGAAATAGCCACCGACCTGGAATCCTGCCCCCAGCAAGAGTATTTTCAAGAACGAGGGGAAAAATCCAGCGACATTCTCAAGTAAACAGAAGTGACTGAGTTTGTCACCAGCAGACTCGCTGACGGAACGTGGACGCTCATCCTTTGAGGGGAAGGACGGTGACTGCAGGTGGAGAGCCAGAGGACAAGCACAGCAAGCACAGACAGGGCGGGTGCGGGCGGGGCCTGGCTGAAAACAGGTGTCCGCGGGCCGTCAGCCTCGCATCCACGTAAGAGCAGAGTCCGGACGGCAAGGGGGACGGAAGTGTCCTGAGGTCCTTGTTCTGTTCAAGGGGAGGTGGACGTACCCATAGACGTAGGCCGAGGATGCCTGCGGTGCTCTCGAGGGCAAACGCTAAAAGATGGCAAAATTGCCATGTCACCGAACTAGCAGAGACGACCAGTGAAGGAATAGAAAGTGATCGGCCCACAAAAGGCACAGAATCAGGGAAGATAGACACAGAACCGGTAGGACAGACGGAAAGCCAGTATTAAGACGTCAGGACAGCCGATGGAATCAGATCCCACTCACGTAAACCAGCTAACGTTCCCCGAAGAGACAAAAACGGTCGCGGCAGAAAGCGAAACGACAGTGACAGACCCGACCCCGAGCCCCGCTGTGCCCCGCCGACAGACACGAGGTAGAGGGAAGCAGAGAGGTCGAAGGTCAGGAGGGCCAAGTGGACCGTGAGCACACAGGCCGGCGGCGGGCGGCGCTGCGTCCAGCAGGCGGAGAGCGTGGGGCCGAAGCACGACCAGTGATGAGGGGACGCGTTCGAGTCAGTGCGGGATCCCAACACCTTGAGATCTGTGTGTGCCCGACCTTGCACTTGGAAAGGGGACACGAAAGTGGGCTGGTGCATCGGGGAGAACACCCGCAGGAGAGCGCACGTCTGAGACACAAGGCTCTCGGGGACCCTCCGAGCGAGTGCGCAGGGACAGGGCGGGTCCGGCCACGGGACGCCGCCAGCAACAGCAGCAGGAGGCACGGTCTCCCCAGCACACGCAGATGCGAAGACGGACACGTGGGGTCTCAAAGCCAAGGCCCCACAGACCTCAAGGACCGAGAACTGCAGTGAAATCGAGCCAGAAACAAAGCCAGACGGCGACTGGGCGTCTGCACGTGTGTGCGAACTGAGAAACACGCCCCCAGCAACTCGTGGTGCAAAGAGGACGTCGCGGTGGGAAAGGGGAGCGTTTCCGGAATCACACACAAAACTGGCGTGCGGCGTGGACGCCAGCGTCAGACGGGAGGCCGAGCCACTGCTCCCGTGAGGTGGCGAAGGCCGGCAGCCTGGGACAGAGTCGGGGGCGGGGGGACAAGAGCAAAGCCAGTGGGAAGGGACCGCACAACGGAGGGAGCATCTGCCTCGGGAAAAAAGGATAAAATTGATAAACTCCCGAGGAGGCCGATCACGAAGACAAGAAAGAAACAAACAAACGGCACCGGGGGTGAAGAAGGACACGTTTGGGGGCACTTGAGGGGCTGTTTTATGCCAGCAAACCTGAAAATTGAGATGAAATGGGTAATTCTGGGGAAAATACGACTTGCTAGAACTGACACAAGATAAAATAGGAAATCTGGAAAATCCTCTTACAGAAATTGAAGCCATCGCTTAGAATCCGCACGAAAGGGAAGTTCCGGGTGCACGTCTTCCCTAGTGGGTTCTGTCAAGCACGAAGGACGAGGTAGCGAACGTCGTGTGTCCCCGTGAACGCAGGGCCGTGACGCCGGGGCAACCGCCGCGGGCCACAGGGAGCAGAAGCCATCAGAGAGCCAAGGGACTGGGTGCTTTGTAAGAAGCAAGTTCCCGAAGCACACGAGCAGGACACCGAAGCACGGTCCAGGGGAGGGCAATCGGGTGGTGAGTTGACACGACACGGGGGGAATGAAGAGACGAGCCGCAGGCTAGGAGAAGTCGCCTGTCTCTGAGCGTTTCGCTTGGTCAGGCGTTGCCGGACCGTCCCCCCGAGTGGCTGTGCCGTCTGCGTCTTCCTCGGCGAGGTGTCCGCGCAGATCTTTGCCCCCTTCCCACCTGGGTAGCTCTTTCCTTATGCCGAGGGGTAAGCGCGTCTGAAAAGAGGCTCACGTCGTGCGTCGTCGGGGAGGTGCAGACTGAAACGACCAGGAGACACCACGGCGCACTCACCGGAATGACGGAATCCGAACCCGGACCCCGGCCAGGCCTCAGGACTCTCAGGGCGCGGCTCGCGGAACCGGATTCGCCGTGCGATCCAGCATCGCGCTCCTTGGGCTTCACCCGACGGACGCGAAGGCATCTGTCCACACGGAACCCGCGCGCGGCTGTTTGTGGCCAAACGGGGAAGACACCAAGACGTCCCGTCCTTCAGGCCCCGCCCTGACCACGTGCCCCGGGGTGGGGCTCAGGGCCCGCTCTGGCCCCCGGAGGCCCGCCGCCCTCGGAGCCCGTGGGTTTGCGTGTGCGGCGGCTCTGGGTCCCGCCCACGCGTACCTCGGCCCATGGCTGCCGTGGTGGCTCATCGTGTGCGTCAGCCGGGCAGGGTGGCAGCACCCAGAGGTTTGGTCAAATGCCAGTGGACGAGTTTCTGTGAAGTTTCCCTTAAAGATGAGATGAACATTCAAGTCAGCAGATTGTGAGGGAAACATGAGCCTCCATGATGTGGCGGGCCCCGCCCAGGCAGCTGGGGTCAGGAGCGGAGACTGAGGTCCCGCAGGACAGGCAGCTCTCCCTCCAGAGGCTTCAGGTGCAAGGCCAGCTGGTCCCTGGGGCCCCGGCCGCCGATCTGCCGGTCGCGGGAGCCGGTTCCCTAAGACCAGTCTCCACCCTCAGGTTCCTCAGGGGGACACATGCAGGCACCCGGGCCTCGCCCCGGCCTGGGTCCCTCCTGTACATCTGCGGGGCTGGAGGCCGCCAGGACCACGAGCCCGTGGAGCCGTCCCACTGCTGCGCCTGGTCCAGGGGTAGCCTCTGGAGGCCAGGCAGGTGTCCTGACCAGTCCCTGCGGCTCAGCGACTGACCTCCTAGGCCAGAGCTCAGCTTTCGCACCGACCTCTGCCCCCACCGAACACCGCCTCCTCCTGCCCCAGCCCCGGGCTCCCTCGTCTACTCTGTGAACCCGACTCCCGCGGGGCCTCGCAGGACCGGGGCGCGCAGTGTCCGTCCTCCCGTGTCTGGCTGATCTCACCGATCACACACCCTCAGGCTTCCTTCGTGCGGCAGCGGGCGTCAGGACGGCCTCCCTTTTCCGGGCTGAACGACCTCGCACTGTCCACACCACACGCACCACCCTCACCCCTCCAGGGCGCCGTGGGCGCTGCCACTGACCCTCAAACCTCAGAAAGGCGATAACACAACGGCCGATATGCCACGTGACGATCTAGTTTTGGAATTCTGACTGAGAGAAAAACGTACCAGAAAAACAGCTGCGGATGTGTGCCCGGGCGCCCGAGCCCCGGGCAGCCCCCGGCAGCTCCCAGCCCCTGCTGCTGGCTCCGCTTTGCCCCGAGGACCAGCGAGAGCTGAGTCCTGGCACCCCTGCTGCGAGGAGTGCAAAGGGCGGGAGGTGGCTGCATGCTCCAGGAGTTCAGACAAGGGGAAACCCACCCTCCCGGGCCTACAATGCTCCCCTGACGAGCCAGGAGCCCAGGGTTCCCCACGCGCGAGAGCCGGGAGCTTGAGGGGCACCCACACACTGGACCCCAGCGCGTCTGTGGGCTCAGGAGCCACAAACACAGACCCCACGGGCGGGGGGCGGGCTCCGGGGCACAGAACCAGAGCCCGGTGGCCCCGGCCCCCGGCCGGGGGGCTCAGGCCTCACTGAGGAAGCCCGGGCCTGGGCCAGAGCCCTGCCCCCAGCCGCACCTGGCCCGGGGAGGCGCAGCACAGACGCAGGGACAGACCCGGCGGGGGCGGTGGGGGCAGGGAGCCGCCCCAGCCAGGGCCTGACACATGCAGCTGGGGCGGAGAAGGGGACGGAAAAAGTGAGTGGCGGCGGGCAGGGCGCCTTACGGGAAGGCGAGCAAAGTGCTGACTGCGTCCCGCGGCGCTTATCTCCGGCGCCACCAGCGGCCGCCGGGCTGCCGAGAGGCCACCGCTTCCTTCCCTCCGCCGCGTGCGCTTTTTCTCTCTTATCAGTGTGAACTCTGATACACACTCAGAGTGGGATGAGCAACTGGAGTTTGGTTTAATTTTGGTAGTTCTGATGCGCGAATCGCTCCCTCATCCCGTGACAGGACCCCAGCTCGGTCCCTCGCCTTTGGGGGCCTGCGTTGTCTGGTCCTTCCTGCACACACCCCTCACAGCTGCCCGCGGTCAGCGGCCCGAGGAGCAGATGTCCCCCAGTGTCCGAGACCGGCCCCTGCTGCTCCTGCTGCCCCCACGGTCTCCCCGTCCCCTGTGCCCGCAGCCCCGGCTCAGCAAGCCCGAGTGCGGGTCGCGTGTTTGCCGGTCACCCCGTGAGGTGTTCCAAGTGGGGCTCATGGGTCAAAGGGCAGATGCTTCGCTGCGTGCTCCGTGTCACCAGCTCCCAGTCGGGCACGTCCGCCCCGTCCTCGCCCGCAGAGCTTCAGGGTCCGCCAGACGCCCCGCCATCCGCGTTTTCCTGCCTCTGCGTAGGGGCGAACGTCCTGCTGTTTGCGCGTGAGTGTGCGGGCGCACACGTGTGAGCTGTCTGGCCACCTCTCCGCTCCCTTTCCCACTGCACCTCCGACCCGTGCGCTCCGCGTCTCTGGAAAGTCTGTCCCGCGAGCTGGGCCTGTGCGGTGCGGCACGTGCCGGCCCATCGGTCGGCGCGACGCTGCTCGCCGCGCGGACTCGCTTCCCTTGCCGGGCGCGGCTGAGGGGCTTCCCTTTCCCGCGCCTCAGCTCTGGGCCGGGGTGGGGCGGCCGCCCGCGTCTCCTTGCGCCCGGGAGGGCTCCTCTCCTCCCGGCCCCCTGGCAGCACGTGGGCCTCTGCAGGTGCCCGGGCGCTGAGTCCGCAGGGGCCCCCAGCGGCCGCGTGGCCTGCGCCACCCGTCAGCCGGTCCACCTGGCCCGCGGGCGGCCCGTCCCCTCCCGTCCCCTCCCATGAGCTCATCCCCCTGCGGCAGCCCGCGAGCCCCGGTCTGGCACAGCCGGCCTTTCGCTGTCTCTCCGCGCTGTGCTCGGCTCGCACTCGCCCATTTTCCCACGTGAACTTCACGGTTCCGAGTGGGTTTTTGCCGAGATCCTGTCAAACTCACACACGAACTCAGGAAGGGCTGCCGTCGCGAAGGCGTCGAGTTGCCCCAGCGCGGGCGTGTGCTCCCGTCAGGTCGGCCCCACCGCGCTCTCCTCCCGCGTCCCCCTCGCTGACCTCGCGCTGACCTCGCGCCTGCGGCGTCTGGTCTCTCCTGCTCCACCGAGGAACCTTCTCGGCTTCTGCGAGCACCTCGACAGCCCCTCGCTCCCGGGTGCTGCGTCTGTAACCGCCACTCGCCTGGACTTTCTCGTTGCTTCTAGTTTTCCCACAAAAGCCGCTGGGTTTTCCAGGCCAAGCTGCACCCCCTCTGTCGCACGACCTCGTCTGGGACCCTTGCCTGGTCCCGGAGGCGGTGGCTCCAGGACAGAAGCCCGTGTCAGGGGATTAGACTGAGCTCAGATGGCCGGGCAGTGGGTGGGGCCTGGACGAGGCTCCCCGAGAGCGGAGGTTGGGGGGTGCCTGTCACTGAAGTCAGGGACCCCACATTGTGTCCCTTTGCATGGGGAGGAACCGCATTTCCCACTAGTGGCTGGTGCAGCCTGCCCCCCCCGCCCACCTGGCCCCCACCCTGGGCCCAGATGCCGTCCAGGAAGGACCCCGGGGAGTGGGCCTCATGGGAGCTGGAGCAGGGCGGACACGGGGGTGCCCCTGCACAGCTGAGGTGGGCAGGGGTTGGAGCAGTGAGACCCCGGGGCGTGAGGTTCGGGAGGGCTTGCAGGGGTGATGCCCGGCGGCCCCCTGGAGTCGGAGGGTGCGAGTCGGGGGAGAGAGGAGAAGCCTCTGTGTTCCCAGGATGGTGGGGGAGGGGCAGAGTCCCCCTCCTGCCCACCCCCCACAGCGCAGGGCAGGAGAGAACTGAGGGTTCGTAGAGCTTTGTCATTATTTAATATAATAGAGTGGAAGGCGGAGGGGCCTTGGCGCGTGTGGGCCCACGAGAGACATGCGTCTCTGAGTCCCCGCGGCAGCTGCCCACCGCCTCACTGGCCTGGACGGCCACATTTGGGGAGGCTGGCGAGGGGTGACAGGCCCGGCCGGGGGTGCCGGGCGAGGGCACACCTCCACCCACCCAGCACCCCAGGCAGGATCCCCCTGAGGCCCCTTTGAATAGCACCGTGAGCAGATGCTGAGGAGGAGGCAGCTGGGGGTGCTGCCCTGCGCTGTGCGCGCCCCGTCACCCTCTGGGCACCTGCTGGCTCTCCTCGCTGTGGCAGCACCTCACCGGCCGCACAGGGCAGAGCCTTCAAGCAGGACCAAGCCCCCACGTCCAGGCACCAGGCTCCCCGGAGGCAGCGGGGTCGCAGGGACGCTAAAGCCCCCCACAGCCCCGGGAAGGCGTTGAGGAGGCAGAGCAGCAGTTCAGGAGGGAGACTTCGGCCAGCTGGGCCCAGGCCCGGGCCTGGCATCCGGGCGGCCTCCTCTCCTCTCCCAGAAGGGACAGTGCTCCCTCTCGAGTCCAGGTCCCGCAAGCCCGAGAGAGCCGGGCAGGGCCGGTGCGGTGCGGGAGTGTCGCCCCGACGGGCTCGGCCCCGGCCGCCCCTGCTCCTCCCCGCGGGCTGGGGGAAGCTGTCAGAGGGGCCAAGAGCAGTGTCCGTCCTCGGGCCTCGGGGACCGCGGCCCTCGTGGGCTGTCGGCTGAGGCTCTGCGGCCAGGGGCCCCGGGCCCGCCGGGGAAGACGATGGTGGCGTACTCCGTGGGTGGCGGCGGCTCGGGGGCGCAGGGGCCCGCGGGCTCCGGGGTCTTCTCGCGCCACTGGAAGTCCAGCTCCCCGTAGTCCACCGCGGCGACCACGGGCCCCGGCCCGGGGCCCTGCTTCTTGGAAGCAGAGGGAAGGAGGGGTCAGTGCTCTCCGAGTGGCCGGCGCGTGCACACGCGGACGCTCACGCGGACACGCACGCACACAGGTGCACACGCGGATGCGCACGTGGACACACGCATAAGCGTAAGCGTGTGCACACAGGCACGTTTACCGCCGGGCAGGCCCTCCACCCCGTGGCCGGTCCCAGGGCCGGGGCACCCACCAACGCTCAAATGAGGCGACATGGGTGGGGACAGCTGTGGCTGCTCCTGAGGTCGCTCACCCCTGGGCAGAGCAGCCCTGCCTGCCCCCAGCCGATCCCCAGAGGGGAAGGAGACTCACCAGGGGTGGGTCCTCGCTCTGGCAGGCACAGACCCCTGTGGAGAACGCAGGGGTGTCAGGAGCCCGGAAGGCACAGTGCGAGGCTCAGCAGGGGCTGGGGTGGGGGAGGTGGGGCGGTGGGAGGAGGGTGGGGTCCCTCCAGGCACGGGACGGGCTCCATGCCTTCTATCCTGGGTGGCCGAGCATCGTCCCTACCTGCCCCCAGTCCTTGTGCCACAGCCCGAGCACCTCCCCTCTCCCAGGTCCCGGCTGGCTGTGCGGTGTCTGAGCGTACGGCCACGGCAGGGCGGCCGGCCTTCCAGGCCGAGGGCTTCTGCAGCCTCAGGTCACCAACCCAACCGAGCCCGGTGCCCACGGCAAGCACCAAACCTGCCCTTGGTCCCTGGCTGGTGCCACCAAGCATCCAGCAGGTGCACAATTAGTGGTGCTGGCACAGCATCCCTCCCACCGACACCGCACAGCAATGCCCGCGCCCAGAGCACTCTCTGAAACAGCCCAAGGAGGAAGCCGTGGTCGCTGGAGAAGTGAACACCCGGGCGGGCCTGGCCCTAGGCGTCAGCGTGGCCGCGCGCCCAGCCTTCCCGGGGAGGGAGAGACTCTGGAGTCCAGCAGCTGCCCAGGGCCTTGTCCAGGCCCCTGTGAGGCCTCCTGCTCTCTGGCCACGTGCCCCGCCCCCCGGGCACCTGGCAGGAAGAGGTGACCTGAAGCTGCCGGGGCTGGCGCCTGAGCAGGGCCTGACCTGACCCTGGACAGGGGCGCTGGGAGGGTGGACTCTCGGCCGGCCTGGCTGGGGGCGGACTTGATGGCATGGGGGCGGGGGGGGCTCGGGCTCGCACAGAGTTTCTCTGGACTGTCTGAGTGGGCGTCGCAGCACACGCCTGGGGCTGTGGCTACGGTCACAGGCGCCCGGCGGTGTTAGAAGCACTTTCACCCTGTCTTGTGGCCTGAGGTGCAGCCTGAGGTTTGGGGGGGCGGCCTTGATGCAGCCAGAACAGGTGGCTCAGCCTGGGGGGCTCTCCGCACGTTCCTGTGTGGCCCTGGCACTGCCTACCCCACTGCCCCGCGTCGCAGCCCCTCCTCCGAGCAGGCAAGGGGGAGGGGACAAGGCCAGTGTCCTGGGAGGGTATCACTGGGGGTCATCACTGGGGAGGGCGGTGGAGGAAGAGGGTGGAGGAGGCTGGGGAGGGGTGGGTGGGCGGGGCCGGAGGCGTTGCCCGTGGCTCTGGCCAGGCATTACCTCTTGTGGCCTTGGGCAAGGCGGCCAGGACCCAGGTCAGCAGCAGCAGCAGTGGGACGCCCATCAGGATGCCCGTGATGATGATGACCAGGCTCTGCAGCTGGCCCGCGGGCATGGGGGCCGGGCTGGGGCCCTCGGTGGGCTGCCTCAGGATTCTCTCTGGGGACGAAAAGGGACGGGGGCTCGGGGACCGGGACTCAGACTCCTGCCCTGCCCTCCGCAGGTTCTGAGGGGCTTCAGGGCTAGGCCTGCGCTGACCCGTCTCACCTCATCCTGGCGGCGCCTGAGGACAGGTGGGTCTGAGGTGCCCCCTGGCACCGCGGTCCGCGGCCTGGGCCCGGGCCCCACAGGCCGCCCAGCCCCGCCCTGCCCCCCTTGGCGGGGCCCGCACCTGTCACTATGAGCTCTGCACGGGGGCTCTCGTTGATCTGCGTCTTGGGAAACAGGGAGATGGCCCCGCAGAGGTAGATGCCGCTGTCGTTGCGCCGGGCTTCGAGGACGCTCATCTGGAAGTCGCGCCCGTTGGGCAGGCGTGTGACGTGGAAGCGCCGGCTGCTGCCGGGCTGGCTGCCGTCCTCGGGGAAGGCGGCCAGCTTGTCGGTCTGGTTCCGGGGGCTCAGGCGGTACCAGTTGAGCACGAAGTACTCAGACGTGTTCGAGAAGCTGCAGGTGAAGGTGGCCGTCTCTCCCTCGGCCACCAGGAGCTGCGGCGGGCTGAAGGTGAGGGGTCTCCATGGCCTGTCGGGGGCATCTTGGGAGAATCGCAGACGGTAAGGAAGGGGCGCGTGGGCAGCCCACCGAGACCCTCCGCTCTCCCACACGCCGTGCCATAGGAAGGTTCTAGAAGGCCCACACACACTGGCATACCCCGACCACGTCTCTGCCATGGGCCCTGCAGCTTTTCCTCCACGTCCCCGGGCGTGGGCTGCTCGCTCCAGCCTGGCGACACCACGCGGGACCTTCTTGGATTGTATTGAGACCTGGGCCTGGCCGCCTTCTGGCCCGGTTCCACTGCCTTCACCGCCCCCTCCCCCCCCTTGCTGACTGCGCGGTCCCAGCTCTGTGCCCCAGGGTCTGCTCCGTGCCAGCCCGAGGACCCCCCCAGCCCCCGTGTGCACTGAGGACACTTCAGCTCGGAGAGGCCCGGGCCCAGCAGCCCGTCCCCTCCCCTGGCACTCCTGGCCATGGATGGGTGGCCAGCGCTGGCACGTGGCTGGTCGTGCAGCTGTATGTGCTGATGCTGCTGGACGCGAGCGGGGGCACCGTGTGGGCCAGGGCCAGGAGGCCACAGGCTGGGTTCCCCGCGCCCTGTGCAGGGGTGGCCCCGTGCAAGGGCTCTGTGTGGCTCACGGAGGGCACATCCAGGCAGCAGGGGCCTGGGCCTGCAGCGGGGGTGCCCGTGTAGGCGGGCCCTCTGCTCCAAGCAAGACCCCCTGCCCTGAGGATAGCTGGTGTCTGTCCCTCCCCACTCTCCTGGGGGTGACGCAGACCCCAGGAGGGCTGCAGCGTGGCCTAATTGTCCCCATGTGCCCAGGCTGCCCCGACTGTGCTGCTGCACATCTCGTTCCAACGTTCACCACAGGAGCGCACAGGTCTCCTTAAAGGACGTGTCACGTCAGTGACAATCCAAGGGGCACGCAGGCCGGGCAAGGGCGTGATGAGCCGCTGCAGAAGCTCCGGAGTGGGGAGTGTCACTGCCGCATGCCCTGCCGAGAGCCGCACCTCACCAACGCCTCCAGGAGCGCCCAGTCTGCACGCAGCACCCCGGCCGCTCCCCCACCCGCGCCGCGCTCACGCCGCCGCCTGGCCCGCCCGGCCACGGCCCTGAGCAGCCCCCTCTCGTGGCCAGGGCGCCTCAGGGAGCTCCCCTGGGGACCGACGCCCGCGTGGAGCCCCCTCCAGCGGGCCTCCCCCTGTGCGTGCCCTCTGCTGACGGGTCCCAAGACCCTGTCCTCGTGTGTGGAGGGCTGTCCCTGCTTCTCTGCAGTTGGGGCTCTCACCTGCTCCCCCAGACCTTAATTTGTGACTGTTTGAGCCACTGTCTCTTCGTTGGCTCTTCGTGGTACCTTTCACGGCTTCTGAACTTGACTAGGTGGGACCTTGGGCTGCTGGGTCCCTGTCCACCTGCCCCCGCGGTCTCTTACTCATTGCAAAAGGAAAAGGGCCCAGAGGGAATGTCCCTGCTGTGGGGTCCCTGACGGGTACCCGAGAAAGATCAGCACGTCTGTGATCCGCCACAGACATCAGACACACCTGGCTGCCGGTGCCTGCACACCGAGCCTGGACCCTTTACGAATGCCATCCATGGTGGGGGACCGAGCGAAAGCAACCAGTGGGACCGCATCAGGCCCAACAGCTTCTGCACAGCAGCGGCAGCCGTGACACAGAAAAGGCAGCCTGCCCGGCAGGAGACATTCGCAGACGGTAAATCTGAGAAGGGGTTAATGTCCAAGATGTGCAAGCAACTGGGCAGCTCAGCAGCAACGAAGTAGACTGCCCCATGGGCGTAGGCCCCAGGCAGATACTTCCCCGAGCGGAACGTCACACGGCCAACGGCCAACGGCCGCGCGAGAAGACGCTCCGCATCACTCGTCCTCAGGGAAGTCCCAGTCGAAGCCACGGCGAGGTGTCACCTCGTACCTGTCGGAACGGCCATCGTCAGACTCAGCACACGGCCAGTGGGGACAAGGGAACCCCGTCCCCTGCAGGTGGGACTGTAAATCAGCGCGGCCACCGTGGAAGTGCTGTCGCAGTTCCTCAAAACACTGAAAACAGAACCGTGTGACCCAGCACCTGGACTTCTGTGTATTCATCCGAAGAAAACGGTACGGGAGAGACGGCACGCACGCACAGTGGACGATCAGCCGCGAAATGGAGGGGAGGCTTGGCCATTCTTGACCGTCGGATAGAACCGAGGGCGTTAGGCGGAGCGAACGACGTCAGGGGGAGAGACAAAAGCCGTGCGGTCTCACTTGGACGCGGACTCTGAAGCAGAACCGAGCAGCCCGGGCCTAGTGGACGCGCCTGCAACCTGCAGGCCTCGGCGCGGGCGTCTGGCCTCCAGCCCTCTCCCCAAGCATCGGGGGGCCTGCCGCGCCGGGCACGTCCTGCTCCTGGAGTTCGGTCACGGCTGTCCCTTTCCCGGGCGCGTGTGCTGCCGGGCACCACGGCCCCCCGAGGCGTGCCCACCTGTAACACTTTTTCCTGCCCGGTGAGGGGGATGTGGTGTGGAACAAGCGTGAGTGGGTAAGAACTCGGACTGCTCCAGGGGCGGCTGGAGACAGTGAGGAGGACACAGTGTGAGAGGCAAAGTGTCGGGGGACTGCTGAGGTGTGGTGACGCCCTGACATGCTGGACAGGGACAGCAGGACCCTACGTGGCCGTGGCTGCCCCGGGTTTGGCTGGACTAACCCTGGGCATCGTCACGGGAGCTTCCTGCTCAGCGGCATCCCCTCGGTGGGGCATCGGCGCCCAGGGCACCCACAGGCCAGGTGGTAGCTGACCCCGTCGTCCTGCTGCGCGGCGCCAGCAGGTCCCGTGCCTCTAGGGTACCCCGCCGCGCCGGCGCGCAGGGTGGGGGCGAGCATCTGAGATCCCGGGGCCAGGCGCCCCGCCTGGGGTCCCTGGTCCCTCTCGGGGTTTGCTTCCCCGCGGCAGCATGTTGGATCCGGATCTCAGACGACAAGGTCCCCAGTGGCCGAGCGTGGGGGCGCTGCACGCGGCTCGGGGCGTGGGAAACTGCTCGTGGCCTGGGGCTCAGTTTGGCCGTGGGGACGAAACAACTCGGGACGTGGCGGTGACGTGTCAAGTGCGAGTCCAAGCTCGATTCTGTCCGAGGCAGAGTGGCGGCAGCTGTCCTCTCGCCCTAGCCTGCGCCGGGCGCACTCGTGCCGTCGGTCCGGCCGCTGCGTGCCCCTGGACGCGCAGGCGAGACCCCGGCCTGAGGCCTGCTGGGGGGCGCCGTGGTCCCGCGGGCGTCCTGCTGCCCGGACCCTCAGAGCAAGGGCCCGCGCCCAGCACGCAGACCTCGGCCTCGGCCTCGAGGAGATGCCTCTGCTCCTCTCGGTGGTCGTGGTTTCGGGAATAAAAGTGAAAGCGCAGATAAAGGCGCTCAGAAGGCCCCGGGTCACGCTCACCTTCCAGACAGGCCTCCACCCCCAGGACGGCGGCGTCGACCGCGCGGATCGGGTCTCGCGTTCCACCCCGTGAACTGGAATTGCGGCTTCTCACGGTGCGCCCGAGGCCCCCCCCCCCGGGGGTCCGGCGTCGCCGCAGGGACCTCCTGGCGGTCACCGTATTGTTTCCGCGGCTTTTCCACAAGCCGATTCCTCTGCAGCAGCCGCTTTGCTCAGGTTCCGCTGGAGCCTCCCCCGCCTCCTGGGAGTCACGCGGTCAGAGGCAGAGACTGCCCTCACTGGCCGAGTCCCCAGCGACACGCGGCTCGGGAGTGCCGAGTTCTCCGGGACCTTCATCACGGGAATCTCTGCCGCGCGTCCCGGGCCGCACCGCCACAGAGCGCGAGGCCGTCCCTGCTTTGTCACCGAGCACGAGCAGGGCCTGAGGGAGCTGCGAATCTGATTCGGCAACGCGCGGCTCACGCAGCGTCGAACCTCGTTTCCAGCTGCTTTGTGTCCGTAAGCATGGTGAGTCCCCAGCGTCCCTCCCAGGCAGGCACGCCCGGCACCTAAGAACCGCCACTCCGGCCTGGGAGTTCTGCCCCGCCGCTGCATCCTCCGTCTCCCCGCGAGGCATTTCTTCCAGCCACGTTTCCCCCACCGACCCGGCCGCGACGGCCTCAGACGGCTTCCGGGACCACCCTCCGTACGTGTCACGTCTTGGGTGTCCCGCTGACGGGGTGACAAACACGTAAAAATAGTGGGAGGCGCTTAATATTTTCTTCCGCAAATAACGTCATCCCTCCAGGAATATTCCCGATGCTTGTGTGTGTCACGCTGTGTAACACGTTCACATCCCTTGTTAGTGTGAAAGCCTCGTGTGGCTTCTCAGCGCCACGAGGGTGACAGTGCGATCCCAGCTCCTCGCGTGCGGCCCGTGAGCCCCGTGGGCCGCTCCGCACAGAAAGCTGCGCGCGAAGCCCGTGGAGGGTCCCTCCGCACAGAGCCAGCCGCCCCGCCCCGGCACTCTCCGTTGGCCTGAATTTGTGCCTCTGCGGTGGCACTTGGGTCACTCAGCGCCACCGTTATTTGAACGTGTGACTGCGTGGGCTTGCGCCCCGGCCCGGTTCGTCGCAGGACAAGGGTGGAAGAGCAGCTGCTGAGTAGTGGCGGCTCCAGACCCTCCGCTCGCATGGGGTCCTGGGGCACCGCCGGCCGAGGGGAGCCGGGACGGGCCTGTCGCAGCTGCACTGGCAAGGCGCGCTCGTGGCACGGGCTGGGACAGCTCGCTTGGTGGCGGTGGGCCCGACTCGAGGACGCCGGGCCGTGACGGCGGGGGGACTTGCAGAGTCTCCGTGACGGACCGCGCTTGATGGCGGGCTCTGGATTTGCTCACAGTTTTGTCCCCTGACACGTGACTCCGTTTTGCCCCGGGGGTTTCTCTCGTCGTTTGCTTCTCAGGGCGAGGTTTTCTGCCTCGTGCAGTCTGCCTGGGGGTAGAACTGCCTCCCCCACCCTGACCCCGAGTCAGGCAGCCGAGGCCGCTGTGGGGGCCAGACAGAGCGGCAGAGCCCAGGGCCTGGTGTCAGCGCCGCCGCCAGGCCCGATGTCGGGCGAGCACAGTGCGGGCGGCACTGCCAGGCCCCAAGGGCTCCCACGGACCCCGCCGGGAACACGCAGCACTCTTCAAAAGCAAACTCTCTCTCCTCCAGCCTTCCCCGGTTCTGCCAGCGCCTCTCTGCGGAAGGCCGGGTCCCGAAGGCGTCTGGCTGGGAAGTCAGGGAGGCTCAGCCCCAGAACAAGAAGGGCAGGAAAGAGGCTGCGGGAAGAATGGCCCGTGGGTCGCACACCCCGGCCCACCAAATCTTTGGCTTCAAACCAATTCCCTGCCTTTTCCACCCACGAAGTACTGCTGGCAGGTCCGGTTTCACCGCCAGCGTCACTCGGCTCTGCAACCTGGTACAAGTCGCGTCAGCACGTGGATCTCCAGCGACTGCCGTGGACGAGGGTCCCTACAAAGGGCTCGAAGGGACGCGCCCGGACGTGAGCTCGGGGCTCGCTTCACTTCCCTCTTGGAACTTCATGTGAGCACACCGAGGGCGCTGACACGTTCACCAGACTCCGCCGAATTGGACATTTTTGGGTTTGCAATCGGTTTGCATCCGTGAAAACATGGTCACGGGCCCTGCCACCCGGGATTTCTGAGAGGCCGGGAGGAGAGCAAGCCGAGAGCGTGCGTGCGCGTGTGGTTTCACAGGGTCAGAATGAAACCAGCAGGACGCAGAGACAGAGATAAGATCGGGCGGATGGACCTCGTTAGGAGCACGGCCAGGGCCACACTCTGAGGAAGTGGCTTCTAAGCAGAGACCTTGAGAAGCCGGAGGGATCCCTCACACATGGGGTGACACGGGGGGGTCATCCCACGGTCAGCAACCATCCTCGAACTCGAATGACGTCTGTATGGAGATTCAGCAGTGGAAACATCGACAGCGATTTGGTCCGGGTGGATGGGGCGGAAGGACAGGTGTGACCCTGGGGCTCGCACACGGCGCTCTAGCAGGAGCTCTAAGGAAGCGCGAGGGGCGAGCCTGGCCCGCAGCCAGGAGGGCAGCTGTGCGAGAGAGCCCGGGCTTGTCTGGGTATGATGGGGAGCCGCCACGGGAGTCTAAAGGATTCAAACACGCGTGGCAGGGTCTAGACGGGAAGATCCTTCTCCCTGTGAAGAATGCGGACATGAGATGGAGGGCCCTCGGCCTCGAAGCTCTCAGAAGTTTCTGGAGCGGCGGTAGTGGTCCCGCCGTGCCATGAAGCACCATAGTACACGATCCCTGAGGAACAGGGGGCGATGGCAGTGGGGCCCCGGGAGATGCGCAAGTTTCCTGGGGGCGGGGCGGGTTGGACACCCCCTGGGGCTTCATCTGAGCTCAGTTTCCTCGGCCTCAGGGGCAGCGTGATTCGAAGAGGACAGAAGGACTGAAGTCCACAGGGCAGGTCCCGGGGCCTCTGGGAAGAGCCCCACGAACATGCAGGGCACCCTGCGTCCCGGCTCTGATCACGTCTCTGACAGACTCTGGCGCTGGGGCCGGGACGACTGGAGAGATGGGAGGGAGCATGGTGAGAGGGGAGGGCCGAACCAGACCCGCGAGAGGTCGCTATGTGGGACGAAACTAGGACGCGCACAGCAGGGCACGGCCGCCCGCTCAGTGCCGTGAGGGTGGCAGGGCGGGGCGCGGACCCACGACGGGACCCGGGAAAGGCGCGTGGGGCAGGCGGCCTCCGGCTGGTCTCAAAGGAGGCGCATGGATTTGAATCCAGAAAAGGTGCGAGCGTCTCGAGAGACTCGCCTCGCAGGATGGATGTCTCTGTTGTCCTTGCAGGGCGTAGGGGTCTCTCGTTCGGGGTGAAGCTCTCGGGTTCAATCACGGCGCAGAGAAGCCCGGTCTCCCCAGAGGCCCTTCCTGCCGCCCCGCAGCCCGCCCTCCCCAGCGCCAGCCGCCGCCGCATCCAGCTGCTTCCTGTCTGTCCTGGCCGTTTTCGGAAAGTCACGGCACCAGAGACACGCGCCACTGAATCAGCCACGCGCTGAGCTCACGCGGAGGATGACGTGCCATTTCCTACCAGGGACTGGCCCGAAACCGCAGGCCCGAGGCACGGCGCCGTGGATGGGAAAGTAGCTAGGAAAGTGGGCCTCGCAAGCTTTCCAGGCAAGAAAAGAATTCCGCAACCGTGTGCGGTGCCGGCTGCGGACTGGACTCGGGGTGGCGACTGTTTCCCAGTCCGTGCAGGACCGTCACGGCTGACGCAGCGTCATGTCAGTTTTACCTCGGTAGAGACTCTTCCTAAACCTGCAGCTTTTCACACCTAAAACAGCACCGAGAAGCTCCGGGCCGACAAGGACAGACAGAGGCGGGTCCTGCTGCAGGTTGGAGGCAGCGGAGGACAGGGACAGCCCAACGAGGCGGGCAGTCCTCGACGGAGCGCCGGGGAACGACAGACCAGGGGCGGGCCGGGCTGGCACGCGGGGCATCTGCTCCCGTCCCGGGCTGGGGCACTTCAGCAGCACAACAAGCCGACCGCACGCAACTGCGCGCGGCTCGGCCCACACCTGGGTCCCGTGCGCAGACGGGGGGCCGGCGCCCCCATTCCTGGGACAAGGCCGGCCCGCACCTTGCCTCCTGTGCTCGTTCTAGGGAGCTCGGGTCGCGGCACACACCGTCCCCGTCCCAAGGAGAGGGGCATTGGAACAGACACACGGGAGAGGCCAGGAGAAGCAGGGCGGGGGGGGGGTGAAGCGCCTGCCGGCCCAGGGCCGCCAAGCGTCGGCGGCCACCCCCGGAGGCCAGAGAGGCCTTGGAAGGCCTAGAGCCCCTTTCGGTCCCGGCCTCTGGACGACCCAGCCTGGCTGACACCTCAATCTCGGGCCTCGGGCCTCCAGCCTGTGAGGCGGTCGGCTGCTGCCTTGCCGGCCGCCTGGTCTGGGGCCTCTGCGACGGCCGCCGAAACGGACAGCGAGTGCGACCCCGTCGTGGACGGGCGACGCTGGGCAAAGGGGTTCGCTGCCGCGTTTCTGTAACTCTTCTGTGAGATAGGGTTTGAAATTGTAAGTAGAAGAAATAAATGAAACGACCGGACTTCAGACAAACGTGTCTGGGCCGTGCTGGACAGTTTTTTGAAAGGACCCTGGAGGCCAGCACTGTCGTCCCCGCCGGGGAGAACCGCACTCAGCGAGGTCGGGTTACGGAGCTCACCCGGGCGGGCGGGCGCTGCCGTCCGCACTCCAGGCTCTTGCCCGCGGCCCGAGGCCCGAGGCCCGAGGCCGGAGGCCGTGCTCCCATTCACACTCATTAACCGCGGGTGGGGCGTGGGCAAACCTCCGGGTTCCGGAGAGTTCATAAAATGCCCCAAACCGGGCACAGGAGGAGTGGGGTTTCCACGGGAATGACCCAAGTGATAGGTGCGGAGAACAAGGTAAGGAGGAAAGCCACGTCACGGGGTAAAAAGCCCCCTGCAGCCCAGAGTGCCTGTGGCGGGGGCCGGGAGAGGGCCACCCCATACGCAGTGTCAGCTGAGCGGGGCCACGCCTGGCACCAGTGGCACAGGTGGGGAAACTGAGGCACACTGTGTTTGAAATCTCATCCACAGGTGAAAGCGGAGTCTGGCCGAGAACCTCATGTTGGCCTCCCCCGCTCTGGGGAGGGGCCTGGCGGGGAGTGGGGCGTGGGGGACCACAGTCCCTTTTACACCTTGGCCTTCCTCCCGGGGCGACATGCACCCTCTGCCCCCGCAAGGCCCTCCACTGGCCACAGGCCCTTGTACCTCTGACCCCAGCATTGAGTCTCCTCTACGGATCCCGAGGTCTTCCTGGAGAGTGAGCCAGGCCGAGGAGAAAAGCCGGGCTGCCTGGTGCCCCCGACATCACATGCAGGTCCCGGAGGGGCAGAGAAAATTGAGGGCCCGTGGGCACAGGACTCTAAGACCGAGGTCCTAGTGGGTGTCAGGGCACCCGCCTCACCTTGGTCCTGCCAGGGGCCATTACCACCCCACCCTGCCATCCTGAGGAGGCACAGGCGTGCCGGCCCCGGCCTCCTCTGTGCCGTGCTGATGAAGTGACCGTCACACTTCGACACGGGCCTGCCGGACACAGGCGGCCTGCACAGGGTCTCGGGGCCACGACACCCTCGTCAGAACCCTCTGTGGCCGCAGTGAGCCAGGCCAGGCACAGTGGACCTGCGCGTCTCACCCGGAGACCCCGGCACACGCACCCCAGGCACCTGAAGGGGTGGGTGGGCGAACCACCTTCACACGCACGGTTACGCTTTTCACGGTAAGACTCAGGCTGTCCAGCCTGTCCCCCCAGGAGCCAGTCAGCCACCACGAGGCCAGTCCCCCCCGGGAAGACACGGCTGGGGCAGCCGGGCCCAGGTTCGGCCCTGGCCAGCCCGTGCCCATCACCCTCCAGAGAGGGGCACTGCACACGGAGGACCGCCTGGGACCCTGCTGCCTGCTCACTGGTCACACCACCCGCCGAGCCCAGAGAGGGCATTTCCCTCGTCCAGGCCACAAGGCTCTGTGCCAGGGGCCGCGCTGGCTTTCAGGGGCCTGGCCCTTCCACAGCCCCCTCCCCACCCACGAAGGACCAAAGGCGGGAGGTCGTCCTCAGCCATGACCCCGCGCCATCACCCCCTCGCGTCACCAGACCCCGACCCGCGTACCTAGGAGCCATCCTGGCCGCCAGCTCAGCTGCAGCACAGCCCAGAGGAGTGGCCAGGGCACCCGCCGGGCCCCCATGCCCGATCCCCAGCGGCTGCCGACCTCCTGCCTCTCTCTGCCCCAGCAGAGTTGTGTGCCCGGAAAGGAAACTGAGTGTCGTCGTCAAAGGGACACGCCCCAAGCCTCCGCCCCCTCTTCCTCCCCCTCCCCGCGTAGGCAAGGAGTGGGGGGGGGGCAGAGAGAGCCGGGGAGACAGAGGGTGGGGAGGAGAGGGAGAGTGAGGGACAGAGGCAGAGACAGACACAGACACAGAGGAGGAGGAAGAGAGAGGACAAAGCCGAGGGAGAGACCCAGGCAGAGAGGTGTGAGGTTGTGAGATGAGAGTGCGAGTGTGACAGCGCGAGTGCGAGTGTGACAGCGTGAGTGTCTGGTGCCCCTGCCCCTCCACACAGATGCTGCTGCCTCTCTCCCTGAGGCTGGGGTGTCCCCTCCTCCCGGCCTCCCCCCACCCCCTGACGGGGGGGGGCTCCCTCTGGGCTCAGGTCCCCGTGGGCAGCAGTGAGGGGTGGGCTCAGCTCTCCCTTGTGTAGTGCCCGAGTGGCCACCGGCCTGACCACACTGTGCTGCCGCTGCTGGGGGGCAGGTAGGGGTCTGGCCAGACCTCCGCCGCCCCCCCCCGACACCCCTCTGGGCAGCACAAGCTCCCGCTCCGGGCCCGCGCTGCACCCCTGGGCTGTGAGGCGGGCTGTGCCCAGGCGGCCCCAGGCCCGAAGCCCAGGGCTCACGCTGCCCCGGGGACCGGGCCCCTGCCGCAGCCATGGTGGCCTTGCCTGCCGGGGCCCCGCTGAAGGACTCAGTGCTTGGCACCCCTACCCCCCGCCCAGCATCAAATCTCGAGGTGCCATGCCGGGCTCCGGGCTTCCTGTTTCCAGAATTTTCCACCGTCAGCAGCGCCCCGCCGGCCTGCAGTGCCGGGGGCTGCACCTGTGCTGCGAGGCAGAGGTCGCCTGGGCCAGGCCTTCTCCCAGCCCCCGGCCCGTCCGCGAGCCCTGAGCCCGGGGCGTCCGGCCCGAGGTCGGGGGGGCGCCGGGCGGCGTGGTCGCACCTGCTCTGGGCCAGTGGAAAGCGGGAGAAGCGAAACTGCTGACATCAGTGGCGCGGCGCGGGCTGCCGGCTGACAGCACTTTAGGCAGAAACCGCGAGCGCTGGCGCCGTGCCCGCTCCCAGCCCCGGCGCCCGGCTGGGCGCGAAGGGGGAGCAGCCAGGAGGCCCGGGCGGTGGAAAAAGAGCATCAAAGGCGACGTCGCCGGCGGGGCGCGGGGGCGCGCGGGCTCTGGTTCGCCAACAAAGGGCCGCTGCATGGCCTCAGACACTTGAGGGCTGTGGGTGGAGTGGGGCCGGGGGCCCTGCCCGCCAGGCAGGCTCCGCGGGGGCGGGCATGCTGATGGGCCGGCTCGGTGGCTGGCCTGGGAGAGAGCCCGGTGCCCGTGGCCAGGGGTCTGCTGCACGCCCACCCCCAGGCTCCCCCCCAGAGGAGCTGCCCAGTCAGGGCTGAGGGGAGAGGGGTCGGGGCAGGCTAAAGGCCACTAGGCCCCCAGACCGTGCAGGCCAGCATAGAACCTGGCACTTCGGGGTCCACCATGTGTCCAGGGCATCTGCGCGTGGGGCCTGAGGCTCTCTGCGACACCTCTGGGGGCCTGGGCCAAGGGCTCGTGGAGGCCCGCGGGGCGTGTGCTCTGGATGGGAGAGGCCGTCAGACCCCCAGGGGGGTCTCCTCACCACCCCGTGATCCTGTCCGCAGGGGCTTGGACACGTGGCCACAGGGAACACTGTGTGTGACAGGGACAGTGTGCTGCCAGGGACAGGCAGTGTCCCTCCTGCCCGCTCGGTCGTCTCCGCTTGGTCTCACTCACCTCCCTCTCCTTATCCCCTCCACCTTCGTCCTCCTGCCTGCTCGCCCTCTCCCTGTCCCCCACCTTCCTTCTGGACACACCTTTCCCCCTTCCCTACGACCCCTCCCCCTCCCTCTACTGCCACCCCTTGGGGGGACGGACTGGGTAGGAGACCCCAACTCCGGAGTCTGCAGGGGCACTTGAGTCCTGAGAGGTTCGGAGTGGGTGGGGGCAGGTGGGGGCAGCTGGGGACACAGAGACTGTGGGGCACCAGGTGGACACAGGGCCTTGAAGAGCCTCACACCTGCTGGGTTGGGCAGGGGTCAGAGCTCGGAGAGGGGGCTGGGACAGGTGAGAAGGGGGCCGGAGTCCCAGGGCCATTGGGTGCGGCAAGTCCAAGGTGAGAGCCCCACGGCGTATCAGCACCCTGTCGCCGCCACATGCGCCGTCCCCGCACACACTGCCCCACCGTTTTTCACCAGAGCTGGACCACGGTCCCTGGCCGGCGGGGGGAAGGAGGGTCAGGAGCTGATTCTGCCCCTTCCGTGTGTCCCCTGCTGGGTGGCCATCTCCTCCCTGCCCGGTGTCCCAGCCTCAGCACCTCGGGTTTGGAGGTTGCAGCCGGGGTCCCCCGTCTGTCGCCCTCACTCTAACCATGTCGTGTAAACGGGCTCTGGTCGGGGTCTTCAAGCACGATGCGGGACCTGCGTGTAGTGTGGTGGCCACCGGAGGGGCGCCGTGTGCTCCCCCAGGCACGTGTAGGCACCCTGGAGCATGGTTGCGGGGGAGAGGCCCCCGCACACGCGGCCCTTCCTGGGCGACAGCGTCGGTACAGCCGCCACGGATGCCGGCGCCGGGCGCTGCGGCCCCCGACCACCGGCCACATCGGGCCCCAGTTCGCGCTGCGTGCCTGGCAGCTGCTCGGCCGCCTGCACCCGGGGCTCTGCAGGGCCCCCCTGTCCTCCATCTGTGTGGCTCGGCGTTTCCACGGCGCACGACGCCGAGTGACCGCGTGTGGCCTGCTGGGTCGGGGGTCGGGCGCTCACCGGGCGCCCGACGCCTGGGGCCACAGTCGCATTTCCGGGCTTGTGCTGCACCCGCCGCCCGCCTCACCCCTCACCCCCCCCTCACCCCGCACCACCCGGTGAGCCGAGCATGCCGCCCTGACGGTGGCCTGCGGTCTGTGGGGACACCGGCCCGGCCTCCGGGAGCTGCTGAGCCGCCACCGCCCTCGTGAACCCGCTGTGTGGCCGCTTCCTACCGGACTGATGAGGAAGTGGGGAGCAAAGGGGGGCTGCGGGGGGTTTGGGGGCACCCTGCCCCTTCCTGAGGCGGCAGCGGGTCCCCGGGCCGGGGAAGGTCCCCACGCAGAGCCCCGGTTTCCAGGGGGCCGCCCCGGGAGGCGCTGACGCAGAGGCGGCAGCGGGGAAACGTGAGTCCGCGGCGCAGACGGAAAGTGGGGGAGCGGGGGAGCCCTGAGCAATCCTGAGGCAGTTTCCATTCGGGGGAGAAGCACAGGAAGCAGCAGGATCATCCTGAAACTGCTCTGGGAGGCCGGGGTGGCGGCCCGGCCACCCAGCCGCCGCGCGGGCGGGCCGCCGCTGGCCGGCGGGCACAGCTCCTTCTGAGGTTGGAACAGGAAATGGTTAATAGTGTTTGCAAATAAAAACTTTCTGTTCTCACCTGTTTTTGAAGCATTTCCCAGAAGTTACGGAAGGGCGCCTAATTGATCTGCCCAATGCAAGAACCAAATTGGAGAAATCGCACGCAGCGTCTTCTTTTCCGTTGACGATGCCCGGAGCGAAGCCGGCCGGGCTGTTAGCGGGGCGCGGGGTCCCGGGGGGGTCCTGCACCCCGTTTTCCAAGCTGTCCAGGTTCCAGGAGTGGACTCAAGGCGAAGTCACGGTCGGCGCTTCCAGACCTCTGTGCGGGTGGGTCCGTGCGCGTGTAGGAGTGCACGTGCACAGACGGGTGTCCTTGTGTGACCACGCGCGTGTGTGTGCAAACCCAGGACTTCAGGCTCGGCCCCAGAGCCTCAGTGAGCATCGCAACAACTGGCTGGGGGACATCCACCCCCCTCCCCCCGGAAAACAGGGCCTTAAGAAGCAGCGGCAGCTCGAAGTTTATTTCTCCCCTGGACACAAAATCCAGAGAAAGCAGTCTGGTGGCTTCGATTGTCACGGAGGAACCAGGGCCCCACCTTGCTGCTTCCGTCCGCACGGCGGCCTCGTGGTCTAACGCGGCGCTGGAGGCCTGGCCACCACCTGCACGACTCCCAGAAGATGAAAGCGGGTGGCCAAGTGACGGCCCCCGGTGGGCGGGTCTCGTGTCGTGGAGCCTCCCAGAAGCACGTCCCAGGACTTCTCGCTCACGTCTTACCGTCACGCGCGGCGGCAAGGCGAAGATGGCACATGGCCGAAACGCATCCAGTGTTGCCGAAGTCAAAAACAGGTGGAACGACGTAACTCGCTTGACCGAACGAGCCGAATGAGCTGCAGGATGGGGGCAGAACTGGTGAACCGGTAACAAAGTGAGAAGGACGTTCCGTGTGCAGGTGAGAGAGACGGCTGGGGAGGCGGAGGGCGTGGCGAGGAGTCCGGCTCGGTGACGTCTGGGCGCCCCGGAGGTGGGACAGGTGAGGGCAGGGCGCTGCCGCCGTCCTCTCGGAGCCCAGGTCCGCCGCAGGTGATGGTCGCGCTGAGTCTGTGAGTCGCGATTTCTGGGGCCACCAGCCCAGTGGAGAGTGTGGTGTCCAAACCTGAGCAAGGACGAGGATGGAGTGGTCAGCCATCAATCCGCGACAGGGCATTTCGGCGCTAAACCAAGGAACGGGCATTTGCTTTTCAGATGATGGGGTGCAGACAAGGGGACCTCTCGGCCCTGAGGGCCAAGGGGCACAGGGCGCCACGCGCAGGACGGCCACCCAGCCCCTGCACTCACGGCCGCCTTCCTCCTGCCCAGGCTCGAGGGTGGCGGCCGCCACGGGGCTGGTCTCCAGCCACCTGCACATCCCCTTCCACGTGTGGTGGGGCGAGAACAGCCGTCTGGGGCTGGCGGAGACACGCGTCTGGGGCCAGAGGTGCCAGGTGTGCCAGGCGAGCCTCCTGAGCGTGCGCCTCTTCCTCAGCACTGCGTGAGAGGAGGCGGCTGGGGGCAGAGGGGTGGGCATGTGGCCGCCTCGCAGGGACCCTCAGGCCAGCACGTCTTCCCCGGTGGCTTCTGGGTTCCCTCATGTGATGGCGCAGGAAGCTGAGGACCACCCCGGATCTTCAGCACCAGGGGTTCCGTGCAGGGGGTGCTCCCGCGCCTGGCCACCTGTCCGGTGTGGGGGATCAGGACCGCGCAGTAATCGCACCCCCCAGCAGGGACCCTGTCCCACCGGGACACCTTTGGAGGGTTAGAACATGGAACTGCATGGGGGTGGGGGTCTCCAGCCTCTTCGGCCTGGGGGTGCTGAAGCCCGTCCTCGCTCTCCTCCGGAGGGGCCCTGGGTGGGGTGGGGGTGGGGAGAAGTTTGGGGGCAGTCCGGTCTTGCAACTTTCAGGTCGCATGCGGGGGACCCCCTTCCCTCACTGACCCCCCAGTCGCCCCTCCCCCAGCCGGCCACCCCGCACTGTTCCGGGGTACCACCCTGCGGCTGCTGACGGGCACGCAGCCCTGCGATGGGGGTGCGGGCGGGGCGTCGGCTGTTTACCGGTTATCAGTTCCCTTAAAACCCAGCCAGTCGCACCCACCATCAGCATCATTACCAGGAGTTTGACTGCAGAATCAAGTTTCGTTTAACCCACTAATAATTATTAGGGTTCTCTCACAACATGAGGGCGGGTGCCGTGTGCGCACCTGGCCGCCGCACCCCCGCCTTTAGGCACCCTACCTGTTGGGCTCTGCGCCGCCCTCCACAGCCACGGGGACTTCAGGCATCGGGACACCAGCAAGGACGCCCGGGCACGCCGGGGACCCAAGTCCAGGGCAGCCGGCACTAGGCGCGCACCTGAGCCCCCGCCTGTGTCCGCACCCGAGCCAGCGCCGGAGCCCCGCGTGGAGCCGCAGTGGCCGGGTTGGGCCCAGTGAATGTGATGCAGCAGGGGCACTCGTGGGAACCGAACCAGTGGCAGAGGTCCACTGTTCCAGAGGCGCAGATGCATTTTCAATGCGATCGCCGTTGGTTCCGCCCAGGCTTCCTGACGGTGGTAAATTCCTCTAGGGAGTGGCCACAGGGGACGCAGCAGCTGGACCCTCCTCTCCACCTGCCCCGGGAAGGAGGGTCTGGCCCTACCTCAGGGCCCGGGACCCCACCTGACTGCCAGGCGGATTTCAAGGTGAGGGCAGGGGCTCGCCCTGGCCAACACCGTCCCTGTTTGCAGCACGGGCCCTACAGATACCCTCATCCGAGACCCCGCAGCGGGCACGGGGACCCCACCGGGCGCGAACTGCCTGACTGGAATGGTTTTCCATCCCCTCTCCTCTTAGTTGGAAAGTCAGAGGACAATCTGTTGACGTTGGTTGGGGACCACGTCGAGCCTGCAGCCCATCCATTCGCAGCAGCGAGGATAGCCTGGCATTGTCTTCTAGAAAGTTCTAGACAGTTCCAGAACTCCCATCAGAAAGGGGCAGGGTCAGTGTGGGTCACAGCCAGGGAGGACCCTCGAGTCCGCCAGCGGTAGGGCAGGTCCCCGCCCCAGTGACCCTGAGCGGACTGGGCCGGACGTGGCCGCTGCCTCCTTTCCCAGGCCCCGGGGGTGGGGGGGCTTGCCTGCGGGCCGAGCTGGGCCTGGCCTGCATCCTCAGGACAACCACACACGCGGCACTGCTCGCGGCTCCACCTGCCACCTCCACTGTCATCATGAAAGTGCCACGGAAACTCCTACCTCACAGGACCCCCGAGTGTCTTCTCCACGTTCCCCGGGGTCATCACCCCAGACAGGGCCACGTGCGGTTTAGGGTGTCGTCTTTAAAGGCCAGAATCATTCTCTACGCAGCACGAGTCACTCAGCAGGCAGCTGGTCCGCCCGCCCTGAGCGGCAGGGAGCTCAGCCGGCCGGGACTCTGACCTTCCCGCCGATGGCCCGGCATCCTCGAGGCTGTGCCCGGCAGCAGGGGGAGGGCTGAAGGGCGGCTTCTCGTTTTTTCTGGAAAATGACACGCGCTTATTGTAGAAAAAGAGACCCGAGAGGCAGAAGGAGGGATTCGGACGACACCCCATGACCCAGCTCCACTCGCGGCCTGGCCCGGCCGTTCCTTTACGTTCTGTTCGGCCTCAGGACGGGGTGCGGGGCGCGGGGTGCGGGGTGCCCTCCTGCAGAGCCCCCCGCAGCATGCCTGGAGCCCCTAGGCGGTGTTAGCCCCTTGCCGGGGGCCTGGGCGGGAGCAGAGGAGGGCTCGGCTCCCTCCTGGTATGGGGGGCCGGGTGCTGCCCTTCCCGTGGGGACTCGGGGCCCAGGCTTTGCTGGGGGCTCTGTGGGAGGGGAGGGTGTCCTTGGGCCGGAGTGGAGGGGCTCATGTCACCTTCTGTGGTTCGGAGCTCGGCCGTGTGACCCGAGTCAGTGACAGGGTCTGAGGTGCCTGTCAGGCTGACCGGCTGAGTGGGACCTGGGGTCAGCACCAGGCTCTGCGCTGTCCGCACCTGGAGTACGGGTGGACAGGTCAGCAGCAGCCTGAGGCCCCAGTCAAGTCCTCTGGCCCAAAGCGGCCCAAGGGGCTGAGGCAGGCGGCCGGGGCTGGAGAGCCGCTGGTAGGAGGGAGGCGACCGCATGGTCACGGACGTGCTGCTTCTAGGAACAAAGTGGGGCCGCTGTCCTCTCTGCCGCTGTCTGTGCTGCGGACACAGGGACCTGCGTGGGGCAGCCCTGCCGGCTGCTGTCCCCACCCTTAGCCCGCGTCTTGCTGTGCTGACCCGGGCCCCAAACAGAGGCACTGGGACGCTCGAAGGGGGATTGGGCTCGGCGTGGGGGACGCTGGCTGGGTCCCCGGAAGTCCAGGAGAAGAACGGCACCTCCGGGGCCATCCAGGGTGGTCTCGGGGAGAGGGGGCAAGGCCCAGCGCACCCGCTCTGCAGGCTCATGGGGGCCTGGGGGCCGCCGGCTCCCAGGGACACAGGCAGGCGCCCTCGTGCACGCCCTGCGGTTTCCCGGCAGAGCCGGGAGGACGGCAGCCCGGCCTGCAGCCACCCGCGCCCTGCACACACACCTGGCGGGAAACCGACGCCGCTCCTAGGTCTCTGCCCTCTCTGCTGCCTGACCCTCGGACACGCAGTGTCACAGTCCGGGCATGTGGCGGAGGTGCTGAGGGAGGGACGCGGCTTCCATTCCTGAAGCTGGTGTGGGGTCCCCAGCCACCTCTGAGCTCGTCCCAGAGTCTGGGGGTGGACGGCGGGGACGCAGCTGGGCAGTGACTTGGCCTCAGGTCTGGAGGGCCGCAAGCTCCCGCCTGGTCCTTGCCCCCGAGCCCCGATCCGCGCCCCTTCGTCCTCTGACGGGGAGCTCGTGGGGCGCTGGCGCACGAAGCGCCCCTCTCCGCTGATTCCTAGTTGGTGTTGAAAGGAGCCTGGGGCGGGGGGGGGAAGCCGCTTCACTTTCCTTCCTGGAGCTGCACTCAGGACAGGAGGGGACCCTTCCACTGCTGCTGAGCGGAGTGGCCGCCATCACACCTGCCCTCCTGCCACGAGCAGCCATACAACTGGGCCAGAGCGGGGCGCGGGGCGGCAGGCAGAGCTGACCGAGCTCGGGCGCATCTCTGCCTTCTGCCGGGGGGCTCCCCTCCCCTGGGAGGTGGGCCCCAGCCACGGTGGGGGCCGGCGGGTTCTGGCTCAGCTCTGTGCCGGCCCCATCGACTAGTCCCGAGTCCCACCGTGGGGAGGCCATCGGTCTCCTCCTGGGAGGGACGCAGGACAAGGTGACAGGGGAGGAGTGGGCTGCCCCTGGGTGGCGGCGGCCAGCGGGCTTGGCCTCTGTCCTTCCAGAGGGAGAGGAAGGTTGTGCCAAGCTCCAAGGGCAAACGGGAGGCCTGAGCCTGCGGCCGGCGGGCGTGTGCCTGAGGCGTGCCCGTCACGTTTGGAGGGTTGCCGGGGGACTGTGGAAAATGACCCCCACCCATCCGCGACGGGCACTCGGCGCTGCCCCTCGGCTCTGTCCCTTGACGGCGTGACGTGGGCTGCGCAAGTCGGTGCAGAGAGCCACAGTGCTGAACGAGGTGCAGCTCCACGCAAGCGCGACAGCCTCGGTGCGTCGGCCTTGATCGTCCTCTGCTGCAGAGGCAGATGTTTCTTTATTTTTCTTAAACATATTTTTTGAGGTTTAAAAAATCTGCTATTTAAAAGTAAGTGCATTGACATCAAAATGGAAAATGAGATGCGTGATGTTCTTCTGCAGAGAAGTATTGGAATGTGACAGGTGCGGCTCTGACGTGCCCGGGGCGCGGGCGTTTTGTGGTGTTCAGCCCCGGGGGAAATGACACGCACCCTTGAATTCTGTCTTGCATTTGAGCATCTGCTAGAAATTCTCACTTTACTATTTCAATTCAGGACTTTTTCTGATTTATGGCCCAGAGTTATACAAATCACAGAGGAATTGTTCATTTTAAAAGAATATTGAAAAAAACCTCTATGATTAAAACCAAATATTTTGATGAGATACATAAGCCCATTGCATGTTAGGAGCTTCAAGGTCGTTTCTGAAGGTGGGAGCCCCACTTGCTGGGCCCAGGGTCCACAGCAGGGAAGGCTGGGAGTGGGGCCTGGTTTGTCTGAGGTCATGGCTAGTCCTAACTCAGCCCAGGTAGCCAATTTCTCTTCCCACACAAGAGTGGTCCCTGTTCCTGAAGTTATTGTGCCTCTGGGGGGAAAGACAGAGAGAGAGAGAGAGAATGGAGTAACTTTCCCATAGATGACTACATTTCTTTTTTCAATACTATTCAATGGAAAGATTTCTTTTTCTCCAATTTTTTGCAGTGTCATCTTAACGTTGCAGGAAAGTCATGTGTGTTTGTAGGTCAGTGTCTGGCGTGTTGGTAATTTTTTTAATGTCTGTGTTGCACCAGGCCCATCCCAAGGCCCACGTGTTTTTCCCACTTGTAAGGTCTTTGAGTCAGGATGCGTCTAACGAGTCACGAAGGAACTGGCAGCGTTTGTCTGAACTGATGAAACACCTTACAATAGATGCCGTCCTGGATTCAACGAAATGGTCGTGATGGTGGCCTTAAAATGTCTTCCGCCTGGTGGCCCTCATCGTAAGGCTAGGGGTCTTCCCCAGGGATGGTGCGTAGCACTTCTCTAGGCGATTCAAAGCTATGTTTAGCTTTCAAACGATTAAAAAGTTGTTACTTGTGATAAACTCGACAGCTCCAGGTCCACCTGTGTTTGTTGTGAACTCGCCCAAAGAAAATGGCTCCCAACCTGTGAGCTGCAGGACAGTCACAGCCCACGGCCCTCAGGCCCTGGTCCCAGGCGCCACTCGCACACCGGTCACCCTGGGACTGTGCTCCGAACCCGGCTGCGCAGGCTGGGGCTCCGTGCGGGGCACGACCCTCACGAAAGGGCAGTTCGTACTCGGTTTTCGGAGATTGTACCAGGTACAGCAGAATTTTTCGCCTGAAGAAATATCTTTAGTCATGTGACATTACATAGTCTAGTCTATGCTTCACAGCGTGACGTGTCTATTCTTTCGATAAACTAATGCTGCGCTCATTCACGGTGTGAAGATGCAATGAGCATTCTTAGAAACATACTTTGTAAAGTTTTGTTTTTATCAGAGAAGTTTTGGTTCACGGCATAATCGGGCGGAAGAAGTTGCACATACACCCTCTGCCCCCACACAGGCGTGCCTCCTCCTCTATCTCATCCCCCACCTGAGTGGCACGTTTCCTATAAATGGTGAGCTCACCCTGCTACGTGCTAATCACGCAAAGTCCATGCTGTATTTTAGGATTCACTCTTGCCTTTCTCAGAAGGGAGCCCCCCTTTCTTGCGGGGAAGCCACATCTTAGGGAAGAACTCTGCTATCAGTGGGTGAAGCCTCATTCTAGGAGTGATGTCCCACTCAAGAAGGGGGTGACATGTACTGAGTGGGGCACTGTGCTGTTCTGGGGGAGAGCCTTGTTACGGAAAGGGGAGTTCTGTTCGGAGAGGGGTGTCCCTCTTCAGGCGGGGAGCCCCACTATTTAGGGGACAGCAACACTGTTGAAGAGCCCCACTCTTGTGGAGGGCCACCTCTTACGGCGGGTCCCACTCCTAGCGGAGCCTCACACTCAGCGGGGCCCTGCTCTGGAGGAGGCCCCATTCCAGGGGGGAGCCCTGCTCTCGTGGGGGAGCCCCGTGCTGGGGGGAGAGCTCAGCTCTTAGGAGGAGACCCCACTGCAGAAAAAGCCATGATCTCAGTGGGGGCTCCACCCTGGAGGGGAGTGCCGCTTCTAGGGGAGAGCCTCACTCTGGGGGTGCGGAGCTCCACTGTAGAAGGGAGAGCCACGGTCCGGGGAGGGAGCACCTCTTTATGGAGGGAGCAGGATCCTAAGTGAATGTAGGTTCCCTGACTCGGCACAGTGCTGGAATCTGTCTTCGGCTTACATTCCTGTAAAATGGAGGCAGTGCATTTTCTGCCTCATTTGGCAAATGGCAGCAATTCGTTAGATGAGGCATGTGAAGGGCCTAAAATGGGATTGACTTCAAAGTGTGCTTAGTGTCAGGAATCTGGATTCTTATTGTAATGAGTGGGCAGAGCCCTTAAGGCCAGAGACTCTCTTCTCTGCTGCCAGCTCGTGTGCATTTTCAGGGTAGCGCGCCAGTGAAAGTGCTGAGGAGAAGCTATTCTGCGGCCATCTGCTGTGCATCTGGGGAACAGCACCCGAAGGTGTGCCATCACGAAAACACATTTTCTGCTCTTATCTACTGCGCATCTTGGAATAATACCGTAGTGGAAGTAATTCAATGCTAGTCCCTGCTTCAGTAGGGTGGGAACTGTGCGTATGCCAGAAGAGTACCGTTGGGCATGACATTATGGAACTGTTATCCCTGCTTTTATTTTGTGCTGATCTTGCGACGAACACAGGAATGCATGTCAAAAAATATTGTTCTCTCCTGCCATCTCATGGGCATTTTGAAAATAATGGCCACGTGTATCTCAGCATAAAAATTCGTTTCCCACCCCGATATAGTGCGCCTCTTTGGAATGATACAGAAAGTAATAAAAAGGTGTTCTCTGCTTCCATCTGGTGCGGATTTGGGGAATTACACCACAGCGCTTGTTAGGAATATTTATTTCTGCTGCTTTCTCTTGTGCATTTTATAAATAACACCCAAGGGCAAGTGCTCATGAAGTAGTTTTGCCTGGTGCCACTTTGTGTGCACCCCAAGAAGAACAAGAAGTGAATGTCATGAGAAATTGTTCTCTGCTGATATCTCGAGGGCATTTCGAAAGCAACACCCAGGCGTAGGTCATCATCAAAATTTATTTTCTGCCACCATGTAGTGTGCATCTTGAGGATAGCATTAGAGTGCAATTCAGAAAAAGGCATTTTCTGCTGTCACCTGATGGACATTTTGGAATTGCATCCAAGTGCATGTCCTCAGAAAAAGCAGTTCTGTGCTGGCATCCAGGGCATCACTTGAGTAACACATGGATGCATGTTATCAGAGAGTGTTATTGTTGGTTGCCATCCAGTGTGCATCCTGGTAATAACCGATGAGTGTAGATCATCATGAGAAGTTATTTTTTTTTTGCTGTCCAGTCCGGGATTGTGAGAGCGCAAACCCAGACCTCCAACCCGGCAGGGAACTGGCCAAGGCCCGCAGTGCCTAAGTGGGGCTGGCGCAACCCCCACTACCTGCTCGCCCAGGCGTTGCACTAGAGGCGCGGGCGTCTGCGACACCCGGAGGCCTAGGCACGAACTCTTGGGGATGCAGGCGACACCTTCTTCCGTCTACGGCCACACCACCCTGAACGCGCCCGATCTCGTCTGATCTCGGAAGCTAAGCAGGGTCGGGCCTGGTCAGTACTTGGATGGGAGACCGCCTGGGAATACCGGGTGCCGTAGGCTTTTGCCGCCCCTTCCTCTTGCCGCCCTCCAGCCAGGGTGCCCCTGGACGCCCTGGGGCCCTGCTCGCTCGCTCGCTGTCTCGGGGGTCCCGGGCCGCCGCCCGAGCCCAAGCGGTGCCTGAAGGGCCGGGCACCCCGCCCTCCCGCCCGCCCGCTCCTGCGCTGCCGCAGCCAGCCGCGGGCTGGTTCCTCTCTCCGCTCCGGGCCCTTCCCTTCCCGGGCTCCGCGGGGCCGAGCCCCAAGTCCCGGCGTCTCTGACACACGCCGGGTGCGCGCTCGCAACCCGGGACGCGGGACCGGCCCCGCCAGCCGCGCCTCCGCGCCCCGCCCTGTCCCGCAACGCCAGAGAGTTCCAGCTTCTCCCCGCCCTTCTCAGCCGGCAGCCAGGTGCCCTCGGACCCGGCGAGGAGCCGCCCCGCACCGCCGGGCCGGGAGGCGGTACCCACCAGCGGCGCCGGAGAGGCCGAGACCACGAGAGCGCGCGCGTGCGCGGAGAGAGCCCTGTCGCTCGCTCCAGGCCCGCAGCACACACGCACACACACGCACACACCTCAGGGAGCCCGGGCGTCTTTCCTTTCCGCGGCGGGACCCCCCGCAGGACTCGGACCAGAAAGAGACTCCCTGAGCCCCGGGCCTGTCACGGGGCACGGGACACGGGGCACGAACCGCCTCCCGGCCCCGGCACGACCACCCTCTGCTGTGGAAACGGCCTCTTCAGGGCGGCCCCAGGGTCTCGGGGTCACAGTCGGGGTCCAGCTCTGCGCGTTGGGGCCCTCGTCCGCGTGTCCCGTCCCGCTCTCTGCGTGGGCAGGCACCCGCTCGCGCTCTCTCCTCTCTGGTCTCCCTCTACGTCTCTGTCCCTTCCCGCCTCACTGTCCTTCTCTCCGTGTCTGACCCCAGCCAGCTCCCCGGCCCCCCACCTTCCCCGGGGACCCGGTCCCCTCCCCCGTGACTCTACCTGGGCCCCCCGCCCTGGCGACCCGTGTCCTCCTTTCTCCTTCCCTCTCGGTCACTCGCCGAGTCTCTGGGTTTCTCCGCCCCTCTGTCTCTCGGTGTCTCTCTTGATGCAGAGTCGATGTGAAGGCAAGAGCAGCGGAGGGGGAGGGTCCCTGGTCCCGGTGAACGGCGAGGGCTGCATCTGTCCCAAGCGATGCCTCAGTGTGTGGCCGGGGACTCCGCGCGTGGTCGGGCACCGCTCAGCGGGGAGCGCAGGGGAGGCGTCGTCTGGGCCAGGGCCGGAGTCCGGACCTGGCTGTCCGCAGGTGCCTAGGTGCGCAGGTGGCCGAGAGCAAGGAGGGCCACGCTCCGGCCGGGGCCCTGCCGAGCTGGGCAGTCCCGGGATCAGGAGCGCCCACCCAGAACTCCGGCACAATCCGGAACCCGCTAAGACCCGCGGTGCCTCAGCGCGGCCGGCGCTCTCTCCACGCCGCAGCCTCCCTGGAGGAACCCCCCGCAGGAGGTGGGGTACATACGTGGGCGTCTCCAGCAACCGGAGGCCCAGGCTCGAGCTCTTGGGGCAGCAGGCGACACCTTCACCCGTCTACGGCCATACCACCCTGAACGCGCCCGATCTCGTCTGATCTTGGAAGCTAAGCAGGGTCGGGCCTGGTCAGTACTTGGATGGGAGACCGCTTGGGAATACCGGGTGCCGTAGGCTTTTGCCACCCCCTCCTCTTGCCGCCCTCCGGCCAGGGTGCCCCCGGACGCCCCGGGGCCCTGCTCGCTGTCTCTGGGGTCCCGGGCAGGCGCCGAGACCAGGGCCGCACGAATGCCGTGCGTCCCCCGCCTGCCCTGGGCTGTTCCCTCTGAATGCTCCCGGCCCTTCTCTTCTTGGGCTCTGCGGGGCTGAGCCCCAGGAGCGGAGGGCGCAGGCGGAGCGCGAGGTCTCCCGGCCAAGCATTTCCTGGTGCTGTCGCTGGTGGCTCCGTGTGGTTTCGGGAGGGAGGATCGGGTTCGGCCACGGCGCGAAGCGCAGGGGAGGGATGGTCTGGGACCAGGCCAAGGCCGGGACGCAGCAGGGCTGGCTGCACCTGCTCAGGGGCCCAGGGGGCCGAGAGGACGGCGAGCCTCGCCCGGGCTGGGGTCCTGCTCAGCGGCCAATACTGGGGAGGCGGGTTGCACGGGGCCTGGGCATTCGCGGGATCCGGAGCGCCCACCCAGAACTCAGGCACAACCGAGAACCCGCCGAGACCCGCGGTGCCTCAGCGCGGCCGGCGCTCTCTCCACGCCGCAGCCTCACCGGAGGAACCCCACACTCCCCGCAGGACATGTGGTGCATGCGTGGGCGACTCCGACACCCGGGGGCCCAGCCACGAGCTCTTGGGGCTTCAGGCGACACCTTCACCCGTGTACGGCCACACCACCCTGAACGCGCCCGATCTCGTCTGATCTCGGAAGCTAAGCAGGGTCGGGCCTGGTCAGTACTTGGATGGGAGACCGCCTGGGAATACCGGGTGCCGTAGGCTTTTGCCGCCCCCCACTTTTGGCTGCCGTAGGCTTTTGCCGCCCCCCACTTTTGCCGCCCTGCAGCCAGGACGCTCCCGGACGCCCCCGGGCTCTCCTCCCTCTCCGGACCGCTTTCTCGGGGGTCCTGGGCAGCCGCCCGAGCCTAAGTGTTGCCGTCCCGGCCGCGCGCCCTAGTCACCGCCCGTCCCCGCTGCGCTCCCGCAGCAAGCCCTGCGCTGTTTTCTCTTCGCACCGGGTCCTTCCCTTTCTGGGCTCCGCGGGGCCGAGCCCCCAGGGCCGAGGGCTCCGGGCGGAGGGCGCGGTGGCTGCCGAAGCCTCGCCTGATGGTGTCGCCGGCGGCTCCGTGTGATTTTGGGCAGGGCGGGTTCGGCCACGGCGGGTCTGGGTCAGGGCCGGGGCCGGGAACTGTCAGGGCGGCACCTGTCCAGTCCGGGGTTGCGGGAGCGCCCACCCGGACCTCCGGCACCGCCGCGGACCGGCCAATGCCCGGGATGAAGGGCGAGACGGGCGCGCGCTCCCCCGGCCCCCCGAAGCCCGCGCGCGGCGCTCGGGGCTCGGATCGCCGCCGCCCGGTGAGGGGTCTGCGCGGCCTCCCCGCCGGGGCCGCTCTCCAGCCAGCGCCGGGCGCGGTGGGGGCGACGCCGCCCGAGCCGGACGCGGGGAGCAGAGGCGAGCGCCGGTCCACGCCGGCCGCGACCACCGCTGCGGGTCCCCGCGCTCGCCCCCAGCTGCGGCTCTGGGGGTGTCGCGGAGTCCGGGGCCAGTCAAAGCGGGGCGGGGATAGGGGAGGGGACAGGGGAGGGGGAAGCCAGGGACGCAGTGACCGCGGGGGGTCGGTAGGACGCCGGGCGTCACCCTTCTCTCCGCGTTTCCCGGACGCGCCGCAGGAGAAGGTCCCGAGCCCCCGGCGTCCGGGAAGGGTCCTGCGCGGCCCCGACTCGGCCAGGCCCCGCGCTGACCACTTCGCAGCGGTGGCCAGACGGCGCTCTCCCGGGGCCGGCATCCTTGCTTGAAGGCTGCTGCTTTAGTCAGGAAAATTTCCAACATCTGTTGTCAGAGCAAGTCAACATTTGTCAATTTATCGGAGATATAACGTACAACTGTTTCCTTCCATTCTGTAGCCTGTCTTTTCACTCTCGGTAGCTCCTTTTGATGCACAGTAGGTTTTCATTTTGAGGAAATCGAATGTATTTGTTTATTCTTTAGTTATTTCTGTTTGGTGTCCTAAGAAATCATTGGTAAATTCGAGGTCATAAAAAGTTGTCTCTATTTTCTTTGAGAGTTTATAATTTCACCTCTCCTATTTAAGCCGTTTATTTAGTTTGAATTGATTTTTGCATGCGATGTGAGGTTAGGATTTCGTTTCCTTTCTCTTCCTGTGGATGGCCTGGCTCCAATTTCGAGAAGACCCTTTTTTAGCCATTTCAATGTTGTCCGCCCTTATGTAAAATCAATTGACTATTGCTGGGTGGGTTTAGTTCTGGGCTTTCCATTCAGTTTCGTTGATCTCTCTGTATCTCTTTATGCCAGTATCACAATGTTTTAATCACTGTTGCTGTATATTAAGAATTAAAATTGGGAAGTATGAGGCTCCAACTATGATTTTCTTTTTGAAGACTGTTGCAGCTCTTTGGAGTCCCTTGAGATTTTGTATAAATGGAATCAGCTTGTACATTTTCCCCAAAGGCTTCTGTGAATTTTTATAGGAATCATGTTGAATCTGTGCATCAGCGATGTACTGTTGGCATCTAGACAGTGTTAGTTCTTTCCATCACCATGAAATGACTTCAATATTCAGGGTATGAATCCTGCAGTTTGATTAAATCCATTTAAAAATCTTTATTAACATTGACATTATTTCAAATGTGATTATTTACTTACAATCTTCTCAAGATTATTCCTTGCTCACATATAAAAGTAAAAGAAATTATGGCTTACTGTTATTTAGTCCTGTAAGTCTGCCACAATTGTTTGCTTTCTCTAATACTTTTTTTGATTCTTTGGGAAGTTCTGTATCTAAGACGTTAAAGGTTTAGAGGGCTAGGATCAGGGTTAGGGTTGGGATGGAGTTTGGGGCTGAGTTAGGGCTTCGGGTTATGGGTTATAGTTTGGTTATGGCTTACGGTTACTGTTTATGGTTATGCGTAGTCCACGGTTTTTGGTGATAGATTACGGATTACGTTTACGGTTTCTGGTTATGTTTATGTTGGTTATGGTTTACGGTTATCATTTATGGGTACTATGTTATGGTTAGGGTTTTAACGCAGGAGAGGGCAAATTTCCTCCTAGTGGGAGGAGACCAACCTCTCCCCTGAGAGAAGAGTAGGTTCTTTGCTGGAAAGTGTAGAAAGAATTCAGCTTTCACGCCATAGTGAGAATCAAAAGGAAAGTTTATTGTCAAAAGGGGAAAAGCAAAGAGTGGAAATAGCAAAGTCAAAAAGTCAAGACAAGGAAAAAGCCCTGTGTATTGTGGTTAAGTCCAGTCTATATATCATTCTTTAGATCCCATGAGTTACAGTTTAAAGATTTTTGTATCCATTTCCTTTGCTAAGGACAAATAGTGAGAAAGGATGAGAGCCAGTAGCCTGAAAAGCCTGCTGGCAGTTCGCAGTCATTAATCCACAGATTATCTATGGTTTTAGACACAGGGAATGAAAGATTTTATTTTGTGTAGGGCAAATACTTTAAGACTGTTTTTCCTGTTTCCTCTTTACATGTGTGGGAAAGGGTTGCTAGCAATTCCAGCAGAAATCTTCCTTTGTTCTGTAGGTACCCTCATGGCCTGACCACAGAACAGATGAGCATGTTGTAGTCTCAGAATTTAGCTCGATTTCACATTTTAATCCTCTTGCCATTTTCCTACATTAGTTTAACATTATGGGTAGGGTTTTTGTTATGATTTACAGTGATGGCCACAGAGGAGAAAAAATGGGCTTGAGCTCCAGGGGTGTGTGGGTGGAAGCAGAGGTCAGTGAGGAGAAAGGATGGGGTAGACCTGCGGGGAAACGCACAGCACGGCCTTCATGTGTCCAATCGAAAGGGGTTAGGATAAATGAGGTGGCGGTTTGGGTCAGTCTGCCAGGGTGAGGTGAGACCCTGGGGTGCGTACAGGTGCTGAGAGCCAAAGGGGAGGAGCCGAGGGGCGGGGCCTGGGTGGATCCGCCAATCAGTGCGGACTCCTCTAGCGCAGGGCCCGCCTGCACCGGTGCCCGGGCTTCAGGCTGCATTTAGGCTGGTTACTCAGGGCAAGAGACCCTCACGGACCCTCGCGTTTCTGCGTGACCCGGCGAGACCCACGTGGGGCAGGCGCTTCTCGTGCGCGCAGACGCGGCTGCGCCTTCTCGGGGATCCCACGAGCCTCCCGAGGCTGCTGGAGGCTCCTCGGCGCGGAGGCGGCTCCTGGGCTCTGCAGACCTCGGAGCTGCTGCGGCTCGGACGGGCACGGGAGGAAAGGTGAGGAGGAGCTGTGTGTCCCAGGGGTGCTGAGGGGTGACGATGGGGGTGTCCGTCCTTAGAGGGCCCGGGGGAGGAACCCGCTCCACGTGGAAAAGTCTTTTTTTATTTCTGTTGCGGGTGTGCGGCAGTGAGGGTGGAGAGCCCTGAATGTGAGTGTGTCTAATTTCTGGTTCATGGTACAGAGGAATTAAAGATCTCAGGGTGTGCCGGTCTAAAGGTAATGGGATTTGCTTCTCCCTTGCTCCAGCCGGCCTTCCCCCCAGGCTACCAGCTCCTTCCATAGACATGCTAATCCAGGCGAGTCCCGAGTGAAAAGAGATTTGGAGGTTTCGCGCTCTTCTCAGACCACTCCTCTTGCCTTCCCCTCCTCCCTCACCCCTCCCCACCTGGCGACAAGAGCCCTGGGCGTGAGGGGCCTTCCCAGGCGAATTTCTGAAAAATCGAAAGCTCCCGGACATCTCATGGTTGTTGCCGCCAGCCCCCGACAGACACACGGATCCCCAGAGATCAGTGAGTTACAGGAAACACGGTCTCTGCTCAGCCAGCTGGGTCTGCCGGGGGCATGCAGACCCCCAATTAAGCAGCCTTGAAAAGTGGAGGCACAGAGTTTTTAAGCTCTAAACCTCATTCTTCAATCTGTCCGAACACAAAAGTATATTTTTTGTCCATTTACTAACTGTCAACCCACTGGTAGGTTGTGCAAGCCGGGGTTCAGAAGCAGAAAGCTTATTGTTAGAATGTCACGTCCCTTTGGGTGATAGCCTATGTTCCCACGGGCGACAGACAAACAGTAATTTCCAGCAAGTAATAAATGTAAAGCAGTGATTTTCCAGCGGCCACATCATTATGGTGCCATTTTGATAAATAAATCTTTCCTTATTCCAAACTCTGATCTGCTGAATATTAAGTTTTTAATGCGCCAAACATGCTGGCCTTGTGACTGCAGCATACACGTCTTGTGGAACATTAAAAATTTTTGTGATGATGTGCCCCTAGAAAGATGCAAGAAGGGGTTAAGACTAGAAGCCTCTATGCCAACCGCCACAGCAGCCACATTTCCTGATCGAGTACCTGGCAATTACATCCGTAGGCTATTGTTTAACTCTGTTCCCACAAGAGAGAGTAGGAGGAATTTATGGGAAACATGGTTTGGGAATCTGACCTTCTAACGTTCCGCTTTCTGCTTCTGTACCCCCCACTTACGCATCATATCAGACCACCATTTGGTGATGGGTAGTGAATAGATGATACATAGATCCATTGTGATTGGGATATAGTGATTAATGGATTTTTGGGTATAAAACTGTGGACCTGAAATGAGTCGAGGCTGCTCCTTTGGAAGGACAGCCGCTGGCTAATAGACTGCCTCTAATATCAAAGCACTCGACTCATGAGTCTGGTTATTCTGGTCACAACAATTTTGTGCTATGAGGAAATATATATGTAGAAATTACTAAATTGGTTAGTGTGTAGCTAAATATCCCTGTAACATACAGTCACAGTTGCTTTGTAGTTTTCACTAGAAAGGCTTTTTTTGAAGGTCGAGAATTATAATATGTAATTAAATTTTCAAATGTAAAAGTTAAAAGTAAAACCAACTGTACAAGAAAAGCAAGATACTTTGCAGCCACAAAAAAGGGATGAGCTGGGAGCCAGCTCCATAGTGGAGTGGTCAGCACATCTGTTTTACATGCAGAAGGTCCTTGGTTCCCTCCGCAGATGTTGCACCAGGTCCCCCCACCCTTTGTGCATGCTGCTAGCGTGTGGGAGGAGACACTGCCTTCAGAGATCCATCTCTTAAGAGGAATTGGTCACATCCTAGGTCAGGGGTGTATGTGGGGTGGGGAGGAATTAAAAAAGGGGGGGGGAAGGGATGAGATGAAGATGTAAATTTGGAGGAAGAAAATTACCTTTGTCCTAATGTAAGGCTGTGACTTGCAGAATGAGAACGAGGAAAACTGGATAAAAAATCTGTGAAAAGGAGTGTTGTAGGGAGTTTGTGAGAGACATCTTGGGAGAGGAAATTTTATAGACAGTTCACTTGAATGAAATGGGAACAACCAAGTCAAAATTAAAATATCAAAAGAAAGTTTCTGTACAAGCAGAGTTTAGTTATTCTTTCTTTAGAAGGACAAAGTTTTCAGGCGTCCTTCTGCTCCAGATAAGAGATGAAAAGTTTTCTGCCTAGAAATCAAAGAGTGCTTTCTTAACATAGTTTTTTGTCTAATCAAATGCTTGATGCCTTAAGAGAAAATTTCCTCAATCCTAAGTAACGCGGTTTTGTTTTGTCATTTTGGTTAAGTGAACAATTTAACATCGTTTCATAATAATCTACTAAAGAGAAAAATGAATGTCTAGAGTGTCTTGAAAGCACAAGCTGCTTCTGTGGCTCCAAGGCTCCCTCGCCAAGGACAAATACAAATTGTAAATGCCTTTTCACAAAAATTAAGAGGAAACTTTAGCCATGTTCACAGGTAAACTTAATTTCTTTCTCCAGCCAAAAAGAGTTTGGCCTCAACTCTTCTTTTAGATAATCTTTTCCCTCCTGTGGCAGTCATTTTCAAATGAAGGTGTGGGAGTTCAGAACGCATCACCCAGAGATGTTCAGATTGTTTCCAGGTGAGGGTAAGTTTATCTTCTGACTGTGGAGAAACTACTGCCCCACCCTTTAACTTTCCAGAACAATTCGAATGGAGGGCCTTGCCCACATAATAGGAGATCTTCAGCCATCATCTCTGTTTGACCCACCTATAGGGCAGGGCAAAGTAATGTGCACTAAATGTCTGTTCTTATCATCCTGCAATGACCGTTTGAAACCCCCCAGGCACCTTACTATATCTCTAGCTCAAGATAGGTCTTATGTGCCCAAGTTCCCATTGTGGTCCTCTCTCTCACATATGTAGAGTCTCTGATTCTCACATGTGTGGGGTTCTCATACATATGGATGTATTAAATCACATAATTTTTCGTGCTAATTTTTCTCACGTCTATTTGATTATTAGACCTGATAAGAGAGCCTTGAAGGTGAAGGAAAGTGTATTTCTCCTCTGCTGTTGGCACCGTGAGCAAGATCAACTCATCTCTGGGACACCTCACTTTCCTGTGATGCCACTGCAGATGAAGAGATGTTCAGCCATCGGACTTAGGCCAGCATAAGGTAAAGATCCTTACCATATCAGCACATCCCAGTTCTTCACAACAACCTGAAATTTAATGTCTTAGAATATCTACTTAGTCCCTGTTAGGTTGGGAGCTCCAAAACAAAACGTGGACTAAACTGCAGTTATGGCTAGTGTCATATGCAACTGTTGCAGCAACTGAGGAATCGAAAACCTCAAATTACAATGCCAATTATGAGGAAGATTCCAATTAGATTAGATCATTTTAAACCACTTAAAAATCACAGGCTTCCAAATCAAATAAGGCAGAAACAAAGAGAAAAGAGTCAGAGGACTCTCGTGCTTGATTTAACTTCACAACATCTTGTACAGCAATGTTTTTGTTGATGTACGTTAGGCATTTATGGGTTCAGGGGGTTGAAGGTCTAGGGTCTGGGATAGAGTGTTAGAAGTTAGAATCAGAGTTGGAGTTCTGGGTCTGGGGTCCTGGGACTGCGATCAGTTTGGCTCTGGGGTCCAGTTATGGATCCAGGGTCTATTTACAGGGTCTCAGGTCCAAAGTTCACCTCCAGAATCTGGCAGCTGGCATACGGGTCTGATCCTGGGGGTCTGCCTCTTGTTGTGACCAACATTAAATAGACCAAAGCAATTATGCTCTCAAAGGCTGTTTATTAGCCGGCGGCTGACCTTGCCAGCAGCAGCCCCGAAATGGAGAGGTACAAGGTTTTTAAGCCCTAAATCCTAGTCTTCATTCTTTCTGAACACAAACATCTACTTTTCTTCTATTCACTACCTGTCAACCCACTGGCCAGGTGTGCAAGGGGGGCGTACAGAAGCAGAATGCTTATTGTTAGAATGTTCTGTTGTTAATAGCCTATGTTCCCATGACGGTACCAGGCAATAATTTCCAGCTTATATACAATTCATTGTTTCTCATGCCGCGCAGGTAAGCAGCGATACTCAGGCAGGTAGCGTTTGAGCTCGTTGTTACAAGTTTCATGATTAACAGAATGTGGCTAAGGGTTCCAGGAGCTAGGCCTTTGTCTAGTTTTAGGTTTTAATTACCTCTTAGCCTTACCACATTTCAGCAGGCCGTCACATTCTCCACTGGTTTTCATGGAATATATCAAATCTCTGATGTCCTATAAACTGGGGGCAACTGAGGTACCCCCGTTACTTGAGTAGATAATACTATTAATTTAACAGCCTGGACTCTGTTTAATATACTTTATAAGGCAATTCACTGTACATGGTCCAAGCAGCAGTCCTAGAAGAGCCAGTATTAAGGGTCTAGCGATAGATGACAGTAATGTTGTTCATACCACGACTGACCTTGTACTAGGTTTTCTTCTCTCTCCTTAACTCTTGGTCTTACTAAGGCTAGACTATGTTGAATTATGCCAGAGCGACTGGCACAAAAACAGCAGTTTTTACCTACAGTTATGCAATTAAAGCAAGATCTATGCTTTATGACCACATTAGTTTTAAGTTTATTTTACAGATTTGAAATTAAGCTGTTCAAAAGGTTAATTCTGAAACTATGGTTGATGCAGTAAATGAATATTAAAGCAAACAAAAATCTATCTAAATTTTCACTTTAAAAATAAGGTTCTTAACTATTTAATATACTCTCAGAAATGATATCTTGTTAACATTATTTGACTTTAAACATTTACAATCAGTAAAACAATCTGCACATAAAAGCCTGACATTTTGTTTTACTGGATTTACATTTTCCCAAGTATAATAAGTACAATCACCTATTGATAATTGACTTTTAACAATATGGCATACTAGTACACAGTATTTTATAGCAATTATCTCATATGAAATTACAAGTGAAAAACAATTTTTTCAATAATAGTGAGTTACTAAATTCCTTTATCTAAAAGTTGTTATAAAAATTTCTAAAAGCCTAACACACAAACATGGTTTTTTACAGTAGAGGGGTGCACTGTGCTCTTAACAGAGCCAAGGGAAGGAGGCTTACCTAAGTCTCACCAGTTTCTAATTTTTACTTAGTTAACGTTTCCTTTAAAGTCCTAGCCATCTTCTCTACCTGGCCTGAACTCTGTGGTCTATAAGCACAATACAATTTCTACTCTATTCCTAGCAATTTTGCCACAATTTGAATAGTTACAGCGATGAACAGTGGGGCTATTGTTGGACCCCAATATCATGGGCAGGACAAATCCTGGAACTATCTCTGATACTAATTTCTTTACTACTACTTGTGCAGTTTCACGCTTAGTAGGAAAAGTCTCAGTCTGTCTGGAGCACATGTCAATGAAAATTAACAAATACTGGAATCCAGAAGTTCCAGGCGCAACTTCTGTGAAATCAAGTTCCTAGTGTTTTCTCGGTCTCTTTCCCCTGAGTCTCACTCCTTGTTCTGTGGAGGTCCTTCCTTGGTTTAACTGTGCACACACTGCACACCTATTAGCCACGTCCTTGGCTAAACTTTTTAGTCCTGGAACATAATTATTTCTTTTCAATAGTTCAATCAACTTAGTTCCTCCTAGATGGGTGGACTGATGTATTAAGGCCAGTAAGGTCTTTTCTAAAACCTGAGGAAGGAGCGGTCAGTCTTCCATCAGGGAGCATTCTGTATCCTTGCTCTCTTTCTTTTCCTCCTAGTCTTTCACTTAATTCTAAGTCACATGGGATATACTCAGGCCTTTCTGCAAGGGCCAGGGGAAGCTTCAGAGGCAAAATGTCTACGGGCCCCAATGGTTTTCTGGCAGCATTCTTTGCTGTCTGATCTGCAAAGGAATTTCTTTTTGCTCCCTCAGTCTCTGCATTTTGCTTCCCAGGACAATGAATTATAGCTACCCTTTTTGGCAGCCAAATGGCTTCTAACAGGGCTAAGGTCTCTTCCCTGTTTTTAATTTCTTTGCCTCCTGTTGTTAAAAGTCCCCTTCCCTCATATAAAGGTCCATGTACATGGGCAGGAGCAAAGGCTTATCTACCGTCAGCCTAGATGTTTACAGTCTTGTTCTTTACCCACCGTAAATCTTGTGTTAAGGCTATGAGTTCAGCCCTCTGCCGATGTCCCAAGGCTCAGGGACATCCCTGACTGTCACCACGGCTGCTTTGGCATACCTTACTCGTTCAGATATAAAACTGCTTCCATTGGTAAAACCGCATCCAGATCAGGCCACGGCTCATCCTTCAAGTCCGGCCGCAGTCCAGTCAGTTACCTGCTCAAGGTGCCGAACACAGTCATGCAATGGAGCCTGCAGGTCATCATCTGGGAGCAGCGTGGCGGGGTTCAGGGCTGCAGTTTTCAAAAACTGGATCTCAGTCACAAATAGCTGGAACAGTTTTTCCAAGTCTGGCAAGGCCAGGCCTGGGGTCAAAATCAAGGCCTTCTTTAGAGTCTTAAAGGCCTGTTGTGGTTGAGCATTCTAGGTTAGTTCTGCTTTGTCTCTCCTTATCATTAGGTTTCTTTCTATTGTTAGGAGGTTTCCTCCAAGGAGGTCGGTTTCCTTATTGTCCTACAAACCTGACCTTCTGCACATTATCCCTATTATTAAATACCTTTTGTGCCATCTCTAATAACTTGGATAAATTCTTACCCTCAAATCCTTCTAATTTCTCTAATTTCTTTCTAATCTCTGGGCCCGACTGACTAACAAAAGCCGAATTAATTGCCCGTCTATTGGTTAGGTTTTCAGGATCTATAGGAGTATATAAGCGATAAGATTCCAGTAACCTTTCTAAGAATGCAGATGGCCATTCATTCTTTCTCTGCACCACTTCACTGACCTTAGAGAAAATTATTGGGCGACAGGCAGCTGTTCTTAGGTTCTGCAACAGCAACTGGTGATACAGTTGGGGAGCCTCCTCACCTTGAGTAGAGTTGGGGTCCCAGTTGGGATGAGTGCTGGGAAACATATGTTGCACCTGCATAGGATCCGTAGCAGGCTGCCCTGTTGGGGCTAGTATATGCTTTCTTCTTTCTTCTAGAATTCTACCTTTTTCCTCTGTGGTGAATAAAACTTGCAACAACTGTTGGCAATCATCTCAAGTGGTTTGCTGAGTAAAGAAAATAGTCTGTAAAGGAGAGATTCGTCTGTGGTTTCTCTGGGAAAGAAGAGTTTTGATGTTTCCAGTTATACAGATTTTTCCTGTTATCCAAAATCTTAATTTATAATATTAATATATTCAATATTTATAAAAATGTTATTATAGTAAAAACTAAGATTTAACATTAAGACCACGTATTTACCTAAAATATAGCTATCTAATTGTTATAATAGTTTTACTGTCATGGCCACAATCAGAGCCATGCCCTTTGCTTCTATATAAGCCCCTTGTTTCTGAATAGTCAGTTCTATTCTTGATATTCATGATATGCAATATTTTATAATAATTGAAATTATGGCTGATATTATTATACAAGAACATGAATAGAAAATATTGACAACTTTCTAAGAACTCTATACAATTTCTGAAACACTTGTATTAATAACATATTTATAAAATATAACCTAAAGAAGGTTAAGTATTATCTATTACTTGACAGTATTTTTTAATATAATTTAATATATCAAGCAGACTGAATCGGCCTAACATTTCTCTTTTACAAAGTGACAAAACTAAACCTTTGAGATTTTCCAGGTGCCCTCTGGGAAGTCTCAAAGTTATTTTGAGATAAAACCAAAATCCTACTTAGGTTTTATGTTGGAACATTTGTCATAATGTCACAAGGTTTGATCACCTGATTAAATAGGATCACAGGTCATTATGGAACAATACTTAGTTATCTATTTAACCAATGCGATAATAAAAGATTTCAGAGGTAAATATGACTGTAAAAAACCTTAGCACTCTTAATGTTAAGGAGAGTCTGTTTTTAAGTAATCAAAGACTATAAAGCACAATAAATTATTTTGAAAAGATATGGAGTCTCTGTTTCTTAGGTGGTATTGCTCAACAGGTAAAGAAAATCTTTTACAATCTCTTATTAGGAACAGACCAATAATCCAAACTCCAGTCTCGTGTCAGTACACTGTTGATATTAAAGTTCATTTTGAAGCTTTATGATGAATACCTTTAATTTTAGTCAATTTGACTATATACAACAAGATTCTCTTTTTCTTTAAAACTTTATATATTTACTTATGTTTTTTTTCTTTATTTTCCTCCTTTGTGCCTTAAACAACCTTTAAGTAACCTGAAACTTTTAGGATAAAATTATTTTCCTTTTCTTAAAAATATATCCTTTATATTTCAAAACATTTTATTTCCCTTGCATAGTTTGCATAAAGAATTTTTTCCTCACTTGCATTATTTCTAGTAATTCATTTATGTACAGTAGAATTTATTACTCTCAGAAGCCTCAATTTCTAGAGAAAACAACAAAGTAGGCAAGGAACTCCTGAGGTTGGGGGCTAGGGGATACACCCTCACGAGATAGATGTCTCAGTTTTTGCTCCAGGCAGCCAGAAGGGTAGGAAAGACCTGTACAGTAGCCCTCCTCTGTCCCAGATGCTGCCAGCATTTGAGGATTAAAGAGGTTGCCCAGAAAATGAGGTCATAGAGAGTTGTAAGATCTCCATCCTCATTTAGCCCAATGTGTGAAGGGCAGAACAGGTCCTTGTGGGACCAGTAAGGAGAATCCTGGTGGTGAAATTCTTCATCATCATCCATGTGAGGAGCAAAGCAGGTGCCCGGTGTGGATGTAAAATACTTCTAAACCTCTAGAGAGCATATATTAGAGTTTTAATAAAACTGATGCCGTCTGCCACAGAGCAAGATCTCAGATGCTATAGGGAATCAAATTTGCCACCCCTTTTAGGCATTTGTGATTATGGAAAACACATAAGAAAGATGACACGTATGTGGTGAAAAGCGAGGCAAGATGGATACAGAATAGCTAACAAGATTGTGTGCCCTCTGAGAGTGAATAACCCCTTCAAGGGGTTCTAGTGTTATTTGGAAGCTTTGGTTATGAAGTTGCAGAGCACCAATGGATAGGACTTTCTTAAAAGTTTTACTAAAGAAGCGATAGGTCTGGGGAGGTGACTATCTAGTTATTCCTGCTGCTATCTCATGTGCATTTGAAAATTAACACCCCAGGGTGTGTCATTTAGTTTTCTTCTATGCTGCCAGTCTATGTGAATATTGGGGACAACATAGCAGTGTAGTTAATGAAAAGTTGTTATTTGCTGGCATCTTGTGGACATTTTAAAAATAACACCCAGGGGCACATCATCTGAAATTTTACTTTCTGCTGTCATTTGCTGGGTTTTTGTGAATAGCACTGGAGTGCAGGACATCATCTTGTGTGCATCTAGGAATCTGACCAGTGTGTTAACAAACTTATTCTCTGCTGTTATCCGGTGGGGAATTTGGGGATAACAGCAGTGTGCGTCATGAAAAGTGACTCTTGCTTTTCTGTGTGCTCTGAAAAGTATGGCATTATGAATAGTTATTTTCTGCTGCCATTTAATGTGCATTTTGGGAAGGAAACACGATTGCATGCCACAAAAAATTATTTTGTGCTGCCTTCTCGTGGGTATTTTTGAAAATAGCACTCAAGTATATGTCATAAAAATTTATTTGCTGCTGCCATCCTGCGGATATTTTTGGAATAAAACACCCAAGTGTATGCCAACCTGAAAATTATGATTTCTTTCTGATCCACTCTGCATCTTGCAATAATAGCAGAGTGTAAGTACTTAAATGTATTTCTCTGCTGTCATGTGTTGGTTATATTTGAGAATAACGCCACAGTGTAAGTAATCAAAAGTTTTTTCTATTCCTATCGATGGTCTTTTTTTTTTTTAACGTCTACAGCACCCAGTCTTCCTAGTTGGTCTCCCATCCAAATACTAACCATGCCTGAATCTGCTTAGCTTCTGAGATCAGAAGAGATCAGGCGTGTTCAGGGTAGCATGGCCATAGACCAATCGATGGACTTTTAAGTAATAACTCTGTAGTGTTTGTCATTATGAATATTCTTTCTTTGTAGCCAAGTTGTGGGTATTTTGGGAATAACTTATTTCTGGTGGTATCACTTGTGTATGTAAAAAATAACACCCAATGGCATGTGGCAATACAATTTTCCTGTGCTCCCATTTTATGTAAACCTTGGGTACAAAGCAGTGCAAGTCATGAAAACTGTTCTCTGCCGCCATCTCGTGTGTATTTGAATATTATACCAGATGTATGTCATCAAAAAAATTTTTCTGTTGCCATCAGGTGGGGATTTTGAGATATAACCTTAGTGTAGGTCATCATGAAAATTTATTTTCTGCCTGAATCTTGTGTTCATCTTGGAAATGATTTAAGAATACAAAAATTATTTTCTGGTCACATCTGGTGGACATTTTGGGAATAAAACCTATGTGTATTTCATCATGAAAAAAAAATTTTCCCGCACCCCCCATGATTCTTGGCAATTACACCCCAAATCTTATTTAAAAGTTAATCTCTGCTGCCATCTGGTCAGCATTTTGGGGAAACATCCTAGGAGCTATGTTTATGAACTATCATTCTAAGCTGCTATCTGATGGGCACCACAGAGCATGTCATTGAATGTTATTTTTGCTGCTCTCTCATGTGCATTCTGAAAATATTCCCAAGGGTATGACATTATGAAAAGTTTGCCATTTTCATATGTAGTTTGGGAAAAATATAGGAGTGCATGTCATGAAGTGCTTCTCTGCTCCCATTTTATGGGCATTTTGCAAATAACACCCAGGTGTAGCTTCACGACTACTCATTCTCTGCTTCCATCTGGTTGGCATTTTTGGATGAACCAAAACACAGGGAATAAAGAATTATTTTGTTATTATAGCATGTGCATTCTGAAAATAATACCTAAGGACATGTGGTTATGAAAAGTTGCTGTCCTCTGTCATTTTGTGTGCATCTTTGGAAAAATACAAAAATGCACGTCATGAAATAATGTTCTACCATCTCATGGGCATTTTGAAAACTAGAAACAGTGTATGCCATTGTAAAAATCTATTTTTTCCTGCCGTTCTGTGCGTAATTTGGAGACAACACCTCAGTGTATGCCATCGTGAAAATTTATTTTCCGCTGTTACTTACTGTGCATGTTGAAATAGCACCAGCGTGTAAATAATTACATGTTATTTTCTGCTGTCCTTTGGTGGACATTTTAGGGATAACACTTCACTGTTTGTCATCATGAATATTCATCCTCTGCTTCCATACATTTGGCAATTTGGGGATAACACCTGAGTGTTTGGCATCATGAAATTTTATTTTCTGCCCTCATCTACCTTGTATCTTGTGAATCACATCAGAGCATAAGTAAAATACGTTATCTTGTGCCACCATATTTTGTGTGTTGAGGGAATATAGCAAAGTGCATGCTTAAAAATTTATTTCCTGCTGCTATCTCATGTGCATTTAAAAAATATAACTAAGGGCTTTTCCTTTGGAAAAGTTTTCTTTGACACCATTTTGTGAACGTCTTGAGAATAGCACAGGTTGCAAGTCATGAAAATTGTATTCTGCTTCTGTCTTGTGGACATTTTGAAAATAATACCTTAGTTTATAGCATGAATTTTTCTAAATTCCCACTGGATGGAAGCAAACAATGAATATTCATGATGACCACTGAAGTGTGATTCCTAAAATACACACCAGAAGGCAGAGGAAAATAAATTTACACTTAAGTCTTATTTCCATAAAGTCCAAGGAGATAACAGCAAAAGATAACTTTTCATACCGTGCACTTCTTGTTTTTCTCAATACGCACTCAAGCGGCAGCAGACAACTTTTCATGACAACATGCCCTTAGCTGTTATAATCAAGCACACATGAGATAGCAGCAGAATTAAATTTTTATGATCTGCCTTGTGGTGTTATGGCCAAAATACCCACCAGATGACAGCAAGGAGTGAATATTCACGGTGACCTACACTCAGATGTTCCTCCTAAAATGCCCACCAGATGACAGCAGAGAGCAGTTTTGTTTTTTACTTCCACTCAGGTTATTTCAAGATGCTAAGCAGATGAGAGCGGACAATATATATTATCAAGATGGCATACACTGGGCTGTTATTCCAAAATATGCCCACAGGATGGCAGCATTAAATTTTATGATGACACACACTAGTTTGTAATTTGCGAAATGGCACGAGTAGGTAGGAGAAGATATTTTTTCATGACATCAGTTCCCCGATTTCTCCCAAGATGCGCATGCAATGGCCACGGCCAGTAGCTTTTCAAGACAAGCCCTTAGGTATCATTTTCAAAATGCACACAATAGCAGCCAAAGTTATTCTTTGTGACCTGTGCTGTGCTATTTGCAAAAATCCCAGCAGATGGCAGCAGAGGCTTACGAATAACACTTCATGAATTAAACTCTGATGCTATTCTCAAAATCGCCCACCAGATGGCAGCAGAGGCTTACAAATAACACTTCAAGAATTAAATTGTGATGCCATGCCCCCAAACGCCCACCAAATGGCAGCAAAAGCTAACGAATAACATTTCATGAATTAAACTCTGATGCTCTTCTCAAAATCGCGCACCAGATGGCAGCAGAGGCTTACAAATAACATTTCATGATTTAAACTCAGATGCTATTCTCAAAATCGCCCAGCAGATGGCAGCAGAGGCTCACAAAAAATATTTCATAAATTAAACTCTGATGCTATTCCGCAAAGCACCCACCAGATGGCAGCAGAGGCTTAGAAATAACATTTGATGAATAAAACTCTGATGCTATTCCAGAAATCGCCCACCAGATGGCAGCAGAGGCTTACAAATAACGTTACATGAATTAAATTGTGATGCTATTCCTCAAATAAGCCACCAGATGGCAGCAGAGGCTTACAAATAACATTTCATGACTTAAACTGTGATGCTATTCCCCAAATCGCCCACCAGATGGCAGCAGAAGGTTATAAATAACATTTTATGATTTAAACTGTGATGCTATTCCCCAAATTGGCCACCAGATGGCAGCAAAACTTTACGAATAACTTCATGAATTAAACTGATGCTATTACCAAAAGCACCCACCAGATGGCAGCAAAAGGTTACGAATAACAATTCATGAATTAGACTGTGATGCTATGCATAAAATAGCCCACCAGATGGCAGCAGAGGCTTACAAGTAACACTTTATTATTTAAACTGTGATGGTATTACCAAAATCACGCACCAGATGGCAGCAAAAATTTACGAATAACAATTCAGGAATTAAACTTTGATGCTATGCCTAAAATCACCCACCAGACAACAGCAGAGGCTTATGAATAACACTTCATGAATAAAACTGTAATGCTATACCCAAAAATACCCAGCAGATGGCAGCCAAAGCTTACAATTAAAATTTCATGAATTAATCTCTGATGCTATTCCCCATATCGGCCACCAGATGGCAGCAGAGGCTTAGGAATAACATTTCATGAATTAAACTCTGATGCTATTCCGAAAATCGCCCACCAGATGGCAGCAGAGGCTTACAAATATTTCATAAATTAAACTCATATGCTATTCTTAAAATCGCCCACCAGATGGCAGCAGAGGCTTACAAAAAATATTTCATAAATTAAACTCAGATGCTATTCCGCAAAAAACCCACCAGATGGCAGCAGAGGCTTAGAAATAACATTTCATGAATAAAACCGATGCTATTCTAAAAATCGCCCACCAGATGGCAGCAAAAGCTTATGAATAAAATTTTATGAATTAAACTGTGATGCTATGCCCAAAATCACCCACCAGATGGCAGCAGAGGCTTACAAAAAATTTCATGAATTAAACTGTGATGCTATTAGCAAAAGCACCCACCAGATGGCAGCATAAGCTAATGAATAACAATTCATAAATTAAATTGTGATGCTATTCCCCAAATCGGCCACCAGATGGAAGCAAAGACTTACAAATAACAATAAATTAAACAGTGATGCTATGCCCCAAATCGCCCACCAGATGGCAGCAGAGGCTTACAAATTACACTTCATGAATTAAACTGTGATGCTATGCCCCAAAATGCCCACCAGATGGCAGCAAAAAGCTTACAAATAAAATTTCATGAATTAATCTCTGATGCTATTCCCCAAATCAGCCACCAGATGGCAGCTGAGGCTTACAAATAACACTTCATGAATTAAACATTGATGCTATTCTCACTATCGCCCACCAGATGGCAGCAGAGGATTATGAAAAATATTTCATGAATAAAACTCGGATGCTATTTCGCAAAGCAACCACCAGATGGCAGCAGAGACTTACGGATAACATTTCATGAATTAAACTTCGATGCTATTTTGAAAATCGCCCACCAGATGGCAGCAAAGGCTTAGAAATCACATTTCATGAATAAAACTTTGATGCTATTTTAAAAATCGCCCACCAGATGGCAGCAGAGGCTTACAAATAACATTACATAAATTAAACAGTGATGCTATTCCCCAAATTGGCCACCAGATGGCAGCAAAAGCTTATGAATAAAATTTCATGAATTAAACTGTGATGCTATGCCCCAAATCGCCCACCAGATGGCAGCAGAAGCGTACAAAAATATTTGATGAATTAAACTGTGATGCTATTTCCCAAATCGTCCACCAGATGGCAGCAGAGGCTTACGAATAACATTACATGAATTAAACTATGATGCTATTCCCGAAATCAGCCACGAGATGGCAGCAAAGACTTACAAATAATTAATGAATTAAACAGTGATGCTATTCCTCAAATCGGCCACCAGATGGCAGCAAAAGCTTATGAGTAATATTTCATGAATCAAACTATGATGCTATGCCCAAAATCACCCATCAGATGGCAGCGGAGGCTTACAAAAAATATTTCATGAATAAACTGTGATGCTATTAGGAAAAGCACCCACCAGGTGGCAGCAAAAGCTTACAAATAACATTTTATGAATTAAACAAATGCTATTCTCAAAATTGCCCACCAAATAGCAGCAAAGGCTTACAAATAACATTTCATGAATTAAACTGTGATGCTATTGCCAACATCGCCCACCAGTTGGCAGCAGAGGCTCACAAATAAAATTTATGACCTAAACTCTATCAGCCCGTTGTTCAAATTCTGCAAGGTTTGGGAAAATTTAGATGAGCTGGCGGACTGTCTCCTGTCTAATACATTTAGATGTGCAAGAAAACTATTTTTGAAGTCAAGCTATTTGGGCTCGGTGACTCCCAGTTTTCTATATAGAAACTTTCCTAGCAGAGTGGTTTTGTTTGTCTTTGATTTTGCCTTTCTTGATGCTATAAGATGGAAATCATATGGGTATAATCCTTGATTTCCTTGGGCAGCCTGTAAAATGTATCGGTTCCTGTCATTGCTAAAATCAGTAGTCTGATGATCTATTCTTTGTGTCGGAAAGCCTTTGAAGTTGGAAAATATTTATGGAAACTCACAATAGCAATTGTTTTCTTAATACTGGTAGAAAGACTACATTCTAAAATCAAACTTAAAAAAGCAAAATGAATTAATCTTTATGGTTTTGCAGTAGATATTTAGCTTCTAGGTTATTATGCATGTTTGAAAGTTCAGTTTAATATCGACAATTGGATAAAAAGGTGGAAGGGAAAAATCGAGGTTTTTTTAATAGTGTGGAAGTTTAAAAGATTGATGAAGAGAATGTGGAGAAATTATATTGATCTTTTGGTTAGGGCAGAGTAAGTAAAAGATGCAATAATTTGTTGCATTCACATTGTGTAGGGAACAGCTTAAATTTTTGTTTTCATGTTTTCCTCTGTGGTATCACGAAACAATAGTATGGATAAACATTTGTTAGTCACATCTGCAGGAATTTTCTTTAGTTCTCTCTGTTTCTCCTTGTCTGGTCATAGGGATGATCAGGCAGGTCCCAAAAGCTAACAGTACCTTGAAGGTTCTAAAAACAGTCTAGTTTAATATTTACCTTATCCCCGTATTAGATTTTGGAACAAATTTTAAAAGATGTAGAAACATAAGAAATCTTACCAAAATGGAGGCCGACTTTTCAAAATCTGATTACGATTACAAGGAAAGTCTCAGCATCTTCCAGGGTCTTCCTGCTGAGTGTCAGAAATGCAAACACAGGCCAGTACTGCGTAAAGCAGTCTCAGCTAAACTAAGGAAACATTTGAAAGGGTCCCATTTAAAAACAGCAGGTTTCCTTCGTGTATCCCTAATCCTCTTTCCCTGTCCCTCTTAAAAATGCAAAAGATCTACTAAAAAACCTTTGCAGAGTCACCTTCTCCATAGATTGAAAGAGGCTCCAGACTAGCAGCTTCTATAGATATGTTAACTTTTGAAGAAGTTCCACCTGAAGAGAGAGATTTGGAGATTCCCGTGCTCTTTTTTAGATCCAGACACTTTCCACACCCCTCCTCCCTCCCTTTCTGAGGTAAAAGATGCCCGTGTTTGAAAGTTCAGTTAAATGGATTTGAGAAGACAAGAAAGCTGCCATCTTGTTGTGGCACATGGAGAATTAACAGTCATGATACTAATGTGCTAGCTCCAGGAAACAGCTGTAGCAGTGGGATAATGTTGGAGTGTTGGCAGAGGTAAGAAATATCTTTATCCTGTTGGGCTTTCTGTTCTGTATATGCACAGGGTTTGGGAGAATGTTGAAGTGATACCATTCTTTTTCCTATAATCTATTTAGGTGGGCACCAAAAATATTAGTGAAGCGAGTTTTAGGACTTAGTGACTCACAGTTTTCTTCATGGAGAGTTTCCTGCCATTTTGATAAGGGCCAACTTTAAAAACACGGGACTCCTTCGTCTATATCTGTTTTTCTTTTCCCTGCCTCAAAAGCAGTGAAAAATAACTAAAAGGTCTTAGCATAATCTCTTTAGCAATAGACAGAAAGGTTTCAGGTAGGAGGCCAGTAATCATCTTATACCTTTCTCCCACTCCGTACCAGCGCTTTTTTGGTTGCCTCAATAAAATTTATCTGCTGAGTTCTACATGCTTATGTAAATTCCAGGTGGACATATAATAAAGTTCCTAGTCCCGGTCTGCAGTGTCAGATCAAAGTCAGAAGTGGTGTAAGTTCATTGTCTCTTGTAAGTTTAGATTGGCAGTTTAAAGTCTTCGTGAAGCTAGCTCGTGATTAGATATTAATGGGTTTTCTGTGGGTCTGACTTACTGTCTCTAAGGGGTGTTGAGGTACAGCAGGGTAAGAGGGTGGCATAAGGAGAGGTTTTTGGGTCTCAGGGACAAGAGTACCGGGAAGGATGTGGGAGCGTGAGTATTGGTGCGATTTTCCAATCATTGTGAACTCAGGCATCAGTCTGCAGCTTGGGCTGAATCTTGAGCACACTGTACCTTATCTGTGCGTGAGTCTTGAGTCACATTTTTGTGACCCAGCATGAGTCCACGTATTCCTTCTGCAGGCAGACTTTGCTCTTCCTTTTTAATAAGCACATTGGAGAAGTTTTCTCAAGGCTTTTGGAAAGCACCTTCGCGGGGAGCTAGTCAGTGTACCTTTGCAGGTTGTGGGTGGTGGGACTGCCTCGAGAGAAATGGTGAGGAGAGGCTTTACCTGGAAGCATTGCTGTGGGGATTTCTTTTGGGGGGGGAATGAACTTCATAGGAACCAGGAGAAGGAATGGTTTGGTGTGGAAAACTTGTTATGTTATTTTTCCGTTGTGATATAAGAAAGGGAGGGCGACTGGTGCTTAAGACTTGTTTATTTTTTTCTTTATGTTCTACAGAAACCCAAATCATGTCCTTTAGTCTATACATACTGGGGAATTGCTTCTACCATAATTCCAGTTTGCCTTTCCCCTAGGCTCAGTTCACCTTCAATAGATATGCTAAACAGTGGAGAGGTCTTCCAGAACAAAGAGAGTTTCAGATTTGGTGTGCTTTTTTTTCAGGTCCCTCCTGTTTCTCCGCCCTTCCTCACTCGCTGATAAAAGATCGCCGGGCTTGAGGGTGCATTTCTGTTGAATTTGGGAAAACTAGAAAGTTGCCTTTTTTTTTGTACTAAGGAGAATCAATGGCTGGACTACTAGCTCTTGGAATCTTCTCTGGCTGAGTGGCCTTCGACATTTGTCTGCAGAGGTAAGCAGTATGTATATATTTGTTTACTCCATCTGCCTTTTTGCTCTACAGCTGCGTGGTTTGGGATAAATTCATAAGAGGTGGCAGGCTTTTCTCTCTAATGTGTTCAAATGTGCATGAAAACTATTTGTCAAGACCAACCTCTTGCACTTAGTGATTCCCAGTTTTTATTATTAAAACTTTCCTTGCAGATAAGAAGGAAATCATAGGTGTCGGAAGCCTTGGCTTCCTTGGCTTAGCTGTAAAAAGCCTTCCTTGTTTATGTAACTGCTAAAGTTATTGGGTTGATGATCTATTGATTGCATCGAAAATCCTTTTCATTTGGAAAATAGTTATGGAAGTTCACGATAGCCATTTTTTTTTAATTAATAGTGGTAGAAGTACCACATTTAAAAAATACATAGAAGGAAACTGAATAATACCCAAGCTTTTGATTCACTTCTTTAGCTTTTTAGGTATTATAATACATGGTAATAAATCCGCATCATGTTAAAAATGCAGAAGAGAAAGATTAAATCTCCCAGGTTGGTATAACTTAAAAATTATTGTTAATAGAGCATTTTGATCTCTTGGTCTGGTCAGGTTAAGTCAAGAATGGAATAAATTGTTGGGTTTACATGGTGTAGGGTACAGCTTCAGTTTCGTTTTCCTGTTTTCCTCTTATGGTAAGAGTAAACATTAACAGTACGGACAAACAATTTGTAGTGTGTGCATGAATCTTCCTGTGTTCTGTAGGTTTCTGGCCATAGGGAAGATCAGGCAGTTTGTAAAAGCTAGCAGCACCTTGCAGTATCTGAAAACAGTCCGCTTTAAAACTCACCACTTGATGTAGTTCTCCTGATTTATCCTTTTATCAGAATATCGGAACAGATCTCAAAAGATGTAAAAACATCAGAAATCTGAGAAAAATGGAGCACGATTTTTCAAAGTCTGATCATAATTACAGTTTCCCTTCGGCCTTTTTAACATCATGCAAACACAAGCTACTGCTGCCTGAGGCATTTTGAGCAAAAGTAAGGAAAGAAATTTGAAAGTGACATTTAAAAAATCAATAGGTGTCCTTTGTGTAACCATAAACCTCTCTTCCGTCCTTAATCATTGGAAAGAACTAAAATACCTTGGCAATTTAACAATATGTGGAACCACTATATCCCAGAGTAATTCTGCAGTGTTTTGAGGATTTGACATAGAATTTTCTACATATTCTGCAGATTTTTGTTGTGTAGTCCTGTGCCATTTGTTGGGCAAGTAAATCATTTCAATACCTGTTCCTTGAATAGTATCACTTGTTTGCATATTCATGGAGTCATTTTTTATAACATCCATTTCTATTTTCTTAGTGTATATGTTCAGGGTGGATTTTTAGCCATGATTTTTTTATATATTATTTTGGGGAAAGGCCAACTGTCCTACAGTCTGTTGTGTATTACATCTGCAGAGGCAACGTTTAAGAATTCCAGTGTTTTTATATTGTCTATTTTTTTCTCCCCTCAACTGTAATGTGAAGGAGGCATCATATCATTTTCCCCCAATTTTCGTAATTGAGATTTAATACCTCTGTGTGACAGTTGACCATTTCTTTGTGTTTTTAAGTGTTTATAGAAGTGTATCAAAATCTTTTCATTAGTCATTAGTCCATGTTTGGCGCAAGTTGTTTGCATATTGATACTGAATGCTTTCCCTAAATGTATACATTCTTTTTCTTCAGATCCATGGCTCACATTTTAAATCTCTGGGTATGTTCCTAAGATGCACAAAGAGGTTGTAATTCTGAGGAAGTATATTTTTTCCTCGCATCGCTCAGGCATCAGTGTCCGATATGAGAAACCACGGCTAAACCCTAAATAGTCAAGTTATTTCTACCTTGACTATTTAAAAATTTGAAACTTCTCATGCATTTAATGTTTTTAATTAAATTGGAGTTAACGTTCACTTGTGGGTGTCACTTAACGGTTTAACCAAACTGCAGGCGGATATTCTTTCGCCTAGCACAGATTTGTGAATAAACGATGTGTACTCCATCATATAATGTTAACTGTTTATAACTCTCGTATAAATTATGGGTTCTTCATTTAGTACTATTTACATATATGTATCTTCCCACAAGTAATGATTCGGTCTATAATAGACCCCACATAGAACGTAAGCTCCATGAAATCGTGTAATGTATATATGCTATTCGAATATTGTATGTATGTTTACTGCATGCATGCTTTAATAAAATTGTCTACTGTCGTCATTCACCAATTTATTTTAGTGTTTCAGTTTAACAGGTTAGTGGCCACCGTTAGTTCTGTAGGACTTTAGCTTTCTGATGTCTGGTATGGACTTAGGGGTAAGCGTCCCGTCAGGGCGGCAAGTGTCCGTCATCGGTCGTCCGCGGCCGGGGTCCGGCTACCGGGCCGGGGTCGGGGCCCGGGCGCGGCTGCCGGTGTCCGGCATCGGTCGTCCGCGGCCGGGGTCCGGCTACCGGGCCGGGGTCGGGGCCCGGGCGCGGCTGCCGGTGTCCGGCATCGGTCGTCTTGTTCTCGGGGTCCCTGCTCTATTGTCTCTTGTCCAGCATCATTTTTTTTATGGGTGGTTTAGTCTGCGGTTATAGGTAACCTGGAAAAGAATAAAGGCTTATAGGCCTAGTGCATTCAGTTTGAGCAAAGCGGTTAAGTTTCATAGTTAGAATTTACAGCGATTATTATTAGTTTTTGAATTTACTGATAAAAATTTAGGTTTCGAGGGTTAGGGCTAAGACTAGGGCTTAGGGCTAGGGATTAGAGCTAGGGGTAAGGCTAGTGCTAGGGCTAGGGCTTAGGGCTAGAAATAGGTTTAGAAGAGCTAGGGCTAGGGCTAGGGCTTAGGGCTAGGGCTAGGTTAGCCAGGCTTAGGTTGTAATAGGCTAGGGCCAGCTAGGGCTAGGCTAGGCTAGGCTAGGGCTTAGGTTAGGGCTAGGCTGCCAGGGGTTAATAGAAGAATAGGTTTAGGTTAAAGAAGCGAAGTTAGGGAAGTTAGGGTTAGGGTTAGGCTGGGGCCAGGCTAGGCTAGGGGCTGGGGCCAGGGCCAGGGGCCAGGTTGTCAGGGCTAGGCCCAGGCTGTAGGCCAGGGGCTTGTACAGGGCCAGGCCAGGGCTAGGAGGTCAGGGGCCAGGGGCCAGCCAGGCCAGGCCAGGTAAGTCAGGCCAGGCCAGGCTAGGCCAGGTTGTCAGGGGTTGGCCAGCCAGGTTGTACAGGCCAGGTCAGGGTTGCCGAGGCCAGGCCAGGGCCAGGCCAGGGCCAGGCCAGGCCGCCAGGGGTTAGCCAGCCAGGCCAGGCCAGGCCAGGCCAGCCAGGGTTGAAGGGGTTAGGGGTTAAAGAAATAGGTTAGGGCAAATAGGTTAGGGGTTAGGGTTGTGGTTAGGGGGGCTAGGCCAGGTTAGGTTGTCAGTTAGGTTAGCCAGGGCTCAGGCCAGGCCAGGGGTTCAGGGGTTAGGCCAGGGTTAAAGGAAGCTAGGTTGTGTTAGGGTTAGGTTAGGCCAGGGCCAGGCCAGGTTGTAAGGGCGAAGAAAATAGGGTGCTAGAAGCAGGGTTGTGTTGCCAGGGCCAGGCTGGGGCTAGGGTTAAAGGGGTTGTGCTAGGGGTTAGGTTGTGTTAAAACAGGCCAGGGTTCCAGGCTGAAGAAGAAATAGCCAGGCTAGGGACAGGCCAGGGGTTAGGTTGTACAGGTTGTGTTGTAAGGGGCCAGGCCAGGGCTAGGCTAGGCTAGGGCTAGGCTAGGGTCCAGGCTAGGGTTGTGCTAGGGGTTGTGTTAAAGGTAGGGGCTAGGTTAGGTTTGTGCCAGGTTGTGTTGCAAGGGGTTAGGGGGCCAGAAGCCAGGTTAGGGTTGTGTTAGGTTAGGGGCTAGGTTAGGGCTAGGTTGAAGATAGGCTAGGTTAGGTTAGGCTAGAAGAAGAAGAAAGAAGCTAGGCTAGGGCTAGGTTAGGTTAGGTTTAGAAGAAGAAGAAGAAGAAGAAGCTAGGTTAGGCCAGGGTTAGGTTAGGTTAGGTTAGGTTAGGTTAGGTTAAAGAAGAAGAAGAAGTTAGTGTTAGAAGAAGAAGTTAGGGTTAGGAAGAAGAAGAAGAAGAAGGTTAGGGGTTGTGGGGTTAGGTTAGGTTAGGTTGAAGCCAGGCCAAATTAGGCCAGGGCCAGGCCAGGCCACAGAAATAGGCCAGGCCAGGCTAGGGCCAGGCCAGGCCAGGCCAGGCTTAGGCCAGGCCAGGCTAGGCTAGGCTAGGCCAGGCCAGGCTAGGCTGTACAGGCCAGGCCAGGGGTTGTAAGGCCAGGTTGAAGCCAGGCCAGGCTAGGGCTAGGCCAGGAAGCAGGCTAAAGAAGGGCTAGAAGGGCTAGGCTAGGGTGCTAGGGGCCAGGGGTTGAAGAAGAAGAAGAAGGCTAGGTTAGGCAGGTTGTGTTGTGCTAGGGGTTAGGGCTAGGTTAAAGGTAAGCTGTGTAAGGCTAGGTTAGTTAGGTTGAAGAAGAAGTTAAAGGGTTAGTGCTAGGTTAAAGAAGAAGAAGCTGTGAAGAAGTTAGGCTAGGGCTAGGTTAGGTTAGGTTAGGGGCTAGGTTAGGGTTAGAAGTTGTGGCTAGGGTTAGGGTTAGAAGTTAGGCTAGGGTTGAAGAAGAAGAAGCAGTTAGGCTAGGGGTTGAAGGCCAGTTAGGTTAGGTTAGAAGCCAGGTTAGCTAGGCCAGGGTTAGGTTAGAAGAAGTTGTGTTGAAGCAGGCCAGGCTAGGCCAGGGGTTAGGCTAGCCAGGGGCCAGGCCAGGCCAGGGCTAGGCTAGGGGCTAGGGGCTAGGCCAGGCCAGGCCAGGCCAGGCCAGGCCAGGCTAGGCTGTGCTAGGCTAAAGGCTAGGGGCTAGGCTGAAGGGCTAGGCTAGGCTGGGGCCAGGGCTAGGCTAGAAAGAAGAAGCTAGGGCTAGGGGTTGTGCTAGGCTAGCTAGGCTAGGGGTTGAAGAAGTTAAAAAGAAGCACAGGAAGCTAGGCTAGGCTAGGCTAGGTTGTGGCTAGGCTAGGGGCTAGGCTAGGCTTGAAGAAGCAGTTGTGTTGAAGAAGAATAGGGGCTAGGGGTTAGGGGTTGTGCTAGGTTAGTAGGGTTAAGAAGCAAGAAGAAGAAGCTAGGTTGTAAGTTGTGCCAGGTTGTAAGAAGTTAGGTTAGGCTAGGTTAGGCCAGGTTGTGTTGAAGAAGTTAGGCTAGGTTGTGTTGAAGAAGTTAGGGTTAGAAGAAGCCAGGCTAGGTTAGGTTAGGTTAAAGAAGGGTTAGGTTAGGTTAGGCCAGGCCAGGGTTAGAAGCCAGGGCTAGGGGTTGTCAGGGCTAGAAAGAAAGGTTAGGTTAGGTTGTGCTGAAGTCAGGGCTAGGCCAGGCTAGGCCAGGCCAGGGGCTAGGCTAGGCTAGGGCCAGGCTAGGCTAGGCCAGGCTAGGGCTAAAGGGCTAGGCTAGGCTAGGGCTAGGCAGGCTAGGCCAGGCTAGGCCAGGGGTTAAAGGCTAGGGGCTAGGCAAGGGCTAGGCTAGGTTGTGCTAGGCTAGGGTTAGGGGCTAGGTTGAAGAAGAAGCAGTTAGGGTTGTTGTGGGCTAAAGGGCTAGGGCTAGGTTAGGTTAGGGTTAGGCTAGGGGTTAGAAGGCTAGGGTTGTGTTGTAAGAAGAAGAAGGGTTAGGGTTAGGCTAGAAGAAAGCAGGGTTAGGTTAAAGTGTTAAGAAGAAGAAGAAGAAGTTAGGTTGTGGGGTTAGGCTAGGGGTTAGGGTTGCTAGAAGAAGTTAGGTTAGGGGTTAGGGCAAAGAAGAAGAAGGGTTAGGTTAGAAGAAGTTAGGTTAGGTTAGGGGTTAGGTTGTAAGAAGTTAGGGTTAAAGGCTAGGTTGTGTTAGGCTAGGGTTAGGTTGAAGAAGAAATAAGAAAGGAAGCTTGAAATAAAGGCTAGGGCTAGGGCTAGGGCTGTGCTGAAAAATAGGCTAGCTAGGCTAGGGCCAGGCTAGGGTTGTAACAGGGCTAGGCCAGGGTTGTACAGGCCAGTTGTGCTAGGCTGTGCTGCCAGGGCTAGGCTAGGCTAGGGCAGTTGTGCTGTGGCTAGGGCTAGGCTAGTGCTAGGTTGAAGAAGAAGAAATAAAGAAATAAGCTAGGCTAGGCTAGGCTAGGTTGGGGCTAGCTAGGGCTGCCAGGCTAGGGCTAGGGTTGTACAGGGCTAGGCTAGGCTAGGGTTAGGAAGAAGTTAGGGCTAGGCTAGGGAAGAAGAAGAAGCAGGTTAGGGGTTGAAAGACAGAAGAAGTTGTAAGCTAGGGTTGGCTAGGTTGTGTGTTAGTATGGCTAGGTTGAGGGCTAGGTTGTGCTAGGGTTAGGTTAGGTTAGGCTTAGGTTAGGTTAGAAGAAGTTAGGTTAGGTTAGGAAGAAGAAGAAGAAGGAAGGGTTAAAGAAGTTGTTAGGCTAGGGTTAAAGTTGAGGTGTTAGGGGTTAGGGTTAGGCAGGGCTAGGGCAGGCTAGGGCTAGGCTAGGCTAGGCTAGGGCTAAGCCAGGCCAGGAGGGGCCAGGCTTCCAGGTTAGGCCAGGCTAGGTTAGGGTTGTGGCCAGGTTAGGCTAGGCCAGGCCAGGGCTGGCAGGCTCAGGCCAGTTAGGCTAGGCAGGGGCCAGGCAGCTAGGCCAAAGGGAGGTTAGGGCCAGCTAGGGCTAGCCAGGGCCAGGTGTTGTGTGCTAGGGCCAGGCCAGGTTAGGCCAGGCTAGGGCTGTGTTGTGCCAGGGGTTAGGTTAGGTTAGGCTAGGGGCTAGGTTAGGCTAAGAAGAAGAAGAAGTTAGGGCAGGCTAGGCTTAGGGGTTGTAAGCTAGGTTAGGGGTTGCCAGGGCCAGGCTAGGCCAGGGCTAGAAAGAAGCCAGGGTGCCAGGCTAGGGTTAGGGCTGAAGAAGTGCTAGGGGTTAGGCTAGGCCGGTTAGGGCCAGGGGTTAAGAAAGGCTGCTAGGGGCCAGGGCTAGGGTTAGGGGCTAGGGAAGAAGCTTGAAGAAGGCTAGGCTAGAGGGGCTAGCTAGGGCTAGGGTTAGGGGTTAGGAAGGTAGGGGTTGAAGGGCTAGGGTTGTAGGCTGGGGTTAGGTTGGGGGCTAGAAGAAGGTGTTAGTGCTAGGGCTAGGGTTAGGCTAGAAGAAGAAGCTAGGTAGTGCTTAGGTTGTAAGAAGAAGGTTAGGGGCTAGGTTAGGCTAGGGTTAGGTTAGGGTTGTAAGAAGTTAGGCTTGTAAGAAGAAGAAGAAGGTTAGGCTAGGGTTAAAGAAGTTAGGGTTAGGGTTAGGTTAGAAGAAGAAGAAGAAGAAGAAGAAGAAGAAGAAGAAGAAGAAGCTAAGAAGAAGAAGAAGTTAAGAAGAAGAAGCTAGGTTAGGGTTAGGCTAGGGGTTAGGTTAGGTTAGGAAATAGGGTGAAGAGCCAGTTAGGCAGGCTAGGGTTAGGCTAGGCCAAGAAGAAGAAGCCAGGTTAGGCTAGTTAGGTTAGAAGAGGTTAGGCTAGGGCTAGGCCAGGGCCAGGCCAAGAAGCTAGGGGCAGGCTAGGGGCTGAAGAAGAAGCTAGGGGCTAGGCTAGGCCAGGGGCTAGGCTATGGTGCTAGGCTAGGGCTAGGCTAGGGGCTAGCTAGGCTAGGCTAGGCTAGGCAGGCTAGGGCTAGAAGCTAGGCTAGGCCAGCTAGCTAGGCCAGGCTAGGCAGGTTGAAGAAAGAGGGCTAGCTAGGGCCAGGTTGGCTAGGTTAAATTACAGGGCAGGGGCTAGGGCCAGGCTAGGGTTGTTAGGCTAGGCCAGGCTAGGGCCAGAAGAAGGCTAGGCTAGAAGCTAGGTTGAAGTTAGTGTTGTGTTGCCAGGGGCCAGGTTAGGGTGTTGTGTTGTGTTGTGCTAGAAGGTTAGGCTAGGTTGTGGCTAGGTTGTAGTTAGGAAGAAGAAGAAGCTAGGTTGTGTTAGGTTGAAGTTAAGTTAGGGTTAGGTTAGAAGCAAAATAGGCCAGGTTGAAGTTAGGTTGTGGGTTGTGTTAATAGGTTAGGGTTGAAGAAGAAGCTTAGGTTAGGGTTAGGTTAGAAGAAGAAAGGGGTTGTGTTGAAGTTAGGTTAGGGTCAGGTTGTGTTAGGGCTAGGGCTAAATAGGGCTAGCTAGGTTGTGGGGTGCTGCTACAGTTGAAATAGGCTAGCTAGGCTAGGGCTAGGTTGAAGAAATAGGCTAGGGCTAGGGCTGAAATAGGCTAGGCTAGGCTAGGGCTAGGGGTTGAAGGGCAGGTTGTGCTGAAAATAGGAAGAAAGGGCTGGGGTTAGGAACAGAAAGAAAGAAAAGAAGCAAAATTAGGTTAGGGCTAGGGAAGAAGCAGGGCCTAAGAAGAAGAAAGGGTTGTGCTAGGAAGGCTAGGCTAGGCTAGGTTGTGTTGTGCTTGAAGAAGGGGTTAGGTTGTGGGTTGTGCCAGAAGAAGAAGCAGGCTAGGTTGAAGAAGCTTGCAAAGCAGGTTAGGTTAGGCTAGAAGTTGAAGCAGTTAGGTTAGGTTAGGTTAGGCCAGGGTAGAAGAAGAAGTTAGGCCAGGGGTTAGGCTAGGAAGAAATAGGGGTTAGGTTAGGTTAGGTTAGGTTAGAAGCAGTTAGGTTAGGGGTTAGGCTAGGGCTAGGGTTAGGCTAGGTTAGGGTTAGGTTAAAGGGTTAGGAAATAGGCTAGGCTAGGGCCAGGCCAGGTTAGGCCAGGGGTTAGGCTAGGCTAGGTTAGGCTAGGGGCTAGGCCAGGGCTAGCTAGGCTAGGGGCTAGGGCCAGGGCCAGGGCTAGGGTTGTGCCAGGCCAGCCAGGGGTTGTGCTTAGGGGCTAGGCCAGCTGAAATAGGCTAGGGCTAGGGCTAGGGTTAGGGGCTAGGCTAGGGCTAGCCAGGCAGGCAGTTAGGGGCTAGGAAATAGGGCAGGGCTAGGCTAGGCTTAGGAAGCAGTTAGGGGTTAGCTAGGGGTTGGAAGGCTAGGGAAGCTAGGCTAGGCTAGGGGTTAGGCTAGGTTAGGTTGGGGCTAGGTTAGGTTAGTGTTAGAAACAGGCTAGGTTAGGAAGAAGAAGGGGCTAGGTTAGGCTAGTTAGGTTGAAGAAGAAGAAGTGTTGAAGAAGGTAGGTTAGAAGAAGAAGCAGTTAGGAAGAAGAGGTGCTAGGTTAGTTGAAGGAAGAAGTTAGGTTAGGGGTTAGGTTGAAGTTAGAAAGTTAGAAGAAGAGGTTAAGTTGTGTTGTGGGCTAGGGTTAGGTTAGGTTAGGTTAGGGGTTAGGTTAGGTTAGGTTAGGAAGAAGTTAGGTTAGGGTTAGGTTAAAGAAGAAGTTAGGGAAGAAGAAGAAAAGTAGGTTAGGTTAGGTTAGGCCAGGCTAGGTTAGGAAGAAATAGCTAGGCTAGGGGTTAGGCTAGGGTTAGGCTAGGCTAGGGCTAGGCTAGGCTAGGCTAGAAGCTAGGGTTAGGCTAGGCTAGGTTGTAAGGCTAGGCTAGGCTAGAAGCAGGCTAGGGCTAGGCTAGGCTAGAAGCTAGGGCTAGGCTAGGGCTAGGGGCTAGGCTAGGTTGAAAGAAGAAGTTAAGAAGGTTAGGGGCTAGGGGCTAGGCTAAAGGGCAGGCTAGGGTTGTGGCTAGGCTAGGGTCAGGTTGAAAGAAATAGGGCTAGAAGAAAGGTCAGCTAGGCTAGGTTGTAGAAGAAGAAGAAGTTAGGTTAGGTTAAAGTTAGGCTAGGGGCTAGGGTTGTGCTAGGCTAGGCTAGGGTTGTGCTAGGTTAGGGTTAGGCTAGGTTGAAGAAGAAGAAGGGTTTAGGGAAGGCTAGGCTAGGGGTTAGGGCTAGGTTAGGCTAGGTTAGGTTAAGAAGTTAGGGGCAGTTAGGGTTGAAGAAGGTTGTGTTAGGTTAGGAAGAAGAAGAAGAAGAAGGGTTAAAGTTGTAAGAAGAAGAAGCTAGGTTAGGGAAGAAGAAGTTAGGTTAGGTTAAGAAGAAGAAGAAAATAGGTTAGGGTTAGTTAGGCTGAAAGTTAGTGTTAGGGTTAGGCTAGGTTAGGTTGTGCTAAATAGGTTGTAAGGTTGTGGGTTAGGCTAGAAGTTGTGTTGAAGCTAGGTTGTTAGAAGAAGAAGGTGTTGGAAGCTAGCCAAGGGGTTAGTGGGTTAGGAAGCCAAGTTGTGGGGCTAGCCAGGCTAGGCTGGCTAGGCTAGGCCAGGGTTGTGCTCAGGCCAGGGGTTGTGGCCAGGCTAGGCTAGGCCAGGCCTGGGGGCCAGCTCAGGGGCCAGGCCAGGGGCCAGGCCAGCTGGCCAGCCAGGGGTTGAAAGGGGCTAGGCTAGGCTAGGCTAGGGCTAGGCTGAAAATGGGGCTAGGCACAGGCTAGGCTAGCTAGCTAAAACAGGGCTTGGCTAAGCAAACAGGGCTTGTAAAGAAAGCCTAGGCCAGGGCCTAGGCCAGGTTGTAAAGGGCTAGGCCAGGCTTAGGCTAGGCTAGGGCAGTTGTGTCAGGTTGAAGAAGCCAGGGTTAGGCCAGGTTAGGTACAAAGGCTAGGCTAGGCTAGGCTAGGGCTGTAAGAAGCAAATTGTGCTGAAGAAGCTAGGAAGAAGAAGCAGGGGCTAGGTTAGGGTCAGGCTAGGGCTAGGGTAGTGTTGTGTTAGGCTAGGTTAGGAAGCTAGGTTGTGGCTAGGCCAGGTTAGAAATAGGGGGCTAGGGTTAGGCTGAAGAAAGGTTGTGTTGAAGAAGCCAGGCTTAGGCTGCCAGGGGTTAAAGTTGGGTTGAAAGAAGGAAGAAGAAGAAGAAGTTAGAAGTTGTGGGCTTAGGGTTGTGTTGTGTTGTACAGGGGTTAGGTTGTGTTAGGGGTTAGGGAAGAAGTTAGGGTTAAAGAAGCCAGGGGTTAGGGCTAGAAGAAGAAGCGTTAGAAGTGTGCTAGGTTAGGTTAGGGCCAGGGGTGAAATAGGCTGTGTTGACAGGCTAGGGCCAGTTAGGGCTAGGGCCAGGGGCTGAAATAGGCCAGGGGCTAGGGCCAGGGGTTGCCAGGGGTTAGGGGCTAGGCCAGGGCTAGGTCAGCTAAAATAGGCTGTGTCAGGGGCTTGTGCTGAAATAGGGGCCAGGCTAGGGCCAGGCCAGGGCTAGCTGTGCCAGGGCTAAAGGAAGTTGTGCTATGAAGCCAAACAGCCAAGAAGCCAAATAGCTTGTGGCTAGGCTGAAAGAAGAAGCTAGGGCTGCTGTATGTGTTGCTAGGGCTAGGCTAGGGGTTGAGGCAAAGGGCTGAAGCAGAAATGTGTTAGGCTAGTGTTGAAGTTGTGTTGTAAGAAGTTAGAAGGTTAGGTTAGTTAAAGCAGGCTTGTGGCAGAAGAAGAAGCAAAGAAGCTAAAGGTTAGGGAAGAAGTTAGGGTTGCTAGGGGTTAGGTTAAAGAAGAAGAAAGGTGTTGTGGAAGGTTAGGCTAGGCTAGGTTAAAGGGGCTAGGAAGAAGCAGTTAGAAGCAGGGTTAGGCTAGGTTAGGGGTTGTCAAGGTTAAGGGGCTAGGGTTAGGTTAGGTTAGGGTTAGGTTTGTTAGGTTAGAAGTGTAAGGAAGAAGTTAGGGTTAGGTTAGGTTAGGTTAGGTTGAGGTTAGGTTAGGTTGAAGGAAGGGTAGTGTTGAAGGTTAGGGCTAGGCTGAAATAGGCTAGGGGTTGTACAGGTTGAATTTGTGGCTAGGTCAGGGTTGTGCCAAGCTAGTTGTGGCTGAAAGCTAGGTTGTACAGGTTGTGGGCTAGGGGTTGAAAGGGCTAGGCTAGGCTAGGGAAGAAGAAGTTAGTTAGGCTAGGGCTAGGGCCAGGGGCTTGCTAGTTGTGTTGCTACAGCCAGGCTAGGCTAGGGAAGAAATAGGGCAGGTTAGGCTAGTGTTAGGCCAGGCTAGGCTAGAAGGCTAGGGTTAGGGCTAGGGAAGAACAGGTTGGGGTAAATAGGGGTTGTAAGCTAGGTTAGGCTAGGCTAGGCTAGGTTAGGTTGTGTTAAAGTTGAAGAAGAAATAGTTAGGGGCTAGGTTGAAGAAGGAAATAAAGCTGTGTCAAAGAAGAAAGAAATAGGGGCTAGGGTTAGGGGCTAGAAATAGAAGAAGTTGGGTTAGGGGTTAGGTTGTGTTAGAAGCTAGGCTAGGTTAGTGTTAGGGGTTAGAAGAAGAAGCAGAAGTTGTGTTGAAGAAGTTGTAAGCTAGGGGTTAGGGTCAAAGAAGGCTAAAGAAGCAAGGCTAAGTTAGGTTAGGTTGTAAGAAGAAGAAGAAGAAGGTTAAAGCAAGGTTAGGTTAGAAGAAGAAGTTGCAGGGGTTAGGGTTGAAGTGTTAGGCTTAGGCCAGGGCTGAAGAAGTTAGGCCAGGTTGAAGAAGTCAGGGTTGCCAGGTTGTACAGGCTAGGGCCAGGGGTTGTGCTAGGGTTAGGCCAGGGCTAGGCCAGGGGCTGTGCTGTGCCAGGGGCTGTGTCCAGCCAGGCTAGGCTTCTAGGCTAAAATAAATAGGTTAGGTTGTGCTGTTAGGCTAGAAGAAGAAGTTAGGCTTAGGTTGTGCTAGGCTAGGGTTGTGGGCTAGGCTAGGGCAAAATAGGCTGTGCTGGGGCTGGGGTTGGGGCCAGGGGCCAGGCTAGGCCAGGTTAGTGCCAGGCTGTAATAGGTTGTGCTAGGCCAGGCCAGCTGGTTGTACAGGCTGTACAGGGGTTGTGTTGTGCTGTGGGCTTGTGTTGTAAAGGTTGCCAGTTGTGTTGTGCTGAAGCTTGTGCTTGTGTTAGGGCTAGGCCTAGGTTACAAGCTAGGGGCTAGGTTGTGTCAGTTGTGGCTAGGCTTCAGGCAAAGCTGCTTAGGGTTAGGTTAGTAAGAAGAAGAAGAAGAAGTTGTGGGTTGTAAAGGTTGTGTTAAAGGCTAGGTTAAAGAAGTTAGTGTTGTAAAGGGGTTAGGCTAGGTTAGGGTTAGGCTAGCAGGAAGAAAAGAAGTTAGGGGTTAAAGAAGTTAGGTTAGGCTAGGGAAGCAGGGCTAGAAGTAAAGCTAGGCTAGGCAAGAAGAAGTTAGGTTAGGGTTGAAGAAGAAGTTAGGTTGAAGTTGAATAGGCTAGGGCTGAAATAGTTGTGCTGAAATGTGCTGCCAGGGTTGAAGAAGAAGCTAGGGCTCAGGCTAGGTTAGGGTTGAAATAGGCTAGTGGAAGGTTAGGTTGTGTTGTGTTAGGTTAGGTTGTGCTGAAATAGGCTTAGGTTAGGCTGAAAGTCAGTGCTAGGGTTAGTGCTGCCAAAGAAGAAGGGGTTAGGCTAGGAAGAAGTTAGGGCTTAAATGTGCTAGCTGTTAGGCCAGGTTGTGGGTTAGGTTAAAGAGGAAGAAATGTAATAGGCTAAAGGAAATAGGCTAGGCTGTGGCTGTGCTAGCTGGGGCTGAAGAAGCAGGTGTGTGCTGGGGAAGCTGTACAGTTAAAGTGCTAGGGGTTGTGGCTAGGTTGAAATAGGGGTTGTACTAGGTTGTGTTGAGAATGGGTTGTGTTGTGTTGTAAGCCTAGTTGGCTAGGGTTAGGCTAGGGGTTGTGTCTAGGCTACAGTTGTGTGCTGTAGAAGCCAGGCTAGGCTGAAGAAGAAGAAAATAGGCACAGGGGTTAACAGTTGTGTTGTGTCAGGCCAGGGGTTGTAAGCCAGGGTTAGGTTAGGTTGTGTTGTGCTAGGGTTGAAAGAAGCTAAAGAAGCAGAAAGTTAGGGTTGTGTTGAAGAAGTTGTGTTAGGTTAGTTGAAGAAAATAGGTTAGGTTAGGTTAGGGCTAGGTTAGGGTTGTAAGGAAGAAGAAGAAGTTAGGGCTGAAGAAGAAGTTAGGCTTAGGTTGAAGAAAGAAAGGAAGGGTTGAAGAAGAAGTTAGGCTGTGTTGCCAGGGGTTGTGCTTGTGTTGAAGAAATAGGCTAGGCTAGGGGTTAGGGCTAGGCTTGAAGTTGCTAGGAAAGGTTGAGGCTAGGCTAGGCTAGGAAGCCAGGCTAGGGCTAGGCTAGGCTTGGCTAGGTTGAAGTTGTGCTAGGCAGAAGAAATAGGGTTAGGGGCCAGGTTAAAGTAAGAAGCAGGGCACAGGTTAGGCTAGGCTAGGCTAGGCTAGGCTAGTTGCTACAGGCTAGGCTAGTTGTAAGAAGAAGAAGAAGTTAAAGCAAGAAGTTAGGGGCTAGGGTTAGCGAAGTTAGGGTTGTGTTGAAGAAATAGGAAGAAGTTGAAGAAGAAGAAGAAGTTAGGTTAGGTTGGCCAGGGGCAGCTAGGGCCAGGCTTAGGGCAGGGGTTGTAAGGGGCCAGGTTGTGCTAAAGCTAGGCATAGGGTTGCCAAGGCTAGGCTAGGTTAGGCTAGGGTTGTGTTGTGTCAGGGGTTAGGAAGAAGAAATAGGGTTGTGTTGTAAGCAAGAAGTTAGGCCAAAGTGAAATTGTGCCAGGTTAGGGCTTACAGGCCAGGTTAGGTTAGAAGAAGGTTGAAGAAGAAGAAGCTAGGTTAGGTTAGGGTTAGGGGTTAGGTTGAAGAAGAAGTTAGGTTAGAAGTTAGGGTTAGGCCAAGCTAGGCTAGGGCCAGAAGCTAGGCCAAGAAGAAGTTAGGGTTAGGTTGAGGTTAGGGTTGTGTTAGGCTAGGGGTTGAGCTAGGCTGAGTTAGGCCTAGGTTAGGGGTTAGGTTAGGTTAGGTTGTGTTAGGTTAGGGCCAGGCTGCTAGGGCTAGGGTTGAAGCTAGGCTAGGGGCCAGGCTAGGTTGAAAATAGGTTGAAATAGGTTAGGGGCTAGGGGCTGAAGTTAGTTAGGGCTAGGCTAGGCTGAGGCCAAGGTTGTGCTAGGGCTGGGGCCAGGGGCTAGGCTAGGGCTAGGGCCAGGGGCTAGGCAGCTAGGCTAGGGCAGGTTGTGCTAGGGGTTGTGGCTAGGGTTGTGCTAGGCTGAAGTACAGGGTTGTGCTAGGGTTAGGCTAGGCTAGGGGCTAGCAAGGCAGGGTTGTGTTGTGTTGTGGCTAGGGCTAGGGCTAGGGTTGTAAATAGGCTAGTTGTGTTAGGGTTAGGGCCAGTTGGGGTTGTAAAGGCTGAAAGCTAAGAAGCGGTTGAAGCTAGTGCTTCAGGGGTTAGTGTTAAGAAGAAGAAGAAGCAGTTGTGTTGTGGGTTGTGCTAGGGGTTAGGCTAGGTTGTGTCAGTGTTGTGTTGAAGAAGTTGTGGCTAAAGTTAGGCTAGGGTTGTGCTAGGCTAGTTGAAGAAGAAGTTAGGTTGTGGGTTAAAGAAGCCAGGTTGAAGCAAGAGGAAGTTGTGGGTTAGGGTTGTGTTGTGTTGTGCTAGGGCAAGAAAGAAGAAGAAAGTTGTGTTGTGCTAGGGCCAGGGGCCAGGTTGTGGGTTGTGTTGTGCTAGGGGTTAGTGTTAAAGTGCCAGGCTAGGGCCAGTTGCTGGGGTTAGGGGCTAGGGCATAGGCTAGAAGCTAGCAGCTAGGTTAGAAGAAGCTGCTAGGGCTAGGGCTAGGCTAGGCTCAGGGCCAGGCTGTACAGGGGTTGTACAGGCTAGGGTTGTGGCTAGGCTAGGCTAGGGCAAATAGGCTAGGGGCTAGGGCACAGGTTAGGCTAGGTCAGGGGTTGAAATAGGCTAAAGCCAGGGGCCAAGAAAGAAGAAGAAAATAGAAGCCAGGTTGAAGGGTTGTACAGGCTAGGAAGAAAGGCCAGGCTTGTGTTGTGCTACAAGCTGGGGCTAGGGCTAGGGTTAGGCTAGCTAGGCTGAAGCAAAGGAAGCAGGCTAGGCCAGGTTGTAAGAAGTGTACAGGGGCTTGGCAATAGGCTAGTTTAAAGAAGCCAAAGCAAAGCAAAGTTGCAAGAAAGGTTGAAATACAGGTTGTAAGTTGAAGTTAGGGTTAGGTTAAAGAAGCTAGTTAGGGGCTAGGTTGTACAGGGTTAGGCTAGGGCCAGTTAGGGGTTGAAGAAGCTAGGAAGAAGAAGAAGAAGAAAATAGGTTAGGGTTGGTAGTTGAAGCTTGTGTTGTGCTAGGTTAGGTTAGGTTGAAGAAGAAGTTGTGTTAGGTTAGTTAGGGTTAGGTTAGGTTGTGTTGTGGGTTGTAAGAAGAAGTTCAGGCTAGGTTAGGGGTTGGGGTTAGAAGAAGTGAAATAGGGTTAGGCCAGGCTGTAAGAAAGAAGCTAGGCTAGGCTAGGTTAGGGCTAGAAGAAGAAGAAGGCTTAAAGGCCAGGGGCTAGGGGCTTAGGCTAGGCTTAGGTGAAGAAGAAAGAAGAAATAGGCTAGAAGGAAGAAGCAAAGGTTGTGTGTTGTAAGAAGAAGAAGAAAGGCTAGGCTAGGGTAAAGAAGCTAGGCTAGTTGTAGCTTGTTTAGGCTAGGGCTAGGGAAGCAGGTTAGGCTAGGGCTGGGGCTAGGGTTGTGTTGTGTTGTGTTGTGCTAGGCTAGAAGAAAGGGCTAGGTTGTGTTGTGGCCAGGCTTGTGCTGTGCTAGGGGTTGGGGGTTAGGTTGTATGTGTTGTGCTAGGGGTTAGTGGTTGTCAAAGAAGAAGTTGCTAGGTTAGGAAGAAGTTAGTGTTGTGTTAGGCTTGGCTAGGTTAGTGTTGTGTTGAAGAAGAAGGTTAAAGCAAAGCAAGAAGAAGTCAGCTAGGGTTAGGTTGTGTTGTGGGCAAGAAGTTAGGAAGAAGAAGAAGTTAGGGTTAGGGTTGAAGGGTTAGAAGTTAGGCTTGTGTTAAAGGGTTGTGTCAGGCTAGGTTAGAAGTTAGAAGAAAGAAGAAGTTAGGGCTAGGCTAGGCTCAGGCTAGGAAGAAGAAAGGGGCTAGGGCTAGGGGCTAGGGGAAGAAATAGGGTTAGAAGAAAGGGGCTAGGGCTAGAAGGGCTAGTTAGGGTTGTACAGGCTGAAAGGCTAGGGCAAAGGAAGGCTAGGCAAGAAGCAGTTGTGGGGTTGTGTTGTGTGCTGTGTCAGGTTGTGTTGTACAGGGAAGAAGAAAGGAAGAAGCAAAGAAAGGGTTGTGCTAGGGTTGTGCTAAGGCCAGGCTAGGGGTTAGGGCTAGGGGAAGAAGCACAGTTGTGTTAGGGGTTAAAGAAGCTAGGCCAGGCTAGGGTTGAAATAGCTAGGCTAGGTTAAAGAAAGCTAGGTTAGGGCCAGGCTAGAAGAAAGAAGAAAGGGCTAGGGTTGTGCTAGGTTGTGCTAAAGCTAGGGGTTGAAGTTAGGTTGTTAGGCTAGTTAGGGCTAGGGCCAAGAAAGGGGTTAGTGTTAGGTTAGAAGAAGAAGAAGAAGAAGCTTGTGTTAGGTTAGAAGCAGTTGAAGTTAGAAGAAGCAAAGTAAAGAAATAGGTTATAAAATAGGTGTTGTGTTAGGTTAGGTTAGGTTAGGGCTAGTTAGAATAGGCGAAGTTAGGAAGCCAGGGTTAGGGACATGTACAAATAAATAGGCTAGGCACAGGGCCAGGCCAGGGCTAGGCTGTGTGCTAGGCTAGGGCTGTGCTGTGTCAGGCCAGGCCAGGGCCAGGCCAGGCCAGGCTGTGCTGTGCTTGTGTCAGGCCAGGCCAGGCCAGGCTAGGCCAGGCTGTGCTAGGCTAGGCTGAAGAAGAAGAAATAGGCCAGCCAGGCTAGGGTTGCACAGCTGTGTGTTGTGTCAGGGTTGTGTTGAAGTTAGGGGTTAGTGGTTAGGGGTTGTGGGTTAGGCTAGGAAGAAGAAGCAGGTTAAAGAAATAAAGGGCAAGAAGAAGCCAGGCGAAGAAGGGGTTAGGGTTAGGCCAGGTTGTGCTTGTGGGTTTAGGTTAGGTTAGGGTTAGGGGTTAAAGAAAGGAAGCTAGAAATAGGTTGAAGCTAGAAGAAGAAGTTGTGTTGTGTGTTGAAGCTAGGTTGTGTTAGGGGTTAGGGGTTAGGGCTAGTTGAAATAGGTTAAAGAAGAAGTTAGGTTAGAAGAAGAAGAAGAAGAAAAGAAGAAAGAAGTTGTGTTGAAAATAGGGTTAGGTTAGGGCTAGGCCAGGGGCTAGAAATAGGCCAGGCTAGGCTGCTGAAGCACAGGCTAGGCACAGGTTGTGTACATAGGCCAGGCTAGGCTAGGCCAGGGCCAGGGGTTGTGCCAGGGCTAAAGCCAGGGGTTGTGCTGTGCTAGGCTAGGCTAGGCTAAAGTGTGTGCTAGGTTGTGCTAGGGTTGTACAGGCTAGGCTAGGCTGTGTTGTGCTGAAGCAGGGGTTAGGCTGTGCTAGGTTGTGTTGTGTTGAAGAAATAAAGAAGAAGTGAAGAAATAGGTTGTGTTGGGGTTAGGTTAAAGCAGGCTAGGGCTAGGTTGTAAAGAAGCAGGCCAGGGGCTAGTTAGAAGCAAGCAGTGTTAAAAGGAAGAAGAAGAAGTTGTGCTTGCTGGTTGTGTTGTGCTGTGCCAGGCTAGGGTTAGGGTTAGGCTAGTTAGGTTAGGAAGAAGAAGAAAGTTGTGTTGAAGTTGTGTTGAAGTTGAAGAAGAAATAGGGCCAGGCTAGAAGAAGAAAAGAAGAAGTAGGGGTTAAAGTTGTGCTAGGGTTAGGTTGTGCTAGGTTGTGTTGTGCTGAAGAAGCAGGGTTGTACAGGTTAGGGTTAAAGTTGAAGAAGAGAAAATAGGGTTGCTATGTGCTAGGCTGTACAGGGGTTGTGTTGTAAATAGGCTAGGCACAGGTTATAATATGTTGAAGAAGAAGTTGTGCTAGGCTAGGGAAGAAGCTAGGGTTAGGCTAGGTTGTAGGCTAGGGCTAGCCAGGGGCACAGGGTTGTGCCAGGTTGTAAAGAAAGGAAGAAGCAGTTGTGGCTAGGGCTAGAAGAAAGGGCTAGAAGAAAGAAAGAAGAAATAGGCTAGGGTTGTACAGTTGTGGCTAGGTTGAAGCAGTTGGAAGAAAGAAGAAGAAGCAGGCAAGAAGAAGAAAGGAAGTTGTGTTGTGTTGTGTTGTAAGCAGTTAAAATAGGTTAGGGGTTAGTGTTGAAAGAAGAAGCAAAGAAGTTAGGTTGTAATAGGTTAGGTTAGGTTAAAAGAAGAAATAGGGGTTAGGGTTAAAGGAAGTTAGGTTAGGGTTAAAGCTAGGTTAGGGGTTAAAGAAGAAGCAAGAAGTAAGAAGAAGTTGTGTTAGGTTAGTTAGGTTAGGTTAGGTTGTGCTAGGTTAGGGCAAAGCTAGGGTTAGGGCCAGGCTGTGTCAGGCTAGGCTAGGGCCAGGGGGTTAGGGGCTGTGCCAGGCTAGGGCTTGGGCTAGGGCTAGGGCTAGGGCTAGGGCTAGGGCTAGGGCTAGGGCTAGGGCTAGGGGTAGGGCTAGGGCTAGGCCAGCGAAAGGGCTAGGCTAGGCCAGGGGCTAGGGAAGAAAGGCCAGGTTGTACAGGTTGTAAGAAGAAGAAGAAGGGCTAGGCTAGGCTAGGGCTAGGGCTGAAATAGGGGCTAAAGGAAGCAGGCTAAAGAAGAAGAAGGGCTAGAAGAAGAAGAAGAAGAAGAAGAAGAAGCTAGGGTTAGGTTAAAGAAGAAGAAGAAAGAAGCAGGTTAGAAGAAGCTAAAGTTAGCTAGCTAGGTTGTGTTGTGTTGCTACAGGTTAGGTTAGGGTTGAAGAAGCTAGGTTGTGCTAGGTTAGGGCTAGGTTAGGCTAGGGGTTAGGGAAGAAGAAATAGGTTGTGTTAGGTTGTGGGGTTAGGTTGTGTTGTGCCAGGGGTTAGCAATAGGCTAGGGTTAGGTTGTGCTAGGTTGTGTTGTGCTGGGGCTAGGGCCAGGCCAGGCTAGGCTGTGGGCACAGGGCCAGGCCAGGGCCAGGCCAGGGGTTGGGGTCAGGGGTTGTGTTGGGGCCAGGGGTTGTGCTAGGCTAGGGACAGGCTAGGGCTAGGGGCTGTGGCCAGGCTAGGGGCTAGGTCAGGTTGTGGCTCAGGGCCAGGGTTGTGCCAGGCCAGGCCAGGTTGTGTTGTGCTGTGCTGTGGCCAGGCCAGGGTTGTGCTTGAAGAAGAAGCAAAGGGGTTGTGCTAGGCTGTGGCCAGGCCAGGCTGCCAGGGCCAGGTTGTGCTGTGCCAGGCTAGTCAGGCTAGGCCAGGCCAGGTTGAAGAAATAGGGTTGTGTTGTGTTGAAGAAGAAGGGCTAAGAGTTGTGCTGTGCTGTGTTGAAAGAAGCAGTTTAAAGGTTAGTGTTGAAGTTAGCTAAAATAGGGGTTAGGTTAGGGTT